>CM057455.1:934270000-934870000 GCA_016271365.2 Neoceratodus forsteri
GAATCCCCATTTGTGAGGTGTCAAAATCCCTGATCACGAGCTGTCAAAATCCTTGTTCATGAGAAATAATTGTTTGTGAGCTGTCAATATCCCTGTTCGTGAGTGGATGACCAGATGGCCCTACAAAATCCCTGTTCATGAGCTGTCAAAATCCTTGTTTGTGAGGTGTCAAAATCCTTGTTCATGAGCCAGTCCCTGTTAGTGATCTGTCAAAATCCTTGTTCATGAGGGAACAACCAGGTGACCCTACCTTGCAAACAGGGATTGGCTCATGAACAGGGATTCTGACACCTGAAGAAGAGTGATTTGGCTCACAAACAAGGATTTGACAGCTAACAAACAGTGATATTTTAAGGTTGCTGTTTCTTTACCACTTCACTGTAAAGAAACGGTTCGAACATTTGGCTTGGCATTTGCAGGGTAGAAAGAGGGTGTCGCAGAGATGTGACTTATGCTGGTTTGGTGTAAACATTTGCATTAGTTCCATAGTTATGGTATTCCAAAGTTGAAAGATTTCCCATAGGATAACACTGTGGCAAATGCGGTGCCTTTCGGTGCCTATATCTCGAAAATGGTTCAAGATATGGATTTTTTGCTAAACGCAGCTTTAGGTATAATAAGCATGCATGCAGGTTACCAGTCCATGATTACAACTGCGCTGGAATCTTTTCCAAGGTCGCTACGGTTACATAGAAACATAGACTTTGACGGCAGATAAGGAACGCTTGGGCCACCTAGTCTGCCCATTTCCCTACCCAGAGGATAAGCTGCAGATCCTATTTAACTAACAGCCTGTTTCTTCCTACCCCCACAAAAATTGCCTTATGTCTGTCCCATGCATTCTTGAATTCTCCCACAGTTTTAGACCCCACAACCTCCTCAGGAAGGCTGTTCCATGCATCCACCACAATCGCTGTGAAAAAATACTTCCTCCCATTGCCCCTGAGCCGTCCTCCCTCTATCTTCAAATTGTGTCCCCTTGTATTTGCACATCTCTTTTTCTGAAAGATGCTACCCTCTTGGACTTTGTTGATTCCACTGAGGTACTTAAACGTTTCTATCATGTCCCCCCTCTCCCTCCTTTCCTCAAGGGTATACATATTAAGCTCCTTTAGCCTCTTCTCATATGGCTTCCCTTGCAGACCCTGAACCATTTTAGTTGCCCTTCTCTGAACTGCCTCCATCCTGTCTATGTGCTTGTGGAGATGGGGTCTCCAGAACTGGACGCAGTACTCCAGATGGGGTCTCACCAACTGTCTGTACAGAGGGATAACAACTTCCTGTTTTCTGCTGGTGATGCTTCTCCCTATACATTCCAGTATCTCCCCAGCCCTCCTTACCACCTTGTCACATTGCTTGCCAACCTTAAGGTCATCTGATATGATTATCCCCAGGTCCCTTTCCATTTTTGTTGTTGTTGCTACCTTCCCCACCATTGTGTAATCTTCCCCTTGGTTTTTGTTTCCAAGGTGCATTACTTTGCACTTCTTTGCATTGAATCCAAGCTGCCATACTTCTGACCATTCCTCCAACCTTGCCAAGTCCCTTCTCATCCTTTCCACACCTCCTTGTGTATCAACCCTGTTGCAGATCTTTGTGTCATCTGCAAAGAGGCATACTTTTCCTTCCAGTCCCTCAGCAATGTCACTTATAAAGACATTAAAAAGGACTGAACCCAGTACTGAACCATGCGGTACCCCACTAGTAACCCCTCTTTCTTCAGAGTGGACTCCATTTACAATTACCTTCTGTGTCCTGTTGTTCAGCCAATGTTTTACCCAGGCTACCACCCTGGGACCCACTCCAAGGCTGGTTAATTTGACTACTAATCTTTTGTGTGAGACTGTGTCAAATGCCTTGCTAAAGTCTAGGTAGGCCATGTCCACAGCCCCTCCCTGGTCTACTACTTTGGTCACCCAGTCAAAGAAATCAATTAGATTCGTCTGACATGACCTTCCCGCTGTGAACCCATGCTGCCTTGGGTCCTGTGCCCCACTGGCCTCTAGGTACTCAACAATTCTTTCCTTCAAAGTGATTTCATCACTTTCCCTACCACAGAGGTCAAACTGACAGGTCTGTAGTTTCCTGCCTCTGTCTTGCTCCCACTTTGTGAAGGGAATCACATCAGCCTTCTTCCAGTCCTCAGGTACCACACCATCCTCCCATGATTTGTTATAAAGGGTAGTCAGTGGTGTCACTAGTTCTCTGCTTAATTCTTTTAGAATTCTGGGTGAATTCCATCTGGCCCCATTGCTTTGTCTACCTTCAGTTTTGGGAGTTCTTTCAGAACCCTTCCTTCTGTGAAAGGACTGGGATCAGCCCCCCTCTCCAGAGTGCTTCTGTTAATTGGATTAGGCACCTCCCCCACTTCCTCTTTTGTGAATACTGAACAGAAGTATTCATTCAGTATCTCTGCTTTTTCACTGTCAACCTCTGCCCACCCACCATCCATTCTATTCAGCCTCACTATCCCTCCCTTTGTCTTTCTATGCTCCCTGATATACCTATAAAAGATTTTATTCCCCTTCTTAACCGAGTTGGCTATCTTATCTTCAGTTTGTGCCTTTGCTATTCTGACTACCCTCCCTGCTTCCTTCTGCCTTAAATGGTACAGTTCTCTGTCCTGCGCCTTCTGTTTCCTTATACTTTCTAAATGCTATCTTTTTCTCCCTAACCTTCACCGCCACTTCTTTTGAGAACCATGGTGGCTTTTTCTTTCATTTTGATTTGTTTATTTGCTTCACACAAAGGCTTGTTGCCTCTGTGATGGCAGTTTTGATATTTCCCCATTGTTGCTCCACCCCTCCTTCTAACCTGTTTGCTAGTGCTTTTCTAAGGCACTCTCCCATCTTGCCAAAGTCAGCCCTCCTGAAGTCCAGAACCCTCACTTTTGTATGGCTTGACTCTGTAGCTGAGTTTACCGTGAACCACACTGTTTGGTGGTCACTTGTTCCCAAATGGCTACCCACTTCTAGATCTGAGATCCTCTCACTGTCCCCATTTGAGAATACAAGGTCTAAGATTGCTCCCTCACAAGTAGGTTCCAAAAGTAGCTGTCTGAGGCATGCCACCTGAAGGGCATCAAGAATGGCCCTGCTTTTGGATGTGGCTGCAGCAAAGGTGCTCCAGTTAACATCTGGCATATTAAGGTCCCCCATCAACAGTATCTCCCCTTTCTCTGCCATCCTAAGTATGCCTTCTATCATATCCTTGTCCATTCCCTTCCCCTGACATGGGGGTCTGTATACAACCCCTGTGCGGATTGTGGTGCCATTTCCAGTCTCTAAGGTGACCCACAGTGCCTCCTCTCCTCCCTGTTTACTCTTTTGTTCAGTTGCTTTTATCCCTTCCCTTACATAGAGAGCTACTCCCCCCTCCTTCTGCTGTCCCTGTGTCTCCTGTAGGTTGTGTACCCTGGTATTTTAACATCCCAATCATGGTTCTCTGTGTACCATGTTTCTGTGACTGCTGTGATATCCAGGCATCCCTCTTCCATCAAGGTCACCAGTTCAGGGAGCTTGTTGCCCAGACTATGGGCATTGGTACTCATCACCCTCCATTTCTTGATGGCCTTATCCCTTTTTGCCCCATCCCTGTCCTTATTGTGTTTGTCACTTTCTCCATTTACCCCTGCGCTTCTCCCTATTGACATCTCTATGTTGGTGTCTACCTAACTTAGTACCCTGATTTTTTGGGGGTGCTAGGATTTCCCTGCTCCTTTCCAGTGCCTCCCCCCTTGGCTAGTTTAAATGCTTGCCAATGAAGTATTTAAACCTATCACCTAGGATCCTGGTTCCCCTTCCGGACAGATGCAGACCATCACACCAGTATAGGCCTGCATCCATCCAGGTTACCCCAGTCCCCAATGAAGCCAAATCCCTGAACTCTGCCAGTTTTTCAACCACTGATTAAATCCCATGGTGTGGAGCACCTAGCCTCATCCGTGCCATAGACAGGCAGCACCTCTGAGAAGGTTACTGTGCGTGCTATTTGTCTAAGGCCCCTCTCCATCTCCACAAATGCTTCTTGCACTGTTCTGATCCCTTTCTTAGCCAGGTAATTTGTCTCTAGGTGAACAATGACATCCAGATCCCTCCCCTGTGCAGCTGCTGCTGTGATCCTGAGGATTCACTCCCTGTCCTTCCAAGCCATGGCACCAGGTGGCACCTTACCTCCCTCTCCCCTTCCTCCCCCAGTTCTACCTTCCTAACAATGGAGTCCCCCACCAGGAGTTGTTTCCTTCCCCTGTGGGGTCCCATGCCACCCTCCTGTGGGTCATCTTTGTGGAGGTTCCCAGCATCCTCCTTGGTCTCCACTGTGGGTGCCTCTATGGAGGAGACACACTTTTCCAGAATGACATAGAAATTGTGGAGAGGTACAGCTGGAGGGATGTGCTTCTGTTCCACCACCCTCACCCTCCCTGAGCCCACTGTGGTCCAACCACTCCTCTTTCTTGGCAACCTCTGAGGCAACAGCAGTGACACTGGTGGTCCCTGGGTGGGAGAGGAGATCCCACAAATCCTGACCAACTCAGCCTGGAGATGAGCAACCTCCTCCCTCAGACCAGAGAGGTGCCTGCAGATGGGACAACACTGCATTCTCCAGAACGTCTCCCGGAAGACTGCTGCTCCACAGCCACTGCACTGCACCACTCCCATCATGTCTTTTTTCTGGCCCCCTTACTGTTGTTTGGAATACTTACTCTTTCTTCTGTTTGTTTATTTTCTTTTTTTTTTTCTTCACCTGCTTACTTACTGCCTCTGTGCCCTTTTAGCTCCTGATCTTTCTGTTCTAAGACAAGAAGTTCCTATATTTCTCAGTAGTTTTCTTACTTGCTCAGAGTCAGACCTCCAGCAGCTGGGGGGGGGGGACTGCGAGCTACTCTTGCCCTTCTAGGATGGTGAATATTTGGTGGCTCTGTGATCACTCACTTCCTGCTCCCAAACAGGAAGTTCCTGTTGTCAGTTAAATCCTGTGCCTATAAAAGTAGAACTGGTTTAGGGTGGGGGGGTGGAGGGGAGGGAAGGAGGGCAATATAATCCCAGTAGAGAAGTTTTAGTTATACCAGTAGCTCCTTCCTCCTGGTGTTCTGTCTGTTCTCTGGCAGAAGCTATCTAGGGCAGTGATTAAATCTGGTTTTAACCTGGCTCCTTCTAGCTAAGCCACTCCCCCTACTTTGCAAATCTTTCTACTCTTAGTTAATTTCACAGATAACAATTCCCTTCTGACACCTGTGACAAGCACCTAGATAAGTACACAGATAACACAGATAACAGATAACAATTTACTTCAACTACCTCTGACAAACACACTAACTCTTTTTTTTTACCCTAAATTGAAGGTCCCAGTACAAGATTTCTGGTTCTTAGTCCCAGTAGAGAAGTTTTAGTTATACCAGTAGCTCCTTCCTCCTGGGGATCTGTCTGTTCTCTTTGTTTGTTACTGGTATATTGCCCCATTTGCAGCACAAGGGTTACTTAAAATGTGTCTAGCCCTGCACTTCATCTCTAAAATTATAGGTAGGTGGGAGTGCAGAGCCCCTCCGGGCCCTGTGCTCTCACATATGGATACCAATATGCAGTAATGGGACTGCTGGGCCATCCATAATACAATACTGGAGCGCAGGGCCCAGAGAACCCTGCTCTCCCACAGGGATATGACAGTTCAATACAAAAAAATGATACCATGGGAGTGCAGGGCCTTATAGGTAGATGGGAGCGCAGGCCCTTATGGATATCATTATGTAGTAATGGTACTGCAGGGCCATCCGTTACTCAGTACTGGGAGTGCAGGTCCCTGAGGGCCTTGCTCTCCCAGAGGGAGATGGCAGTTCATTACAAAAAAACTGATACAATTCTGGGCCTTGCGCTCCCAAAACCACATGGGGTAAGATTGCACTTTCTCAAAAAGTAAGATTTAGTATTTGCCGTATTGGTCCTTGCAAGAACAGATCCAGAAGCAAATGATTTGATACCTTTTTAATGGACCAATATAAATGTAAAAACAAGAACAAAGTGTTCTAGCTTTTGTACCAACCAGTCCTTCTTCAGAAGCGTAATGGTAGTTATATGGCACAAGTATAACTGCCATTATGCTTCTGAAGAAGGGCTGGTTAGTCCAAAAGCTAGAGCACTTTGTTCTTGTTGTTACAGCTATGTTGGTCCATTAAAAGGTATCAAATCATTTGCTTCTGGACCAGTTCAAAAAGTAAGAAAATTCATTGCAAAAAGCTTAATTAATTCATTAGTTAGGGTTGGAGTGACAAAAACAGGGAAATGAGGTATTAGGGTTCGGACTCTGACACCCCCACCCTACCACCCCACCCCCACCCTCCACAGACCAACAGGCAACAGGGAATGACTTGTGGTTGTCGGGTCTAACTCTCACCCCTTTCTCCTATACTGTACCATGTCATCCTTCTTACACATGGAATGGGGTGAGAGTTAGGGCCAATGACACCAAGGCACACCTCGTCGCCTGTTGGTCTATGGAAGGTGGGGGCAGGGTGGGGTGTTGTTAGGATCTCAACCCTAACACTTTATTGCCCTACATTTGTTGCTTCAACCCTAACTGATGCATTAATGAAGTCTTTTGCAATGAATATCTATCTATTTATATATATATATATATATATGTATATATATATATATATATATATATATCTATATATATGTATAGCTATACAGTATATACACAATAGGGGTGAGCAAATAACTCATTGCATAAAAACATGTATTCTCACTGCAGTGGAATAAATGACATTTATTCAATGACTTGCACAAAACATCACCGTTAGGACAAAATAATAGCACAATTGAATACCATTGAGCAATATGTATTACGTGACCATGCAAAACTCACACTATTCTGCTCAAATGTATACTTTTGCATGATTCATCCCTAACAATATGGGGCTGTATTGTATAAATGGAATACATGATGGGCAGAGGTGGAATATGGAAAATATCTGAACTCGTAAAGTGTGACCTCGGATACCACCACTTGTGGCTACGCTACGCTCTGCCACTCGTGAGGTATCCCAAGGTCACACTTCACGAGTTCAGATATTTTCCTTATTCCACCCCTGTCCATCATGTAACCACCATGTAGAGTGCTATGCAAAATGCATAGCAGTTGAAAAGTATGGTCCTGGGGTCCACAAGCACCAACTCCAGACCCTCAAGGCAAACAGCAAAGTCACTGGCCTACAGCTGAATCACTAGTTTCCATTCAGTGTAGTGGTGGTGTACAGCTGAAATCCTGTACTTAAAGAATCACAAGGGGTCCCAAAATGGTAAACACTGGTATGAAATTGTTTGATGGATAGGTGGCAAAGGATGGTGGTAAACAACCAGAGCCATAAGAGTTAGCTCGGGGAATTCTGCTGGAGCCATAGAATGAATAAACATAGACTAGTCTCAAAAAGGATCCATGACAGTCGGTCAACAAATTTGTCATTGACCAACATTACAGTAACACCTTTATGTAGACCACAATTATGGTCCGCATAAAGCCGGTCACTTGAGACTGTTTTCTTCGGGGGACTGTACCCCCTGAACCCCCCATGCAGGAGGGCTCTGCCCCCAACACCGCCCCATAACTAACATAATCAACTCCGAGCCAGAATTGATTGGGGGAGGGCATGCAAGACCACCAGAAAGCAGTGCCGGGCATCCCAAAACCCCCATGAGGGGGGCTGTGCCCCCCACACTGCCCCATAACTAACATAACCAACTCCAAGTCAGAGTTGATTTGGAGAGGGGGTACAAGACCCCCAGAAAGTAGTGCTGTGGTCAAGTGCCAACACTGCAGTGATCTGTCGCTGTTGTTTCTGTACTGTTGGTCATGGTAAAATTGTCACCATAGCGATGGCATACCATCTCAGAATGCAGCTCAGCTTACAATAAGAGACTGAAAAGTCTCACCTCATATGGTGTGTGCAGGACAGATTGCCTTATTGTGCAAATCAGTAAAAAACAGCAAAGCAGACAAGACAAAGTTCTTCCCATTAGCAGCCATCATTTCATGCCAAAATTCCTGCTTTTTCATTGCTAACATGATAACCAAAACTCACCCCCCAAAGAAAAACATTACAGTAACACAATCAATTTTTCAGTCACACAGTATTATATATCAGCTGAATATATCGTGATGTATTGTACAAAGATTAAAAATACTTGGTCAGTGAGGGACAGTATACCCCACATACCTTATAATAATTACTTCCACCAACAATAGCAAATAAACATACATATTAGCACCCCATTTGAAAAAGAAAAGGAAAAAAGATAGCCTCATTTTCATGGGGGCATCTCAAAACAGAGTCTGGGGAAAAAAGCATGTGTGTGCATCAATGGTGCTACTCAGCTAGCTACAGCTGATAAAAGACCATTCCTGTTACACAGCTGAGGGAGCATGGGCTTGTATTCTGGTGTGAGTGAAATAACACAAACACATACACGCACGCGCATGCCGCGCACACACACACACACACACACACACACACACACACACATATATATATATATATATCACTTTATTCCAACAAGCAAGGACTGTTACAAGCAAACAACGCGTGATGGCTGGTTCCCTTCATATCAATACTGTATGTTCCTTGAATTTCAAGTTTTTCAAAGATCTGGTACAACAGCAATACAAGCGGCAAACATTTGGCATCTACAAATGATTGTTTTGATTTTACTTTGGGGAAGGAATGCTTCTGCGACTCCTGTGTAAAAACAAAATACACTATATAAAATAAAATATGCACAACCACACACAGCTTGGCATGTGTTTCTATTGTGGTGTTCAAAGGACAGCATCAACCTTTCGAGCTTTGCATTTGAAGTTCATATGCTGTCATCTCAACCCTTAGATAGAATCACAGCCTTGCTGTGTATGGTTGCAAATACATTATTCTCTATATAGTTCACTCTTTTTGGTCATATGAACATATGAACATCCAAAATTCCCAGCAGACACAGGCCAAAATGGTCTATCAAGGCTGCTCAAGTGTGCAGCTCAGTTAATTCCCTGGAACTGCCCCCTTCCCCTACTTCTCTTGGAGTTTTCCACCACCTTACACTCCCCCTTCCCTTTCTCAACATTGATTCCTCCCTTTCTAATTTTCTTTTTCACCCTGTCCTACCCCATTGAAACTGGCTATCATATTTGCCACAACTACCTCCTCCAGCAACCTGTTCCGCCCCTTCACCACCCTTTCAGTGAAAAATTGTCTCCTCGTTTCCTTCCTAAATCTACCTCCTACCAGTTTCAGACTATGCCATTTATTGTGCCCTCCTTTCCTAAATTGAAGATGTCCTCCACTCCAACCCTGCTTACGCCTTTAAGGTACTTGAAGGTTTCTCTCATTTCCCCCCTTTCTCTTCTGCCCTCCATGGAGTACATGCTGCACTCCCTCAGCCTCTCCCCATATGTTCTGTCCCCCATGCCCTGGATCATTTTGGTTGCCCTCCACTGGACCCGACCAGTAGCTTGCTGATCAGCTTGCCATGTGACACTGAATGGTGGTCAACATTTGTTTGAGTAGATGTGTGTGGGGTTGGAGGCAGTAGCAGGTCCTGCCTCTGTTGGTTGCCACAGCACAGAGGTGAGCACAACAGCTGGCAGGCAGGGCACCATCACAAAATACACTCATTGTTCCTACACCAAATGGGGCACCAACCAGTACACAGCATGTTTTTTCCAGGGCACGTGCACTACTGTGCACTAGTGTCTAATTCTCCATCTCCATTTCCAACAAACTGGGCTGTACCAGCTACTCATTTCCTCTGTCCAGGAGGGTAAGTAGCTGCCCTCACAGCCATTGTTGCCTCTTGGTCTGCCAGCAGGGAATTACGAATGCTAGGTGCCCCCCCCTCCGAGAGTCAAGCCCCTCACCTCTGCAACAGACTTGTCCTCCACCAGCTGACCCCAGATGCAGCTTCTGGGACTCACATGTGATGCACTGCTGCCATGCCACTAGGCAAGCTGCAGTGCAGTTGCTTTTAATGCACCACAACTATGGCAGCCAGTTAGTCACTCAGAGAACCATTCCTCCAAAGTGGCTGGCATGCAGGCAGGACTCTGCATCAGTCTTAATGGAGAAGAATATAAAAAATATTTGTGTGGAGGGAATTCAAAAAGGACATCAGGACATTTTTCTCCAGAGAGAGTGATGGATCGGTGGAATAGCCTGCCTAATGTAGTGATCAATGCAGGAATCATTGACGGTTTCAGAGCTGGCTACAATGGTTTTTATTTATTTTTATTTATTTATTTAGCTTTTGTTAACCGGGTAGGTACACTAGGCAAGTTGTATGCCTATTTTCAGGAACGACCCGGGAGAGTACAACAGGTACTAAAGGGTACATCAGTACAGTGTAAAAGGTGAACAAGTACATACACATATTGTGGCTTAGTATATGAGTCGACAAAAACAATCAGGCAATATAGTGAACATAATGTAAGACAGGAGATGATAGAATACATAATCAGCAAGCATTAAACAACATTGAACATCTGAAGCATAGAGAAGTGCAAAAGGGAGATTTGGACAGGGAACCAGCAACCAATTCAATTCAATTTATTTGAAGTTCAGGGAACAGAGTACCACAGGGTTTTGGTGCCTCGGGCATTGTGCTAGGGAGGCTTTTGGCATTCACAGCATGAGGCCAGCTTCAGAATTCCCCACAGGGAGTTCCGAATACATTTGTGGGAAGGGACGGTATGGACCTGCTCAGGGAAGGAATTCCAGAGCCTAGGAGCAAATGCCGCGTAGTCCCTGTCACCCATAAGGGTGCGGGTAGGGGGTACATTTAGTATCCCTGGGCCCTGGGACCTGAGAGGGTAGGATGAGCGGTCAGCTGGGGAGAGGAGCTGAGCTTGCCCTGGGGTCATTCCAGTGCTGATCACTTTGCTCACAAGGCACCCTGTTCCAAAGTTTAGGTGATTGGTCGGGGAAAGCCAATCTAGCTTATAATAGAGTTTGCAGTGATGGGTGAGGTGGGGGGCAGCCAGAGCGGAACGGCAGATATTGTTGTACGTCATGTACCACTGAGTGAGAAGGACTTTTGAGGTACGTGCAAATAGGTGGAGGCCATAGCTGAGGGAAGGGAGTAACACTCCCCTGGCGAGAGCTAGACGAGCAGCAGGGGTGAGGCTGTATTTGGCCCTATAGGCCAGTCCCAGCTTACAGTTCATGGCTCTGCAGACGTTGAGGATGTGACTCCCTAGGTCCAGTTGAGGGTCAAGCATCACTCCGAGATATTTGAGGCAGGTCACAGTGTGAAGGGAAGTACCGTCTGCGCAATCGATTCGCAGAGGGACTGGAGAGGCACATATTTGGGCTGATGAGCCGAATAGCATAGCCTGCGTTATTTTCAGCTTGAGGACCAACTTCTGTTGGGTAAGCCAAGCCTGAATATTCTTGAAGTCCTCATATAGGTGGAGATTTAGGGTGGCTGGATCTTGAGAGTGGGCCAGGAGGACCCAGTCATCCGCATACAGGGTGACCCTACATCTGGTAACTACAGCAGGGAGACTGTTAATGAAAAGAGAGAAGAGAAGGGGTCCCAGGACCAAGCCCTGGAGAATGCCAGAGGTCACAGGCAGGGGATCAGAGAGGACTTTATTGAATTTGGTTAGCTGTACTCTACCATGCAGGTAGTCAGTTACCCATTTCAGAGCTGAGGGGGACAAGCCAAGGGACCTCATCTGAGTACAAGAGCAGGTCATGGTCAACAAGGTCAAAGGCCTTGGACAAGTCAA
Organism: Neoceratodus forsteri; assembly: GCA_016271365.2. Taxonomy (NCBI): domain Eukaryota; kingdom Metazoa; phylum Chordata; order Ceratodontiformes; family Ceratodontidae; genus Neoceratodus; species Neoceratodus forsteri. The sequence goes on from CM057455.1 coordinate 934,281,770, forward strand.
TAAACACTGCTCCAGAGAGTTTCCCCTGGTTCATGGCTGCTCTGATGCTGGAAGAGACAGAGATCAGTGCTGTGGTTGTGCTGTGCCCTTTACGAAAGCCATGCGGGGCGGGGGACAGCAGTTCATGGGTTTGGATATACTCAGAGAGTTGTTTAGCTACTACCTTTTCAAGTAGCTTGCTGATGGCCGAGAGGATGGCGATCGGCCAGTAGTTGTCAGGGACTTTAGGGTTGCCCTGCTTTAGCACGGGGACAACCCTGGCTACCTTCCAGATATCAGGAAATTCCCCCATGGCAAGGGACAGGTTAAAAATGTGGGCCACCGGGGAGGCGATGTAGGGGGCTCCAAGTTTAAGAAGCTTGTGCTCCAGGTTATCTAGGCCAGGGCTGGAGTACTGGGAGAGGCCAGAGAGGAGAGACAGCACCTCCTTTTCCGACACTGCCCTTAGGAGGAAGGGAGGTCTAGAAGGTCGGATTCCTGCCGGTCCGAGGACGCAGGGCAGTTTGCACTCCTGTCCATTGAGACATGTGGGAAGGCAGCAGATAAGTCAGTGAAGTGGGAGTTGAGAGCATTTGCAATTGTGTGCGGGTTGTTGCAGGAAGCGCCTCCAATTATCATGTTGGTAACTCCAAAGTTAGAGTAACCACCTACCAAAGTTTTTATATATCTCCAGAACCTTCTAGGGTCATTGGCAGAGCTAAGAAGGGCAGACTTACAGAAATTGCTTTTAGCTACCCTGATGCTTCTTTACACTCATTTCTGAGTTTCCTATATTGTTGTAGCGGGGTCTGATCAGGGGAGTATTTGAAGTGGCCCAGCACTTGTCCCTTGCCTGCATAAGGGCAAGGAGGCTCCAGTGCAGACATTTTGTGGTTGACCCCCAGACCCTCCATCTTATAGTAGGGGCATGCCTGTCTTGCAGAGCTCCAAGGGAATTAAGAAACAGGGTTATGGCTGTAGAGGGATCAGGGGCACTATACACCCTTGACCAGTCAGTGAGCCTTAGTTCCTCCTTAAATGCATCCAGATCGAGCCTGGAGAAGTTTCTGATGTGGATGATTTTGTGAGGAATCTATGGGGAGGGGATTTTCCATATGCAGAAGACCAGGGAGTGGTCTGAGATGGAGTCGGATAGGGTCCCTGCTGAGGAGATCCTCTCAGGGAGATTTGACAGGATTCAGTTCAGTAGGGAGCTGGAGGCTCCGTTTGCTGACCGTTGGGTAGACTCGTGTACGAGTTGCATCAGGGTAAGGGTGGCAAGCAGGGGCTCAAACTGCTTAACGTTTCCTCCAGCCCAATTTAGGTTCACGTCACCTAGGATTAGGAGTTCGTTGTCTCCAATGCTAGGGTCAACAGTGTCCAGGAGGTGGGTGAGACCCTGGAGCCCTCCCTTTAGGGGGTTATAGGTGCATACCACGTGTAATTTTTTAATGTTGCCGAGTAGGAGCGTGGTATGAAGCAGCTCACAGGGAGATAGCAGAGATGACTGGTGAGCCACCAGAGACACTTTAAAGTGGATCCTGTAGTATATCAGGATGCCTCCTCCCCTCTTGTTACCGGTCCTGTCCAGCCGTATGAGCTCATAGCCTAGTAGCGCACAAGCTGAGTCAGGAATCGAGGGCTTGAGCCAGGTCTCTGTTATGCCAAGGATGTTGGGCTTGTAGAGTGTGACCCATGCGACGAGCTCATCCAGGTTGGGAAGCAGGCTACGAATGTTAAGGTGAGACACTTTCATCCCCTTGCCCAGCCGCCATTCCTGAGGAATTACAGAGGCCGTGGGGGTGGGGCCAGGGTTAGGTTCAATGTCTCCGGCCAAGGCTAGGATCAGCAGGAAAAGCCACAGGAGGTGCCCTCTGGGGGGAGGAACTCCTGGTCATGGGCTTATGGGCTAGGCATCGCCTTCCCTGGTATGATACAGTATGAGTCTAGGTACAAGTCCTCATGTGGGATAGCAGGGACTCACAGCATCAGTCAGGAGATTAGAGAAGGTGAAGTCAGTCTCCTCACGGGGGGGGAGTCCATTCGTGGTCTACACCCATGGCAAGGATAGGGGCAGTTGCCATGTGGAGGGACACAAGTCCCAGAAGGAGACCAGCAAGGATTGCGGGGTGGGAAGGGGGTGGTGGGATGATTCACCAAGGGGCCTTGGGATACTCCATTTTTGAGGCGGAGCCCTGCTGTTCACAGGATCCCCACATCAAGGGGACGTGTTGAGTAGGGATCCTGAGGAGGGAAAGAGGAAACAGAACCTGTGTGGGTCTTGGGACTAGTACGTAGGATAGTAGGTTACCACCCAGTGCATACGGTAGTGAGAAGGGGTCACTAGAGGCAGGTGATGCAGGACAGAACCACCCAGAGAGTATATTAGGCAGTATGTGAGCTGTAACCTGTGTAAAACAAGGGTCTAATGTACACAGTAATAAATTGCAATACAGTGTATCTCAGTAGATTGGAGAGGCCAATAAAGGCAGGTGGTCATGAACAAGACAATACAGGTCACTGACAGTGCCAAGTGTCACAGAATAGAGCAAGGCAGGGCAGACCAGGGCAATTAGCAAAGTCTAAAAAGAGAGAGCCAAACAGGTCATTAACAGTGGCTAGCATCACAGAGTAGAGCAAGGCAGGGCAGACCAGGGCAATTACCTATAGCTAAGGGGAAAAAGCACAACAGGTCATTTACATTTCATTGGCAGTGATAAGGCAGTCTCTATACTGTACCATCCCTTGCAAGCTGATAGGGCACAGCAAGGCCAGGAGGCGGGGAAAGCAAGGGTTTAATGGGAGGGGGGAACGGGGTGCGTGGGCAGGCCAAAAACAAGCCAGCAGGGGCATCTCGTGTGTCCAGGTGTTTCCCCGAGGAGGCCCACCGAAGCTTGCATCTCAAGCCGGCACCTCGACTCGGTTTTCAGTCTGCGAGTGAAGCGAGAGGGGGGGCCCACCAGCTGAAGTCTCCCTCGCTTCCCCTCTGTCTGCATGTCTAGGAGAATCCCTGGGGTCACGCTCTCCTTTAGCCAGGAGGGCTAGTGAGGTCAGATTTGGTGGTGGCCAATTGGTGAGTCCAGGAGAAAAACTGTGCCAATTTTTAAATCCCCCAGTGCTCCCTAGTTTATGGTAGGGCTCAATGCAGAGGTAAGTAACAAAGAAAGGATTCAAGTGTCGCTTGTGGGTCTCTTGCACCAGCAGGGGCATCTCGTGAGTCCAGGTGTTTCCCCGAGGAGGCCCGCCGGAGCTTGTGTCTCAAGCCAGCACCTCGACTCGGTTTTCAGGCTGTGAGTGAAGCACGAGGGGGGGGGACCCACCAGCTCAGGTCTCCCTCGCTTCCCCTCCATCAGCGTGTGTCTAGTTTTAAAGCAGAAGTGCAATGAAACTAGCCAACACATTTTGCCTTAGCTGTTTTTTCTTCCCTACACAATATTTCAGGCATCTTCCTGTTCTGTTTAGTGGTTAAATGTTCTAGATCGACCAAAATGTAAGTATTTTACAAAAGTTTTAATTCCGTTTTTTTTTTCTCAAGCCAAAAAATGGCTGCCGCATTTGGCCTATAAATACCATTTGTAGAGCTGGTGAGGGTGGAGCAAGGTGGAGGAAAAAAAAAACTCATGGTGCACAACATGGGAAGTACCTAAAACAGGTATGTTAATATTTTTTTAATAACTGTAGCTGAAACTAGCTTTTTGGGGAAAAAAAAACATTTTCTGTTGAAGTGCTGCTTTAAAGATCTTATTAAAGGGAAGAAATGTGGGGTTGAGATAAAAGGGCCAAAGTTTCAAGGTAGGGTTCTAGAGCAGACTGAATGGACTGTGCCTTTATCTGCTTATGCAAAACCTTTCAATGTTTTTTAGTATTCTGTACCTCTCAAACTCTCACCAGTAAAATGCATGCCACTGGCATAGTGCAGAGCAAATGGCCAGAATTTATAGCACTTACTTATTTTAAAGAATAAAACATGAATAGTGTGAACTAAATCATGCTTTGTGTTAAGGGGTGTTTCTATCAAGTGAGTTTAATTTTTTAATAGTTTGTGGGCCCAGAAATAGCTCTAACATTATGTGAAATGTCAGTATATCTTTGAGGAGCAAGGGTAATTTTGAGTGTAAAACACACAGCAATCTACAAAATGCATAGCAGTTGAGAGGTCTATTTCTAAGTCATCATAGCCCCTTATCATGTCACTGAAGGGAAGTGGTGGCACAAAGAGCAGGCGAGGCACAGAAGAACATGGGAGGATCACCCTCAACATGAATAACTGGGATTGGATGCCTGACTGGGTGGTACAGGAACAGAATTCAAAACAAAATGACAAAGAGATCTGAAATACACTTTCTGTTACATGTCTTACGCTCATGACATGTTGAGCAGTACAACTTTAATGCCCCCAAAATAACATCGTGCATGTTGCTTATCTACCTTATTTTAGTATGCTTCTTTTTTCATTCTGTTTTGACTACTGCTGTCTTCTGTGTCTTGCTGTAATGTTTAGTGCTGGTTACTTAGCACTAATGAGGAGGAATCTGAGGGAATCTGCATTTGTTTACACTGCAGGCTCTTTCTGCAATCTCAACAGGCTCAGCTGAGAGGAAGGCCCATTGAGGTACCAGGCAGGGAGCACAAAGAAAGCTTCAATAAGAACAGCTGCTCCTGCAGGTAGACTGAGCAAGTACAGACAAAATGCCCTTCCTTCAGACAAGCTAAGAAAATTCCTGAAACTCCCAGTAACAACATCCAGCTTATTTTATAGAGCAGCTTAAAATCTGAGCAATCAGAATCTGAAGTGAATACAGAGACCCAATCTGCAGTGGCAAAGAGTGGTGGAGCAACATGGGGGCACAGAAAGTGTCCAGGTTCCACCACCACATTTTATTGCTAAGCACAAAGCCAGTGATCTGTGGGCAGGGGATGGAGTCCCCTATGTGTGAGTGTCAAACAGCTTAATTATGCAAATACATATGGTATAATGCCACAGCCACATGGATCTGTTCATGGCATATAGCACCAGTGGCATGGTGCAATGCCAGTCACAGAGCCTTTGCCTACTGGCACTACCACCACAGGCATCCCCTCCACCACCCCTTATCCCTGTATCTTATGAATTATTTTTTGGTCCCTCACTTATCTTTCCTTGTGGTACAGTGGCCCTATGATGGAGCTTTTTAACTTTCTATTACTCACTGGTGTCCAGCAGATCCCCCCTCCCTAGCCTTGTTCACTGACAATTCAGCATTGTGCACTGCATATGTCTTCTCCCCAACACTGAGAAAGTCAGCACTTCCCTATAGAACTGCTTTCAACAATTGTAACTGACTTAGGGGTCGCTGCATCTTGCATCCAATGGTGAAGGTGTCAGCAAGCCACTTTGTATAGCTAGAGGCTCATTTGTGTGCTGGTGGACCTATTAAACTCGCTGCCCTACCCCTATCCCTCTGCTGCACAGGGAGCAGCTCAAGACACCACTGTGTAGAGCACAAATGAGTGTCAGTTGGAACAGCTGCATAAAGTGGTCATTATGACCACTGCATGCCATACAATTGCGACTGTGTAAAGGGCCCCAAATTCCCAGTGAAGAAAAGATTTCAGTTGTTCCATGTTTTAGTCATGGCAGTGCAGAAAATACGTTGAAGAGATGAGGTCTCAGCACATTTCCGCCTGTTGGCCCAGTGGTAGCACTACCACTTGTGACCTTTTCAAAATGGGTTTGGGAGTGATACTAAGTTGTGAGGGACCAGCCATGGCAGGGATTAAGCATCCCAAAGGGTGCTGTCCTCCTCTGGGGGGAGCTTCACTTCACTACTGCCAGCAGGGTGACCCCAGGAGATAGTACTAACCAGAGCTACTATGAGCAGGGACACCTCCTGACAGCGGTTTGAGCATGTTTGTGTACTCACACCACTGTTGTTTAAGCCCACAAGGCATTCAGGGACACAAGAAGAACATCAGAAAACACCTCCCCAGACTGAAGCAACTAAGTTTCAGACAAGAACAATACACTGGTTCACAGTTCCCTATTTTGTTATATTTTTTGTCTATATAGCACAACCCCCTCTCCCCCTCCCAGCACTGCACTGTTGTGTCAGAGGTGAACAAGGTATACGTACAGGTCCTATACTGGGGAGCTGAGCTCATATTCAGTGCTGAAACAGCAGTGCAGTACTTGTGGTGGTGATGGAAGTTACAAATTGTTGAAATTAGGTAGGAGATTTTATTTAAGGGATAAGGTCAGCAACTGCGCTCAAATGCTCCATATTAGAAGCTTACACTTGACTCTTCTTTCAAAAGCTTACAAGCTGTGGGTATGTGGTCTAGTGTGATAGGAAACACAGAAACATAGAATATGATGGCAGGAGACCAAGGGTCCATCAAGTCTACCCATACTATACTAGTTCACCCCACTGACCTACAGTACTGTACTGGTTGCTTTTCTCCCTCTTCTCCTGCTCCCTAATCCCTCAGTCCCATGTTGTTCTCTCCAGGGACTATGAGTCCCCTTACCCTGTCCCAGTCCAAGATCTGTATATGGGTAGAATCATCTCACTTCTCCTACTATCAAAACCCCTCCCTGTACACTCCATCATTCTCAATGCCTTGCTATATACTCTGTTACAGTGACTTGTTTGCATAAGGGAGTCATTGATTACAGAGGTGTGTAAAAGTTGTTTTTTCTGCCTTAGCTGAACTTTCACAAAATTTTGCAACACTTGCGGAAGTTTCGGAACTTCCACCTGTGGCAGATTGGAAAACTTCCAAAGGTTTCGGGTGAAATTTTGTCCTGTTACACTCACTTGTAGGCACAAGAAAAAAAAAGTTACCTGGCGTATAGTGCCAGCCCCCCCAGCCCTGCATAAATTAAAAATAATAAATCCTTGGTGTCTAGTGGTTCCTTCCCCCACCAGATCACCCGCCTGAGGTGTAAATCAAAAAGCCCTGGTGGATAGAGGTCCCCCCCACCTGATCACCCTCCCCATATTTAAAAAAACATCCTTGGAATCCCTGGTGGCTTGCAAACCCTCCCCCCACCCGATAAGAACATCATGCCCTAGCGTCCAGTGTAACCTCCCCCATCCCGATTCCCCATATAGTAAACAAAAAATCTCCCTGGTGGTCTTTTGAAACCCCCTCTCTATCCCCAATCCCCAGTCTGTGAATTAAAATGTTATTCCCTGGTGGTCTAGTGCACTCTCCACCCCTGCAGGCAATGTCCCACCACCCGGCTCCCCCCATCTCAAACTTGCAGTGGTTGAGGAGAGCACTAGACCACCAGGAAATAACATTTTATTTCACAGACTGGGGAATGGGGATAGGCAGGGGGTTTCAATAGACCACCAGGAGATTTTTATTTATTTTTTACTACATGGGGATCGGAATGGGGGTACACGGGACACCAGGGCATGATGTCCTGGTCAGGTGGGTGATCTGATGGGGAGGGACTGCTAGCCACCAGGATTCAAAGGATCTTTTTTTAAATATGGGGTGGGTGATTGGGTGGGGGGATGGACTGCTAGCCACCAGGGAATTAATTTATAATACATCAGCGGCGATCAGCAACTGGTGGAGGGAAGGGAGGGTGGCACTAGACACCTTAGTGCAGACTGTGATTGGGTGGGGGGAGGAACCATTAACCACCAGGCAATGAAGTTGTATTATACATCCAACATCAGATGGTGATGCAGGGCAGGTTGAATTTCCGCGAAAATTTGGAAATGGATTTCCAAACTTTTGTTGAAGCAAATGTCTGACTTTCGCTTCAATTCCACCAGCAAAAGTTTTTTTGCGCACACAACTAATTGATTATGACCCCCAGATCCCTCTACTCTGTTGTGGTGTCCAACCTAACCCTCCCATGTAATATTCTGTATGTGGGTTCCCCTCTCCCTAACTGCATTAACTTGCACTTCTTGGAGTTGAATCTCAACAGCCAGATCACAGACCATTTCTCCAGCTTCTTAATATCCATCTGGTGCTCCTGTACCCTTTTCTCATGATCTACTCTACACAAAGCTCTGTGTCATCAGAAAAGAGACACAACTTTCCCCAGATACCTTACCCACGTCATTAATGAACATACTGAACAGGGCAGGTCCAAGAACCGATCCCTGCAGCACCCCATCCATGCCATGCTTGTCCCTCGACAAAGCCCTGTTCACTACTACCCACTGTTGCCCCTCCCAAAGACATTTTTTTCCTACCCCCTGACTAAACTTTGCTGCACTCCCAAGTCCTCTAACTTTTTCAGCAGCCTCCTTTGTGGTAACAAGTCGAAGGCCTTGATAAAGTTGAAGTAGTGCAACTCTACTGTCTGTCCTTTGTCTATTACCTTGGTGACCCAGTCCAGAGAAAGTATCAGTTTGGTCTGGCATGACTTCCTTGACACAAATCCATGCTGCCTGCTATCCTGCAGTCCACTATCCTCTAAGGGTATCATTTGTAATTTCGACACTTAAAATCCCAACACCCACTAGTCTGAGACTGACATACGGACACGGCACTTACCCAGTGCATTAACATCCCGCGATGACAGATAGCCCAACAGTGGAGTTTACAAGGACTCGGAGTTTGTTAAAACAATTTGGGGGATGTAGCCCCCCCATCAGACCAGAAACCCGGCATGAGTACACTGTTGGGCTTTCCATCATCTGTATGTTAATGCATTGGGTAAGTTCCACATCACGATGTTGGTCTCGGGCTGGTGGGAGTTAGGATTTTAAGTTTCGGTATTATGTAGTAGATCCTCCTCTAAGTAGACCACCAAGCTTTCTTTGACAATGGACTCCATCAGCTTATCTACCTTAAAGGTGAGGCCTGTAGTTGCCTGGATCATCCCTGCCGCCCTCCTCCCCATGGAGTGGTACTATATCAGTGGACCTTCAATCCACTGGCACCATTCCTGACTTCTTTGAGTCATTAGATAGTCGGGTTAGGCTGCAAAAAATACAGCAGCTAATTCCCATATTACCTGTGGGTGTTGGTCATCTGGGCCTGGTGTCTTATCTACCCGGAGGGCTTCCAGTCCCTTCATCACCTAGTCTACCATTACCTCTACCCTGTCCATTTTCTGAACCAACATATCATGGCTGTGTTATAGTACCTTGCTGTATTACTGCATTATAACTGCAGAGTGCTGCAGTATGCTTCAGGGAGCAATGTAATTCAATGGCAATTAAGCCCTTTTGTCATGCAGTATTTTGAGACATGTCATTTACTGCAAGATACTGCACTGCATCATAGCTGGCACTGTTGCACCTCTGTCTTGTAGAGGTCTATCACCCTCTACTGTGAATACTGAGCAGAAGTAAATATTCACTGTGCTGTGTGTATATCCATGGCAGTCTACCTCCTAACCTCTAGGGTTAGGTCCACCAGATAGGCTGCTAGATGCACATTACCTAGGATCAAATTTCAGTCCCTTGCCTAAGCCCCTGTAGCTCCTACCTGCATCGGTTTTACTTGTGCATCTGAGAAGGCTGTAGACACACTTTCTGAGCTCCTGTTCTTTGTGTATTGATTTTCACTTTGGTCAAGCTAAGTTCTCCTATAGAAAGCTAATGGTTTTATGTTGTGAGCCTTGAAATTCAGTGCGGATTGTAGGTCATTTATACCTATTTTTAAGATTTTCCTTTTCATAACCTTTGCCTGCCTGGGCTACTGAGACCGGGCAGCACACTTGATGGGAAATGCTATCACTTTATCTCTTACAGACTAACATTCCATCTTGACTTTATATGCCAGCATCAGAACAGGACTGTACACCATGTGCAAAGACATATTTAAAATGAGCACTTATAGGCAGAGCCGTGTGTTAATGGCAGCTGCTCCTCTTCACAAACAGGAGCAGCAGCTGCACACCCGCTCATATAGATCCTGCCCGAGTGGCTACAATGAAGCGCATGCTCAATCCCACTAGGGTAGGAAGGAATTTGGAACATTTCCTTTGCTGTGGCAGGATGTCCAAATGAGCCAAGCACTTTCAGTCTTGCCTCCAGTGGCTAAAAGAAGCAGGGTCTCTGCCACAAGCAGGCCATCTGTAATTACTGCCTTCTAGCCCCTACTGCAGCAGCTAAGAGTGCAGATAACAACGATTTAAATGGCTAATAAATGTGGTATATCAGTGGCAATGTGGGGAGAAAGTCTAATAAATCTGCTTACTGGGAGTGATATCATCCCCACCTATCGAAATACATGTTGGTGGATGAAGTTATCCTGAGGAGCAATGGTTGAGATTCAGCACCATTATGCCACACTCTGAGCATCCTTATCTTGCTATCGATGCCATCTTATCCTGCTAGTATGCTCTGCCAAATTGTAGCCAGTCACATACTCAGCTCCCCCACACTCATTCCAAGCTCGCTTGCACACCTTGGCAGTGCCCATCATAATGACATCTCGCCCACTTGGGAACACATGTCTGGTGATGTTGATGGTAAGCGAAATGGCCTACAAACATGCGCATTGCATTGGTGTCATGTTGCAGCCTCAAAATGATGTCCCATGGCATCATACCCACCCATATCCATTTAGGCAGCATATAAGCGATAAAGGGTGTCTAGTTCATCTGCCTACCATCTAATTTCAGAACTCACAGCTCCTGGTGCCCTAGTGAAGATTGTACTATGTCAACCAGCCCTATATCACTGGAAATGACACATTGGTCGCCCTTCCAGAGCACATATTGAAACTCAGCTTCTCTGCCTCTACAAATGCCACCAGAAGTGACGTGTCATTTCCAGCAGCCATTTTGAGTGTGGCCACCAGAGTAAAAGCATTGATACTCTTACACCTATGACACCAGACAGATGCATGACAGCACTTTTGGTGGCCATTTTGTATTTGGCAAGCAAAAAATACAGTAGTGGGCTATTTTACTAAGGGCAATGATTACACAACTGTGTAATTGCACTAATCACAGGCAATAATGTACTAAAGAACTGGAGAGAGATTTAGCAGAGGGCAACTTCTGCAGTCTCCTCATGCCGTGTTCCCCTCCTACCTCACCAGAATGGGCTGCAATATCCCACAAGTGAGTTGGAAGAGCCAGAAATGATAATTGAGCAATCTTCTTCATTGGATCCCTCTCAAATTGAGGTGAGTCAATCAAGCAACAAGAACTTGAATATGGATCCCAAAGAGTTTAGGAGGCAGACACAGCAGGCCACCACTGCCATGATGGAGAATCAACAGGCCTTTATGTGGCACATGATGGAGAGACTAGAAGAAATGACGAACCCTTTGTCAACACTCCAGATGCTGGGTAATCAGGACACAGATACATCCTCTACCTTGGATTCTTAGTCAAATGCAAACCTACCTCCCGCAAACCCCTCCACATCAGCAGAGTCAATGGATCCCAATAAGGAAGGTAGACAGAACCCAGATGAATGTTCACAGCATGATTCAGATGGGAAGAAAGAGCAAGTAGTGACTGAAGAGGTGTCACTTATGTTAAACCTTTGCTCCTTTTATCTGGTACTTGACCTGACCTCCACAGAACTGAGAGATGCACATCTCTACATTATTATAAGATCCACTCATTTTGAATTCTTAAGCTTCCATATACTAAGGCAACATTTTCAATATCAGGCACTCCAATTTGACCTGGCATCAGCATTAAAGGTCTTCACAAAAACAGCCATAGTGGTTGTAGCCAGCTTACGGGAAAGAGGCATCCATATCATCCCTTATTTAAATGATTGACTGATAAGAACAAGAACACAGGTTCAGTCATAAAGACACACAGAGGATGTAAGAAAGACTGTGGCATATCATAGATGGGTGGTGAAAGAGAAAAAGAGCTTGCTAGCTTCAACCAAAATCTCAGAACACCTGGGAGCAGAAATAAACACTTCAGAAGGCCTAGCCTGGCCATCACAGAAATGAATAGAGAATATGATCAGCCTGAAAAAGAGACTCTGTATAAAACATAATGCAATGGTTGCACAAGTGGCACAAGTGTTGGTTGCATGGCTACGTACATAGACCTGGTTCCATGGACCAGGTGGAACATGAGACCACTCCAAATGCTAATGTTGCAGTACAGCTGCCCGACTGAGGAGAATCTACAGATGAAAGTGATAACTAATTGATGTAGATGTCACTATAGTGGTGGATATGCTAAGGGACAACTTCTCCAGGGACATGCTGTTAAAGGTAAATCATGACAAAGTAATGGATACAGATGCAAGCTTCATGGGATAGTGAGCATCCATGGGAAACAAACAGCACAGGGGAAGTGGACAGAGTCTGAGACAAAGTTGTCCATAAATGTGCTTGAAATGAGAACAGTGTTCAAAGTCCTGTCTGCATTCAAGGTACACACAGAGGACAAATCCACCCTAATCAGATTACACAACAATGCTACAGTAGCCTACATAGCAAAACTGGGCCTAGTGAGGGGAAACCAACAAAATCATGGCACAGGTTCAACAGTCTCTCCCATATCACAACCATACTCCTGGCAGGGAAGTTGAACACCACAGTAGACTGGATAAGCAGGGAACAGATAAACCCAGGAGAATGGCAACTGCATCCACTGTTGTTCTAAATGATGCAGAGGTACTGGGGACCAGTACAAATAGATTTAATGGTATCCTGGAGCAACGCTTAGGATACAAGGTTCTTCTCGAGGTTCAAAGCATCACAATCCATGACCATAGATGCATTGTCCCTACCACGGACTCACAAGAGGGTGTATATCTTTCCTCCTATCCTCTCCTTCTCCTGGTGCTCTAACTAAGCAGGCAATCCAGGAGATTGCTCATATTGATAAGTCCATATTGAACCAGAAGATCCTGGTTTGCAACAGTAGTAGCATGGTACTAGACAATTGGCAACTACCATTCAGGGAGTACATCCTGATACAAGGGCCAATCACTCATCTCTGCCCCTGCAATCTGTAACTCACAGCCTGCTTCCTGAAAGGAAGAGACCATTGAACACTGCCTATCATGAGTTTGTTATAAACACTCTACTGTAATCCAGAAGATCCTCAACAAACTCCAGTTACAACAGAGAGTGTAAAATCTTTCAAAAATGGTACACATCTCAGAACTTGTACCTGAGTCCACATCAATACTGAACATACTGCTGTATCTCCAGCAGGAACTGGAAAAAAGACTATCTCCAGCATCTCTGAAAGTTCAACTGCCAGGATTGAGGGCCACACTAGGCAAAGTAGGTGATTCAGTCCCAGGCACACATCCACACATTATAAGATTCTTGAAGGCAGCCACCAACATCAGGCCCAGACCAAGGACAGTTCTGCTACCATGGGACTTAACATTAATTCTGAACACACTAACAGATCAACCCTTTGAACCCATCAAGGACACTGAACTGTACTGGATGGGACAGAAGACTTTCTTCCTAATGGAAATCTGTTCAGGCCACAGAATAAGATAACTAGGTGCACTGTCAGGCAAAGAACCTTTCACTTTGTTCACAGATGAAGGGGTATCCTAAGGATCTGCTGCAGCTTCCTCCTCAAATAACACCACGACTTTCTACATGAACCAACCAATAGAGCTACCATCCTTCTATATGGGGCAGGCTAATGAAAGAAAAAATGCCTTACACATGTGAAGAGGGCACTAAGAACATATCTAGATAGGACAATGTTGTTTAGGAGATCCAAAAGACTCTTTGTGGTCATGCAGAGTACCAAGAAAGGACAGACCACTACAAGGACCACTATAGCTTCATGGCGGAAAAGGACAATTCAGGAAAGCTTACAAGTGCCAGAACCGCACACCTACAAGTTTAGCCAAAGCACATTCAACTACAGTGATCTCAAAATCATGGGCAGAACAGAATAATATGTCAGCCACAGAAATTTGCTCCACAGCCACATAGAAACATAAAAATTGTTGGCAGATAAGGACTGCTAGGCCCACCTAGTCTGCCATTAAGCCCTGTACTTAATTATAACTTCTGACCTTCCCTCTGCTTTGCCTCTATCCACCACCTTCTCTATGAAGAAGAACTTCCTCTCATTCCCTCTTAACCTGACACCTTCCAATATCATGTCATGCTCCTAGTTCTTGTGCTCCTCCTGTATTGGAAGATGTCTCCCCCCTTCACCTTGTTTATGCCCTTGAGGTACTTAAATGTTTCTATCATGTCCCCTCTCCCCCTCTCTCCCTCCTCTCCTCTAGTGAGTACATGTTGAGGTCCCTTAATCTCTTCTCATATGTTTTGTGGTGCAAGCCCTGTACCATCTTAGTTACCCTTCTATGGACCATCTCCAGCCTGTTAATGTCCTTTTGAAGGTGCAGCCTCCAGAACTGCACATAGTACTCCATGTGCGGCCTGACCAGGGTTTCATATAACGGCATCACTACCTCCCGTCTTCTGCTGGTGATACCCCTGCCTATGCACACTAGCATGCCACTGGCCTTCCCTGCTGCCCTTGTACTCTGCTTTAACATTTTCGGGCCATCTGAAATAATAACCACCAGGTCCCTTTCTTCCTTGGTGACTGTCAGCAACTCCCCCCATCCTGTAGCTCTCTCCATGGTTTCTATGCCCCAGGTGTATGATTTTGCACTTCTTTGAATTAAACCTCAGTTGCCACTCCTCAGAACATTTCTCAAGCTTCCTCAGGTCCTTCCTCATTTTCTCCACCCCTTCTGGAGTACCCACCCTGTTACAGATCAGAACTTTCCTTCCAGCCCTCTGCAATGTCACTGATGAAGACATTGAACAGGACTGGCCCAAGGACCGATCCCTGAGGTACCCCACTGGTCACCCCCTCTTTCCAGATTGTACCCCATTTACCACCACCCTCTGCCTCTCATCCATTAGCCAGTTCCTAATCCAGTTTACCACTTTGTCTCCTATACTCACACTACCCATCTTGTTAACCAGCCTCTTATGTGGGACAGTGTCAAAGGCTTTGCTGAAATCAAGGTAGTTGACCTCTACTCCCCCCCCGATTTACTTCCTTTGTCACCCAGTCAAAGAAATCTGTCAGATTTGTCTGACGTGACCTACCCACTGTGAAACCATTCTGCCTAGGTTCCTGAACACTGATGGCTTCCAGATGTCTCACTATCCTTTCTTTAAGCAGTGCCTCCATGATCTTCCCCACTACTGAGATGAGGCTGACTGATGAATAGTTCTCCGCCTCCTCCCTACTGCCGGATTTGTTTAGAGGGACCACATGTGCCCTTCTCCAATCCCCTGGCACCACTCCAGTGTTGAGTGATTCGGTGAACAAGGCTGCCAGAGGTTCTGCTAGCTCTCTTCACAGCTCCCTTAATATCTTCAGGTGTATGCCATCTGGCCCCATCGCTTTGTCCACCTTCAATTTAGTGAGCTCCTGCAGGATGCTCTTTCTTATGTGAATGGACTGCTGTCCACCTCCCCCCCCCTTGGCATTTGTTTTTCAGCTGTGGTCCCTGTCCCTCACCCTCTTCCTTGAATACTGAACAGAAGCAGTTATTCAGTATTTCTACCTTATCCATGTCTCCCTCCTTATACTCTCATTCCTCCCCTTTGAGCCTAACAATCCTCCCCCCAGTTTTTCTTCTTTTGCTGATGTACCTGTAGGAAGTCTTGTCCCCTTTCATTACTGTCTGTGCTAATCCTTCCTCAGTCCATGCCTTTGCTCTCCTTATCACCCTCCCTGCTTCCCTTAGACATTCTAGGTACACCTACCTGTCCTCTTCCCTTTGGGTCTCCTTATATTTCCTGAACCCTGCCCTTTTAGCCCTTACTTTGTCCACCACCTCTTTCAAGAACCATAGTGGTTTTCTCCTTCTCTTGCATTTTGATACCAATCTGATGCATTGGTTTGTCACTTCCACATGATGACTATTCACACATTCACCAAACATTACAGATTGGACACTAATACTGTTAATGTTTCCACCTTCAGTCAGGAGGTACTCACAGTCTCCACATTACTAGACTCCAAGCACCCTTGCTCTTCCCCACCCTCACTGGGGACAATGCTATTTAATCCACCCTATAGGTAAGGAGGTGGGTTGCCATGGATATACACACAGCACAGTGGTAGTTTATTCACCTGGTAAAGGTGATTTTGCCAGTGTATATCCATGTCACTCCAAGGCCCTCCTTGGAAGAGCAGACTGACTGGAGTCCACAGGAACATATGGGTACATATTTTTATTTTCTTTTAGAAAATGGGATTTTTATTTGGAGGCATCTGATTGGCTGGTACCCTTGCCAGGGGGTTACATTAACTTTCAATAGATGCCCACTAAATAAAAAGTCCAGGACCAAACCTGCCTCATGCCCAGCCAAGTATCATTGTGCTCATGCTGCTTCATTATTGGCTGAAGCACCAGGCATACAATTTAAATCTGCTGCCAATTTTTTTCATGTCGGTTAGCGAGTGACCAGGTCCACCACCACAAAGTCAAATTCGAAGTGAAACAAAACAGAATTTTTTCACTCAAGTAACAAACAAGATGCCCAGCTGCTGGCTGCCCCCCTGAGTTAATAAGCAACCTAATGTACAAACAAAAGAACAGTCCTGTTTGCCAGCAGCCCCCATGACTCGGTCTCTGGGACTCAGTGAGCAACCCAATAGGGCATTTAAACACAATGAAAAGAACAGTCTTGATTTTTTTTTGTAATAAATAAAACAGCTGCTGCTTTGTCCCTACACTGTACAGCAGTTTACAGCTCCCACAGCTCTTTTGAGTCTCTGATCCATGGGAGCAGCTTGTTACAGTATTGCTCAGTGGGCAGCGCTACTGTAGACAACTTTCCCATCTTGCTCACCCTGCCTCAACCCCCACTCCTGTCCCTATCCCCATCGCTCCTGTTATTCAGGATGGAAAAAAATTAAAAAAAAGTTGTACCTGAATAGATTGCTGAGATTACTGGCATTACTTAATGTCTCCCGTTCCCTATGTCAGGCTGTTATGCTCAATCTAAGCTGCTGATGGACTGTGCACCCACCCGCTCTACATCACTTTCTTCAAGTTTGCTGCTGACAGTAATTTAAACAGGACAGACCTTATTTCACTCAGCCATAAGACCCTGCCCGATCGCAGTACTGTCCTTCAAATGTAAAGGGATGTAAACTACCATAGAAGTAGCGGGGCTTGAGATGAGTGATGGCTGAAACTGCAGTTTCAAAAATGGTAAACGGACCACTGAGGTAGCTGGAAGTGACGGCTAAAATACAGGCAGCTTATCGGTAAATTGGTAAACAGAGAGCCGGGCTTGAGGGAAGGTAAAAATGATAAAATAGAGCTTACAGTATCTCCTTGTCTTCTTGAAGTACAGAAAACAGATTGGGGGGGGATTGAAGACAACCACACTCGGGAGTGTCCAGTAGTACAAAAGTCCATAGCTTATGCAGGCGGGGGAACTATTTTATTACAAAACTAATAATAAACTAACTTCATTAACAATTTATTTGATTTTATATATTTTTTTTACAGTGCCCATTTTCTAAGCGCGATAATACCCTCCAGGGTGGGCGTTATGGGCAATACCGGACCTTTCAGGGGCTATAAGGCCCTCCTCCTGCAGTGTCAGACCTCATTACACCCCTTGGTGGTCCAGTATTGCCCAATACCGCTGACCCTGTTGGGTATTATTGCTTTCGTATTGTTGTGTAGTCATGATAGATGTAGTCTCTTATTAGTTTATCACAGTCTGCATGGTTCACAGTTAATAAATCAACAGCTTGGGAAGTATCTAACTAATGAAGGTGTGAGCTATAGGGGCTTAGATAAGGGGGCAAAATCTGATCTGATGTCACATGTACCTCCAGCAGCGTATCAGGTGGATATAACCCTAGAGGTAAGGAGGTGGCGTGCCATGGATATGCACAGCACAACCACATTTACCAGGTGAGTAAACTAGAAGTATATTTACCTTCAACTCATCATCTTCAATTATCCTCCTCCCTCTGCTAGCCTGAATATCCCCCCTTGTTTTCCTTTTTTCTGAATGTATCTAAACAAAGCATTTTATCCCCACTTTTTAGCCCCTCAGCAATTCGCAACTCTGTGTCTGCCTCTGCCCTTCTACCCATCACAAAGGAACAGACAAAAGGCTGTGAACTTCTTTTAGCTAATTCAAGACAGTAATGGGAAAGGAGTGGCTGGTTAGAGAGGCACAACTTGGAGGGGACTTCTTGAAGCTATAAATTTTATTAGGTAGGGGATTCTAATCAAGGTGCAAGGGCAACAACTGCAGCTCAATTGTGCCATACCAGAACTTCATACCTGCTATGTGCCTGGCAAGCTAAAAAGCTGTAGGGGTGGCATCTAGAGTGTGATATGGAGGTATCAGCATGGCTCAGTTGGTAGTACATCTACCTCTGGCCCAGATGTTCATATGTTCTTCTCCCACACTGGGAATGGGCTCATACCATAAAAGTGCTGCACCAGAGTACAGTACTAGGGGAATGCTGCAGTGTACTATCCTTTGGATGAGACATTATACTGGGGTCTCATTTGCCTTTTCTGGTGGTTGTTAAAATGAACGTTAAAAATCTCATGGCACTTCTCCAAAAGAGTAAAGACGGACAGAAATTGTAAACATTTCTTTTCAGCAAACCTCAAAGCAAAAAGAAAATCAAACTTACATAAAGAAATTACATACAGTAAATTAAACCCAGACAAAGAAAGAATCAAACCCGAAATATATTTAAACAGAAACAAAGGAAAAAACCTTGCTTCATTCCTATAAAGTGTCTAGGAAAGAAAGACATAGAAAATTAAACTTAAGAAATAATATCACTCCCCTCTTTTAAACCATTCATATAGATATCCCATTGTGCAAATTTAAGAAAAAGAAAATAAACAGTAATCATATCCAGGTGATTGATTTCCACAAGTAAAACGAGCAGTTGTCAATGCGGAATGTTTGCTTGCTGATATTAGCATTGGACGTGCAGGAGTTAGACAGATGCAGAATAGAAGTGGTAGTGAAGCATTGAACTCACGCCAATCCCACCTCCACCATGCAGAGATGGACAGGCATTGGGGTGTGCCTGTGGGTCATTGCCCATAATGCTCTTGGCATTTCACCACACCCTATCCTGTAGACACTGACAAGTGTTGAGGTGTGCCTTGGGGTGTTCAGCTTCACAGTCCCCCCATTTCATAAGGCCATACGCTGAAATGGGTGCAGTACAGGAGAATGGGGTGAAGTCTGGGGTTGAAGAGTGCAAGGCACACCTCGATGCCTGTCACTGACTTCAGGGTGTGGGTGGGATGGCATGACCATTACAGCCAGTGATCCAAAGTTACACCTCTGATGCCTGTCTGTCTGTACAGTATGGGACATTATGGTTAGAAATCCTAACGTCCCGGGTGTATGTTGGTATTTGCACTACATATTTTCAACATTGCCCTTTTGTGACCCCCTGAAAGTATTTGGGACCTCTTCTCATAAACAGTGGCAGTGTGATTGTGTTAATGTGTCCCGAACTTCGAGTCCCCACAGCAACAGTGCCATTCTGTGCCACATGTGCGAAAATATAGATCAGGCAGGATGTGAAGAATGACAGCTGTACCATCCATGGGGAGGTGTGAAGAGATGGCAATGTTGAAAATCTGTAGTGAAAATATTAAAAATGCTCGAAGTTCCAAGCGTATGTGGAAACTGCACAAGACATGCTTGTACCACAGTCATTTAGTGGAATTATTTCACCAAATTTTCAACGTAAGCATTTTGTGACCTCTGCTCATGAACACTGTCACTATGATTTTCTTAATCTGCCCAAAACATTAATTTTCCACATCGACCACGCCATTGTGCATAAGATATGCAAATACATATTTTGGCAGGATATGAAAAATGACAGCTGTACTGTTCATTAAGAGGTGTGGCAAAATGCCAATGTTCAAAATCTGGAGTGAAAATATTATAAATTTACTAACTTCCGAGCATATGTGGAAACTTCACAACACACACTTGTAACGTAGTCATTTTATGGACTTTTGTCACCAAATTTTCAACATAGGCATTTTAGGTCCTCTGCTCATGAACAGTGTCACTGTGATTTTCTTAATGTGTTCCGAACACTGATTTCCCACAGCAACCTCGCTATTCTGCACCCAAAGTGCGAAAACACATTTTGGTCAGGATGTGAAAAATGACAGCCATACTGTTCATAAGGAGGTGTGGAAAAATGCCGATGTTGAAAATCTGGAGTGAAAATATTACAAATTTGCAAAGGTACAAGCATGCATGGAAACTGCACAACACACGCTCATAAAACAGTCATTTTTTGGATTTGTTCCACCAAATTTGCTACATAGGCTTTTTGAGAGCCCACTTCATGAACACTGGCACTGTCTTTCCATTAATCAGTCCCAAAAGGTGATTCCACTTAGTGACCTTGAAATCACCTTTTGGGACTGAATAACACCATGACAGTGGCTGAATCCATGAGAAGGGGTCCCAATAACCCAATGTTGAAAATGTGATGCCAAAATTTGAAAAAATGCCTAAAATATGCACCAAAGTTGAAAACACCCTATTAATGCCATTATACAGCTTACCAGCATTTCTTCACTTCTCAGTTGGCTTTAAAGAGTGCAGACGTGTTCCCGGTCCACTGAAGATCATCGTTTTGGGCTCCAGAGGTAAGTATGGGGTGAGGAGGTGTCGAGAGACAGTGTGCACAGAGATTGGGCATGGGTTGGGGGAAGGGCCACCGAACTCAACAAGGACCATTTTCTGTTTTACAAGTTTAAAGAAACAAAACAATAAAAAAATGAAAAACATAAGCGGGACAGTTTTTTTTTCCACAGGGACATTTGGCATGCTGAAGTGGGCTCCTAGTGTGCCACCTGAGTGTTTTTTTGGGGTGGCTGCAGCCAACGGGGGATTGGGCAACCCTGTCAGCACATATAGAGGTGGGTAGCCTAGGAGGATTGGGCACCCCCCCTCAGCACACAACAAATTGGGGGGACATTATGCCGATGGGGAGTGGGCTCTCCTGTCGGCAAATTGAACTGAGAAAGGGGGTCTGAAGCTGACGGGGATTGGGGCCCCTCGTTGGCATAGAAAGAGTGTTGGGGGGACACATGATGCCGAGGGGGATTAGGCACCCCCTCAGCACATAACAAATGGGGAAGGGGGTTACAGTATGCAGACAGGGAGTGGGCTCCCCATCGGCAAATGAACTGGGTCAGGGGCATGCAGACAGAAAGGTACCACCCTGCAATGAGAGGTCGCTCCCTCATTGCAGTGGAATGTCTGATGCTGCAATGACGCGGCAGCCCCTGATTGCAGCGGTGAAAACATTTCAAGGTGGTGACAGACTGGCTGAACTAGTGTCAGCAGCAGGGTACCACCACATTGGGGAAAGTGGGCCAAGCCTCAAAAGGCACTAAGGCCATTGGCCCCCACAGTACCTCCCCTCCAAAACCCCTCTTCTCTCCTAAGCTGTGATGAAATGTTTCCTGTGCATGCATGCAAGCAAACATAAAAAACTGAATTCTGTTAAAACATTGTCTTTCTTTTGACTTTAATTCTGTAGGTGCTGCTTCTGATAGTCTTCCTATTGAGCTATAGTTGGATTACAGCTGTTGCAACACATATTGGCACCTTACAGTTCCAGAGAGAAGAACCTGCGCTACCAGTGGTGCTGAAACCCAGGTGCTTTTCAGAAAGGGCCAACCCTGTCATTCATCACTCAGAATCAGCTAAAAACTGAAAAACACTCCAAGAGGGATCTTAAGGATTTTGACACATTCAAGCTTAGCTTGCAAAAAAACAAAACACACACACATGTTAAGTTTTGTTTTGTGCAAAATAAGAAAGATACAAATAAGCCAAACAGCAAGGTCACTCACCCTGGCACTCTGCTCAACTAAGCTTCATCAGGTGGTATGCCAAACCCTATCTCAGACCCATATAAATATATGTCACTTGCTGACATCACTGTGATGTGACAAAATTCCTTAATATTCATTTTTACATACTGTATTTCATTTCTCTTGAGACTGCTGCATGCTATTAAGCTAAAACATCCATACCAAATGAATTTGGGGATTTCTTAAAATAATAATGTTGATGTTTTCAGTTTGCTACTGAGTGGGATTCGAATATTGAATACCAAAGGTGTTCATTCCAATTTCAGTTTCTTGCCCCTGCATAGTATAAAACTATTCAGTGAGTACTACTGTAGGTTCTTGAGAATTTAAGATCTCTCATGAGCAATATTTTCAGATATGAAAATTCCGTCTGAAAATATTGCATATGAGAGATCTTGAAATGAGATGTGCTACTGGAATAAAAAAAGAACTGGCTGTGTAAGTCACAAGAACCTACACTAGTACTCATTGAATAATTTTATCCTATGCAAGGCCAAGGAACTAAAATAGGAACAGACCTCTCTGGTATTCAGTGTTCAAATCCCACCCAGTAGCAAACTGAATGTTGCTTCAAGAAATCCTGAAATTGAATTTGTATGGAAGTTTTTAACTTGTTAGTATTGTGTAGCAATCCTAACTTAAATGAAATATCTAAAAATGAATATTAATGAATTTTGTCACATCACAGTGATGTCATCAAGTGTCATATATTTAAATGGGTCTGAGATAGGGTTTGGCATGCCCCCTGAAGAAGCTGAATTAGGTGAAGCACCAGGGTGGGTGACCTTGCTGTTTGCCTTGATTGTGTCTCTCTTATTTTGCACAAAATAAAAGTTAATACTTTTGTGCAACAAAAGCTCAACTGTGTCTGAATCCTTAGAATCCAAAACTAAAGGTGAACAAGCCAATGGGGCCAGATGGCATACACCCGAGGATATTAAGGAAGCTGTGAAGGGAGTTAGCCAAACCTTTGGCAGCCATGTTCAAAGACTCACTCAACATGGGGTGTGGTTTCTGAAGACTGGAGGAGGGCACATGTAGTCCTTCTTCACAAGAGTGATAGCAGGGAGGAGGCATGAAACTATAGACCAGTCAGCCTCACCTCAGTAGTAGATAAGATCATGGAGGCACTACTCAATGAAAGAATAGTGGCATACTTAGAATCCATCAATGCCCTGGATCCAACAGCATAGATTCACAGAAGGAAGGTTGTGTTAGACGAATCTGATAGACTTTTTTGACTGGGTGACAAAGGAGGTAAATTGGAAGGGGGATGGTCATCACCTGCATTGATTTCAGCAAGGCCTTAAACACCACCCCACATAGAAGGCTGGTTAGCAAAATGGGAAGTCTGGGCATGGGGAAAACGGTGGTAAACTGGGTGAGAAACTGGCTAAAAAACAGGAGGTAGAGGATGATGGTAAACAGGATCCTATCTGGGGAGAGGGGAGTGACCAGCGAGGTACCTCAGAGATCAGTCCTGGGGCCAGTCTTATTCAGTGTCTACATTAGTGACATTGCGGAAGGGCTAGTGGGAAAGATCTGCCTGTTTACAGATGACACCAAGATCTGAAACAGGGTGGATACACCAGACGGGGTGGATACAATAAGTAGGGACCTGGAGAAGCTTGAAAAATGGTCTGAGGAGTGAAACTAAAGTTCAGTTTAAAGAAGTGCAAAATAATTCACCTGGGAAGAGGGAACCCTTGGGAGAGCTACAGTATGACGGGGGGAGTTATTGACTGTCACCAAAGAGGAACAGGACCTGGGGGTTATCATTTCAGGCAATCTAAAGGTATCCAAACAGAGTACAAAGGTGGCAGGGAAGGCAAATGGCATGCTGGGGTGCATAGGCAGAGGCATCACAAGCAGAAGATGGGAGGGGATGATGCCATTGTACAAAACACTGGTAAGGCCTCACCCGGAGTACTCTGTGCAGTTCTGGAGGCCACACCTTTGTAAGGACATCAACATGGTGGAGGCAGCTCAGAGAAGAGTGACAAAGATGGTGCAGGGCTTACACCAGAAAACATGAGGAGAGACTAAGGGACCTCAATATGTAATCACTGGAGGAGAGGAGGGACTAGGGTGACATGATATAAACTTTCAAGTACAGCAAGGGTATAAACAAGGTGAAGGGGATACAGGGATGGCACCATTCACCACAGTGCCAGCGACCCTGTGCAACAGACCCGCATCATCGCCCGCTAGGGGGTCCTATGCAGCCGTGGCCATGGCTGCACCCATGAGGTGTGATGGAGCTGTGGAAAGAAGAAGGGAGAAAATGGTTAATGCACAGTATGAATCAGTGGACATCAGACATGCACACATGTACAGGGGTGCGACCACAGCACCATGGGTGAGCATGTCTGTCCACTGCATGCTGTGCCATGACCACCATGCCACACCAGCCATCAGCATGCCAATACCGGCACTGTGTGGTGACAGGCAGTGACCACATGGCACAATGCATGGCATTGGCAGCATGGGCATGCACAACCGTGTGTGCCACCCTGTGGCATTGCTGGCAGATGCACCCCCATGCACCTCATGGGCATGGGAGTTGTGTCCCCGCGATGCATGTCATGGACTGGCCATGTGCAACCAGGGCACATGGCACAGCTCCTGGGTACACAGTAACACTGCACGGCACACAGTGACAGGCATGGCAGCCGGGCACACATGGGTCCAGGCACACCGGAGCTACACGGCTACTTACACCACTGCGGCGGGCTAGCACCAGTCTGGAAGCCACCACCTGGGACACCTAGCACAGTGGACCTGGTGAAGGTAGCAGGCAGTAGCTCCTCATTGGGCTCAGGTGGACCTCTGTGTGTGGCTCACCCCTGGTCCACTGTAGGGATGCCTCAATGTGGACCACCTTCTCCTTCACCCTCCTGTGCCCATCAGTCCAGTGCTTGCGGCACTCCTGTGTGGTGCAGTTGTAGGAGCCCACAGCACTGACATGGCAGGCTACCTCCTCCCAGCCCTTTGCCTGTGCCGTCTGGCTGCCACTCCTGCCAGTCAGGATATCCAGCCGCAGGTTGCATGCCTCAATGAGTGCTGCCAGTGTCTATAGACCAGTGGGCCCCAGCCTGTGGCATTGCAACAGTGCCACTGTGCCTGAACAGACACTGCTGTGTGCCTCTGACAGTCCTGTTGCACACCGCTGGTTTCCCCACACCTGGGATGTACCATGATGTAGGCAGAGACTCTTATACTCATAGAGACACAACACATTGCCTGCAGATGTACATGTAGGAATGTAGAAAGGTTTCATGAATATGTGAAGGGCATTGTGGGAGCAAGAATGGAGAACTGAGACCTAGTGTTGCTAAGTGTGTCGTGATTGTGGAGTAGTCGCAGATTGTAGGGCTACTGTACATCGCTAGTTTTATATTTTTTATAGGTATGCCATCTATGCCATCTAAGATGGGAGCTATTTAAGTTTGTAGCCTTTCTAGACCATCTTATTGCACCTCTGTAGTCCTTGGTTGCCCCTTTCTGCTGTTTCTGTCTGTTGCGGGGGTACCGTAATTTAAGATGGCAGAGTAAGTGGACCCCAGGCTCCAGGCAGAAGTCTGCTTGGGACAGTGAAAAAGTGTTGATCGGTTGCAGCCCTACTTCAATTATGTGAGAAGAAGCTGCACAAGAAGCCATACAGTTCTTGTTCCTGCTTTTGCCTGCTCTTGTCAGACTCAGTTTGTAGAAAGGGATGTGTCTATCGAAGGAAAACTCTGAATGCTTAAATCCACACATCTTGTATATTTTTTGCTTTTGCGATTCACTTTTTAAAGTTTTTTATTGTGTCTAGATTATGTCTAGATTTTTTTACGTAGCAAGCATTTTTTAATGAGGATGTGTGGTAGTGTTTTTTTAAGCTTGTTAACTCTTTCTTTTTTTAGTAAGCTAGTAAGCTTATTAGTAGGCCTATTAACTTTTTATTTTGTTATTTAGTTAACCAAATAAGTATCCAATTAAGTACTCAATCAAGTATTATATCTGTGCTGTTTTAAGTAATTATATAATTAATATTAACTAGGTACTTTGAACACACTGTGAGCCTAATTTTGTAGTCCTCAGTATCCTTGGGTGTTCTTTATTTGCTCCTAATTATTTGGTAGCCTGCTTATGTGAGGGGCAGGACTAAATGTACAAGTGAGATCTTACAGGTACATTTAATGTGTATACTCTGCCTCCTGGAAATCAGACCATCTGCAGCAGTTGGAGGTGGGGGTTCATTATTCGTGCTGCTAAATCCATTGAGCCTTTGTCTGGAAAAGTTGCCGCCATGAGTTAGTTGATTCCCCCGTTCGTTTTAAACTATTTATTTAATGCTTGGTATTGCACATTTAGAAAACTATTCGTACCCCTTGCTTCATTTAAGTTATTTGAGTACAGCACCTTGATTCTGGCTTTCGGTCATTAATGGCTGATGTGGATGCTTGATAGAAGGGGTTGAGCTGCACGGAGTTCCAGGGATTTACAAAAGCTGCTGCTGGCACTTATGGCGAAACGCTGGATTTCTTGCTAGTTTGGTTTAGCTTAATTGTAACAACACTGGGTGACCTGTGTGAATATTCCTTGAACAGGACCGTAGAGGAAAAGTAAGATTTATTTTTTCCATAGAGAAGTTAATTGTTATTAAGTATACTGAAGTATATTGGAGTTACTTTTAGAGGTATTAGGGTAGGCTATCCGGTTCTGCTATGAGACATGTTGTAGAAATATACTGTCTGATTTTACTTGTATGCACTATGCTTTTATTTTTATTAAACACATAAATTTAAAGTGTATGTTTTTGATTTAACAGTGCCACTGAAAAACAGAGTTATTGGGCCTGCTACAGCCATTGCCACCTCACCACCAGTTCTTTGTAATGCTGGTGGAAGAGAGGAAGGAGAAGAATAAAGGTGCAGAAAGAAAACAAATCAACCTCTTTTTTTTTGAAGAATTCCTCTTGAGTATGGACTGGAATACTAAAACAGAGATTCCGTACTGATCATTGGGTGACTTTTTATACCACTGCAACTCAGTATTACTGAATGGTAGCTTTTAGTTATAGCGACTATACAGTCTTATTTTGAGAAATTTGTATCTTTTCTCTTTTCTGATTTTTTTTTAATAGTGTAATACTGCAACACAAAGTTTTTGTTTTTGTTTTTGCAGTTCTACTAAATTTAAATAACACGATGCCAAGTAATAGAAATTCAAAAAAATATATGGCAAACAAGAAGAAGATAGAGAAAGAAGCCAAAGGTATAAAAAAATCAAATAAAAGCAAAAAGAAAAAAGGTGGGTTGCTTAGCCCTGTGTTTGATACAAAGGGTAGCACACAGGGTGGGGACCCCTCAAAAATTACTCAGTTTTTGCATCCAACAATTAATACAATACAGTTAAGGGGTAGTAAGGAAATTGTAAGGTATTTTAACCCTATGTGTACTTCATCTCCTGTTAAAGATAATAATATAGAAATACAATCCTCTATATATCCGTTATTACAAAAGATAAGAAATCTAGAGGAATCAGGCACAAATCCAGAGGCAAAAAAGAGAAGTAGTATGAAATTTAGTAGGATGGCCTTAAGTGGTCCAGAATTACATATGTCAGATTTTGATGGACATTCTGGTAATGATGACCCAATTGGACAAAAAGAGGTTGAAGACAATGAGATAATTGTAATACCATCTTCAAGACCTGAACACTCCCCAAAATCAGTAGAACAGGGATCCAATTTGAATCTTTTTTGACCCCATATATGAACAGGGGTGCCTCAATCCCCCTGATAAAAACAGGAATGGAAGCTTAAAGAATTACAGTAGATTAAAACTGGAAGGAAAAAAGCATGGTAACTCCATAGATGTAAGAAGGGTAAATGTAATTGGAGATGAATCATTAAATTGATTCAGGGGAAAGACAGAGCTCAACCACTATCAAAGGGGTTGAGGTGACTCTGGAGGAGATTTGGAAGGAAATTACATTTGGGAATGCTCAGCTCTTGTAACTGGTAGCTCCATTTAGAGCATTTTTTTAATTTTATGCTGACCAAACTGCTGTATTGAAAGCAGCAAAATGTTATAAAAAACTTCCTGTCCCAGGGAGATCAAGAACTAGTTAAACAAGCATTTGTCAATGCCAAATGTTACTTGCTTCTATGTACTGTTTAGGTATTTGGAAGTCATTGGAGTGCAAATATTGAAAATTTGCGAACTTATGAGCATGCATAGGAACTGCGCAACGCACGCTCGTAAAACAGTCATTTTTAGGAATTTTTTCACCAAATTTTCAACATAGCCATTTTAAGACCTCTGCTCATGAACAGTGTCACTGTGATTTTGTTAATGTGTCCCATACATTGAGTTAGCACACCGACTGCGCCATTGTGCGCTACAGGGTGGAAACACGTTTTGGGCAGGATGTGAAAATGACAGCTGTATTACTCATAAGGAGGTGTGGTAAAATGGCAATGTTGAAAATCTGGGTGAAAATATTGAAATTTCGAACTTACGAGGCCTGCGTAGGAACTGGCATAGCACGCTCATAAAACAGTCATTTTGGAATTTTTTTGCACCAAATTTTCAACATGGGGTTTTGGGACCCATTCTCATGAATGATGTCACTGTCATGGCGGTGCATATCGGTCAAGGGTGATTTCGCAGTCACTGCACGAAATCACCCTTCAGGCCTGAATAATGCCATGACAGTGACATCATTCATGAGAAGGGGTCCCAAAAATCCCATGTTGAAAATTTGGTGCAAAAATTCCCAAAAATGCCTGAGATATGCAACAAAGTTGAAACCCCCCTATCTAGGCCATTATACAGCTTACCGACATTTCCTCAGTTCGCGGTCGGCTTTGAAGAGTGCAGATGTTTTCCCGGTCCACTGAAGATCATCGCACTGCAGTCTGGAGGTAAATTGAGGTGGAGGGGAGGCTGGGTGCGCAGTGGGTGGGTGGGTGCGGGTTGTGGGAGGGTCGGGAGGCTCCTGCAGGACCGTTTTGGTTTTTCAGGTTGGAAAATAAGAAAAAGATGTTGTGGGACTATTTACCATGCTGGGGTGGGCCCCAGCATGGCACAAGGATGTTGGGGGCGTTCAGCAGATGGGGATTGGGCACCCCGTCGGCCCATGGACTGATTGCCACGCTGGGGTGCTCCCAGCGTGGCACCTACAACTGGGGGGAGAGATGCAGCTCAGCCGATGGGGATTGGGCACCCCATCGGCTACACAGCGTGAGCGGGCGCATGCCTGCGTGCGGGGAGCTACGCTCTTATCTCTGCTCACTGGAAGCGTAGTTCCCCTTCATTGTAGTAAACATTGCATTTTGGAGCATGTCATAGACAGCTCCAAAATGCATTGGCTTACAGGGCTCAGCCTGCCAGCTCACTGACTGAATTGGAGAAGGAGGTGACACACCTCCGAAATCTCCGATGATGGCACTATGTTTCTTGCACATGCATGCAAGCAACATAAAAAGGAGAGTCAGTTGGGAGAAGAAACAGTACAGCAGAGAGTAAGGACAAAACACAGGTAAACTGCACACAGATTTCTGATAGGTCCAAAAAGAATTGTGAACGTTTTAAATTGGATGAGAATAAGAATCAGGAGAAATCAATGAAAAAACATTACTGAAAAAGTTGCAAACAGGGAATTATGGGAAATAGATCAACTAATTCTAGAACTCAATAAAAGAAGAAAGATAGTCTAAGGGGAAAAGAAAACCAAAAAAAAAAAAGACAGACTCTAAGAAGGGCAAATCAAAGTCTGTTAGGGAGGAGGAGCCTAGGCAACAGTTGCTATCATCATCAGTCACATATAGTAAATTGAAGGATAAAGGAAGAACTAATAAAAAATAAAGTTTACCAAAGTATTGCAGGAGGACTTATATAAAAAAGGAAGGGTGGAGGGAGAGGCGGTAGATTTGGTTACAAATAAAGAAAGATTAGTTAAAACAGGATACATTTTACCTACTAGCTTTATTAAAGGTGTCCCTAAATCTAGAAAAAAGAATTTCTACCTATTAAAATTGTCTATATATAATTTATTGAAAGGTGTGTTGGCTGATAAGATTGGATGACAGGATTTAAAGACAGTTTACAGGTATAAAGCTAGGCCATACAAGGGATGGATTTGTGTGGTACTGAACAATCCAGAGAAGAGGAGATGTATTCTGGAAGATAAATAAATATTTTTGGATGTAGGTATAATATTAGATACAACAATTAACTGTGAAAATGAGGAAAAAATGAAGAACAGTGAAATGGGGAATGTGGTAAAACATAATATTTTAGATAAAATTAGTAAAGTGATTACTAAACAACCACGTATTACTGCCTATATGAAACTGGTAGAGACAGCTCACAGGTTGGAGGGAGAGGAAACTGTGAGACTATTATGGAGAGGAAGAACCCAGATAGGAACAAGGATTAACAACAGTATGGTCTTAGAAATGGAGAGTGATATTGAATCCCAGCAGAATTCATCAGACAATATCCAAAATGGGAGTGATGATGATATAAATAGTACAATAAATATATCAGATGAATCTAATTGTCAGTATGAAAATGGAAGAGTAAAGAAGGGTAACTGTGTTACAGTTATTAGCTGGAACACAGGTGGAATGAAAACCAAATTATTAGATAGGGATTGTTTGGATTGGATTAAAAATCACACTGTTGTGTTCCTTCAAGAAACTTGACAAGGTAAAGGGGAGCAAATAGTAATTGAAGGATTTAACTCCTGGATTATCCCAGCATATCGAATAAAGAAATTTGGGTGATTAAAAGGAGGTTTGGCAATCCTCATTAATACTAGAATAAGTTGGGAAATTTTGGAAGCAATTATGTATAATGAATATTTTTTAAATTTAGTGATGGCTATTGACTTCAAAGTATGGGTTTTGTTCAACATCTATATCCCCCCATGGTTAAAAGATACAAAATATCTATCCATACTACAGGAAATAAGAGATTCTCATACATCAACTAAAGCCATATTTCCTACAGCTATGGCCATTTTGGCAGGGGTGTTTAATGCACATATAGGAAACGGGCTAGAGGAAACCACCACAGAATGGGATATTGATGATACATTGAATATCCCCATAAGAAAATCTGAAGATAAATCTCTTAACAAAAAATGACAAAAGGCTTCTGAAATTTTTTGGAGAAGCTGGTCTAAGAGTATTAAACAGTTGTACAAAGGGGGATTGACAGGGTCAAATTACGTTTCCTACTGTAAGAGGAGGAGGGGTATTAGATTTATTTGCCATCTCAGTTAGTGAATATCAGTTTATTAAACACTTTATGGTATATAAGGCTTGGGAAAGTGATCGCTATCTGATAATATGCACCGTGGAATTTGGCCTTAATATTTCAAGTGGAAACAAAGTGCTTGAATGGGAATCAAATCAAAATATGTGCATAAAATATGGTAAGGAAATTCAGTGGAATGTATATACAAAGGGGCTGATAGAAGATATCATAGACAGGGAAGAATTGAGAACTGTAGTTGACAGATTGCTCTCCCAAGATATGGGGGCTTTGGTTAATATAATTAATGTAGTAATTAATTTTGACTTACTTATGAGCATATTGAAGAAACAGTTGGGGGAGGAAAAAAAAAACCTGTAAATCTAGATAAAGCTATAGGTCTAGATAATCCATGGTTTGATATCGACTGTTATAAAATGAGAAAAGAGCTCAAAGAATTGCTAAAATAAGAGTAAGACTGCCAGCAAATACAGTACTTACAGCACTAAGGTTGCTCAAAAAAGACTATAGAAAGCTAATACGTAATAAGAAAAAAGATTTACAAAGTTACATTATGGGGGAAATTACGGGATAATATTGAAATAATATTCAAAAATGTTTTGGGCATTGGTGGCATATGGCTATCATGAAAATAATATATGTTACAATACTTTAGGTCAGAAAATAGATGGGTTGATTACTTTAAGAAGATATATAATAGTCAAGGTGGAAAAGATGAGTTAGTAGACTATCGACATTTATTGGTTGAACAATGAAGAAATCATTGGGCATTTCCTATTGATGAAGTGGAAGTGAAGCAAGGAATAGTGGCAGAAAAAAGGAATAAGGCAGCTGGTGCAGATGGGATTCCGGCAGATGTTTTTCTTCACAACCCAGACATTTGGGCAAAAATCCTAGCCTTTATGTTTACATTTATTGTTAGATATTTAATGCTCTCTAAATATTGGACTAAAGGAATTACTGTATGTCCCCATATTTAAAAAAGGAAATAAGCAAGACCCAAGTTGCTATAGACTGATTACATTACTCCCTGTGGTACAGAAGATTTTTACCATAATAATTCAGGAGAAATTAAAGATATGGGTGGAAGACAATGGCTTAATATTTAAGTTTCTGTGTGGTTTTAAAAGAAATTACAGTACACTGGATTTAATTTTTACTCTGAACTACCTGTATTTGTTGGATAAATATCTTGTGGATAAGTCTGGGCTATTATTATATGTCAGATTTATCAACATCCGAGCAGCTTTTGATTCAGTAAATAGATCCACATTATGGGAAATATTGGAATCGATTAATATTGATCCTCATTTATTGGTAATATTAAAACTACTTCATACTGATAACCTCAGCAGAGGTCAGATACACAATGGATGGTGCATTAACTAGAGAATTTAGTATTAAAAATGGGGAAAACAAGGTTGTATACTGGCCCCACTTTTAGTTAACTTACATATTGAGACATTAATAAAAAAAAAATCAAAATAGTGATACCTCCCCCCATAATAATGAATGAAAATATCCAGTTATTAATGTATGCAGATGCTGTGATTGTTGTTTCTAGAACCCCTTTAGGATTAAGAAGAGCAATTTCTAATATTATGAGCTCCTTGGAGTCTCTAGATCTAACATTAAATACTGAGAAGTC
The DNA here is from genome assembly GCA_016271365.2 of Neoceratodus forsteri. Classification (NCBI taxonomy): domain Eukaryota; kingdom Metazoa; phylum Chordata; order Ceratodontiformes; family Ceratodontidae; genus Neoceratodus; species Neoceratodus forsteri. The sequence continues at coordinate 934,314,490 of CM057455.1, forward strand.
TAAAATTATATTTAGCCAGAATATTAGGAATAAGGTAGAAAAAAATGGGTTGTTTTAGGTAAAAAATTCCAGGTTGTGAAGAAATACAAATATCTAGGAGTAATTTTTGATTCAAGGACATCCTGGGAACAGCAAATTTCGGATTTAAAATTTAATGCACAAAGGGCTAATAAGGCTATATTTTCTTTTGCAAACAAATTTGCTAATAATTCTTTTATGGCAATGAAAGAGACTTTTGAGGCAAAAACAATAGGACAAATGCTTTATAGCAGTGACATTTGGGGACTAGGCCTATTTAAATGTGCAATGCAAAATATTGAAGTGATTCAAAGTACATTCATTCGAAACTCTTTACATTTACCAAGAGATTGCCCTACTATTTTTTTGAGGTTAGAGGCCTGAATGCTCACAATTAATACAAGAATACAAATTAAAGCAATTATGCTATGGAAAAGAATAATGTTGATGAAGGATATGTGCCTTCCAAAGATCTGCTGAATGGAAACTTTAAGATCAATAGAAGTAGGAAAAAAAAGGGTCAATTGGTTTACTAGATTGCATGATTTTACAAAAGAAATAGGTCTTATAAATATATTTGCAATATCAAATGCAGACTTATTTGTTAGTGAATTTATTATTAGATTACAAGATAATGCAATGCAGCTGGATAAAGGAAAGCTAAATTAAACAGATGTTGGGAAAATTTACTCCTCCCTGAAACAAGAATGGTGTATTGAAACCTACCTAATTAAGTGTGAGAATTGATGGCATAGATATACACTGAGTGCAATAAGACTGGTTTGCTTGGGTAATCTGTACTTTGATATTGGAAAATATTTAGGTTATGGGGCCTTGAGGCATTGCAATTGTACCTATGTATCTATAGATATAATGCATATTATTTATGAATGTCAGAAATAGGACAAAGAAAGGGATTGTTGGTTGGCTCCTTTATTGTCAGAATTTGGAGGGAAGGCTTATTGAAATTAGATCAAATTAAGAACATGTATGCTTTAGCAAAAATTTTTGAAGCAATAAAAGGTTCTGGACATAACAGTGTAAGATAAAGAATGCTTTATTCTATGTGTTTATTGGATGAATTTTCATTGTTGTATTTAAATTATTGTATTTTTATGTATGAGTATTATCTGTCATTTTAATGATTTTTTTATGTAATAAATTGTCTTAATTTTATACATCTGTAAATAAAGAACTTTGAACTTGAATGTTGAACATTATCTGCAGATGTACATGTAGGACTAGCTGTGTACTCACCTTCAAGGCTGTGTATCCTGTCAGTCACCTAGTCTCAGTTTGCTGAATTGGGAGCATTTATGGCTCAGGGCATGCAAATGAGGTCTGGGCCTGTGTTAATTAGATGCTAAACAGCTGAGATGCCCATGCATATAGGATGAGGCTGTGCTGGGCACATTGTCTGTGAATTGCATAACTGCCCCCAGCCTAACTCAATCTGCATGGCACATCTGTTGATTTGGCCTCAGCCATTTATGGCACATCTTCCACGCATGTGCGTAGTGTTTGGCACATGTGCCTGGATTGGGTGCATCCTACATGGCGCACATCCCATGCATGCTCCGCCTACTGCACCACCCATAGCACATCCCATCCTGTGAATGGCTGTCCTGTGATTGCAAAGTGTGGCTGTGTGGCTGCCGATAGTCATGGTCATGCAGTGTGGCTTGCCGCACATTGACCACCCACCTATGTGATACTCCTTGTGTTGGAGGATGGTATTGAACCCTGATTGCACATCTGTGCAGTGTGCACGATGGTTTGCTGCCGCACATCATGGCAGCTCTATGTGATTGTGCTTGCCTTGCATAACATGGCGGTCACATGCACATCACGCATGTGCGACCTGGATGTGACCCCTGCCATGCCTTGATGGTCCACATTGTGCATGCACCACTGTGTTCTACTGGACCAGTCATGCTTCATGCAACTGTGCGCTATGTGCTGCACGTGTCATGCTATTTCACATGGCGCATACTGTGTCTCATGCAGTGCATCCAGTGCATGCTCCACTGAGCTGTAATACACAGCAATGCCTAGGGCAGGGAGAGTTGGGCCTAGGGCCCTGAACTGGTCACAGTTAGAGCTGCTTCACCTGGTAGCACTGATGATGCCTGTAGAGGGGCAGCTGTTTGGCCATGTGGATCTGCACATGCCCGGGTCACATGTGTGAGACACCATTGCCCATCGGCTGGTGAGATGCACAGGGGTTCCATGCACTGGGAAACAGTGTAGGCACTGCTACAGTGACCTCCTGCAATGGGCCCAGGACCGACTGCTGCTTCTGTGTCATCGTGCACGCAGGGGTGCACTGCCATGGCCAGGTAGGTGTTGTGCATTCTTTGACTTCACTGGCACATGTGGGCTGTGTGTGGCCCTACTCACATGGGGGTGCACATAATGGTCACACTCACCACACACACATGGCTGTGGCTGCACATGCCCTGTGCTGCGTGCCACATGGCGTGGGTGCTATGCGGTGCTGTTTGTGTTTCCAGTGCACTGTGTATCACATGGGTGGGTGCCACCGTGTGTAGTGCATGCACATGGGATGGCACCCTAGGGGTTCAGACACAGCGGCCATTCATGACTGTGGCCTGCTTGTGCAGCCCCCACTGTTGCACCAGCTGGGTACCTCTGCACTGCATGTGCACACTGGTGTTAGAGTGTGGTTCATGCACTGCTGTGTTGACTCATGGTGCTTTCTGTTTGTTGTGTTTTGCAGGGCTGGAGGCCAGGCAGTGGGACACAGAGGAAGCTAATGTTCGTCAACAGGGTGTTGCGGGGGCCAGGTGTGGTGGATGTGCAGGAGCAGGTAGGTGCTGCACAGTTGTTTATGCCTTTCTGGTGTTGTGGGCTCAAGCTTGGTGGGGATGGTGTCTCTGCTATGGTCCTTAGTGTGTGTTCTCTCTGTCATTGCTGTAGGGCTCCAGGATCATCGTGCTGTGGCCGGAGGAGGAGGTGTCCTTGACCGTGTGGGGAACTTGGACCAGAGGATCAGCCGGGCCATCCAGTTTGTGCTACAGCCATTATACCGCACTGTAGGGTGGCTCAGTGCATTCTTCATGGGCCTCCTATGACTACTGCCTGCATGCAGCCCTGTGGGGATAGCACGCAGGGGTGCATGGCCACAGTAGTGGTCCCCTGCCATGTTGTTGCAGGGCACAGTTGTATATAGCCCCCTGTTTCTGCCCCCTCCATTCCTCCCTTGTTGGTCCCACTCAGTCCCTGCTCTGCTCCCTTGTTTTATCCAGACATTGTATATAGTTTAATTGTTTGATACTGCTGTTGTACATGTTTACTTTGTTTCATTTACCTTTTTATAATGCTTTCTACAATCTGCACTTGTGTCCATGTTGTTACACTGTTTCACCTTCCTGTGTGTATACTGTCAGGGGTGTGTTCCATGTCCCCATCCTCCCATGGCTGTGTGTGTATGCAGCGCTGTGTGGTCTTCAGCTCCTCCTTCCATGCCCATCCTCTCCATGTGGTTCTGCTATTGCCCATGCTGTGTGCATGGCTCACCATCCAGTGGCTCATGTCACTGCCCCTGGTCCCTGTGTACACACTGCATGTGGCAAGCCTACATTGCACCACTGCACATTTCCTGTGTGCTATTCCTGTGCTTGGGGATGTGGCCTGGCTGTCTGGCACTGTGGTGTCTCGGTATCTTGGTTGTTGTTCGGCATGCTGCCACCCTGTGTCATCCCCCCACATTACCTTGGTGCTGGCCACCTGTGGGATTTGCCCTGTCCACTGCCCTCCACTATGCCATGTGCATCTCTGCACTGTTCTGTGTTGCATTGTCTGCTGCAACGTGCCCCTTCTGTGGGCCTGCCCCAGCCCCTGTGGGACGTGGCCATGGGCTCTGCTGTTCCTGGGTCCCTGTCCTGTTTCTATGTCTATTGTGGCCACTGTTGTGCCCTTGTCTCACTGGTGTGTGTGTGCCTGTCCCATTAGACCTCTGTCCCTCACTCCTGTGTATGGGCACATTGCCCTGGTTGCTTCTTCATGCCTACCTGACTTGCTCTGATTACACTATGTTGCTCCCCTCTGTGGCTCAGGGCATCCAGCTTGTGCAGGCGCATCCCCATTTGCACCCTGCTGTTTCTGGGTGATTCACAGTGGGGTTGTGCATGGTGCATCCCATGGCACATGCCTATGTAGATCGGTCTGTCTCTGCTTGGTGCATCTTGTTTGTGCCGGCGCATCTCAGCTGCACCCAGTGCATCTCTTTTGTGAATCCTGCCCAGTGTGCTACTATTATGCCTCCTACAATGTGGAGAAAACTAATGCCAGAATATTGTAAATCAGTCTCTCCAGCCATGGTAGCTGCGATCTGAGTGCTATAAAAGTCCAAACTCCTTTTACATATCTGCACTGCAGGCAATAATGTTCTAATGTCTCCATTGGCAGAGTACATTCTGGTCGGGGTACATTCTTTCTTTCATTTGCTTGTGTTCTTATTCCCTTTGACCCCAAGTCATCCATAATAACTCACCCACAAAACATCCCACATTTTGCAAGCCATGCTCTTATCATTAAGCTGTACAAGAGCCACAGGAACTTTGGAGGAATGACACTTTAAAATCAGGACTTCGTACATGTATAAATGCCATTACCTCCTAATGGTGCTGCTCATAATGTAGACTGGCTCTGTAGGCAGATGGAAGGGGCAGGATCATGAGCATGGTGTCTAGGAGGTGCCTGGGGAGTCAGCTAGGCTTGCCAGGCAGGGGATCCCTCTTGCTTGATTCCTATTCCCTTGGCTTTTGAGTTTTCTGGTCAGCAAGTAGCTAATGGATGAGTCAGTTCAGTTCCTCTCATTAGGACAATTCTTTGTAACACAAGACTTCTAAAGAATAAAACAACCATGATGGCTTTCACTGTGGATTCCTAGGCAGATCTGGTACGTATCATGGAGACCTTGTTGGAGGGTGACTTGAGCCCTGTGCTTGAGGTGTCCATTCCAGCAGGTTATTACATTGTACATTGCCCCAGGAGGGAGCACAGGAGGGGCAGGGTAGCAATTTGTTTTAAATCGGCATTAGGACTGATGGCACACCCCACAGGAGAATCCAGGTTGTTTGAATATGTGGCAGCAAAGATCAGATGGGTACTGTACAAGTTGCAAGATTGTGCTCATATACAATTCACTGAGATATGGGCTTGAATTCTTGCAGCTACTTGAAGGTTTCATGGCTGACTTGCTGGTGAAGTCAAACAGAATTTTGGTCTTGGGTGACCTTAATGCTAAGGTTGATGATAAAACATTTTTTTTCAGAATATAGTTCCTTCAGATAATGTCTTCTCTGGGCTTCCTACAAGCAGTTGCCATGGTATTCACCAGCACGGCCATGCCTTGCACCTGGTTTTCTCATTGGGGCTTCACATTAGTGATGTCAAGGTTGACCCAGTAATCTGGGCCCCTGGAGTACTGTCCTGCTGTTATACCACTGAGCTACAGGCTCGCATGGTTAGAACTAGGGTTCCTGGATACACTTCCTTTCTCTTGTATTGCATATCCTGCAACTAGGAACAATCAAGATGACAGATGTCTGTAGCATAGTATCAGTCACTGCTTAGCAAATAAATCACAAATTGTAGTGAGAAATAAATAATGTATCCAACTGGGAATTGAACCCAGGCCCCCAGAATATCACCAGGGTGCTCTACCACTGAGCTACATGCTCATTGGGTTGGACCTCAGTATTCCAGGGGCCTGGGTTCCATTCCCAGTAGGACAAATTGTTTCTTTCTAACTACAGTTTGTGATTTATTTGCTAAACAGTATCTAATACTGCACTACAGATATCTAATTATCATCTCTCTTGTTACTAGTTGCAGGACATGCAATACTAGAGTAAGGAATTGTGTCTGAGAACCCCAGGTCCAACCATTTGAGCCTCTAGCTCAGTGGTAGAACACCGGGGATAGTATTCTGGAGACCTGGGTTCAATTCCCAGTAGGATTCATTATTCATTATTTGTTTCTCACAACAATTTGTGATTTATTTGCTAAGCAGTGATTAATACTGCACAACAAACATCTGATTTTCATTTCAATTGCTCCTAGTTGCAGGATATGTAATAGTAGAGAAAGGAATTGTGTCCAGAAGCTCCAGGTCCAACCATGTGAACCTGTAGCTCAGTGGCAGAGCACTGGGATGGTAGTCAAGTGGCCTGGGTTCAGTTCCAAATAGGACACATTATTTCTTTCTCACTACAATGTGTGATTTATTTGCTATGCAGTGGCTAAGACTGCACCACAGCCATCTAATCGTCATTTATAGTACTGTATGTACTCTTTTTTTTGTTTAGAATACTTCCAAGTTTTCCAAAGTGAGGCTTTACCTGCACAAATGTCCAACTTTTAAGACCAGTTAAATAGAGGTAAGTCCCCTGATCAAAATATTATCTAAATATTATGCAAAAAATGTTAATAGGAGCATCAGATAAATGAATACCTGCCAGTTCCATAACTTGTAATGTAGCACATTATCTAGGCATAAACCCACCATTGTGCACTCCCCCTCGCCCATCTAGCCTGTAGCCTTCTCTCCCTTAATGGCTGTACTTGTCGGTGGTTACATTACTTGTTCCCTTTGGGAACCTATCTAAGCTCTGTAGCAGCATTCTGGGAATTCTCATACTTTGTACATAGTTGGAATCTGCACTTTATTCACCTAATCTGTTATGGGACTATTTTCCTCTGTATTATGTAATTAAGTGATGGTTTTTGCAATAATACTGTATTATGTCTCTCCCCATCCTTCTATTTGTAATGCTGTTTAGCCTTTTAAATGATGTGTAACTGACAATGTCTTCTAGCTGCTTCTCTTTTTCTCCACTGTCCATGTACTAGATGTTCCCCACCCTCTGTTCAACGAGGATCTTTTGTAAATGAGCTTTTAGCTAAAAGGTTGTAATTCCGATTTTACAATAAATAAAAACAAATTAAAATAAGTAAACCAACACTTTTTGCAGCATTAATTTTAGATCTAGAGTTTCTGGAAAATATGTCCACGAGTTGTATTACTATTTTTCCAGAAGGGACAACTGCTAAATACAAAAATATGTAATTTGCATAATCAGTGATCTTCAGCTGCCTTTCAGTAAGAGGTGGGTAATGCCTATAATCCTATGACCCCATGTGATTTGTTTTAAATGGGGGCCAAGTGAAAAAACATAGAGAAGGGGGCTTAATGGGCAACTGTGTTTTATACCAGCTGCCTTTTCCTACCGGCTCCCTCTCCTATGGAACAACCTCCCTCACAACCTTCACCTGGCCCCTTCCCTATCAGCCTTCAAACAGCTCCTTAGGCTTCTCCCTCCCACTCCCTGCCACAGCTGTACACCCAAGCCCTCCTTATACGGTCCTAGCGCTACCCTAAATAGCATCACCAGGTACTAAAAATAAACTCCTCACGCCATCTCTTACTGCTAAATCACCCCCACCGGCACCCTCTCCCTGAAAACTCAATTTTTTGATAAATCCACTTCTGTAAATATGTAAATACATGCATCTGAAATTTAAGGGTATAAATGGTCTAGAAATGAAATGAAGTAGTTCTTTTTTCAATCTTGCTGTTCATTCTAAAGTGTAACCTCTCCACCAAACTCCATGTAAATGTACCATAATGTATCACTCGTCTGTTACTTGAAAATCACTGTATTTGCATTTCCCTGTCTACCACCTTGTACTACATGCACCCGGGTCACACCTGGAAACGCGTGCCTTTCCCAGTCACCAATTTTAAATAAATAAATAAATACATAAATAAATAAATACCAATTTTCATGGGGAGAGCAGTACCAAAAATATCATTCACAGTGGATATAACAGTAGCCTCATTACAAAGCAGTTTGATTTAGGCTATAAAATAATTCAGAATTACATAATGGGCTAAAACCGAAAAAAGTGTAAGTGAGACACTTTGTCAAAGGCTTTCTCAAGGTCAAATGAATGAATATAACAGTTTACTGAATCCTGGCCAGCTTGTTCCATAACTTCTCTAAGTATATACAGAGTCTCTTGTATGGTTCTGTCTGGAATGGGACAAGTTTGAATAGGCTCAGTTAAGTCATTTGCTGTCGCTTGCAATCGATTATGTATTAATTTAGATGAGATTTTAAAGTCTGTCTTTAATAGACTAACAGGCCTCACATTCCTTGCATAAGATTTATTATTTTTAAATAAGAAAATAAGGAATGCTTTGCAAAAAGTGGGGGAGGAACTGTGTGAATCATATCATAGAATCATATCATAGATATTTGGTGGCAGAAAAGGACACTCCAGCCCATCTAGCCTGCCCCTTACCCCCTTTTACTCATCCTTTCTCCCACTAGAACACCCCTCTCCCTGCTACACAGCCCCATATGCCTGCCCCATGCTTTCTTGAATCCCTCCACTGTTTCAGCCCCCACTACCTGCTCTGGAAGCCTGTTCCATACCTCCACCATCCTCTCCATGAAGAATCATCCACTCACATTGCCTCTGTATCTTCCTACCTGAAGTCTTAGGCTATGCCCTCTAGTCAAATCTCCTTCCTTCCTTTTGAGAAAGGAAACTAACTAACATACCTTCCTCCTTGTAGCAAATTGTTAATCACGATGTTTTTAAATGATCAGTAAGACAGTATTTTTTAAATATGTTGAAATGTGATTGTTATTAATTCATTACATTATCTGTCTTATTTGTATATGTTTGTATTATATTTGTACTGTGTTTAACAACTTTTCTGTATTTTTATAATGGTCCTGGGTTGCATTTGAAAATGGTCCTTGGCTCATATTGCTTACCTGGTAAACAAAAGTTAAAATAAATAAAATAAATACTGCATGTTGAAAAACACATTATTACAAAATTGCAAAGTATCTTCACAAATGTCTTACAGAATTTATTTGGAATTCCATCTATTCTGGCAGACAAACAAGTACCTAAATTTGATATATCCTGACAACGATCTTCTTTGCAGATCAGGGTTAAAAGGCTTTGAAGTAACTGAGATGAAATATGTGAACTAGAAACATTGAAACATAGACAATGATGGCAGAAAAAGAGCAATGTTCCATCTAAATTGCTGCTATTACCCTATCATACCCTGGAACCTATTGTCTCTATGGGGTCTACGCTCACTCGATTCCCCCTTTTGATATCTATATTTCCACTTCCCTCATCCCACTGAGTAACTACTAAACCCTTAGCCATGTTTGAAGCCATTTATAGTTCTGGTACACACAACCTCTGCCAGAAGACCATTCCATGACTCAGTCACTCTTTCTGTAAAATAATGATTCCTCACATTCTTGTTAAACTACCCCCCCCCCCATTAACCTCCACTCATGACCCTATGTCCTAGCTTCTTTAGTACTGGCAAATAACTCTTCACAGTTCACCTTGTTTATTCCTTTTAGGATCTTGAAGGTTTCAGTCATATCCCTTCTCCCTCGTCTAGTTTCGAGTGAGTACATATTCAGTGCATTTAGCCAGTTCTCAGAAGATCTGCCTTCCTAGCCCTGATTCATCTTGGCTACCCTGCATTGTACCATCTCTAGCCTGTCTGTGTTCTTTTTTAGGTGGAGACTCCAGAATTGGGCACAGTACTCCAGGTGTGGCCTTACAAGTGACCTACTATATACAGAGATAACAGTATCTCATGCTTCCTATTGCTGAACCCTCTACCAATGCACCCTGGCATCCAGTTAGCCTAGCTGAAGGCCTTGTTACATTGCCTGGTTTGTTTAAGAGAGTCATTAATGATGACTCCCAGGGCCCTGTGCTCTGATGTTGTGTCCAGCTAAATCCCTCCTATCCAATACTCTGTTCTGTGGGTTTTGTTCCATAAGTGCATCATTTTGAACTTCTTGGTATTGAATTTCAGTTACCAAACATAGAAACATAGAAACATAGAAATTGATGGCAGATAAGGACCGCAAGGCCCATCCAGTCTGCCCATTTCTTTTCCTAGCTTATAAATGTGCCATCGGCCTTTGCTCTGTCAGTGGCCTATCTATTCATAGTCATTTGTATTGCTCCCTTATGCCTATCCCATGCCTGTTTGAAGCCCTGCACTGTATTCATAGCCACCACTTCTTGTGGTAAGCCATTCCATGCATCCACCACCCTTTCTGTGAAAAAGAATTTCTTCACATTCCCCCTTAATCGGCCTCCCTCTAATCTCATGCTGTGTCCTCTTGTCCTGCTATTTTTCTTATATTTAAACATGTTAGACTCTTTCACCTTGTTTATGCCCTTAAGGTGTTTGAATGCCTCGATCATATCCTCTCTCCCTCCTTTGCTCAAGGGTATACATATTGAACTCCGTTAATCTGTCCTCATATGTCTTCTGATGCAGTCCCTGCACCATTTTGGTTGCCCTTCTCTGGACTGCCTCAATTTGGTTAATGTCCTTGTGAAGGTGTGGCCTCCAATACTGCACCAGTACTCCAGATGGGGCCTAACCAGTGTCTTGTACAGAGGATTATTACTCTCTTACACTCTTGTGATACCTCTACTAATACACCCTAACACCCCCTAGCCTTACCTACTGCTTTAGAGGTCTGCTTGGACGATTTTAGGTCATCAGTGATGATGATGCCCAAGTCTCTTTCTTCCTTTGTGACTGCTAGCAACTCTCCTCCCAGCCTATAGGTGGCTTCAGGTTTCTCTTCCCTATGTGCATGATTTTGCACTTCTTTGCATTAAATCTCAGTTGCCACTCTTCTGACCATTCTGCTAGTTTATCCAGATCTCTTCTCATTCTGCCCACCCCATCTGGATCATCTACTCTGTTGCAGATCTTGGTGTCCTCTGCAAACAGACAAGCCTTACCCTCTAGTCCATCTGCAAGGTCACTAATGAAGATGTTGAAGAGGACAGGTCCCAGGACTGATCCCTGAGGTACCCCACTTGTGACTTGCATCTCTTCTGACTGTATACCATTTACCACCACTCTCTGTTTTCTGTCCGTCAACCAGTTTGCCACCCAGTTGACCAACTTCTGACCCACCCCGAGCCTACCGAGCTTATTTATCAATCTTCTATGTGGAACAGTGTCAAAGCTTTGCTGAAGTCAAGGTAGGCGACATCAACTGCTCCCCCTTGGTCCACCACTCTGGTTACCCAGTCAAAGAAATCTATGAGATTAGTTTGACAGGACCTTCCTTTGTAAACCCATGCTGTCTTGGATCCTGTGCCCTATGGATTCCAGGTGTTGCACTATCCTTTCCTTAGAGTGCCTCCATAATCTTGCCCACTACCGAGGTAAGACTGACAGGTCTGTAGTTCCCGCCTCCTCCCTGCTACCACTCTTGTGGAGCAGGATCACATAGCCCTTCTCCAGTCTTCTGGGACCTCTCCTGTGCTCAGAGACTCACTAAACAATTCTGCTAATGGCTCTGCTAGTTCCTCCTTTAGCTCCTAAGTACCCTGGGATGTATGCCATCAGGTCCCATTGCCTTATCCACCCTGAGCTTAGCAAGCTCTTGTAGGACCCTCTCTTTGTGAAGGGAGTAGTGCTCACCTCCCCCCTGTGTCCATGATGCTGAGCTGTGGGCCCTGCCCTACCTTCTCTTCAGTAAATGCTGCGCAAAGTATCTATTTAGGATAGATGCCTTTACAGGGTCCTCCCTCTTCACATGCTCCTTTTCTCCATTAAGCTTAGCAATACCCCTCTGGACTTTCTCCTTTCACTAATGTATCTATGAAAGTCTTGTCACCTTCTTTTACTGTTACTAGTGTTTCCTCAGTTTGGGACTTTGCCTGCCTTACTGCTTACCTGCTTCCCTTAGGGCAGTTTGGTATGCCTCCCTATCTTCATCCCACTGTGTTCCCTTATATTTCCTGAGCCAGCCTTTTGGCTCCGACCTTTCTGCTACTGTATTTGAGAACCAAAGTGGTTTCTTCTTCTTTGCACTTCCTTTTCTGTCTGACACAATGGTATGTTGCTTAAGTATTGCATCCTTAATGCTTGCCCACTTTGCCTGTACCCCTCACCTGTGTTTCTTTTTGCCAGGGCTAGCTTAACTCTGTTGGCCATCTTATCAAAGTCAGCTCCTCTGAAGTCCCATATTTTTGCCTTGAATGGGATGATTTAGATGTAGTAGCCAAATTGAACCATACCATGTGATGGTCACTGGCCCCAGGACCTTCTACCTGGAGATCTGTGATCCCTTCTTTGTTAGTCAGTACTAGATCTAGGATAGCCCTGTCTCTGTGGGTTGCTGTACCAGTTGTTTGAGGCCTCCTGCAGGGAATCCACTATGAGTCTAGTTCTGGCAGATGTTCCTGCTGGTATTGACCAATCTGTATCTGGCATGTTGAAGTCTCCCATTATCAGAACCTCCCTTTAGCTGTCATGTTTGTATATCTTCTAACAGTAATGTGTCTATGTCCTCCCTCTGGTCTGGGGCCTGTAGACAACCCCAGTTCTTATGGCTGTCCCATTTCCTGTTTCCAGGGTGACCCACAGTTCTTCTGGCTCCTTATGTGTATTCTGAATTTCTGTAGCTTTGATATTTTCATTAACACAGGCCACTCCTCCCTCCTTGCACCTCGGTCTCTTCTGAACAATACATAGCCAGGTACTGAAGTCTCCCAAGTGTGGTTACTGGTAAACCACGTCTCACTAATTGCTACTATGTCCAGTTTAGCCTCTGACATTATTGCCTGCAGGTCTGGGATCTTATTTCCCAGGCTGTGAGCATTTGTGTACATGATTTTCCATTGGCCAGATTTCGTGTGTTAGTTGTTGGGTGAAGTTGACATTACCCAGTAAGTCAGATGGGGAGACAAACCTTTTTTACCTGGTGATGCAAATGAATGGCAAACATGCTGAATTCCTGTTTGACCACTAGCTGAGGGGGGGGTGTTCTTCCATTCACGATGTGCTGCACCCTCTCCCCATTTGCTAGTTTAAATATTCTGCAAAGACGCTAAACTTCTGCCCCAATGCACTGACTCCTCTTTAGTCAGATGCAGTCCATCAAATTTAAAGAACTTTCGCTCCCAGAACTGTTGCCAGTTCCTACAAATCTGTGTCCTTTTCCTGGCAGCAGCTTGAGCCACGTGTTTAGCTCCCTATCTCCCTTTCTCTGACCTTCCGTCCATCTGCTCCCTCTCCCAGACTGGCAGGATCTCAGAGAAGGAGATGCCAGATGAAATAGATGATAGTTTGTCACCCAGCCTAGTCAGGTGTTCCTTGGTCTCCACAACTGACCGGCTGGTGAGATCATTAGTCCCTATGTGTACTAGGACATCAATGTTTTCTCCTACTTTGTGAACAATTTTGTAATGCGGTCAGTGTCTCTCCATGCTGATGTACCTGGAGACATCTGACCATCACCCCTGGCTGGAGATGGGTATCAACTCCCCGAATCATGGAGTCTCCTATGATCAGAAGTTTTTTGGATTTCCTTTGTGCTTGTTTTGTTTTGGTTCCTGATTTGGGTGAGTTTTGTTGTGCTAGCTCCTGTGCCGCAGTTTGCACAAGTTTTCCAGCCTTTGCCATTCCGTCTACAATTCACTTATTCCCTTGTTGTCAACTCTACCACACAGTTTAGTATCATCTGTGAATAGACACAACCTGCCCTGGGTTCCCTCTCCTATGTTGCTGATGAACATATTAAAGAGGACTGGGCCCAGGACAGTTCCTTTTGTTAATCTGCTAGTGACCTCTCTTTCCACTGCTCTGACACCATTCACCACAGCACTCTGCTGCCTCTCCTCCAACCAACTCCCTGCCAACTTTACTATTTCTCTAGCTGCAACCAGATCCCCTAATTTCTTCTGCAGCTTTTGATGTGGTTCTGAGTTCAATGCCTTGCTGAAGTAATTTACTATTTTATTTATTTATAATTTTTTCTGCCAGGAAAGACACAATAAGCTGAGGCTTGTTTCCAGGTGCATCCTGGGAGCATAGGGAAGTTAAGTGACTTGCTCATGAAAACACAGTATGCAAGTGGTGGCTGTGGGATTCAAACCCAGTTCTCCAGGTTTGCAGCTCAGTGCTCTAAACCACTACACTATACTGCCTAGTAAGTCTGCTGTGTGCCCCTTGCTAACTACCCTGGTTACTCAGTCACAGAACACTATCAGGTTGGTTTGACAAGACATTCCTGTCACAGACCCTTGCTGCTTATCATCCTGAAGCCCGATATTCTCCAGGTATTCCACTAGGTCCTTTTTGACTAGTTTTTCTAAGAGTTTCCCTACCACACAGATAAGTCTGACAGGTCTATAGTTTCCCATCTGCTCCTTGTTCTCTCCCTTGTGTAGCAGAAATGTCACTCAGTGTGCATGTGGTGGTTGCAGGATTCAAACCTAGGTGTGGTCAGTCTTACAGTACACAGTTTAGTGCTCTAACCTCTAAGCCATATTGCCTAACTGTTGCAGAAAGGAAAGTATCAATAGGAATATTGGTACAAGGCACTTTTTCTTAAAGGTATAATTTACAAAATTGTCAATTACAAACAGAATACCAACAGTATCAGAAACAGTATTGCCATCAGGGGATGTCAGGTTAGAAAAAATGTATGGTCTACTCGAATTTTCCAAGATGCAAAACAATCTCTAAATGGAGGTTTTTTTGGTATGCCATTTTGCCAAATGTATGTTTTGCACATAGAGACTCAGCTCTGTTATACAACATTGCAATGCAAGGTTCTCTTGCTTTAAAGCATTAGTTTTATCCCTATTGGTTTTATTATCTGTAACAACTTCTGTGAGTAGTCTGTAGAGCTGATCTGGGAGTCTTAAATAATGTAGATATTCAGCTTGAGATTTTTGCTTAGCGAATGACTGGAGAAGTTCCTGAATGTATTGCTTATTGTCTTCTCACTACTGCTAAGAACTATCAAACAAACAAAACAACAGAATCGTGAGCAAACAATAACCAATGTACTGTTTTTTTTTTTAACTTCTGGTAAATTGAGCAGGGATGTGTTCATTCTCAACCTTCTATTTACCACAGCAGAATGTGAGTGACAAAACTCAACTGACAGCTTAACAGTTAATGGTCAGAATACTTAACTGGGAATAATTGAACAATGTAATTTTTAAAGAGGGGATACAAACAATCAATCAATCCTGATGGAGAAACTGTTTCTGAAATAAGTTTATCCTCACTATGCATGCAAGGAGCTAAGGGCATCACTTAAGCCTGCTACTTTAGCTGTTGTAAAGCATGCAAACCGCAGTAAACTTTCTTCCCAATACCTAGTTTCTCAGCACTATCCATCTGCCTACCCAACACCATTGTTTTTCAGTATG
Source organism: Neoceratodus forsteri (assembly GCA_016271365.2). NCBI lineage: Eukaryota > Metazoa > Chordata > Ceratodontiformes > Ceratodontidae > Neoceratodus > Neoceratodus forsteri. The sequence continues at coordinate 934,329,793 of CM057455.1, forward strand.
GAAGAATAACCTTATTTGACCAAAAAGGGCTATATGTGCAGTTTTAACCTGCAGAGCATAAACTTTAATTGAAATTCCTCCAACCGGTATGAAATATCTAGCAATGAAGCCCTACCTGGGCAAATATCTGCCAACCTGGCTACTAGAAATCCAGACCCCCCCTAAAAAATCCCCACCCCATCTGCTTTATTTTTGCCAAATGTCCAAAAGGAAGGACCCCACATCCACTCTTTTTTTTGCTTGAGATTTATCAAACAAGAAACATAAACTCGTCTCTTGCAGTAAAATGACATAAAAGTTAGAATGGCACAAAAAGGAAAACATTGTTTCCCTTCTCTTTACATTTTTAATACTACAAGAATTTAAAGAGAATATCCAAATAAAACCCATAAGAGAGATGGACAAGGGAAGAGACAATATTAAATCTGCATCTGCATCCAAGTTGCCCCAACTTCTCTGTGATTGAGAACATCAAGTTTATTCTGCAGGGGCATAGTGGGGGGGCTGTGACTTCCTTCAAATAGATCTTGTCCTCCAATAAGAGACCAGAGTCATCCCCTCTGGGGGGCATGGAATCCTGAAAAGCTCTTCAGAAGCTGAAGGTGTAGGCTAAGTGCTTCCATTATCTTCTGTTGTGTAGCATCTAGATGACGTTTGGGGTCCCCTGCTGGGATGGCAGAAGCAGTGTCTGTTGATTTAGAGGGATCAGATGGAGCAGTACCTAGTAGTAGTCTGGGGAGTTGAAGGTGATCTAAGAGTAGGAGAATTTTCATTGAAGTAATCATCTATACAAATAATACAAAATACAACACATTACATAGATCTGAGAATAAGCTCAAAAAAACAAAAGAAAAAGAAAAAGTAAAGTCACAGCAAAAATAGACATTTAAAGATTCAATAAATCATGCTGCAGGTGTGTCAGAGTCTGTAATCCAGGACATAGCATTCCATCATTCCTCTAGTAGTTAAGATTCATAAATGTTGATTCCATCTTATATATTTCCTGCAAATCTTAAGTTATTTTTTTTAGCCAATAGTTCATGAATAGTAATCTGTGTCTGCTGTAGCGAGAATAAACATCTGTTTTTCCAAATGTAACCCCTTGTTACACGGGATTACTAGAATCCCAGTAAGATCTAATGGTAGGCAGGGAAGGCAGCTTGTGAAACTCCAGTTAAATGGGTTTCACACTGTCTCACTCTGTTCTCAGTCTCAAATGGCTGGGTATGGGCTGTGGGAGCTGGAGGTGGGCAAACCCCCCATCTTTAGTAACCAGGTCCACCTATACGGATTTCTTCTGTGATTGCTACTTGCCTCATGCGCCTGGCCAGACGTGGGTCGCAACTTGGGAAAATCTCTCTAGGAGTTGCAGAATCTAAGTGGTGTGGGGAGCCACAACTTGGGAAAAGAATTCTCCTTGTTTGGTGGGAGTCAGAAGGTAGTAAGAAAAAAATCTCTCTAGGAGTTGCAGACTCTAAGTGGTGTGGGGAGCCACAACAAGTAAAATTTGGGTTCATTTTTTAAATGGACTGTCAGTCAAGTGGCCGGCAGGGGAGCTGGGCCAGTCGGGCTGTGTATCCAAAGTGCATGCAAGTCTGGGCTGTGTGCCCGGTGGGTCCAGAGCCTGAAATCAGTAGAAATGGGTTCATTCTTTAAGTGGACCGTCTGGTAGTCTCTAATCTGCATTATCAGCAAATGTAGCCCCTTGGGGGTCCATCTATGCTTTGTTGTGTTCAGCTAGTTATGAATAAAAGCCACACTGAAAAATCCCAATCCTGGTTCTGGACATTACAGCTATTGCTTCCTGTATTCGGATTTACTTGGGTACCCCTGTGCAGAGTAGCCAAACCTAGGTCCCCTTGTGCCAGGTAACCTCATCCTCCCCGAACCCAGGTCCCCACCAGGTATTGCTGCCAGTGCCAACAGCATGCCACCAGTCATTTTGTTAAAAAGGCAGGGGTGAGGGGTTACAAAAATGGAGGCACCACTTTGGATTTGTTCGGAAAGGAAGGTGCTTGGGCAAGGGGGCTAGCGTTTTGGCTATCTGGCAGTGGGTAGCCCAAAAAGCTGAAGCAATTTCCCTAGTGTGTTGCTGTGTGCTGTGAATCTTGTGCTGCTGTTTAAAAATGCCAACTGTTTACAAGGAGCTGTAAAGCCAAAGAGTGTGGCCTTGTCCTGCATCAAAATTGTTTACAGCATTTTTGCCAGCTTTTAAAGTGAATTCTGTGAGGAAAAGTGTGGAAAACTGGGGGTAGCAACAGAGAAATTATGCCCTGGACATTTGAAATGCTTTTAAAGTGAATTCTGTGAGGAAAGTGTGGAAAACTAGGGGTAGCAACAGAGAAATTATGCCCTGGACGTTTGAAATGCTTTTAAAATAAATTCTGTGAAGGAAAGTGTGGAAGACTAGGGGTAGCAACAGAGAAATTATGCCCTGGATGTTGGAAATGCTTTCTGTGTAAATGGAGAGACTGTAGAGTTAATGGCAATGTTACATGGTTAAAATGGGCTCCCGCCGTGGAGTCAGTTGAAAAAAAAAAGTGTGCATTTTACAGTTTAAATTTGCCTGCTCGACGATCGCCATGAGGAGAGGAGCCCTCGCGAGGAAGAAGAGGCTCATTTGCATGGCGTCGTGTGGTTGGTCAGATTGCTGTTAGTCCCACCCCTCAGCCAGCTCTTCTGAGACTGCCTCAGCATTCGAGAGGGAGACAGAGAGTAGTGCATGTACTGGCAGTGGAGGAGCGTCACGAAGTATTCACAGCGCTGTAAACATTCAAAAAGTGACTTTTAAGTTTAAAATCGATCATGGAAATAGTGAATTTGGTCTATAAAACGACGATCGCTGAGACTGCCTGCCCGTTTGTGTTCAGAGGCCTTAAAAAAATGGCTGCAGGCCGTTTTACCCAATCGCAGCAAGTTGCTACTGATCACAGTAAGTAAACAATTCAGAAACTGCTCAAACAGTGATTTTCAGTAATGCCATATAAAATGTGTGTGCAGTAGTGTAGTCGCTTTGCAAGTAACGACTGTGTGTAAAGTCCTGCCAGCAAGTGCAAGTCTGTAAAGCCATTGAATGTGTGCATGGAAGTAAAATAGCCTCAGTTTAAAGTTTGCAGCCAGAGAGAGACTGTGGGTTGTAGCAAAATGCAACATTAGCAAAAGCAGGCAATCCTGTGCTGAAACCTGAAGCTTTTTAGAGGGACTGTGAATTAAGTAAATGTTACCAGCATGTGAAAAGTCAAAGGAAAATCCTGTAAATGTGTGTTTAAAGCCAGATCAGAGCAAGTTGTTCAGTTTGAGTAAAAGTTATCAGTAGCTGGTGTAAATTGGGTGCGCAGTGGCTTGTCCCAGATTCTAAATGTTGATGCACAGGAGTGCTGCTGCCGCCATTACAGGGTGGGGTAGTAAAGTAAACACAGCAGCAGAGGAGCCATTTTAAAGCTACAGAGTGTGTTCATTAAAGTGGGACTTTCAGTTACAGTGAACTTTTGTTTATTTTTCTGCAGTTATGGCCTCAGGACCAGCTCATTACCAGGATCATGCCCGGGTTGCAGTAACAGCAGCAGTAAATAGACTGAGAGATATTGAAAAGTGGTGTTATGGAGGGCAACTGCCTCCTGATGTGGCAGTTCCTAATTATCCAGTGTGTGTATGCCAGATATGCTTGAGTGCTGGAAGGGACGTCTTCATGATTCCTCACTGTGCTGGATGCCTACAAAAATATGGCTTGTATAAAGCGCCTCCAATTCATTTGGCTCCCACATGGACAAAAATTCAGGAATCTGCAGTTGGCAGTACACAGCATCAGGTGGAGCCTGTGGAGGAAGGTCCCTCGGAGTGTGGCACAAAGCTAGAGGTGCAGAGTTAGGACTGAACCTGAGTTGAAGTTTTGGATGCTGGATCTCAGAAAGAAAGTTCGGATAAAGCATCAATAGACCCCTGGGTGGGAGGCCTAGCCCAAGTCTCTTAGGTGAAGATGAGATGCGGGAGGCCTTTGAATGGGAGGTGTCGACCTCCACGCCTAGTGATGAATGGATAGTCTCAGGGGTGAGAATGACTGCTCACTCCTGGGCTCAGATCCTCAGTGAAGAGGAAGATGAGGGGAACCTATGTGGCCTTGTGAGAAAGGAACAGGTACACAGCCTCAAGATCTTGCCTCGAGGAATGTGTTGAAGAAGGTGGTGATGCCACTGCCCTGGCTTTACAAGAGGAAGAAGTCAGGGATCCATTTTTAATTTCTTTGAGAATGCGAAGCTGGCAGAACCAGGACTGGCCACCCCCAAGCCAGGCCAGCAGTCTCAGATTGACCAAAGCAAGTGAAGAGGAGAGACTGGTTCATAGAAAGGCCAATGAAATCCATGGTATGACCTTTCCTACCTTTCCTCGGAGAGTCTGGGAGGAGATGGAGGACTGCAGGAAATCCTGGATCTGGGATGAAACAATGAAAAATGTGCATCCTGGGGCCAACCAACATGTAAAAAATAGACTGTTCCATGAAAAGTATACACAGTGGAAGAGAGGCAGGATACTGTTTATGGACAGAGTGAGAACAGTGGACGGAGAGGGACGTGAAATCTCCCACTGTGTGAATTATGTGAACCCAGACGGGGTAATAATTCAAGCCCCTGATCCCTGGTGCTATTGGCCTCAGTGCAAGGACCTCCCAGCAATTAAGCCTGTGCCTACAAAATGGAGAGCCGAGCAGTGGTAGTCAATACTGCCACATCAGACTATGAAGTGCCCTTATTGTTCCGCCAATATTAATAACCAGGATTCAGGTGCTCCACATTCATCAGTCTACAGTGTACTGTCCTGTTCAGCAACCATCTACTGGCCCACCAGATGACTTCAGATCCAGAGAGGACACCAGCCCAGCTGTTTCCTGTTCATCGCCTGGTAATTGGATGATGTCGGACCAGCTGTTTTCTTTTTTGTTCCTGTTCTAAGGTTCCTTCTCCATTGATGACATCAGTCCAGCTGTTTCCAGATGTGCCCTCCTGTGGTTCCCGGAAGATGTCCACCCAGCTGTATCAGAAGAAATGCTACCAGGGAGAGTCTTCGGCCGTGGACCAGGTTCGTGCAGTTCTTGTACTACAAATGGCCGGTAAGTCCAAAACCTTTTCTATCTTTATGACATTGCAGTACACACCCTACACTACAGTCTTCAAAAATGTGTGAACTGTCCGCAAAGACTCTCCCCTTTGGGACTTTGGCCTTACAGAACTGTCTTCATGGGGCTTCGGCCCAGGAGAGACTCTTTATTGGACTAGCCTTCGGGCCTTGTGGTCACTAGTTGGGACTTTTAGGGTACTGCATCCCCCCAAATGTGTATTGTAAATTATGTCATTATTGTACTCTAATGTAAATACTGTTTTTCTACCTTTTTCTAAAAAAATCTTTTTGGGATTGTTCAGTGTTTTTGTATGGTAGGGTTTTAGGTAGACTGTGTATGCAGATTAGGAGTGTGTGTTTTGTTTTGTCTTTTTCTTACAGGTGTTCCTGGGAAGACAGAAGAGAAGACAAGAAGAGGAGGAGAGGCTCATCGGAGTTCCTAGTCAGTGCTTTATTGTGTAGAATCTAAAGTACTGTGTTGTTATTGTTATGGTTGTTACTGTATTAACCCTTTTCCTTCCACAGGTGTGGTCATGGGGGTAGGGAGGAGGCAGCAATTGGTATTTTAATGGGGTGGTTGCAGGTTGCCCAAGGTCGGGGAGGTCCCTGGGTTTTGTTTTTGTTTGGGAATATTATGTTAGAGGCAGATAGGATTTCCCTAGAGGGTTAGGGGGGATAGACAGGCTGTGGTCCTGAATGGCCGTAGGGACTGCAGTGCTGATCTATCAGGGCTATGCTCTGGATGGTTCTACCAGAGCCACTGGGTGTCCATAGTAAGTGGATAGTGTAGAGGCTGACATGTCAGCTATAGGCCTCTAGGCCCTTAGTGTTGCCTGCCTGTGCTTGCACATGGTAGGAGGGGGCCTGATCACCCCCCTCCGCAGGTAGCATATAGGATGGGATGGCCTAAGGCTGGGTGCATAATGACTGGGGACAGCCATTTTTCTGGTCAAGGGTGAGTGTAACCCCTTGTTACCCGGGGTTACTAAAATCCCAGTAAGACCTAGTGGTAGGCAGGGAAGGCAGCTTGTGAAACTCCAGTTAAATGGGTTTCACACTGTCTCACTCTTTTCTCAGTCTCAGCTGAGACTGAGAGATTACATCACCATAGAACTGTCACAGCTGCATAAGCCACATTGGAATCTGCAGCAGAGGGAGTGAGATAGAACTTTGGGAGTTTTCAAAGTCGGTCTCCTGCTTGCCTGCCAGCAGGAAGGAAGTGTCTTTTGTTTACCTTCTGTGTGAGAAGATCAGTGTCCAGTTTCAAGTGGTGGAGACCGCTGTCCAGGTCTCAGTGCCCCCTTCCCCCCGGGAGGGGGAGTAAATTATCCCTCTGTGGATTCCAGGGGCAATCCCCTAATTTCTACTACAGGAAGAAAGCTGCCTTTTTACAGTTTCTATTTTTGGTCTGATAAAAGTGAAAGAAGTTGTACTTCGCCTGTGGGGCACCTGCAATGAAAGGGTGAGTGTTTTGCTCTATTTTGAGAGGGCAAACAATATGTTTCTTCAGTTTGGAAAATGTGAAGAAAGCTGGGATGTAAACTACTATTTGGGAGGCCTATTGTACTAGGACAAACAAATGGAGTAGTTTAAAAATCTAAAGTCTTTATGGATTCAAGTAATGTTGTAGAGGGGATGCTACAGGTCATCCACCGTTTAATCTACATTTCGAAGTTTCAGTTTCTGTTTGTCCAGAGAAATGGCCGGGTATGGGCTGTGGGAGCTGGAGGTGGGCAAACCCCCCATCTTTAGTAACCAGGTCCACCTCTACAGATTTCTTCTGTGATTGCTACTTGCATCATGCGCCTGGCCAGTGATGAGGTAGGTACCCAGACGTGGGTCACAACTTGGGAAAATCTCTGTAGGAGTCGCAGACTCTAAGTGGTGTGGGGAGCCACACAACTTGGGAAAAGAATTCTCCTTGTTTGATGGAAGTCAGAAGGAAGTAAGAAGAAAATCTCTCTAGGAGTCGCAGACTCTAAGTGGTGTGGGGAGCCACAACAAGTAAAATTTGGGTTCATTCTTTAAATGGACCATCAGTCAAGTGGCCGGCAGGGGAGCCGGGCCAGTCGGGCTGTGTTTCCAAAGCGCATGCAAGTCCGGGCTGTGTGCCTGGTGGGTTCAGAGCCTCAAATCAGTAGAAATGGGTTCATTCTTTAAGTGGACCGCCTGGTAGTCTCTAATCTGCATTATCAGTAAACGTAGCCCCCTTGGGGGTCCATCTATGCTTTGTTGTGTTCAGCTAGTTATGAATAAAAGCCACACTGAAAAATCCCAATCCTGGTTCTGGACATTACAGTTATTGCTTCCTGTATTCGGATTTACTTGGGTGCCCCTGTGCAGAGTAGCCAAACCTAGGTCCCCTTGTGCCAGGTAACCTTATCCTCCCCGAACCCAGGTCCCCACCAGGTATTGCTGCCAGCGCCAACAGCATGCCACCAGTCATTTTGGTAAAAAGGCAGGGGTGAGGGGTTACACAAATATGCCATTTAAATCATGTACATACTAACCACAAAGCCCCTGTATAATTCCCATAAACCAAGACTTCATATGACAGATCACGAAATGCAGGCTCTGCCCATTTCTTACCCACAAATTGCCAGAACCTGGTAATATAAGAGCAAGTAAAAAGCAAACGTTCCATAGTCTCTATTTGCTTTTACTCTGAACAGTGTTTCCTTGCGCAGATTGACTCATCCATATGTTTATGTATTTGGTTTGCTTTCACATTTAACCTTTCATGGCAACAAAGCTAGAGCAAATCCCACATTTTTGCCAGAATCCTAAGTTTGTTTATTTGGGCTAAAAGAGATGGTACTAACTGTGGTGCACATTTTTGAAAAACAGTATCTACTTGAAACTGCAAATCCATTATTCAAGTATACACCTGTTTCCTTATAGCCTGTTTCACATGATCGCATGAAATCTTCCACTGTTTTAATGTAAAAAATAATTCTCTCAGATATACTGGGGCTATAGGTGAGGACTTAATTACTTTTGGAGACCCTTGCTTTTGCAGGTTAAACAAAGGTGTACAGCCATTAAGAAATCAATGTATCCAGCTTTTCCAAGTTATCCCTAATACTGGCCATATATTAGAATAAATGAAGATCCCAAAAAGCACTATAGGGTTCATCATATTAAGGTCTCCCTGTTGAATCTTAAGGTAAGTACTATTTCTTTTCAGGGGATACCGTCTACTACCCCATACTGCTTGTAAAAACAAATGCCTTTGGCAGTGGAAAAATATTACTTATATAAAGAAAAAAAGAATCAAGAAGGTCTTGATCATATAAACCCTTTTCTTTTTGCCCCATTTGCCACTTATTCCACTGCAAAACTTTTGCCAGTCCTTGTTCAATTTTAGGTTTCCAGTTTAGCCTAGCTGGATCTACATCCTTGAATTTTACTCCTAAAATAGAAGTAGGTTCTGTTTGTCATCTAATGCCTGCTCCTGAAGTTGGTCCAGATACATCTTGTCTTAATTGCCTCCCTAAATATTTGTCCAAATTTAAAGAAACACCAGAAAATAGGCCACAATTTTGAATACCTCCAAGGCACAGGAAACAGATGAATCATCTTGATCAAGCAAATACATATCATATGCATAAGCAATATCATATAATATGCAAATACATATCATATGCATAAGCAATTACACAGTATGGCATAGTTCCTTCAGCAGTGCTTAGAGACAATATGTCAGGATTTGAATTTAGCAATCGTAATAAAGGATCCAAACTAAAATGTAAAGAACAAGACTCAATGGACAGCCCTCTCTGACTCCCTAATGCAGTATATTTTACTAGCCTCTCCACACCTCCCATTTATTAAGGGTATTATCACTGCCATTTCATATAAACATTTAAGTTTAAAAATAGGGTAAGTTTTATTGAGCAATAAAAAATGCACTGTACAGTTATAGATATTCACTGTTAAGAACAAAAGGAAAAGGGGAGGAGAAAAAAATGAAGTACAAAAACTACAACAATGCATCCATACATGGGAAATGACAGGAACAATGAAAAAGAAACAAAAGGAGGACAAGCAAAGGGATGAAACTAATGAAAAAAGGAAGGGAAACACTTTTCTAGCTATAGTAATACACGGAAAGGAAGGGTAGGGTACACCAAAAATAAACAAAAAGACTTTTCAATGTGAAATACAGTTATGTCCAAAAAGTGATGGTGATGATATTGAACAATAAAAAATAAATAGCACTGAAGGTAATTAATACATCAATGTGAAAAGGTAACATGTGGCATTATCTAACAACTCAGTATTATGTCAATGAGAGTAATCCATCATTTGTCAAGGGCTAACAACCAAAGTTGGCGTCTCTCAGCCCAATACAGGACCTCCAATTCTGTTTCAATCATAAGTATCAGGGTCAATGATGGGATGTCCTTTTGCTGAAACAGGTATGCACAGCGGGAATGCCACAAATAATAATTTGACATGGTCAGGATGAGCTGTAAAGTACCAGCATCATAAAAATGTGCTGAGGGGGAAATCCCCATAATGATGTCATCATAAGTAAGGGTCAACCATGCTGGTTCCCCCACAGCAATGCGCTAAAGCCATCCAGAAGTCACAGACATAGGAGCAGTCAAGCAGAAAATGTGTCATGGTTTCTAAAATTTGTGCACAACCCACCCTGGAACAGTTTCTGTCATAAATCTTTTTGTGCTTAGCATTAGCTGTCACGCTCAATGTACCATGACAGCATAACCAGAGGACACCCCACACCTTAGGAGGGGTCCTTGCATACATCAGGGTGGAATGAATATGCCTGTGGGCCATCTCAGGGATTCCAGGGTATGTGGGTGTGTCTGAAAAATTGCTATCCATTATTGAAGAATAAAGGTAATTTTTAACAGGGGTTGTGAGGAGCATGTAATCCACCTTCCATCTCTTAACTTTGTCCAGCACCATCCTCACATATAGCAATGGATGCTGTACCAAGTATGTAGGGAATATAATTGTCTGCCAAGATGATATGAGGTTCCAGCCAAGGCATCACCCAGAGACCCCAAATCTTAGAAATGGGGGCACAGTAAGCAGACAAATTTCAGGTCAGAAAATGACAAAAAGTAAACACAAGGGGATTAATAATATGTAGGCCTTCTTAGTTCATAGGGAGGTGCAATATATTTCATTTTATAGGATAAAGCTGACTTCTCCAAATCTGTTGGAAAAATAAGCTATATAAGCACACTTCCAAGGTTTTGGGAATGGGATAAACCATACTAAGATATGTCAAAATTCGTAAAACAAAGGTCTTTAAAATAGCCACTTTTTTCTTTTTGGTTTGTTGCCAGGTCTTCCAGATCTGGATCTTAGCAGCACAGGATGAGAGTTTCTCCTCCTAAATCACCATAGCCATGTCACGTGGTCCAAAATTGATGCCCCAAATTTTAAGCAACGCTGAGGCAATAGCTATACACCCAGTGTGAGTAACAACACACGTATTGGGGCCAATGGCAAGGCCCTGACACTTATGCAAATTAAGCTTGGCACCAGATATCAGCGAGAAGGAGTGAAAGACATCCAAAGTGAACCATCTGAAAGTTACATCCTGAACAAACATGACATCATCTGCATATGCTGCTATTTTGACATCATGGGAACATCCAGTGTTGATATACCCCTAATCAGAGAATGTGCATGAATGTTATGAAGTATTTGGTTTATACAAGAATTATAGAGCAGGGGACTAAGGGGGCACCCCTGCTGTACTTCAGCCAAGAGCTGAATTCTCCATCCTCAGTGTCCATTAATCAGAGGGAGAATGCTTGCTGAGATGTAAAATTTTCAAAGCCAAGTACCAAAAGGTATTTGGAAGGCCATAATGAGTAAGGACCACAAACAAGTACTGTTGAGACACTTTATCAAATGCCTTTTCTTGGTCAAGGGTCAATAAGAAACCAAAACCCCCCTTATGAACACCTAAACCCACCACTTCCCAAAGCAGGATCAAATTATCAGTAATAAGACATCCCAGGACAGAACAGGATTGTGAATCAGAGATGACAAATGCTGATATCAATGACAGTCTGCTATTCAGGATATTCATTAAAATTCTAAGGTCTGTGTTTAGGAGACATAATGGTCTCCACTTATTTAAGTCTGCATCACCTCCTTTTCTAAAAAGAAATTGGATGACTTCAGTGAAAGGTTCAGAGAGTATGCCCTCTTGCTGAATCCAATTAAACATCACCACCAAGATCTCAACCAACATGGTACTGTAAACTTTAAAAAATTCCATCATGAGGCCATCCGATCCCGGGGCAACATTAATGCAGAGACATGCAAACCTAAGACACTTCAGCTGTGGGGACGGGATTAGTTAGTGCAAGCAACATGTGTTGCAGAATGGGAAGGATGGGAACTGATGTCAAAAAGGTCTCTGTGGCAAAGGGTGGAGCTGATTTCCCAAACATAGTAAAAAGATGATCATATATAAGGGACATAATTCCTGTCTTGTCAGTGATCTCAGCTCCCACCCGAGTCATCACATAGGAGATGTTCCTATGACGCACCCTGGCCTTACAACTTTCAAATGGATTACCAATTCCTTTAGACCTGTGTCCCACAATTGTGTTAGAAGAGAAGGAAATGGCTTCTGTCATACTGCAGTTTATGCATACGCCCTTTCATGCTAGCAACCAGGGCATGGTAATCCTCAGAACCTGAGTGCATAAGTGTCAGAGCATTAGCCAACTGGATATGTAGGGTTAAGTACTTGATACAATCTTGTTTCATTTTAGTTTGAGAGAAACTACTAAATAAACCAGAAAGAGCTTTCTTTGTGTCATCTCACCAGATACCCAAGTCATCCACCATGCACACACTGGATTGTCATGCAAGGAGAAGATCACTGACCTTCTCCTGGAGAGTTGAGTCCTCCAAAAGGGAATTATTTAAAAGCCAATAACCCATTCCATTATGGAAGGTGGCTGCTTCACCAAACTTCCCCCCAAGCAGGAGGTGATCTGACAATTCTATTGGGATAAGCTGACTATTTTTGGTGTGTAGACTGGCTGAGATGAATAAAAAAATGTATCCTAGTAGCAAAGGTATTTCTGTAATATGTGATACCCCCTGTAGGATAGATGGTGTGGTAGGCATCCACTAGGGAGGCATCCTTCAACAACTTCAGGAGGAAATTAGTGTCACGATATAACTTTGAAGTATGGGCATTGCTATCAGTTTGGGTAAGACTACAATTTAAGTCACTCCCAAAAATGATGTGTCTAGTCATGTATAAGTAGGGCTGAATCAATTTTAGGATATCAACCCTTGCTTTCTTCCTCTGGGGAGCATAAAGATTTATGAAATGAAAGGGTGACCCCTGATAGTGGACATCTAGCAGGAGGGTCTGACCGGGGTCAATGTCCACTAATTTGGTCACCATGAAGGATGTGCCTTTAAACATGATTCCCACACCATCACAGGTATCTGGCCCAAAGGACCAGAATGAGGGGCCCCAACACCACTGTTTTTGTGCTAGAGTCATGTCCAGTGATGAAGTAATTCTGTTTTCCTGTATAAAAAAGACATCAATCTTCAGGTCCTTTAAGATAGTGAAAAGAATGGTTATTCTGGCCACATTTTTAAAGTTATTTGCATTAATGGAAGCAAGTTGATGGCTGGGAGCCATAATGTGATATAAAAGAGGACGCCATATCAATTACTTAACACAGTTCATCGGGGGAACTGCAACACTGTGGGTGACCATTTTGAGTTTTTGCGTTGTTTTGTCCTAGGTTTTACCTGCACAACATCCTCCTCGGTATCCAACGTTGCCTGATATTTGCAGAAAATATGTGTGAGGAGGTGTAAGAAGCCTGACTGACATCAGAGACCATATGATCATCATCTAAGACTTTGTACCTGTTCTCTAAGGTAACTGGTGTGCCAATAGAGGAAAACTTTAATAGAAGACCAGACTTGTGGGAACGAAGTGACCATTTATGGCTCACAGTGATCGTGTCAGGGAGGACTGATGGAGTCATTTCTATGGTGGGATCCTCCAGCAGTGGTGGTATATCAGTGGGCATGCCCTCGATTTGACCAACAGAGACAGAAACAGATGTGAAAAGGGGAGCAGCCCTAGAAGGCACAGGACCAGGCTGCATGGGATCCACAGCTGGAACAGGATCAGGTTCAGGATTTGATTAGTTAGCCAGCTGAGCTGCCACCTCCTTGTGCAGCCTCTGTTGTAACATTTTCTGGGTCTTGTCCAGAAATCCATCCTTAGGATTCATATCCTCCATGTTATGCATTGCCCATTTGCAGGTTCTGTATGAGTGTCCTGTTTCCTCACACAGATTGAACAGAGGTCATTAGTGCAGTGGGTGCAAACATATCCCAAAGTCAAACATAAATTACAACAGATTTTGTCACAGGCAGAACTAAGATGTTCATCAGAATCACATTTGAAACAGATTTTTGGCTGCCTGGGGTAGAATCACTGCCCCTGATCCATAACCAGGAAGAAAACACTTGGCAGATGCTGTAAACCAGAGATGGAATGCCAGAGTTTCACCTTAAAACACCAGTTGCCTGTCCAAAAGGACTCCATATTGAGGATCAGTTCAGGATCTCCAAGGGAGTCACAATGTTGGGATAACCAATGACCAACATTCTACACATTTACCCTCTAGTTTTTCAACAAAAAAGTGATGGTCTGGATAGCCAGTTTCATTAAATGAATAACCTTATAGGGAAGCAAAAGAGGGGTCTCCTTCAGTTTCTCATAATTTGTCCAGAATCTGTCCAAGTAAGCAGCAGTCTGAAAGCTCAAATCAAAATGCCCATCACTAGAAGTGTGTAGGAGAGCATATAACTTGTTAGGCGTGAAAAGTAAAGTGTCCTTTATTAGAGTCCTGCCAACATATACTCTGTTGGGAGGGGGGTCCTAACCACCAGTATATAATAAGTGCACTGCATTCCTCATTTGTGCTGGAGCAGAAGATGAAGGGAATACATCTGTTTTACAAAATCTTGTCCATGTCTGTGATGAGGTTTGCACTGAAGAAAGCAGTGGGGCTGGGGTTGGGGGCTCCAGCAGAAGCCTCTGTAGCCTGTTCAACTCTGTCAGCCCATGTCAGAGGCTGATGATTTGATATTGTACTGGGAACCTCCAGTACCTGAAAAGAGGTCAGTATCTGTGGCGTCAAATCCTCAGGCTCCAAGCAGGATAAAGGCAGCACTTCCTTGGGTCACAGAGACACGTGTAGAGCAACCAGAGCCAAAATCATAATGACCACCACAGCAGGAGTGACTGGCAAACCTGTAGGTACAGTAGGTCAGCATGCTCTATGGACCCATCCTGCTGCAAGTCCATGGGAGGAATGGTGAGGGAGGGTGTTCTGTTCAACCAAAATGGATTTGGGTGACAGGATCATGTTCTGTACCTGGGTTTGGGGCAAAGCAGCCAGCAGAGCAGAATCTGGAAGAGGGGCAACTGGTATAGCAGGGCTGGCCAACCTGTAGCTCATGAGTCACATGTTAGTAGTATAAGTTCATATACACCTCATCAAATGTTAAATTTCAGCCAATCAGCGCATGCCACATAATTTGACAGGTGGCCATGGCATAAAATGGACCAATCAGAATCATCCCTTGTTTAACCGGAAGTTCCTCCCTAAATGTGTTGGCCCCACCCACTTCCACCGGAAATGACATGCACTCGAACCAGTGCCCCGCCCACTTGCGCAGGAAATGACATGCGCTTGAACCCATGTCCCCCACTTGTGCAGGAAATGACCAGTGCTGAAACCCCCAGAAATGACATAACACCACTATTTTGTAAGCATCCTATGCCCCTCCTCCTCCTGCACCCCTCAAACCCCTGCCACAGCATCCTGGCTGGAACCTGAGTCCCCTGTCCTAGCTTGAACTCCAGTCCCCCCTCCTTTCTCCCTCACCCTCACCATCCTGGCTCTAACCCCAGTCCCTCTTCACTACCATGCCCTCACCCCTAAAAAATAAGTTAGGGTTTATGTAGTGTTATGTGTCCCCGTCAGCTTGGGTGTATAATTTCAGGGGTATGTGTGTATTTTTTTGACTAGGATATTTTTGGAATGCTGTATGTAGGAGGCAGCCTCATTGTGCAGAGGTTTTGGAGATCTGTTTGGAGACCCCCACAGAGGGAAATTCATCAGCCTGTATAAGTAACCCTTTTCTGTTTTATAACAAACAAGGCATAAAAAAATGTAATATGCATTTGTACACCCCAGCCCGGATATTCAAACTGTGCCAGGCTGTGGCGCAGGCCTGGGCACAGCTCAACTTGGCTGAGCAGAGGTGTGGCCTGGGCGATATTCAACGGATCTGTGCTATGGCTCAGCAGCTTTGAATATCACACCCAGGCCACCCCCACTGTGCATGGCGCAGTGGCACTGAGCCAACGCAAGTGGCCAGAGTGGAGCATGGAGATGAGCTAGCACAAGTGCCATTGTGCCATTCATGGCACCTGTGATATTCAAAAGGTGACATGCAAATGGGGCCATAATTTATGCAAGGCACACATGGGGCCATTTGCATGTCATTATGGCCCCATTTGCATCTAATTTGCATGCAGGTGCACCGATCCCCCGATGACTTGCACCTGGCGCCCTGCCAGGCAGCAGCCGTTGGGGACCGATGCCCCCTGCAGCCCAATCGCGGGCATCTGTAAAGATAAAAAAAGTCCAGTGGACTGCTATGTGCCCAATCACGGGCATCTGTATCCTTAATAAAAGACCCCTGTCTTATATCCCTGGTGGTCCAGTGGACCGATTTCCACCAGATCGCGGGCATCTGTTTTAAGAAAGAGAACCCCCCCGTCCTATATCCCTGGTGGTCCAGTGGACCACACTCTACCCGATCGTGGGCATCAGTACAATGGAAAATGTCCTATTGCCCTGGTAGTCTAGGGTACCCCCTCCCCACCTGCCCACTGAGCCCCACCGCCCGGCTTTCCCCCGGTCAGCCAGTGGGCGGCAGCACCCCACCCACCTGCTGCCCCGCCGCCCGCCAACTGATAACTTGGTAGGGCTGCACACCCATTGGTTCACAGCATGAGCCAATGGGCATTTAGCCCACACGGTACTACACATTCCAGATATGTGAATTAAAATCATTCACATATCTGGAATGTGTAGCACGGTATGGGCTGCATGCCCATTGGCTCACACTGTGAACCAATGGACGTGCAGCCCTACCGAGGTGTCAGTGGGTGGCAGGGTGGCAGGCGGGTGGGGTGCTGCAGTCCACCGGCTGACTGGGGGAAGCGGGGCAGTGGGGCTCAGTGGGCAGGTGGGGAGGAGGGTACCCTAGACCACCAGGGTAATAGAAGTTTTCCATTGTACTGATGCCCACAATCGGGCAGAGTGCAGTCCACTGGACCACCAGGGATGTTGGCAGGGGGTTCTCTTTCTTAAAACAGATGCCCGCGATCGGGTGGAAATCAGTCCACTGGACCACCAGGGATATAGGATGGGGTTTTTCCTCTATGAATGCCCACTATTGGGCATGGGGGGCCACCAGGTGCAGCCAGAACTCGGGTGACCACCCACAGGTGGCAGCTGCCGTGTTACGCCCTGCAATGCGGCAGCTCACCTGTGGGTGGCCATCATTTGTTTCTTTTTTTTGGCCTAACTTTGTGCTGGCACAAGTAGGGGTTGCACATGCATGGCTCTGCACATCCCAGACTGAATATCGGGCTGTGCAGGTTATGAATGGGCACGTCCCCCCTACCTGTGCCTGCATACATTACTGATACACTCCAGCGCATCGGGATTTGTGCAGCGCACTTTTCCCTTTTGAATATTGCGTCAGGGTGCAGCAGTAGGTTGTGCATGGTGCAACACTGTTGCACCATGCACAACCCTTTTGAATATCTGAGCCCCCATGTAAACTTGTACCAAAAGGTTACCTTCATGTTTATGTATATGCATATACCAGTCATAAGCTAAAATGGGGACCTCCATGTAAATAAGCTGGTTCAACAATTTCTCTGGATAGCATTGCAAATGCTGGCAGTGTGTGTGTGTGTGTGTGTGTGTGTGTGTGTGTGTGTGTGTGAAGATTTCTGTATTTACAGGGATCTGTAAAAATGTAGATATAAGCTTTTGTTTTAAAAATAAAATTGCATATTTTAAATTGAGAGTGAGAAAGGCTAAGACTCTGTTGTGTGTGTGTGTGTGTGTGTGTGTGTGTGTGATTATTCTATAGCAATTGCAAACTAATAATTTTTAGCCCATCATGAATTAGAGAATAAAATACATTTGAATCGGAAATTAATAATTTTTATCCCATCATGGATTACAGAATCAAATGCATTTGAGTCAGAAACTAATAATTTATAACCCATCATGAAATACAGAATACAATACATTTGAATCAGAAAAAAAGAATGCACATACCTATAGTTCTCCCCTCAGATCTGTGTAGCATCAAAGAGAAGGCTGAATGAAATGTGAGTAATATTTATAATGTTTTTAAAAAGCAGGTGGGCACTAAAATATATGTGTCTGTGGCACATGTTACCATGTATAGTGTGGTGGGTGTGGTGATGGTTCCACCAAGGGGCAGTCCACCTTACAAAGCCTTATATAAACCCTGCAATTGAAGTCATAAGGCACAGCTTTTTGAGAGACTCCTCAGATTCTGTTTTATAGACCTGGAGCAGATTATCCAAAAACATCAAGAAGAAGAAGATGGCACAGAGCAACGCTTCTCAAACCAGCATCCCAGTAAAAGAAAAGACTGTCACACCACCAAATGAAATGTCTGGAGATGAAAAGCCAAGAAAGAAGATGGATATTGGAGCCCCACAACCCAAGTAAATGTATGTGTACTACATGAGGTGTGAAAAAGAATGTTCCACACAAGTCTTGTTGAGTGGAAGAGTATCTGACATAAAAAATAATCTTGCTGTACAGTTTAGTGAATCAGAAAATCCTAAATCTGACTGTCCTTCCAAAGAGGCACCACTGCACTGAAGAGGTGCTGGGTTGTAAATCTGATGCAGAAAAAGATATACTATGAAACCCAAAACAAAAAGCAATAAGAAGGGGGAGCCAGAGAAGATGGGTGGTGAGACACCGCCAAAAAAAGCATCAGAGAAAGTGGTGAAAGAGAAATCCAAGACACAGCCAAAAGGCGCCTCTGCCCAAGAGGTGGATGATGATGCAGCAACAGCCACAAACAGTCAACCCCAGGCTAAGAAAGAGAAAGAAAAGAAACATGAAGAAGACAGAAAGAGTTGCCTTGATGAGGTAAATTCATTTTTAACATTAAAAAAATGTGTGAGTGGTGACATGTATACATGGTGTAACTGAAGAGATGAGTTAGCAGTAGAACAAAATCTTACCTATAATGAGTCACAGGACCAATGCTGTTTTTTTGTTTTACTTTAATAGACTGAAGGATTTGTGATGGAGCAGCAGTCATATTCAGACAGCATGGATTAGTGACTTTCCACAAATCTACTGCTCGACTTTGTTTGCTGTGTGAAAGATACAAGTGTGAATGTTAATAAGATATGTGAGGACCAGTATGTTAGAAATACAGAGAGCGATAGAATGTTTCAAAATGTCACAGAACAGGCTGTGATCACTACCCAACCCACTTCTTCTTCTACTGAGATTAGACAGGGTTCCTCATGTGAAAAAACAGGACTCAGTAGTAAACCCCCCAAAACTGACCACAATATATATTGTAAGTACGTTATGTATCATACCATCCATGGCATAATGGCTGCAGTGATAGAGAGGGTGATACATGTTGAAATGGTTGATGTCTGTTCCGGGTGCGAGATAGATGACCCTAGTCAGAAAAATCATTCTTGTATCACTGATGAATTGACAACTAGAGAATTATACAGAAATGTTTCTGAAGCCATACATATAGGGCAACTTATGCCTGTGATTTTAGCAATAACAATGAAACAACAGGGCTTAAATTTGACCAACAAAACACTACAGCATATCGATCATGTTTTAAATGATGTGAAAAGAGCTGATGATCCCAAGTGGTGTATTAAAAATATGTACCACCAGACAGACAGAGAGATTCGAAGAGAGGCCACACATCTGGTCAGCAAAGGCCCCTTTAAAAAATTTCTAAAAAGAAATTCAGGGATCCTGTTCATATTGTAAGAAAACATTCCCTTCCCCCCCAAAAAAAAGAAACTGTTACATGTAAACATTTCAGTACCAAAAAGTGTCATATTGTATTTTATAGATAATCATACAGGATGGAAGTACAGAGAGAATCCAAAGACTTATGTATCTGATCCTAAGCCATTACTGCCATCCATCACTGTTTGGTTCACCTCAATAAGAAATTTGCCTTTGTGACATACATACAGCCTCT
Source organism: Neoceratodus forsteri (assembly GCA_016271365.2). Lineage (NCBI taxonomy): Eukaryota > Metazoa > Chordata > Ceratodontiformes > Ceratodontidae > Neoceratodus > Neoceratodus forsteri. Next base: position 934,349,275 of record CM057455.1, read on the forward strand.
GAACTGATGATGTGTGCCCTTCCAGAAATATTGGAGGATACAGATAAATATATAAATTAATTGGTGTTGCCACTTGTAGAAAATGTTAAACTGTTTGCCAATATATTCATGAAAGACATTGAATGTCTTTGTGGGCTTTACATCATGATCATCATAGTCATGTGTATGTGTACTATAAAGCAGAAAAAAAAACTTGTGATATTGTATGTGTTGTTAACCTCGCTTCTCAGCTTGCTAAAATAATCCACTGATCAGCAAAGGGCCCTTTAAAAAAATCTGTAAGGAAATTCAGGGACCCTGTTTATGTAATAAAAACATTTACCCCCCCCCCCAAAAAAAACCTGTTACTTGTTACCATTTTAATATTGCTCATGTTGTTACCCTGGGTTTTCAGCTTTCTAAACTGCTCCATGCAGTGAGAGGTCACTAAAACATAGTGCTGTATGCTTTTTTACAGCGTATGCCACAATGGGAAATACCCTGTCAGTGTGTCTAGAGGCTTATTTACCAACTAGTCAGACACATAGCTAAACAACCAGGTTTAAATCTACCTACAGGACAAGCACCATCTGTGCTTTTAGAGACAGGCCAAGAATTTTTTAACAGTATCCGGAAAATACCCTTGAAAATAACCACAGACTATTTTAAACAAGAGGGTGCTACTCTTGAGCAAGCGATGGAAGATATTATTATGGAGCTTATGCATAGCCCTTATGATCTGGAAAATGTTTTTGGTTTTCTCTGTACCACTGTTGATCTCTTAGTGTTTAGTCTGCAGAACGGGGGGGGGGGGCTGAGTATGTCATCATACATTATGCAGAGGCTGTCGCTTTGGTTGTGATTCATAAATCTGATTTAGCATATGCTTTCCCTAAATAGTATATTATGATGTACTGGCATGCTCCCAATATTCCAGTCACTCTTGATGTCTACAATGTACATTGTGATAAATGGCTTTTCCACTTGCTAAACTGCACCATGCAGTAAGAGGTCACTAAAACATAGTGCTGTATGCTTTTTTTCCAGAGTATACCACAATGGGAAATACCCTGTCTGTGCATCCAGAGGCTTATTTACCAACTAGTAAGACACAGAGCTAAACAACCTGGTTTAAATCTACCTACAGGATAAGCACCATCTGCACTTTTAGAGACATGCCAAGGACTTTTTGATGGTCTCCCAGAGGGACCCCAAAAGGAAACTGTGGAATATTTTAAGGATAAGGGTGCTACTCTTGAGGAAGTGTTGTATAAAATTGCTATAGAGTTTATGCATAATCCTTATGATATGGTACACTTTTGTGGTTTTATCTGTACCGCTGTTGAATTTTTATTGTTTAGTCTGCAGAATGGGGGGGGGGGGCTGAGTCTGTCATCATGTAGTTTGCTTCTTTTATCACTTTTGTTGTGTTTCATAAATCTGATTTAGCATATGCTTTCCCTAAATAGTGTATTATGATGTACTTTCAGATGAAATGTACTGGCATGCTCCCAATATTCCAGTCAGTATTGATGTCTACAATGTAGCGTGTGATACAGGACATTTTAGAGGACCCTGTATAATTTGGAAAGCAACCTGCATTAAATGTCTGCTCTGAAGGTGCATCTACTTCACTGGCAGAAAGTACACTGACTCTGATTAAAGAGTTGCCTCCATTTTTGTGGAAAATATATACTGAAGTAATGGAAAAAAATAAACACAGAACCATATGTAAGGTGAACGACATTGTAGATGTAGCAGCTTTTCTTAAAAATCAGTCTGATTATTCTGAGTGGTGCATGGCATATGTGTGTATGTTTTGTACCCACCTTATCACTAGTGGATGAAGCCCATGCTTGTGTAAAACATGCAGCTCAAAAGTTACTGTCTGTGGGTATTATAGAATGCATAAAACTGTAAGTGTAGAAACTAGATATTATATAATCATTGCATGCTTGCTATGTGTTATGCCTTTTGTAGGTAGCCACTATATGCATTAATCTATGTTATACTTTGCGTGCTATGTGTCATAATGCATATAAAGTAAACTTTAAAATACTGTTATGACTTGTGTATGTATTAATAAAATATAATCATGCATTGCACTTTGTGGTTGTCATAGTGTTTTTAATAAATAAAAAGAGCACATGCTTTATTTTACTGGTGACAAGAGTTTTGCTAGCTAACAGATGTATCAGGGGTTGACGAAAGAAGATGAATGATCACCTGCTCCACAATATATATTTTAATGCAAAAAAAGTGGGTAGTTTCACAGGGGTGACTCAGGTGTATAATGCTGTAAAAAAACTTGATAACGGTGTCACCAGGAAAGGTGTTGCAGAATGGATTGTGAAGCAGGACCCTTATTCATTACACAATGCAGCCAGAGTCCGATTTAAGAGAAATTCTGTCATTGTTTCTGACATAGACATACAATGGAAAGCCAATTTAGTGGATATGAGTCAATATGCAAAGTACAATAATGGGTTTAAGTACATACTGTACTGATATGCTGTCCAAGTATGCCAGGGTAGTGACTTTAAAAAAAATCAGGTAAGACAGTGACGCAAGCCTTTAAAACTATTTTTAGAAGTGGCCACATACCTCAGAAGTTGTAGACTGATCAGGTTTCTAAATGTCTCCTTAAAGAACCTATTAAAACAAAATAAAATACACAATTTTGTGACAAATAATGAAGTTAAGGCCAGCGTTGTAAAAAATAGGATACTGAAGTCACGCATGTGGCGTTACTTTACAGCCCAGAATACTTGGAAATATACAGATGTGTTGTCAGACCTGGTGCACAGCTATAATCATACTTATCACCAAAGCATTAAACACAGACCTTGGATGTTAACCGTTCCAATGTCCTGGGTGTATGGAAGATCCTCTACGGTAATACTATTCTTGACAAAAAAACAAAAGGGTACCCTTCGGAAAGATGATCACGTGAGACTATCTAAGCTAAAAGGAGTGTTTGAAAAGGGATATGAACAGACATACACAGATGAGATATTTATTATGATGGAGGTCTTAAAAACACAGAGACCCACCTATAAGCTAAAAGACTATCAGGGGGAAGACATTATAGGTACTTTCTATGCAGAGGAGTTGCAAAAAATTTAACCAGATGAGGACCGAGTGTATAGGGTTCAGAAAATCCTGGCAGAGAAAAAGTGTGGCAGAAAAACTTGGTATCTGGTAAAGTGGCTAGGGTGGCCTGAAAAATTCAAAAGCTGGGTTGAGGCAATACAGATTCAGGACATTAGAAGCAGATAAGGGTTAAAATGCTCAAAAATGCTTTTATATCATCTTGCCCAGCAACACCTCGCACAACATTTTCCCCAATATTACTATATCCACTTTTACAGTAAAGTTACCACAAATGCTTGAACTGCCTGCTGAATGGGATGTGGGATTAGCAGAAATTCAGTACCCTCATATCTGGGACAATGTACCTGCACAGAAAAACAGGTTCAGTATGCTCTATCAGCCTCTAAGTGTAACCCACAGTAAAACGCCACCAAACAACCCCTATGTTGAGTCAGAAGCATTTAAAATTCCATCAGGCTATTATCCTAACACGGTGAGTGTTATTAAGCAAATCAATAAAAACATATTTGAAGCAAATGAACTGCCAGTGGTTTTAGAACAACAAGCTGTCAGGAGAGAAATAAGCATTGACAGTAACATCAAATGCATTCTGTTTATGCACGGGCAGTTACATTACCTTTTGGGTTTTAGCAGATTGAGGTAGGTGTAAGAAAGACTATAACAAAGAACCATACAGATGTTAATGGGGGCTTTTATACGTTATATATCTACACTGACATTATCACGCATGAAATAGTGGGTGACAGTCTAGTGCCTTTGCTGAGATGTGTACCCCTCAGGAGCCAAGAAAATGAGATAGTGACCATGACCTAAGATAAACCCCATTATCAAATAGTCAGTAAACGTCAGATCGATGAAGTCACTATTGAAATAGAGAATGATCAAAATGAACCCGTGCCATTTCAATTTTGAAAGGTGATCGTACAGTTGCATTTTCACCCCCAGAGAGTATTTTAAACAAGGATGGTGATTGTTCGACATTATGGAGACCCTGTCTTGTACAGAAGCCATTACAAGGCACAGGCAGGATACTGTCTTCCTGGCTTTCATGGACTTCCTAGTATGTATGGTTCTGGTATGGGGGGATATTTCATAGTCTGTTCAAAAAAGCAGTTCCATTTTTAAGAAGGGGGTTTGAAATTGCAAAACCACATCTACAAACAGCTGCTAAAAATGTTGCAAAAGATGTTGTGGGGCATGTGACTAGTGCTGTCGCTCAAAAGATGTCAGGGGGTGATAAGCCTATTCAGGGTGGTTCAGGGCTGATTATATTTAAGAGATGTAGAAAGAGAAAGTGCAGAGTACACCCTTTGCTTCTCATCGGACCTCCCGACTACTTTAAAACAGGTCTTTCAAAATGCAAAACTTCACATAAAAGAAAGAGTTCAAAGGCCAAAGGACCTTCAATGGGGCGTAAAAAAACAGAGACCTGTTCTAAAAACAAAAACATGGCTTTCATGCACTGTGGTTCTGAAGAATGCACAAAATCAGAACTGAACTTGTCTGCCTTTGCTCCCACAGGGACAAGCATTGAAAAAAGCATTTATGTAGCAATACCCCCTCTGGCTGCCCTTTCAGGAAACTCACTGATTTAATTTTATATAGCAGGGAATAGTGACTATTGGATCTGAATAACATGCTTCTTTACCTGGTTTGCAAAATCACTGAAGTGGACAGTGGTGATATACCTGCAGCGGCCAAGGTGGGTCTTATAAACTACCCAGTGAGCACCATTTTCAGTCAGCTGGATGTGACTGTCAGTGATCAACTCATCAGTCAGAGCAATAACTGTTACTCCTACAGGGCAGTCATAGAATCTGTGCTGAACTTCAGTGAAGAGAAACTTTCTACCCAATTCACTGCAGGGTTATTTTACAAAGACACCCCGAGGAAACATGAAATCACAGACAGAGCCAGTGACAGTGTAGGTTTTAATAAAAGAAGCTCCTTCACACATCTCAGTACAGAGGTAGAGCTGCTGGGACATTTGCACATGGACTTGCTTTTTTAAGAGAAACTGATGCTAAATGGTGTGGATATTAAAATTAAACTGACATGTAACCGGGACAGCTTTTGCCTAATGAGTGGAGATGCTGAGCCTTATAAGCTAAAAGTCATGTCCTCCTCTCTGTTTGTCAAAAGGGTTAAAGTGACTCCCGGTGTTCATCTGGGACACTCAGAAGCCCTACTGACCTCCAACGCTAAATACCCTGTAGACAGAGTGGAGATGAAAGAGTTCAGCCTCACTGCAGGCAGCAGGGTCTGTAACCAAGATAATTTGTTTTTGGGACAGTTACCAAAAATGCTGGTCATGGGATTTGTTGACAATGATGCTTTTAGCGGTTCCTACACTAAAAACCCCTTTAACCTTAAACATTATAACATTAATTTTTTGGCTCTATATCCGGACGGTGAACAAATCCCTGCTAAACCTCTGCAGCCCGATCTTAGAAATGGGAATGCTGTAAGAGAATATTTTGATCTAGTACAGTCAGAAGGAAAAAACATGAAAGTTCGCCCATTAGTTGTCAACCGTCAGGAATTTACTCAAAGGTACACACCTTTTGCCTTTGATCTCACTCCGGACCAAGAATGTGTTGATCATTACTCTTTAATTAAAACTGGGAACCTCAGAGCAGAGATCAGATTTGCAGAAGCTCTTCCACAAACAGTTAATCTCATTGTCTATGCTGTGTTTGATAATGTCATTGAAATAAACTGGAGAAAAAATGTCATTTTTGATTATTTGTGATAAACCACAAAAAATGAACACAAAGCAGCTGGAAAAAATTGTAACCAATGACACCCACATCCGTGACTGCTTTCTGGGTGTGTTTCCCTGTGATCTGCTACCCTAGTAGAGACTGAGAAACCTTCCAGCAGCACTAGTCTTCAATACTGACCCCCATGACCTCCCAGGACAGCACTGGTTAGCTGTATACATTTCGGAAAATGAGACTGGGGAGTTCTTCGACAGCTACAGTTTTCATCCTGACAATTATGCACAAATGATTGGTGGCTTTTTAAACAGAAATGCAAAGAACATTTTGTACCAAAATACACAGTTGCAAGATACCTTCTCTACCTCCTGCAGATTGCACTGCATCTTTGTCTTACATCACCGATGCAATGGACTTTCTTAGGATCAAATTCTAAAAATGTACTCTAATGATTTGCTGAAAAATGATGCCATGGTAATTAGTTTTGTACGTCACCCTTTCAGACATCTAAACATGTCAAGGCACGTATCAGTGAGGTGGCAACATGTTCAGACTTGTTTGTCTTGTAATGAATTTAAAATATGCAACCGCTTGCAATTTTACTCAAAACCAATCACTTATAAAATCATATATAAACACTCATAATTGTGTGCCTCTGTCAGTTTTTTCTGGGGGACCTGTGTTTAAACTTGGAGGGGGGGCACCTGTGTTTAAAATTTCAGATATTTAATGTTTTCAATAATGACAAAAATGTATAAAATATAAAGGTATTTATTGTAAAAAAAACATGTCAATAAAATACGATGTTCATCAGTGGTGACATCATGGATAAGATATAATAAATAGAAGCTTCTCCTGTTAAAAAATGCACATTATATACAACATAGCACTGAGGTGGAATTATGATAGGCACCTCTTTCTAAAAAAACATGTTAACATATTTAAATATGAGGTAGGCTAACGTGCATCAATATAAACACTTTTTTGTAAAAACAGGATTACATACTCAATATAAGGTAAATGGTTAACATAGGCTGTGCACAGCTATCACTGAGGTAGGATTACATATTCAATATGAAGTGAATGGTTAATATAGGCTGTACACAGCAGCCACTGAGGTATATAACATTTATACATAGAGATGGCATTTAAGTTTTACACAGTGAACCACATAGGTTTTTTAAAAGACTTTTGTCTTTTGGGTATCACTGACCATTGGTTAACTGGAGATGGCTGTGGGTGTTTTGTATCAGCTGTTTTCAGGTGTTCCACATAGCTCCTGTTTGCTGAATGAGCAAACAGATATGTGGGTATATTAGCCTCAGCCATTGCTTTGATAAAAACATCCCAGCCCTTTGGCTTTCTGTGGTCAGAGATTGTGTGAGTGGCTGTACCCATTCTTACCAAATCGACCATGTGAGACCCAGAAACAACAGTACCATTATATATTAATTCCCCCTTATCACTCCAAGAACAATACCCTTGTTCTTTGCATATGCTTTAACAGGAGTTCAGCATTGGTTTTAGACTGATAAGAAACACTACTTAAAATGTATTTTTCCATATCATTCAGGGCAGAAACTGTCTCAACAGGGGGTTCAGAAACTGATTCACTCTCAGGCATAAGTGAGGTCAACATGGATTTAGCTTGTTCTCCTTGTCTTACCAAAGTCAGATAGCACTGTAACACAGCAGAGAACATTTTGGCTTTGTCATAGTCTGATAAATCAGTCTGGGACAGTATAGCTCTCATTTCAGTGTCCAAACTGTTAGTTGAAACTTTTCTCATATCCTGATCAAGGTAATTAGTTTTAATGTGATCCATCTGTTGCTGAGGCACAAAATACATTTTCTGAATAAAATCCATTATCTGTTACCCAGCAGTCCAGTGATCAAAGGAATGGCAATTCCTAACAGTGTCTCTACAAATTCACCTATCTGGTTAATTATTTTCTTTTTCCTTTTTAAGGTTATTTGTTTATCACTTAAAGTTTTAATGACTCTGCTTTTTTTTCAGCAATCCTAACTGCTTTTCTGACAGTGGAATATTTCCTTTGAGAGTATTTAAGGCTATCTCAGCTATAGCTGATATCAGAGCATCAGAGGCTGAACACAAAAAATAACTTTTCTTAAACTGGGAGGTCCTTTTACAAGTACGGTAATTTTAGGACAGATCGCGTTCTCTGCAGTCTTTTAGACATAATGACAATACAGTATCATATATTTTTAGAAGCAGAATGTGTTTTTTTTTCATGACTTATGCCACAGGCCAGTCAGGGGGAAACAACCCACTACACAAACTATATTCATCTGGTGTACTGGATCTTAAATCAACCAGTAAATAACCATTAGGCTTTCTTGTGACATCTTCAAAAGCTTCTAAGAAAAATTTTGTCTGACCAGAATACATCTGCCTAGCCAGAGTTATGATCTGCAGCCTGTCTCTGGTATTTTTAAACAAAATCATGTATTTAGCATTCAGTGTAATGGTCCTGCTTTTTTTTTTACCTTGACAAAACACATTCTGGACAATTAAAAATATGGTCAACTGTTTATGATGGCTGTACTTGGTAAACCCATACCAACTTCAGTATTTTGACAGGCAGATTCCATTAAATCATCTATGACAACAAAATTTACCTTCCCAGGGGATAAGAGATCATTGTCAGCTAGTGACATCAGTAGCCCCTCCACAAATTTAATCTGCGGGAACTTTAACAACAATTCATTATACAAAGGTTGCCAACAGCTGTAGAACCAGACAATATTTTCAGGCTTGTGTGATAAAGTTTCATCAGTATTTTCCAACAACTGTTTTATAAAGAAGGTCTTCCCACTATTAGAGGGGCCAGCCAACAGACAAGTAAAGGGATGCTGCAACCTGATATCCATTTTTCACAATCACTATCCATAAGGAAGTATTTTAAAATTGGCTTGTAAAACTCACTTGTCATAAACTACCCTCTTTGGTCTTGGACAGCATTTTTGTTTCAAGGGACCACTGCTTTGTATTCCTAACAATGCTGGGTTGACTAACAGTAATTTCTTTAGAGATCTTTGACCCCGTATAATCAAAGACCAGGTCCTTCAGAATTTCAAAATTAACGTGTTTACTGGCGAGCTACATTAAGGGTAAAACCTTTAACTTTATGAACAACTTATCTTCTGAACAGCCGGTAGCCATAAGTTTTTGAACCTGCAGAAACATACTCTGTAATATATTCTTTTGCAGGAAAGCTCACTGGTTAGCTTCCATAAATAATCACCCAGAGGTGGGGTCCAGGCACCTGGTCTGGACACAAAAATGACAGAGTCAGTGTCATGGTAAAGGTGCCTATCCTGTAACTTATCTAGCAGGTTGTAGAGTTCCACTCTGACATACGATGTTGTAGAACTAGCTATAAATATGTTGATATTATTAGAATTTGGGTAGTGGTCTTTGGTGTACTTCCAGCTTAAACAAGCTGTTTCATCATCGGTGAAACAGCTTAAGAGAATATCATAGTAAGGGGCAACACGTACTGAAACAGCTTGTCAGGGTCTGTTACTAAGCTTGTGGTTGGCAAATTAGCTCTCTGCCCAAATTTGCCCCAAAGAGAATTTAAAAATGGTTTAGATATCTGTCTCCTTGCAGGGTTAACAGTTATGGTCGCAGGGTTCAAATGTACATTTTCTCTTTCAGAATACTGTTGTATGTACCTGACTTTATCTGCTTCATTTTTTACCCATGAAGGGAAACCAGACACCTCTTGTTTGCCTTTTAGATGCAGCTTGATGTAGTCTGCAAAAAGCACTGTGCATGACTCTTTAAATGCCAAACTTCATAAATGTTAATGATTTTGTAGCCTTTTTCCAGTGCCAGGTTTAGTTCTACAGTACAGTAGGTACCTGTCAGTGCTCTTTGTTCATCATTGTGTGTGCACGATGTTGTTTGAAGTATCTCTTCAGTGCATGCATGACATAATGTGAACAAAAGTTTTTTTTCCCAATCCTGGATGGCAGCACTGGAAAAAAAAGTCCTTTAGGGGGTAAGACTTTTACTTTTGATAAATCAAAGTACTGAGTGAGGTCATCAAAATTTTCATAAATGATGTCAGGATGACCGACTGGATACTGTTTGGTTTTGTTAACAAATGGGTAGAGGCTGGTAAAATCATAATAGTGTATTTTTTCATCAGTCTGCATCCTATAGTACAGATAAATGGCATTTGTTCTCCCCCCAAACAGCAACTGCCTAGGTTCAAGTGGATGTGGTAGCTGCCTGTCCTTCAAGAAATTATTCAAACCCTGATCTGTAGCCAGCATTGCTTTCCATTCATGTTCCCACAGTACTCTAATGGCAAAACTCTTGCTTTTTAGAAAATGAAATTTGTGCATGGTCCTATTGAATAACTGTCCAAAACTAGTCCCTGTCATGTGGTTTCTATCTTTCTCGCAGTAACAGATGTTGCAGCCATAAAAAAAAAAAAAAACAACCATTAAATTCAAAGGCTTTGGGCACACCATTAATTATTGCATATCACTCCAAAAAATAAGGCCCTACTTTAAATTCACCGCCCCTTAGAGCGTGCAGAATAGAAATGTTTTCTTTCTCAGATATGTACATAAGCCACTGAATAGCTGGCGTGGAGTATGTCTTTAATTGTCTGTGGTAGTCATCTGGGGGGAGAACAGTGATAGTGAATTCTTTCAAAAATAAAAATCTATACATGGCCATACAGACTGAGGCTGCTGTGACATATTGGAAGGGATCTAAAGAGACTGTTTCATGCTCTACTGTATCACCATTTGACCATTTTGAAAAACTTTTGGCTGTCATGTTCATCACTTCTTTTCTAATTTGTCACAGGCTTTTTAAAGAATTTCAGCATCTAACTGACAATAGTAATGAAGCTCTCTTTTCAGATCAAATTCTCTATATCAGTTAGCTAGGTACCATTGCATGAACTGTTGCTTATCTGCAGGCAGAACCATAAAACTGAGCATTGGGCAGGGGGCCTACATAATTTTCATTGGCCTTGGTGTTAAAAAAATGGGGAAAGTAACCTTTAGCAATCTCATTCTCAAATCCAAGGGCTGCAGGGATTTTTGCTAGTTTAAAAGGAAGGAAACAATGACTGTCAATAAATCTGATGTGCAAGGATGAGACGGTTACACAAAGCAATTTTCCTCCTTGGGTGAGCAATTTAATATCAATTCTTTGACTAGCTGGCTAATGATAAAATAGCTTTTCATAGACTTTAGCATTGTGGGCTATAAATGTGTAGTGTCTAAATGGGGCATCAATAAAATGTCCGACAGAATCTTTCATACAATCTTCCCCTTCAAATTCCCAGGACCTCTTCCCATCTAATTACCTAGCATACACAAAATTGGGTATGTGAGTCCCACTTTCTTGTCTGGCCTCAAATTCAAACACTATATACTTTTCAGAGACTTCTACTTCTGTGAGTGGTGCCATGTAACACAGATGCTTGTCTGTGGTCATGAAAGACCCGCATCTGTCACACTGAATCAACTTACAGGTATGAGAACCCTTGTAAAAGACAGCATTCTTCACAAAGTTTCATGGATTTACAAGGCACCGTATCCACATCAGCTCTAGCTAAATGCCTTTCTAGGCATGCTAAAGACCTACAAATCTTTTTACAGTGGGGGCAGGATGCAGTGTCAGTTTCTTGTTCAGTACAGTTTGGATCACTACAGACTTTGCACAATAATGCACAGACATGATTTTGCTTGTGGCTGTAGGCTACATGACAGTATTCACAGAGGTATCTGGCTCCTATAAATTTCTCCACATCTTTTATACCATAATAGTGATTGTCATGCAGTAATACAAACAGTGTTTTAGGATGTCTTTCTGGCCCCATCGAAAATGTTTGCCAGTTTCCTTCATTATGACATAAAATCTTAATTTTGACTCCTAAAAAACATTCAAAGTGGGATACATCACTAAATGTGACAGGGGTTTGGTCTGAAAAACCTAGCTCAGCATGCAATATTTTAGCCTTATTCAGCAACTGACTATCTCTCATGTGTGGATTTAGGAGTGCGAGAGTGGAGCCACCAAAACACAAACTATTATCTTTGTTATTTAAATCAATTAAATATTGTCTCTTTTTGTGTAAAATCCTGCTATACAAAACAGAGCTCAGTGTCCGTCTATCCCCTACTCTCCGCCACCTTTTGATTCCTGATAGTGGTTACTACGAGATGTATAGTGTCATCAGCAATTACTTCTGCATTGCTCTGTAACATATCAGTTATCTGATCTAAGAAGGAGGCTGCATTTAACTCATTAGGTCGTGTTTTCCTTGAGAACAAGGGGTGATTTAAAGAGTCAGGATTTAAGCGTAATTGTATAAAGTCTTCACAGTTTGTTTGTCTCATCACCCTGTCCAGCAATTCTTGAATAGCTTGATGTATTGCACTAATGGCCTCTATAAATTAATTTATTTTATCTAGGTTCACAAAGTGGCATCACATGTGGAATTCTTTCGTATTACATTTTTTTAAAAATATGTTCATAGTGCTGCATGCTTTCTAAAAAAAACTGTAGGTGTCTCCCTGTTTGCCTGCTCATCTTGCATATGTTCAGCAGCATGCTGTAATACCCTATGATGTAATATTTTCCTGGCATGCTGTACTTTTCTTTCAAATTTTCTCTTATTGTTTTATTTTTTACCCATATTTTTCTTTTTTGATACCATTTGTTATTTTTTATTGTTTTGTTAGTGATGACCCTCTTTTCACTCAGCATGTGAGATTTTCTGTCACTTCACCTTCTTTTTTTTGGGGGGGGGAGCTTTTCCTCAAATGTCCTAATCTTCTCAAACATTTGGGACACAGTCACAGTCTGTTTTAGCTCTGAGCATGAGTACTTGGCTGCACATAACACAGAAAATATACTACTTAGCAAAGTACCTTTACAAAACTCAGATTTAAAAATCTGATTATTGTAACCTGACTAGATAATCTGCTCTCAATTATCATGTCATTGAACAAGGCATCAACCGTAGCAATGAAACAGCTCTTTGCTAGATTTAAAGCTTCAAGGTATTTTTCTCGAAACCGTGGGTGTGATGACTCTTTGTCAGTAACCCTTGCACTGCTGCTTGCGGATGGCTGTACATCATCACTCAAATTAGCACAAGGTTTATTTTGTTCATGACTCATAGCAGCAGAAACTTGTGAGCATTTCTGGGTCATTTCACAAGGTCTTTTTTTCCCTTTCTCTCCTGAAGCATTTCTCTCAGCTGTTGACAAAACAGAAAATACCCCCTGTCACTAATTTTGTATTTTCAGCATTATACTGTAGGACAAATTTCAAATCTAAAACCTGCAGCCTTTTTTTAACAGCCCCTCCCACATCTCCCTCTAAAAATATAAAACATTGCAAAACACAACAAACAAGCTTTTCTTCAACTTTGTTGGGAAAGCCCAATACATAACAAAACAGATTATCTTACTTATACGTTTTAAACATTATATGGGTAAATATTAAGCTCTAAAAATCTGTAATAAAAGCTATATCAAAACAAAGTCAAACAAGTAAACAAGCACCATCTTTAACAGGCATCTAAACTACAGCAAAACAAAATGGTTATATTAAATGCACGCTGAAAATAGACAATAGATCTAAACTACAGTACTATTCTTAGTTAAAAATAAAATGCACACCTTCTGCAGTGATCATAGAGTCAGTGATAGACTCTACACTATTCATCTCTGTGAGCGCTTGGAAAAAGTCTTGAGATTGAGAGTCACTCATATCTTCCCAGGAATCTGATTTTTTTTTTGATTGCTGCTTTTTAAAAAAATTCTACAACTCAAGCTGTATTTTTGGTGGTCTCGCTCTAGTCTTTTGTCTTCAGCACAGTATGCTCAGCTCCTTATATAAAATGTGTGTATCCACCCCCCAAGTACATGGCTAATACTGAAAAACCATCTGGCACTGTCAATCCAACCCCCCCTCCTCACCCATCTCCATGTAAAATATATATAAGTCCTACACAGCTCCTTATAGGCTTTGCTTTAACTCCACATGACAGCTGGAAGGCCTCTAACGACTTTCCATTCTGCTAAAGCTTTGGTCACAGTCTAATTAAATGGTATACAGACTGCACTTTTTTAAACCCAAATAATCTTGTAGCTTAAGTTAGGTTTTAAAATTTATAATGGAAATCCTGTCTTTTTCTAAACAGCTGGACCCTTTAAATTAGTAATTCAGTGTAACATAGCTTACATTCTGCTATGCAAAAGATAAAAGTTATTTTGTTAAAACCTTTGCTTTTCTAAAAAGTATATCATGAGAATCACCTGTTTTTTTCTCTTTACACAGCAGGGTGCCTAGAAAGGGCTATTTATTGATTCTCTGTGTAAATGTAAAACAGATGTTTTTTCTCAGTCTTAAAACTGTAACAGAACTTACATTATGCTAAAGCTTTGGTCACAGTCTAATTAAAAGGTATGCAGACTGCACTTTTTTAAACCCAAATAATCTTGTAGCTTAAGTTATGTTTTAAAATTTATAATGGAAATCCTGTCTTTTTCTAAACAGCTGCATCCTTTAAATTAGTAATTCAGTGTGACATAGTTTACATTCTGCTATTCAAAAGATAAAAGTTATTTTGTTAAAAACTTTGCTTTTCTAAAGAGTATATCATGAGAATCACTTTTTTTTTTACACAGCAGGGTGCCTAGAAAGGGCAACTGATTATCTGTGTAAATGAAAAACAGATGTTTTTTCAGTCTTAAAACACACATAAAAGTCTTCCTCTTTTCTGATTCAAATGTATTTTATTCTGTAATTCATGATGGGATAAAAATTATTAGTTTGCAATTGCTATAGAATAATCTCACACACACACACACACACACACACACACAACAGAGTCTTAGCCTTTCTCGCTCTCAATTTAAAACGTGCAATTTTATTTTTAAGACAAAAGCTTGTATCTACATTTTTACAAATCCCTGTAAATATAGAAATCTTGACACACACACACACACACACACACACACACACTGCCAGCATTTGCAATGCTAGCCAGAGAAACTGTTGAACCAGCTTATTTACATGGAGGTCCCCATTTTAGCTTATGACTGGTATATGCATATACATAAACATGGAGGTAACTTTTTGGTACAAGTTTACATGGGGTGTACAGATGTATATTAAATTATTTTATGCCTTGTTTGTTATAAAACAGAAAAGGGTTACTTTCACAGGGAGATGGATTTCCCTCTGTGGGGTCTCCAAACAGATCTCCAAAACATCTGCACGATGAGGCTGCCTTCTAGATACAACATTCCAAAAATATCCTAGTCAAAAAACACACACACAAACCCCTGCAGTTATACACCCAAGCCTTCAGGGAGAACATAACAGTACATAAACCCTAACTTATTTTTTGGGGGTGGGGGCATGGTGGTGAAGAGGGACAGGGGTTCAAGCCAGGATGTTGGAGGTGCAGGAGAAAGGAGGGGGGACAGGAGCTTAAGCTAGAATGGGGGACTTGGGTTCCAGCCAGGATGGTGTAGCAGGGGTTCCAGGGGTGCAGGAGGAGGAGGGGCATAGGAGGCTTACAAAATAGTGGTGTTATGTCATTTCTGGGGGTTTCAGTGCAGGTAATTTCCTGCACAAGTGGGTGGGATGCAGCTTCAAGTGCATGTCATTTCCTGCACAAGTGGGCATGACACGGGTTCACACACATGTTATTTCTGGTGGAAGTAGGCAGGGCCAACACATTTAGGGAGAAACATCCAGTTAAACAAGGGACAATTCTGATTGGTCCATTTTAGGCCATGCCCACCTGTCAAATGACGTGGCACACACTGATTGGCTGAAATTTAACATTTGATGAGATCTATGAACTTATACTACTCATGTTGCTCTTGAAGCAGTGTGATGTGGCTCTCAAGGGGTTTGTCAGTTACGTGTCAAGTACATGTAACAGTCTTTTTTTTTGCTACTAAGTTTATTTTATTAATTTGTTCATAGAATACAGTAAAATATATAAACAATTTATACAAGACCTATTTATAACAAAGAATCATAAACAAATAAACAAAGAACATCATTACCTTACATTTCTACTTACTCTAGAAACTCCCCACCACCACCCTCTACCACCATCTACCCCCCTCTCAGGTGCACCCCCCCTTTGCCCTCCAAGTAGCAAGAAAAGAGAAGACATTTAGGCTGAAGATTTAATGGGTTAAATAGGAATCAAGCTCTGACCAACACTTCTGTGCTCTGGATTGAGAAAGGTGATGATATCCTATTACTTTTTCTGCTGAAATAGCCGTCAAACATTCTTGTATCCATTCTGAGAGAGAGGGGGCTCAAGACCCCAACCAGTGTCTAGCAATCAGTAGCTTGGCTACAGAGGAAAATAATGTCATATAGTGTTTGTGGGTAATGCATTTAATAGAAGAGTAGTTCCCCAGAAGACATATATCTGGTATGAAGTAGTTATTAGGGCCCAACAAAGGAGACATTCTACCATTAACCGAAGACCATCATATTTTGGCTGATGGACATTCCCACATTTTATGATAAAGGGTACCATCCGGTAAATGGAAATTAGGACATACTGGTGTCAGCAGTTTTTTTTTCATTTGGAAAAGGTTACTGGGTGTAAAGTAGAGATTGTGCAAAACACTGAATTGTATTGACAGCAGCCTGTCTTGTTTAATGTAGGTATAAATGGAATTCCAGTAAAAGTGCCATTGAGTATAAGATCAATTAAGGTTTAAATGGTTTTACCAATACTGGGCAACAGACAATATCAGAGCACATTGGTGAAGTAACAGAGCTTTATATAAACAAGAAATTGTTTTTGTTTTACCTACGTACTCAATATACTCTATAAATGGGGAAGGGGATATAATTTGCCATGAGGGAGTCCCCAAGAATTGTTGATACAGTTGCTGATTTGCATATATTTAAAGGCTTGAGATGGGGAGTTTTAAAATGGGGCATTATAAACTGGTAGGATATCATTCCATTACCCCTTATTACATCTCGTACCTTGATTTGGGATAGCTGGGGCCAAAATGATGGTGGAACTGGTTTACCAGCAATACATAGGTTGAGGTTATTGAATACCGGTTGATCCAATAGTTTGATGTTGGCCAGTTACAATAGGTTGCAGAGTTACAAATGAGCTTGTACACTCCAGCTGACTGGGGAGGCACATAATTCATCCGGGAGCTTAGAATAAGGAAGCTATAACAAAGATGCCAGAGAAAGTTTGTGCTTTTTGACCATTGCTTGTTCTATATCTAACCAACTGGGTGTAGAAAAAGTTGTATCTTCCATAACCATTTTTAAAATTTGAGAAAAGTCAAAGTACAGCAGCTGAAAAGTGCCCTGAGTGCTCAACAAGCTACTTTTACTAAGCCTGCAAGCAAATCTAAAGCTCCAGAGTTGCTCTGAATAATTATTTTAAAATTACAGCTATTTTTTAAAAATACTGTAACTTAATAAAATATGAAATAAAGTATGATTATTAACTATTTACTATGACTTTGTTATTTTAATTCCTAAATATGGGTAAACATGGGTATGGTAAGGGCAGCACACTGGGTATGGTACGGGTCGCACATTGTTGTGGCTCACATCTTACTCATAAATTTAAATGTGGCTCATGACCCCCAAAAAGGTTGGATGCCCCTGTACCAGATACAGCATCATCCAAAAAAGGAGCAGCAGTAGGTTCACTTGGCATCCTTGAGTGCCACTGTCCAATCGTGTCTTCGGCCAAGCTAGCACCAACAAGGTTCGTACAGGAGACCAGTCAGCTGGCAGGTAGGGTGCTCCATGTTGTCCACCAGAACCAGAGGAAACAGTCACAAAGGGGATGGGAGCAGTCAGGGTCAGCTGTACACAAGGAAGAATGTTAGGTACAAAGTTCAGTTGCTCGGTGCTCCCCACCAGAACAGTCAGAGGCTGCTTCAGGCTGATCACATGGGATCGAAGAGCAGGATCCCAGTCAGGGAGGCTGGCTGGCTGAAAAGCAGACAACTCTGTGGGGGAAGAAACAGTGCCTGAAGTCAATCCCAAAAAGGGTACACTTGGAAGAGAAAGAACAGGGTCTGAATGCAAAAGGGGCAAAGAAAACAATGCAGAGTCAGAGCAGGCAGTGACAATAGGAATCGCTCCTTTGATGCTGCTGCATCACAGGATTTAACAGCAGGAGAATGCTGACCGGTAGCATCAGGCCCTCTCCTCAGCAATGGAGTTTTTCCCCTGAAGAGCAAACAATTTTTCTTTCTCCCAGAAGTATTCAGCATCCTCCTCCACCATCAAGGTAGGCAGATAACATTTTTTATTTTGCATAGCATCTTGCAATATCAGCTGCATGGAGTTGTAGCATCTGTCACAGGGAGCGTCAGAATTGGGTCATCCAAGTCACACAGCATTGGTACTGATCTAGTGGAAGAAACTTCATGTACAAATCAGAATCCATCTTCTGCCCTAGATAATGAGGCAGAGGGGAAAGAGGGCTGCTTTCCCTTACCTGGAGCATCAACAGCTCCTGCAGTCACCAAGTCAGCCATCTTGGAATCCAAAACAACAGTGCCCCCTACTGCTAAGGTTAGGGGCATTTCCCTGGTGTTCTGGCCAAATTTCCCCCATTCACTAAAATACAACCAATGGCTTCAGTTTAAGTTGATTTACATCTGTATTCCCCCTTCCTGGATGAGTCTGAATACAGGCACTGCTGTCTAGACCTCTTTTCGCTGGTCAACAAAAAACTAAATAAATACAAAAAAGAAATAAATAAAGAACCAGACAGAAGGCTGTGAACTTCTGCTTTCAACCTAAAAACATAGAATATGACAGCAGAAAAAGGCCCACTAGCCCATCCAGCCTGCACAGCTCTACCTATAGTATGATGTAAACACCTTAATGGTCACTCACTCCCTCCTCTACATGTCATCCTCGCCTGCTATCCTCACCAGCTCCAAATGTGTGTCCAACCCACAGCTGAAGTCCTCCACTGATTTATTGCAGACCAGCCTTTCTGGCTGCCTGCTTCATGCTTATCCATCACCCTGTCTGTAAGGAAAATACTTACTGACAGCCTTCCAGAATTGCCCAGCCACCATCTTCTTTGAGTTCCCTCTTGTACCTGGGTTTCCTTGGTATCTGCCTTGTTCATCCTGTGAAAAAAACTCAAAGGTTTCAATCTTTTCCCCCCACTCCCTACCAGTCTCCAGTGTATACATGTTGAGGTTGTCAAGTCTCTCCATGTAGGACTTCTCTTGCTGCCAATGAATCATGTTTGTTGCTTCCTCTTCTACTGCCTCAGTCCAATCGCTTTGAGAGTGTGGACTCCAGAAGTGCATGTAGTACTCCAAATGCCATAGCATCAGAGATCTGTACAGGGTCAGGATCACCTCCTTTTTTATCTGCTGCTTATCCCCTGCCTATGTAGCCCAGCATCCTATTTGCATTTCCCACTGCTCTGTTACACTGCACTGACTGCTTTAAGCTGTTTGCTGTTAAGAACCCAAGATCCTTCTCTTCTGTCTTTTTTCTAACATTACAACTTCCATACTGTATTGTGTCTTCTGCCTCCTCACAAACTGAAAGCAGTATGAAGTAAGGCATTCCATGTTAGCAGAACAGGGCCTCTCCTCATTCACTTTCTGGCTGCAACTGGCAAGAAAGGGTTTGCCAGGCTCGGTAAGGTGGCAAGGTCTTGAATCTTAGTGTGGCACTTATCTTCACCACACTGAGTCTCTGAAGCACAGAAGCAGAAAATAAACGAAGCAGAAAGGCACCAAGATTACTACAAGGTATCAGAGTTAGGAAGTAATGTGACAGAAAGGTGCAGAAGGTGCCACAAAGCTCCAGAAAATAAATATTTGCACTAAATCTTTAGGCCTTGTTGACCTGAAAAAGAATCATGTGAAGTTTGAGAAAGATGCTATATGACCCACTGTGTATCAGTCAAAGACTCAGGGACAGTAAGGCATTAATGCATCCAGTTAAGGGGAGTCCATGAATTATCTGAGAATCATCTAACTGTTGTCTCAGGGCAACACATTCATTCACAGCCAGGCCCATAACCTTGTGAGAAGATAGTGTCCAGGAAAATCGCCTTCTCTTCAAATTATAATTCTCATTATTGTTGGGTGGAGCTTGCCTATTTCTGGTAAATTACTGAACAACATAGATGACTGGCATGCTCATAAAGCAAGAAATGCTCTTACACCATTGATTCTTGTCTCGGAAAATTCTATTTGGTTTTAGAAGATCCCAACGTTTTGCCTAAATAATTAGGCTTCTTCAGGGTAACTGTAAAAACATATGAAATATTTTAAATCAAATTTCTTGTTTATTTTTATATGAACCATTCACATTTGTTTGAACACTTATATTTAATGATATGCAGTTTATATTTGTTTGTCCTATTTATATTACATGTTTTTAACATTTTTAAATATTATACACACAAGATAAATTAATATATTTACTGCCGCTCCTACGAAATAGGACCAACTATGCTTAATTAGACATGGCAGTAATTTTTTGGCCTCAATTGGCAGTGTTATAAAGTAAGGAAAATATATCTAATTGCTCCCTTGTCGTGTTAGTGCATTTAGAGCTGTGTAAGCCCAATGTTAACTTACGGGAGGCACTTGCAACCTGAAACACAGTCCCAGAAAATTAAACTCATTACCTGGGTCCAATGAGCAGTCTTCAGGGGGTGCAGGCATTACTTCAGCAGTGAGTGGTAGCAGGAGCTGTTGGGGCAAGTTTAGTTAATGCAGCCACAAACTGCAGTAATTAAGTCCATTGTCCACTCAGGAGTAAAAGAAGAAAAAATGACTTAATTATGCAGATTTAATCAAGTCACTCCAAGGAGTGCGGGTGCAAATCACACGGAGGGTAACCTTCTGGGTGCAGAGCCCTATACAGCCTGCAACAAACTTTTGTGGCCCAAAAACTTTGTTACTACAGTGCTCCCTAGGAGCTGAAAAAGCTCCATTTATCCTGGCAGCAGGAACATTAGTGGCCAAAAGCCAGGGTTCACACAGCTTTCCTCCAACATCTCTCCAGCACAAACTTACTTTTTTCCTCATAAATTCACTGAACACTCTGGAACACACTGCATGCACAGCTACAGGATATAGAGTAGCTGAAACACAAAGCGGTACCTCCCAGCACGGTGGTTCAAATTTGGAGTGCCCAAACTGGATGGTCTGTTCAAACTGTAAACAAAGTCACAAAAAGAAATGCCAAGTCCCATCCATTAAAAGCCATTGCAGCTCCAAGCATCCCAGGGCAACACAGACTCTGAAGAGCCCTGTTGATCCCGAAGACCATCGCACTTTCATCTTTTCAGCTGTATAGGCTTCCAGGATGCCTCCCGGCCAGGTCAAAGTCCCACCAGAATGGGAGACAGGCTGCCACCACTGTACTCCCCACAGTACAGACAGCCACCACCATACTGCCCCAATGGCCTGGCATGGTGCTTCACTTGCTGCTCACCCATGATGGATGAAGAACCCAGGACACTCCTGCATTGCCCCTCCATGGTGCCAGAGATCATGAGGTGCACCACTACACTTTCTTCCTGGGCTCTTGCTCACACAATAGGTGCACAGGGTCCTAAATGGTGCTTTGTATCCCACACAGACTTCTTGACTGCTACATTCTCTGTCAGTCTTTGAGGGAAGAGTGCCAGGGTAGCAAGTGGCCAAACACAGCCCCAAACCTCAGCCCTCATGACCAAGCACTCACAGGCCACATCCTCTCTCTTTTTTCATCTGGGGGCATCCATTTTGCATCAAAAACCTCCCTCTTATACCCACTGGGCTGAGGCCCCACCTTTCAACAGGCAGAGCTCCGCTCCAGACACTACAGCTACAATAAATTAACTAGTAAGCTCCCAAAGAGGGCTTACAGCTGTAATTCACTCAGACCACTGCTGCTTCAGGCTGACTGGGGCTCAGAAGGTCACTGCTTCACATCTCAGGACATCCTTCTTCATGTTCCTTTTCCACACCACCTGGTCTCACAAAGCCCAGGTAGCTGCATCGGGAACTAGCCACTCCTGCCAGCTACAAACCACGAATAGGACAGCACAGAAGACAAAGTCATGCCTTCTACAGCAAAATCAACTTATTAGGAGCTGCCACCTTCAGTCCCCAAGCCAGAATTCATATCCATGGGGCTTTAAATTCCTGACTTCACTCAGCAGCCCTGCAGAGCTGTAATTCACTCAGACTACTACTGCTACAGGCACATTGGGGCTCAGAAAGTCACTGCTTCAAATCTCAGGGCAACCATCTCCTTGTTCCTGTTCCATGCCACCTGCTCTTGCAAAGCCCGGATTGCTGCACTAGGAACTCCAGCCAGCGACAACAGCTCTGCCAATAGGATGTTGCTGAAGACAAAGCCACGCCTCCTCCAGTGAGACATACCAATCAGGAGCTGTGGCCTTTGGTCTCCATACCAGAATATAACACCTCTTTTTTAAACCTGCTCCCTCAAGCAGTCCTCCATGCTGCAGCCTCTACACAAAGGACAGAGCGCAAAGGTCATAAAAGCAGTCTGCCCGGAGTCAGCCCAGAACAGATGGAACTAGGGCAAGTCATGCTGCTTGAATTAATCCAAATGACACTTTGAGTTCTGTGATACCCCTTCAATGACAGAACTGCTCTACTGCAGAACTGTCATTTTCCTAAACACAGCCTGCACAATTGTAGGTTTAGATCAGGTATACTTCCTGCACAGTCTATTTGTCTTCTGCTGCCTGCTATCAAGTAAAAGACTGCTACTAAGACTGTAGGATTTCCTACCTGCATTTTGGGTTTGTAGAGATTTCTACCTGTTGTAATGCTTTCTGCTTGCTTTTTGCTGTGTGGACTGTGTTTTATGATAACCCTGTAACTACCAATATATATACCTATAGTTCAATAAAGCATCTAACTAATCATTTTGCAGTTTACCAGGTGTGTTGCCAAACTGTTATAAACTGTGTTTTTGTTCATTCTACTAATAGTTCAGCATTACGTTTTACATTATTGTTTGTTACTCCTGCTTCTAGAAATTGCCAAGCCACTTCTACAGTTAGTTAGGTTAACACGACAAGTTCTCTAACAATGCTCTTTCTAGGTGGAGCCCTATTCCTTGGTTCAGTATAAGGATGGGGTACAGTGGGGAGATAGATGTGGCATCTATGGGAACTCTTCACCAGGGGCATGCTCTGGAGAAAGGAACACTGCCTGAGCTGCAAAACCTTTGCAGTGCTCCAAACTCAACTGGCAGCAGCAGCAGCAGCAGCATGAGATCAGATATCTCTACTGCATTGTCAGCTCAGCTGGAGCCAGCACACCATACCCCCACTCCCCCAGAGGCCTACTGGTCCAGGGGTGGGCAGAGTGTGGAGTGGAGGTGGAGGCAAATCAGGGCTAACTACTGGGAGGCTGCCCAGCACCACTTCATCCAGACAGCAAATTGCTTCACACCTCTGGAGGAGCCTTAGGCACCTGACTCCCCTGAGGAGAACTCTGAGTCAGTCATTTCATTCATTTTATTTCATTGTTTTATTCATATCTAGATATGAACATGGAAGAACTCAAGTGAGCCAAGGCTCATTTACAGCATGTTCAGACAGAAGTTTTGTTATGAGATAGCACAGATATTAAAATTCAATAAATAATATTGCAATAAACAGTGATCAGTAATTAATACAACAAGAAGTAAAAACAATTATAGGAAATTAACAGAAAAATAATTACAAATAACACAAGCCAAAAAAGTTTCAAATGTCTAACAACAACACAGAGTTTTTTTGGCTTTATCATCAAGCCATTTTTTTATCCTACCCCAGCTAATATTACCAGATGCAGGTCTCAAAGTGTATGGAATGCTATGTCAAGCCATTGGCCCATGATAGAAGAATGACATTCAACCTATTTCCAAATTACATTTGGAGACCACAAGTCCTAATCCTGTTGTCAAACTTAAAGAGGTCTGCATCTGTCTGTGAACAATCTTAGTCAATGTATACTCTGAGAGTTTCCCCCTGAATGCCTTTATACATAAATGAAGGAATGTGAACATTTCTATGATCACTCAACCTCTGGCACCACAAATCGACATACAGTTGGCAAGAGTGAGTCATGTGAGAGACGTCGAGTATAAAGTGGGTGAGCAAGTTGTAATAAACATCAAGTCTCACCAGCTGTCTTCAAGCTACACCTACTGTATGATATCTCCATAATTGAGAACTGGATGGATGATTATATTCACCACCTATCTACTAATAGCCCGAGACATACACAATTTTACCCAGTAAAGAGCTTCTTACTGTTTACCAATATTATTCAACAACTTCTCTATATGAATATCCCATCTCAAAGTCATGTCCAATCACATACTGAAATATCTATTAGAGTGAACTTGTATCCCACTGCCACCTTCTACTTTGATACTCAAAACCAGTTCTTCAGTTTTAGTCTTACTTCGATTAAATAAAACAGATTGAGTTTTTTAAGGTTGAGAACTAGTCTGTGATTTTGGAAAAAAAAATTGTATTTCATCAAAAGCATCTTGGAGTTTATTTTGGATTTTTTTTCTACAGAAGTATCAGATTTATATGTAATGATATCATCTGCATATAAGTGGTATAGTATTGATGGATCTGTGAAGCTCTAGTCATTCCACACACACACACACACACACACACACACACACACACACACACACATATATATAATACACACACACACACACACACACACACACACACACACACACACAGAGTAGTTATATATATATTTAATAGGTGTGTGTCCAATATTGAGTCCTATTGAACTCCAGTGGTGATAAGTGCAATGCTGATGAATAGTCACCAATGGAGGCTAACTGTTTCCTTCCATAAAGATAAGATTTAAACCACTTAGTACAGTCTACAGCTATGCTCATCAAGGCAAGCTTGGACAGGAGGAAACATGTTTTTTTTTATTTTTTTTATTTTATTGAAATCTAGGATTACAAGTAGCCTTGCACAGGAACTGCTCATATACAAAGGTTCCACGTTGAGGAAATGGAAGGTAAACATACATACAAAGGTTGACAGGATTATACATAGTTACACAGTAAAAAGAAGCAAGAGGCTGAGGCATAGTTAATTACAGTACCTCAAAATGTGCCAATGTTAAGTAGAAAGACACAATATCCAAAGGCAAACTTAGGAAAAAACTTAGATATAAGTGCTGCTGGTGAGAGGGTAGGGACGGCGGGGGTATGCATACAGGAAAGCCATTGTTGGAGGGTAAGGGGTGATGGTAAAAGCACTCAAGAGGAGGGATAATTATCAGTAGGCACTAGGGAGGGAGTGGGGGAGGGTGTGTGTAGGGGGAGGCAGGAGAGGGAGGGCATGGCAAGGGGTGGTAGTTGATCTGTGTAAAGTAGAGAGCAGTGAGCGAGGAGCCCCAGATTAGGTGAAACAGTCACAGTGACTAGTTGAGCTGAGATAAAGTTGGAGTTGTCTTTTAAATGTTCCAAGAGCAGCAGTTGTGAGAGTTTCATTGTTGAGTGTATTGTACCACTGTGGAGCTCTGTGAGCAAAAGCCCTGTGTCCCATTGTAGTCCAGCATCTGGGGACAAGGAAGGTTTGTGGTTGTGAACTTCTATTTTGCTGGGTGCTGTGGTGGTCTATGAGGAGCTTTTCAGTGCCTGGGGGCATGTTCCTGAGGAGGATTTTTTGGCTAAGAGGCAGGTTTGATACTGGATCCGGCTGATGAGAGGAAGCCATCCTGTCCGAACGTACAGAGCACAAGTTTGTGTAAGTCGGTCAGCCCCCGTTAGAAGCCTGCATGCTTTGTTGAGTGTGACCATAATTCTGCGGAGGGCAAAGGCAGAGGTGGAGCCGTAGATTGCTAGCCCGTAATCAATGATGGAGGTGACAGAGCTGTTAATAGCCAACTGGAGTGTGTCAGGAGTCATGCAGTGTTTGTGCTGTAGAGCAGGCCTATACGGATGTTGGCAGCTTTGGAGACAGAATCAATGTGCAGATGGTAGGAGAGGGAACTGTCCAATGTAACACCTAGGTATTTCAATTCAGGAACGTGTTCAAGTATGGTCTCGGTTTGATTTTTGATGGTGAGGGCATGAGATTTGTACTTGCTCCTGGCATTGTAGAAAGTCATTACCTTTGTTTTGCTGTAGTTCATGACCAGTTTCTGTACAGATGGTGCTTACTGTAAGATATGTTAAACAGTAATAATCCCAAAGTCCAGGACAAGCAAGTGGTAGACATACATGATGCAGGACAATTCTTTCTCTCTAGTGTAACTGTGGGCTCAGTCATGAAACAGTTGTTAAAATTAGATACCAACAAGGCCATAGGATTGGATGGTATTATGTCCAAATTATTAAAATATACCTCCCCCATAATTGCTTATCCCTTATCGTACATATTCAATTTATCACTCAGAACCAGGGAATATGCTGTAGCCTGGAAACAATTCAAAGAAGTGCCAGTCTTCAACGGGGGGAAAAATTGGATAAGGAACTATCGTCTGATCTCCCTGCTGCATCAGGTATCCAAAATATTTAAGAAATTATTATCATTCCAGATAAAAGAACACCTTGACTCACAGGGCAAACTTAATGAGATGCAATTGGGGTTTAGACATTACCATAGTATCACTACTGCCCTGGTTAAGGTGGTGAGCAATGTGCAGGCACCTGGACAGGAGGACACCTGTGGGTGCAATATATGTGGACCTATCCAAGGCATTTGATTCTCTGGACCAAAATGTTCTCCTGTCCAGGGTAGCCTCAGTGGGAATGGCAGGTGATGGAGTAAAATTGATAAATTCCTACCTGACGGGAAGGTCTCAGCTGGTTTCTATTGGGAATTTTGTGTAAGGATTGGTACCTGTAGTGTCAGGGGTCCCCATGGTTCCATATTGGGCCCTCTTTAGTTTAATATTTATGTTAACAATGTGTCTTTCTCAGACCCATCCATTAAGTTCCACCTGTATGCAGATGATACAATTACTTATACATCTGATATTACTGTACACAAAATTTAAGAAAAATTGCAGAAAACATTTGATGACCTACAAGTTTTTTTTTGAGAATAGTAAATTAGTTTTATATTCTAAAAAAAACACAACCAATGTTGTTTTCATGCACTAATGATAGGTCTGAGAAACTGTCCCTGAATGTGGTTACCCTGAGGAGATCCCTGATACAGCATGTCCAATCATATAAGTATTTGGGACTATGGCTGGACAATTCCCTTAGGTGTGGCGTACATATAGATAATTTGATGAAGAATATGGGAAAAAGAATAGGGGCCTATATAGGGCAAAATTGTGCATGTCACTGGAGATTAGAAAATGTGTGGTCAACTCCAAGAGCATACCCATTCTTGACTACAGGGACATTTTATATGCAAATGGCACAAAGGGAGACTTGGCAACACTAGATGTCTGTTATGGCAGGCTCACTAGGTTTATCCTTGATGCCCCTCAATTAACCCACAAATGTCAGTTATATTACAGCTTGGGTTGGCATAAACTGAGTGGAAGAAGACAGGAGCATTTAATTGCTTTTATACATAAGAGGTTGGGAGGCAAACTTCCATCTTACATATCTACCCACTTAGTATGTAGAGAAAAGAAAGGATCCTTAGAATCAGCACTGTGTTTGGATCTGGAAATTCCCAGATGTAATCTGGAAGTAGAACATGATTGGTACCCTGGGATGGACTAGTATTCCATATAACCTTAGGACTTCAATTGGGAAAAATACTTGGAAAGAAATAAAAACCTGGTTGAATGATATGACCCTTAAATCAAGACAGTGTTGCACAATATAGCATAAGTTTTAGCTGTAGTTGAATGTGTATGTTTACTATGGCTGGGAGAACTCAGTGAACTTCTGACCTTTATTAAATAAGAATTGGAACACAGTGAAGTTCAGATTTGTTCTGATTAGTTCTGATGTATTGACAAATGTTTTAAAAAATGTGATAAAATGCATAAAAGTGGCCAAAGTCTGTTACATTTGACACAGAAGCTCAATGGAAACAATTTAATAGATTATTTGTATAACAATTTATGTAAAACTGCTAAATAAAAAAGCAATCACTCACTACTAGCCCCTTCATGGTAGGCCTATGATGGTGGGGTGGCATATCCTGCTCAGTCCGTGACAGGAGTGTGCTGGTAGAGACAGAGAGAGATGGAGAGAGAAAGACAGACAGACAGATGCAAATACATATATCATAGCATCACCAAGCACTGCAGGCACTGCCAGGCAGCTAAGATTTTTTTTATTAATGGTGCTGTGTGGGTATTATATTGATGCATGTTCTAGTCAAGCAGAACAGGCCAAATAAATTGATATGAATGATCAAATGAGCAGCACTAAGAGAGCCCACCCACCTATCCATGTAAATGATGCAACTACTCCGCATGCCCCGGTGTACTGTGGTATATAGTACACTACCTGGTCCAAGAGGTAATAATGTTTTCTAGTACTATGACTACTTCTGCTGAATCTGATCAACACACTTAATCCTTAAAGAAGAAAAACAAAAGACATAGTGATCACCACCACCTAGGCAGGCAGCCAGTTGGTTACCCCACCCGAAAGCGACATTCCACCAGCGAGGTACCCCACAGTGACTACAGAGCCATGCCGCTGTGGGAAACCTGCTGGAACCCGGTGCTGTCTGTCAGGGGTCCTGCACCCCCCCAATCAGCTCCGAATCAAAGTTGATAATCGAGTAGAGATTATTGGGGTGGAGCACAGCCCCAGTGGTGAGTTCAGGTGAATCCCCAGGAGAAAACAAGTACGGACAGTGCGAACTGGCAGCCAACTGCAGAATGCGGTTGACCTGCCGGTGTCGCTAACGGGGCGTTCAACAAAAATTTTGTCAAGCTTCCATTGTGGATCCACAGCCAGTCACACATCGCATTGGTCAAGTGTATTGCAGTCATAAAAATGTTTGCCACTGCCACCTGCAGACCTGATGACACACAACACAATTACATCTTTCCTAGTTCTATAATTGCTGCCAGCCACTGCCAAGTAATTTAAGTATCAAAAATAAAATATAGTAATATAATAATCTCAGCCCAGTTACTGTGAGATGTAACCAGGCTAGCATACCATGCACACACAAACAATAAAGGAATAATATAAATTTTCAATTTGCAGCCAAATATGGGGGGCATGAGAAATATACAGAGTATTCAGTTTCAGGCATATGCTAAGTCATGCACTGTACAAAAATAAAAATAGTACAGTCAAGATCAGTTGCTGAAGGCAAAAAAAGTGACAAGTAGTAGCAGTAAGAACTGAAGTAAGGACAAAAAGTGATAAGCAGTAGTCATGACTCATGAGAACAAAAGGTAATAGTGCTGTAGTAGTAGTAGTAGTAGTAGTAGACAGCAGTACCCTACCTTTCAGATCAGATAGTGGTACCAAGTAAGTTTGTGACATGAAATGCAGTTGCTTGCTGTAATTGGACTCCGAACCCACAGATGTTATTATTTTTTTTCTATTATGTGCTGCTCATGTGATCATTCAAGTAATAGTGGCTTGGTCTAGTCTGTCCTGACCAGACGTGTCACAATTAATTACTACCTCGTGTAGTAGACCCTATTCACAAAATATTTTCACCATAGCCATGAATTCTTGAAAGCATTTTATGGATAGGCCCTGCTCAGAGCAGTTAGTGTATTTTTTATTCAGGTATCATATTTGAAATTAAAGTGAGGAATGTTGACTTACAGAAATGTGAGGCGCTCAGCATTTTCTGGTGTCAAATAGTATTGTGTGTCAGTAATGACATTACCAGGTGAACTAAACTATCATTCTGAACACATGCTAGTCGAAGGGCAAGTCATGTACTTCATTACAATGTTTACTAAAGCAGGCCACATATTTTGTTTGATTTCCAGTATTGCCAAGGATCAGCATTCCAGCTGATATTGTTCTCTGCCAGGTACATTTCAAAGATGGTCGGTGCTGAGACTGTGTTACAAGAGACAGATGAAGAAGATGTTACAATTACATCTTGTAAGTGACTCCAGAAACATGAAGCTGAACCAAGTGACTGTGTGACAGTGCTAAGTTTGGCTGGTGGTGAAGAAGATTCAGCTGCAGTGGCTGAGGAGGGAGAGGGAGAAAATGCCATAACAGTAGAGGATGGGCCTCCTGATACTGTGCTGTGCCGTGAAGAAGATTCTAAAAGTGGTGCTGCTGTTGTACTCTGTTCCATGATAGCATGCACCTCATCAATTATTTCTTGTTTATCTCGAAACAAGTGTCATCATCGTCACTCAATAGTTGCTTTGATTTGTATCATGGGTCCAAGATTGTTGGTTTAATGTAGTACTCAGAATAAAGCATTTTACATAGTTTGTCATCTTCTTCAACTTTTTTGATCACACGTCTTGTTAGATCTTGTTGTATTCTGGGGGGCAACTGCATGTGTCAATGGCAGCACTGGCAGCCTGTGTGATCATGGAACTGTCTTGCTTCTCTGACTTTTCCCTAATCAGATTCAATCTAAATTTTACAATTTTTATTGGGGTATCACCTGGCTGAGAGTTGATGTGTTTGCACTAGCCTTGCTGGTGATTTCCTCAAATGGCTGGAGCAGGAAAATTAGAAACTCCAGCATGTCTCATTGTGGTGGAGTAATATAGACATATGAACATATGAAAATGCCAGCAGAAACAGGCCTCACGGTCTATTGAGTCTGCTTGATTGCACAGCTAGCCCCTCAACTTGCAGCTGCCCCACCCTCCCTCCCTTCCTCATAATTACCCCCACCCCCACTCTGCCCCATCCTCTAAAACTATCTATCATACTACCAGGGCTTCAGTTAACTCCATTTTGGGAGTATTTGACTTCCAAAAATAAGGCAAAAACTTCCAAAATAAAGAGGGAGGAAGTCATTGACTTCCAGATGTGAAACCAAAAATTAGATGACTTCCAAAATTGCAAGCATGCAAGTCAGAAATTATGGATTTTTCTAAAAGAAATTGTATTTTACCACTAATTTATTATGTTAACATCTGTACATTTGTCCATCATAGAATACAAGAGGGATCCCAGAAGTATTTTGACTTCCAAAAAATTGGAATGACTTCCAGATTTGAACTCCTGGAAGTTGTAGACTTCCATTGAAAATAAATTACTTTCTCTGGCAAGGTATTCCACTTCTCCACCACCCTCTCAGTAAAATAATGTTTCCTGACCTTCCTCTTAAATCTTCCCCAGTCTCATCTGGTGCCCGCTCGTGACCCCCCCCTTCTAATCTGGAAATTCCCTTATGTACTAGTCTTGTTAATCCCATTTAAGTATTTAAAGGTTTAGATCATGTCCCCCCATTCCTCCTCTCCTCCAGAGAATACATGTTCAGTTTGTCTAGCCTTTCTTCATAGGAGCATCCCCCTAATCCCTGGATCATCTTTGTCACCCTCCACTGAACACTCTCCAACAGTCTGATGTCCTTCTTCAGGTAAGGCACCAGTACTGAAGCAATATTTCAGGTGCGGCCTGACCAGCGACCTGTAGAAGGGCAGAATCGCCTTCTTATTCCTGGAGGAAATTCCTCTCGCTATGCACCCCGGCATCCTATTGGTTTTGCTGCCACCTTCCTGCACTGAGAGGAGTTGTTCATACTCCCCATAATAAACACCTCTAGACATCTACATCACCAGTTTTATTTTCTAAGGTGTTCTGCCTGACAGGTTTCTTTTGTTCCAGCAGCCTCTGGAACATATAAAAGGTCAAATTCCATCAAGTAAAAATGTCTTGGACCAGTCTGTGCAAAGGTAAACTGTGCTCCTGTTGTATTTTTTCAAACAAGTGACAGGATTTGTTTAAGTGACTAAAATGAGTGCATATTCTTTTAGCAGTGCAAATGAGAGCCTTAATCTACCTGTCATCGAGAAAACCGTGAACAATTAAATTTAAGCAATGCTCAAAGCAGCGGATGTGAACAAAGCCCCCTTCTCCAAGGCCTTCCTTATGTTGGACCCATTATCTACAACTGTAAAGCAACTGACAGTCCCTGTGAAGTGAGCCATTGTTGTATTTGTTTTTGGAGCTCTTCACTGATGATGCATGAGGTATGTTCAGATGGAAAATAAAACATTCTTAGAACAGCAAACTGCAGTGCTTCACTGTCCCCAGTCCTATGTGAAATATCGAAACATACCCAATGTGCCGTGAATAGACATGAAAGGTTCAGGCTGACAGCTTGTCCAGATATCTGCTGTGAGATGCACCACCCTCCCAACAGCATTGCACAAGACGTGTCTTAATATTTTACTTATAAAATGGGCAAAGGATTTCAAGCAATCTGATTGGTTGTTAGCCATGCATTAGATGTGTCTAATGCACAGCTAAAACTAGAACCCCCATTTAGAATACACAGGCCCATTTTATAAGCGCAATAAGCCACTCTGGGGATGTGCATTAGACATGGTGTAATGATAACCACGACTGGGAGATGGCCATATCTGGCTACAACATATTCAGATGAGACAGGGCAGGTAGGAAGGGAGGAGGAGTGGCACTGTATGTGAAAAATGACATAAGGGCCACAGAGATCCAGGAGGAACAAAATGGGGGAGAGATACTGTGGGTTAAGCTGGAAAGGAAAATGGGGCCAGCCATCCACACAGGTGTGGTCTATAGACCACCAGCTCAGGAGAAAGAAACAGATAGGGAGCTGATGCTAGCCATCCAAAGTATGGCAGACGAGGGTGAGGTAGTACTGGTTGGAGACCTCAATATTCCAGACATGGACTGGAGCATCCCAGCAGCAGCATCAGCTAGGAGCAGATTTATCCTGGACTCCCTTCAGGGTGCCTTCCTCAAGCAACTGGTCATGGAACCAACTCGGCAGAAGGCAATACTGGACCTTGTGCTCTCAAACAGGGACAGTGTGATGGGGGTAACAGTGGGGGAGCACTTAGAACAGTGACCACCAGTCATTGTGGTTTGAAATCACAGAAAGAGAAGAACCAAACCACACAAAAACATGTATCCTGGATTTTAGGTGGGCAGACTTTGGGAAAATGGGGAGATACTTGAAAGAGGCATTAAGGGGAATGGGGCAGGAATCAGGGGTTGAGGAACAGTGGGCAGTATTTAAAATGGGGATTACAAGAGCAACAGAATTATGCATTAAGCAGGTTAGCAAGAGGAAAAGGAAGAGGAGACCATTATGGTTTTCCAAAGAGGTAGCAAAGAAAGTGAAAGCCAGAAAGATTGCATTCAGGCAATACAAAAGACACAGGCAGCAGGGATAGGGAGAAGTACCAGGAGAAGCAAAGGGAGGCAGGGAGGTCAGTAAGGGAAGCCAAAGCTCAGACAGAGAACACATTGCAAAATCAGTGGTTAGAGGGGACAAAACCTTTTACAGGTACATAAGTGAAAAAAGAAAGGCAAAGGGAGGGATAGTGAGACTGAAGGGGGAGGATGGGGGCCGCGTGGAGGATGACAACAGTGAAGCTGACATATTGAACAGGTATTTCTGCTCAGTCTTTATTGAGGAAGAGGAGAGTAATAGGCCTGAAGGGAGTACAAGCGGTGAGAATGGTGCAGAAATGGACACAAGTCCCTTTACACGAGAAAGGGTCCTGAAGAAACTGGAAGTAATAAGAGTTGATAAAGCAATGGGGCCAGATGGGGTGCACCCCAGGGTCCTTAAAGAACTAAGAGAGGTGGTGACTGAACCTCTGGCTATCCTGTTTAGCCGATCACTGGAAACAGGGGAGGTACCCAAAGACAAGAGGACAGCAGATGTAGTCCCCTTATACAAAAGTGGGAACAAAGAGGAAGCGGGGAACTACAGGCCAGTCAGCCTCACCTCAGTAGTGGGGAAGATCATGGAAGCACTACTGAAGGAGAGACTGGTGGAACATCTGGTTGTCAATGGACTACAGGACCCAAGGCAGCATGATTTCACCAGGGGAGGTCATGTCAGACCAACCTTGTTGAATTTTGGACTGGGTGACTAGGGAGGTGGATCAGGGAGGGCAGTGGACACAGCCTATCTGGACTTCAGCAAGGCCTTTGACACTGTGCCACATAGAAGACTATTACACAAACTGGGGAATATGGGTGTGGGCAGGACAGTAGTGTGGTGGGTAGGTAACTGGCTGGGTGGCAGGACACAGAGGGCGGTGGTAAATGGCTATCACTCCACAGAGGGAAGAGTGACCAGTGGGGTACCACAGGGATTAATGCTGGGACCGGTCCTATTCAACATCTTCATCAGTGACATTGCGCAGGACCTAGAAGGCAGAATTTCACTGTTCGCTGATGACACAAAGCTCTGTAACAGAGTAGACACACCAGAGGGTGTAGACAGAATGAGAAGGGACCTGCAGAAACTTGAGCAATGGTCAGGGGTTTGGCAGTTGAAATTCAATGCAAAGAAGTGCAAGACAATGCATATGGGGCACAAAAACCCTGGCATGATATATCAGTCGGGGGTGAGGATATAGCATGCACCAAGCAGGAAAGGGATCTTGGGGTTATCATCTCTGATGACCTCAAGGTAGGGAAACAGTGTGACAAGGCAGCAGGTAAAGCAAATAGGATGCTGGGATGCATAGGCAGAGGCATCACCAGCAGGAAAAGGGAGGTCATAATTCCACTATACAAGACATGAGTGAGGCCCCACCTGGAGTACAGTGTACAGTTCTGGAGACCTTACCTATGTAAGGACATAGACAGGGTAGAGAAGGTTCAGAGGAGGGCAACAAAGATGGTACATGGATTGCATCACAAGTCCTATGAAGACAGGTTGAAGGAACTGAACATGTACTCCCTGGAGGAGAGGAGGGAGAGAGGGGATATGATAGAGACATACAAGTATCTTACAGGGAGGAACAGGGTACAGGAATACACTATCTTTAAGCGAAAAAGATGTTCCAGGACTAGAGGGCATGGGATGAAGTTGGAGGGAGGACGATTCAGAGGAAACGTGAGGAAGAATTTCTTCACAGAATGGGTGGTGGACAAGTGGAACACTCTGCCAGAGGAAGTGGTGGGTGCTGAAACAATCATGGGATTTAATAATGCATGGGATAGACATAAAGGAATTCTGGAGGTCAGGGGTAAGGGGCAACAGACTTCTAGGAAAACATAAACTGAACTTACAAGCTCAAATGGGCAGACTGGGTGGGCCATAGGCCCTTATCTGCCGACACTGTCTATGTATCTATGTAGTTCTAATGCACAGCTAGGGGACTGGACGCACTTCGCCTCGTACCTCACTACGTCCCCCTAGCTGTGTATTAGAACTGTCTAATGCACACCCCATCGTGTCTTATTGCTTACATATGACATTGTAAATATCTGGAATCCCTGTTGCCGAGAAGTATTTCCTCAATGGTATACTATATTGAGATTTGAGGTACTCAAGCAGCCGCCTGAATCCTATAAGTTCAAATCACGTTATATGATAGCATGTCAACAGCTATCATTTTTGAAATTTTTTTGGTTATTGTAACAGCAACAGGGTGAGTCACGGCATATTTGGCTTTATGCTTATATGTTTCTGAGATGGTAAGCTGTCTCCTTGAAGGAGGACAGCTTTTGAACACATGATCACTTTCAGTAACAGTTGGAGGAATCCTTCAAATGGGAAGGAGTGGTGGTGGAGGTGTTTTAGTAGTGCTGTGGGGCCTGCTACTGTTTCATCTATGGGAGTTACCCCTGAGTGTAGTGAGCTATCACTGCCACTTTACTAAGGTGCATACTAAGATGTAAGGAGCTAAAAAGGCGGTGAGCCCATATATGTTCCTCCTGGCCATTACCCATAATATGATAAGTTTCCATTTAAGATATACTTATCAAGGTTCCTTTTAAATTGCTTTTATCTTTACTAAGTTTGACTTCCACTGGGAGTCTGTTCCAGGGGTTCACCACCCTTTGCTTAAAAAAGCCCTTCTTTTTTCTGTATCGAATTTGTTCGGTCTTCGATTTAGCTGGTAACCTCTGGTGCCCTTATTATTACTTCCCTTGTTGTTTATTCCCTCTGCCCTGCTCCACAACCAAAACATTTATGCCAGTTTCTTCCTCATCTGCAATTTCCATCCCCTCCAGTAAACCTTGTGCTGCCTGATCATTCTCTTCATCTTTATTATTACCCTCGTCAGGTTCAACCTCAGAAGAATCAGATGAAGGACTGGCAGTAGCATAGTATGCAATTGTTTCATACTGTTCGGTGCCTCTGCTGGTGGTACCCACCACAACTTTAGTTGTTTGAACTACATAACTTTTTTTTTTACTTGCTATTGATGATGATCTGAGACATTCACCTTTTTTGGATTCAAGCATTCGCTTGGAAGATGAAACCTTAGACATGAAAAAATCACTTTTTGGGGTTTGATTTTGTTTTCCCTTTTCAGGCTGATTGCTGTCTTTTGCAATGCCACGCATACCTGAGAAATGGAATGTGCCTCATCAACACTTTGACCAATTTCTATGTTTGCTTGCATGCATGTGCAAGAAACATAGTGCCAACATATGAGTTTTCTTAGGTATGCCACCCCTACTTCCAATGCCCTGCTCCTTTTTGCAGGCACGACTGCACCATACCAATGAATGTCTGAGCTGTCTATGACAGCCATTCAGATGCAGTGCCATACAGTTCTGAGAAAAGCACCACTACAATCAGTGGTGGTAATGTGTAGGCTATTTGCATAGTGACCTAGGCAGTATGCAAATTGCTTACATGTCAGCACTGCATCTGAACTGTCATAGACAGTTCATTTCTGATCCCTGTTGGATCCAGGTTCCTCCCCCACGAACACCTAGGTAGCACCCTAGGAGCCCACCCCAGCATGCTAATACACTCCCCTCCATCCCCGCACGCTGTATGACTGATGGGGGAGCCCAATCCCCCATCAGCTCCACTGCCCCCCAAAAGCAAACTTCCAGGTGCCACGCTGGGAGCCCACCCCAGCGTGGCAAGTTCAGTGTCCCATGGGGGTTCCTAATCCCCCATCAGCTCCACTGTTCCCCCCAACAAACTTCCAGGTGCCATGCTGGGAGCACACCCCCGTGTGGCAAAAGTCCCACGTCGTCTTTATAAAAAAAAAAAAAAAACACCTAGAACAAAAGAAAACAGTCCCTCATTGACTCTCTTGCCCCCTCCTCCAACCAGCACCCATCCTCTGCATACCCCACCTCCCCACACACCCCTCACCCCATACGTACCTCCGAAGGCCGGTGTGACGATCTTTGGTGGACCGGGAACACGTCTGCACTCTTCAAAGCCGACCGCAAACTGAAGAAATTCCAGTAAGCTGTATAATGACATAAATGTTTTTTTTTCAACTTTGGTGCATATCTCAGCCATGTTGAGGAATTGTTTCACATAATTTCCAACATGGGGTTCTTGGGACCCTACCTCATGAACTCAGTCACTGTCATTTTGTTATTCGGTCTCGAAAGGTGATTTTGCGATCACTGCGCAGAACCACCTTTTGGGACTGAGTAATGAAATGACAGTGTCACAGTTCGTGAGGTAGGCCCCGCAAACCCTATGTTGAAAACTTGGTGAAACAATTCCCAAAAATGACTGTTTTATGAGTGTGCATTGCGAAGTTCCTACGGACGCTTGTAACTTCAAGAATTTTTACTATTTGCACTCCTGATATACAACATTGCCATTTTAACATACCTCCTTATGAGCAGTATAGCTGTCATTTTTCACATCGTGCCCAAAATGTGTTTTCATGCATGTAGCGCACAATGGCATGGTTGGTGTGCGAAATCAATGTTTGGGACAGATTAAGAAAATCACAGTGACACTGTTCATGAGCAGAGGTCTTAAAATGGCTATGTTGAAAATTTGGTGACAAAAGTCCATAAAATGACTGTGTTATGAGCGTGCATTGCACAGTTTCCATGCACCCTCATAAGTTTATGAATTTGTAATATTTTCTGTCCAGATTTTCAACACTGGCATTTTTCCACACCTCCTTATGAATGATACAGCTGTCATTTTTCACACACTGACCAAAATGTGTTTTCGCACTTCCAGCACAGAAATGCACGGTCACTGTGGGAAATCAGTGTTCGGGACAGATTAAGAAAATCACAGTGACACTGTTCATGAGCGGAAGTCCCAAAATGCCTGTGTTGACAATCTGCTGTAAAATATCCCCAAACTAATTACATTACGGGTGTACATTGTGCAGTTTCTACACATACTTGTGACTTCACCAGTTTTTTTATATTTTCACTCCAGATTTTTAACATTGCCATTTTTTACACCTCCCCATAAACAGTACAGCTGTCATTTTTCACATCTTGTTCAAAAAGTGTTTTCACATCTGTGGTGCCAAATGGAGTAGTCACTGTGCAAAATCAGCCTTCGGCTAATGAACTGATATTGCTGCTGTTCATGAGATGGGGGACACAAAAAATCCATGTTGAAAATTTGGAGTAAATATAGCAATGAATGCCCATGGCATTAGGGTTTCCAACCATAATGCCCCACCCTGTAGAGACTGACAGGAATCAGGGGTGTAACTTGGGATTGTCACGTTTAATGTTCATGCCATTCCACCCCCACCCACACCCTGCAGCCAGTGACAGGCATCAAGGTGTGTTTTGGACTCTTCGGCCCCAAAGTTCATCCCATTCTCCTATACTGCACCCATCTCACCACATTTCCTTATGGAATGGGGTGAGCATAAGGCCCAAAGACCCCAAGGCACACTACGACACTTGTTGGTGTCTGCAGGGTAGGATGTGGTGAAATGGCATGGGCATTATGGCGAAAAACCCAAAGGAACACCCCAATGCCTGCCAGTCTGTGCAGGGTGGTGGCGGGGTTGGCTTCAATTCAATACTTCACTGCCATTCCTATTATGCATCTCTCTAACTCCTACACTACCAATGCCAATGCCAGCAAGCAAACATTCAGCATTGACAAATGCTTGTTTATTAGTATTCTTATCTGTAACAAGAGATCACACTAACTGACGTGACATCCTTCTGATGACTCCCACCAGCAGGCCAGGGACAAATTTACTGTCGTGACTCAAGACTGTGCACAGCACAGCAGTCCACCACCACTTTCTTCCAAAATTACTTGACTTACTCCTACAGTACAGTTAGTTACTGTTAACTGACCCAATTCAGCAACTGTTAAATGTGCCTCAGAATTTGAATTGGCAATACAGACACAGCTGGTGCATAGCCACATGCAGCACAGTCCCACACTGGGGGCTGGATAATGTTTATATGTAATGTAACGTGATACTCTATAAAACTAATGATAATAAGAAGGAATAATGGGGAATGAATGATGATGATGATGATGATGACACTTGTATGTACAGTACTTGAACTTTACTTATGTTGTCCTGTAAACAAGTCACAAAGTCAGATTATCCCCTGGGTCAGCCACAGCCAGCAGCACAGGCACATCAACTTGTATGTTGTTTGTCTGAACACTATTTTTTTCATACATAAAATTGTGAATGAAGGTTAACAAGTGATTGTGATTCGTGATTGGATAGCACAAGTCAAAGATTTATTTTGTCACCCTGCTGCCCTTGCTCTGTACACGTTGCCACACTGAAGGCAGGAAAAGAAATTTTATTTGGGATTTCTGGGACTTTTACATTTATTGTGGGCCCCCCTGCAGTCTCTTTCTCTCCCCTCTGGACAGCACAAGTCAAAGATTTATTTTGCCACCGTGCTGCCCTTGCCCTGTATACAGAGCCACACTGAAGCCAGGAAAATAAATTTTATTTGGGATTTCTGGGACTGTTACATTTATCATTAGGCCCCCTGCAGTCTCTCTCTCTCTCTCTCTCTCTCTCTCTCTCTCTCTCTCTCCTTCTGGATGAGATCTTTAATGAATGTTAACAAGTGATTGTGATTCATGATTAGATGGCACAAGTCAAAAATTTATTTTGCCACCCTGCTGCCCTTGCCCTGGATACACTGACACACTGAAGCCAGGAAAAAAAAATGGGATTTTATGTAACTGTAAAATTTCTCTTGGACACCCAGTAGTCTCTCCCTCTCTCCTCTGGATCAGGGATGGCACAAGTCAAAGATTTTGTGAGCCTGGCCTTTGTCATATACATTGTCAGCTACACTGTTTGAGACCATGGAAAGAAAAAAAAAATCATTTGGGATTTTCTAGAACTGTAAAATCTTTCCTGGGCCCCCAGTAGTCTCTTCCTCTTTCCTTTGTATATGGAATGGTACAAGTCAAAGATTTTGCCGTCCTCCTCTTTCTCATGTACACACTGCTACACTGTCTGAGGCCAAGAAAAGAAAAAACTTTCAATTGAGATTTTCTGTAACTGTAAAATCTATCTTGGTACCCCAGTAGTCTCTCCCTCGCTCCTCTGAAATGGCACAAGTCAAAGATTTAGCCAGCCTGCCCTTGCTCATGTACACAGCTACACTGTCTGAGGCAAGAAAAGAAACAAAACAAGGAAGTGTTGTAATAGCACCTTAAAACACACAATATAACAGCTGATTTCCTATTTAACCTGTTGGATTAAATACAGTCAAGGGAGGACCTAGACCCTCGGTGACATCATTTCCTGTCAGGAGCCCAAACCATATAGCTGCCACCAGCCCTTAATTACAGGGTGATTTACAAATGAATAACTCTGGACTGTGAAAATTCACAGATCAGCACAATGGCTCAATCAAATTAGCTTTCTATGGGCTTTCAGACATTAAGAAATCCTGTTGATGATGGTTCCCCTTTAAGTGACAGATGCATGTACTCCCATCTTTTCAGTTCTTGTTCTAAAGCTGGAGATAATTTTCTACCAGGAGGTCATCCCACTCCATGGGATTTTCACCTCTAAATATGTGGAACCTAAAGGTGCACACACAATACTTGTGCCTCCTGTGTGTTAGGCCATCAAGGTGAATTCAGAGGAGAAAGTGTCATTTTGTTCCAATTTACCACAAGACCAGAAATTCA
Source organism: Neoceratodus forsteri (assembly GCA_016271365.2). Classification (NCBI taxonomy): domain Eukaryota; kingdom Metazoa; phylum Chordata; order Ceratodontiformes; family Ceratodontidae; genus Neoceratodus; species Neoceratodus forsteri. The sequence continues at coordinate 934,390,088 of CM057455.1, forward strand.
TGCAACTGACTCTAGCACCTGTATGAAAAGTGGAACAGATGACTCCGGTTGTGACATTGTCAGTAGCATATCATTTGCATAAGCGTTAACTAAAAAGCAAGATGACCGAGGTGAAATACCTTGGATGCCCTGGGAGTCTAGGAGTTTTCTGGTGAGGGAATCTAGAGTCAGCAGAAAGAGTAGAGGGGGATAACAGACATCCCTGCCTGGTGCCCTTATGGAGATGGAACGGCTCTGAGGTGGTGTTATTTGTGAGTACTGCCTCCATTGGGGATGAATAGAGTGCTGTGGTCCAACTTCTAAAGAATGGTCCAATACCATATGATTGCAGCACTGCATGTAGGTGTTCCCACGTGACTGAGTCAAATGCTTTAAGAAAATCTATGGCCATAGCCATCATAGGTATGACCGAGGTTTGGGCATACCATTTGAGATCAAGTAGCATTCATAGGTTATCTGCCCCGTCCTGCCCTTCCAAAAACCCATTTGAGCGTGGTGTATTAGTTATGGTAGTGCCTTTTCTAGCCTACTTGCTAATACTTTAGCTAGGATTTTTGTATCTGTGGAAATCACCAATATTAGGAGGTAGTTGGCACAGTCTTGGGGGTCATTTGATTTTTTTCTGTATTAGGAAAATAAGGGCTTCTTCCATGGTGGGAGGGAACACCTGTCAAGCTCTGACCCCATTGAGTGCTGCTAGGAGGTGAGGTATAATTATTTGTGACATCACCTGATATAGGTCAGCTGTGAAGCCATCCTTGCCGGAGCCTTGCCCGGTTTCAAGTATTTGAGGGTTGCATGTAGCTTCACTTTACTCAAGGGGCATCCAGTTGTTCTTGTAAGCTGGGAGCTAAGTAAGGCAAGGGAGTATCACCCAGGAATTCCTGTAATTGACCCCAGTCTGCTCCTGGGGGGAGAGTATACAGCCTCATAGTATTGTCTCATGACCATATTGATTTTTTTAGAGCTCGTGACTGATACCTCTTGATTGTTACACAGGACTGTAATTTGCAACTCAGCTTTTTTCATTCTCATCCTGTATGCAAGTAGTTTACCCTCTTTTCCCTTGCTTCCCAGTAGCTTTGTTTAGCATGTATCATCTGCCATTCCACTTTTCGTTGCAGTGTCTAATTTATTCTATATTTGAGCCCAATTATATCTGCCGAAAGATTGGGGAGTAGGAGCAGGTCAAGTTTATGCTGCATTTCTTTGGCCACCAGTTGAGCGTGTAGGGTGGCTACTTCTTGTGCCCTCTTTCTGTGGCCGGCTGTGGTGTAGGCAATAATCCTCCCTCTTAGGAAGGCCTTAAAGGCCTCCCAAATTATTTCTGGGGCAACCTCCCCTGTTGCATTTTCCTGGAAATAAACTTGGCTTCCTGAGCAACCCAGAATGTGAATTCAGGGGCTTTAAGAAGTAAGGGGTTGCATCTCCATCTTGGTGAGCTTGTTGGGTCCCAGAGGGGAGTGAACTTACAGGGGCACGGTCAGAAATCAGGATGAAGTCTATGTATGGGTCACTTGAACTGTGTGCTGCTGCATTACTGGCCAACCATAGGTCAATTCTACTGAAAGTACAATGTACTGGGGAGAAAAAAATACAGTCCCACCCCAGGGGGTTGTCTCTTCTCCATATGTCCACCATGCCCCATTCAGTCATAAGTGCTTTCAGTGCACCTCTAGCCTTGGGATGGGAATCAATTGTCTCTGATGATTTGTCTAGAAACGGGTCTGAGGTTAAGTTAAGGTCTCTCCCCAACAGTACTGGCCTGTCAGTGCTGTCCTTAGCCAGGTCTGTTAGCGCCTGATTAATACTATGATAGAAAATATGGAGGGCTGCTTCCAGGCCCTCTCATCAGTGTAGCATAGAGGAACATTTTCTTATGTACGCCCCCTGGAGGAGTGACGTGCACTGATGGCAGGCCATATGCCAGCCTCTGTCACACCTTCCCCCGTTGTTCAGACTCGGGCTTGCTGTACTGCCAGCCGCTGTCAGAGGCCAGGCAAATACCGAGTCTGTGCACACCCCTCTCCCTGGTGGAGATGACTGGTCCCTCGAATGCTCAAGCTTCCTCCCCCTGGATGACCCTCTGACAACCTGGACTCATTCCCAAACTCGGATCACCAATGTCGAAAGTGGTAGTGCTACCGCTGCATTGGTGGGCTGGCCTAGAACTTCATTTCTTTTGATTGGGTGATTCAGACCATTCACGTTCCAGGAGACACATCTAATTTGACCAGACCCCCCCCCCCATTATAGCTCTTATTCAAGGCCATTCTAAATTGTAAATGTGCCTTCACCCTTACTACCTATAGTAACATACCATGAGGCACTGTGAAGGGAACCTTCCCAACCTGAATGTGGACTTATCTGTGACCAGCAGGACTTCCAACCTCTTCCGGGGGGGGGGGGGGCTTGAGTCCCTGCTGCTCCAAAGAGCTGTGAATAGAGATTAGATAACTACAGGAGGGGGTTCCTGGAATGGAATGGTTGTGGCTGATACCCTGTTTACTGGGTCAGGGACATATGAAAGAAACTGTGTCTCTAATGCCACTCAGTGAAATTATCTGCTGTCCCACTAGTGTTATTGGAACTTCTAGCAAACAAGGAACCTACCTGGAAAGCTGGAGCCTGAGGCCAAAGAACCCTGCACAGTGAAGCTGGCACATGCTCCATTAAGGCTGTTGAATCAGGATGTCTTTCTTCAAATAGATCTAATATCTAACTAAATAAACAATTCCACCAATAATAAAAAATGGTTTTAACTAAACACCACACACTATGTCTAGAAAGATATTAAGGACTGTAGAATTTATTACACATTAATCTGATCAGTCCACCAGTGTCTGTAGAAGGTTGCAGTCTTACACAACCAGCTCTGCCACCGAGGATCATCATGAGGTAGGTTGGACAAGTTTTGTGCCACCCACCACTACCCCATATCGATATATGTGTTCTACCAACCGGTTGAGCCCATATCTCTATTCTAGAATAAGGTTTTTGGCTCCTTGTAACATTAATAACTGCCCCCTAAAAGTAATCTGAGGTTCTGCCTGGAGGGCTCCCTAGTGGATAACCCCTTCTGCAGGAGTGTGTGGGATGGGGGATCAAAAAAGGAGAGGGGGGGAGTTGGAGGGAGTGTTTCATGTAACCTCACTGTGCCCCTGAAGTCTCGAGCCCTCAGTGCATAGGAGTAAAAAAGATGAGACTGGGACTAGAGTCTCCATCATGAAGCAATCACAATTTGGGGGGGGGGTACCCAGTTATGTGAACTGATATGCACAAACTATCCCCTAACCATTTAATTTGAACAAAGGGCGACTCTGTTCTGAGTCAGTACTGCCTTACTGCATTCTTTTTTTGTATGATCTATTTTTCCGCCCCGTGCTTTCTGGTCCTCCACTCCTTCAGGCTCTGCCAAGTTCCCCCTGACCTCTTCTGTCCTTGCCCGACCCTCCTCTGATTCCCCAGATGCCTACTGACCCCCGGGATATCCCGGTGTATCCCTTCACCGGGCGGGTCCCTCTCCTCCGAGGGGGAAGGCACCGGGGGGGGATAGCCCCAGCGCACACTTCCAGAGCCCGGGGATGCTGCTGGGGAACAGGAGGCACTGGAAAGGCACTAGAGGCCCTCAGGAACATAAAGCAGTCATCTGGAGGCCAGCGAGTGATTTTCCTGGCTTTTCTTGAGGTGCGTGACGTCTGGACGTCAAGGCAAAAGCCGACGTCTGTCACGCACCACCCCAATGACCACCACGTGCTGCTCTACCACCGGCCTCCACCAGTGGTCACTTCAGCACTGGGTCATGATCCCTTCCCTCCCTGGAGAAACTGAGCAGTCATGGCATGCTCAAACTGCTCCCCCCCCCGATCAGCCCTCCAGTGGCCCATGCTCGTTCCTGAACCTGGGTCGCTGGCGTTCCAAGCGGAAATCCAACCACTGCGCCGATGGGCCGGCCCTTGAGTGCATTCTAAACCTTTCAAACTCAGTGGCCTTTGCCCTCAGGAATCTCCACTACAAGGTGTGGCTGGGGGGCACTGAGATCAATGCAATCCACCTTCTGTACGCCTGCAGCCCTTGTATTTTTGGTCTTTCCCTTACTTAATGAGCATTTTGCTTCTATACCCCATTTCCCCCTTCCCCTTTAACATGGCTCTGGAGCATTCAAATCAATTATCTAACCTGCCCCTAGAGCTATAAACATATCCCTGCTAACCTGTGCAACGAGAGAAGAGAGAGCAAATATAACCATAACAACCATTAACACCAAAAAGGATCACTCAAAATCTTTAGTATCTTCTGTTTTTTTCTGCTTAGGCCTCTTCAGTTCCCCACGCACCTCCAGCTTGGCTGCACAGCACTAGTCCTTTCAAGTTCTAGAGGCGGTGGTCACCTCCGCAAAGGTTCAGTCTCCAAGCACTATACATGCGGCGGACGCGGTGATGCAATCCATATTGAATATTTCCTCTGCACGTGATGCTGCTGCTAACTCCATGGCTCCATTGATTTTCCTGTCAGTTTGCACATTAGCTTTTCCTCAGGTCTGTGTGCTCAAAGCTGACTCCTGAGGAACGTTAGCAGGCTGTGATGCCAAAAAATCTTCTAGAGTGGTGGGTTTTGGTCTGGGACTCCAGGAGTGCAGTCTCCCTTGAAGGGTAGGAGTTTGGTTGGCACCCCCCATGTCAGAGCTTCCTGATTCATTACGAGTAACAGGTGGGGGTTGTGAACAGCTATTCTTGCCTTGCTCTGCCAATCTATTCCCTGGTGGGAGATTATTTCCTTTACGCTGCATGTACTGCCTGTTCTGTGGACCCCTTAGATTTGCGTGTCTGTTCTCGTGGTCCTCCCAAAGCCTTCTGGAACTTGTAGTGACACATTTCAAGTCTGGCCAGTGCTGCTTGATGTTTTTTGTCAGTTCTCCCTTCCAGGGACTGCCCATTCCTGGTCATCAACAGTCCGGTCAGTCCTTTAAATCTGCATTGGACCCCTTGCTCTCTGAGCAGCTCTTTCAGAGGGTTGTAGGCTTTGTGGACTACACCACTTCCTGAGAAAAGTCCTGATAGATAGACATGCGAACTCCCTGCCAGTGTACTTCTCCTCTCTCCCTTATCACTCTGCAAAAACAATCTTTGGATGAAAATCTTAACAGAAATGCAAATATTGGTCGAGGACAGCTGCCCATGGTTGCAGGTAGGCCCCTGGTTCTGTGGGCCCTTCTGACCTCTATCAGGCCTTGTCAATGTTGACCTGCCAGCTGTGGTAGAAACATAGCCAGGAACTGCTCCATATAAGCTCCCTCCACCACATGGGAAGGCTGAGAATCCTAATGTTATTTCTCCTTCTATGGTTCTCTTGATCCTCAGCACGTTCCCAGAGCCTCTCCAGCTTTCTTTCATGCTCCTGTAATTTGTGAAAAATGTTAGAGTGGGCATCTTCTACATCTAAGATGTGCTGCTCTGATGCGTGTATGCTGTCCAATAGTTCCCTTACCTCCTCTGAGTTTGCTGTTGTGGCCACTTCAAGATCTGCCATGTCTGCCACCAGCGATTCCAGCAGCTGTGTTATATATCCCAGGGAGTGCTGTTCTTGAGATCCTCTACCCTCGAACGCCTTTCAAGTCACCATTCTGTGCTGTGTGTACTGCCCATTGGTAGCAGTGGATGAATGGTTGGGGAAGGGGGGTTGGCTGGGTTGCAGATACTCAGTGCCGGCACACACAGTCCAAAAAGTAGCAGATCAAAGTCTCCAATCCTAGCATTGGCACCATTTCCACTTTCCCATGAACTTCCAATCTGAGCCTGTCTGAAGAATTATTCTGGGGCTACCGGATGGCGTGCAAAAACATATGTTATTATGAGGTGCAAGATGGAGTAGTCAGTTTAACCAGCCATTATCCACTGGAGCTGAAGTTTGATGTCTTTATCAGACAGTTAAACATACAGTGAGAGAGACTGAATCAAGTGGAATCAAGGTGGTAGGAGAGAGAAGGGGAACCTAGCTAGTACTCCCTAAAATCCTGTGGCCTGTAGAGACACAGCAGGCAGAAATGGGGTTGAGGTCCAGACTGGGCTGGGGAAAGGGATTGGGGGGGCCACATGGCCTGCTAACAATAATGAAAGTTGATGAGGGAGGTAAAAAAACAAAACAAAGGGCAAGCAAACAGTCAAAGGGGTCAAGAGTTAGATGGATGGGGTCAGAGTCAATGCCAGGAGTCCAGGTAATAAAATCAGCAAGCTCCAGACCATGATGGCAGACATGAGGTAGACCTCATAGCCATCACTGAGACTTGGGCTTCAGAAAATAATATCTGGGACCTGACAGTCCCACACTACACCATGCTTAGGAAGGACATAGTAAAAGGTAAAGGGGGAGGTGTAGCCCGCTATGTCAGGTATGGCACTGAGACAGTGGATGATGGACACATCAGGGACAAATGGGGAGACAGAGTCACTGTGGGTGCAGCTCACAGCAGCCTCAGCCAAGAAAATATGATTGGCAGTGATCTGTAGACTGCCAGGACAGGTGGTGGAGAGGAATATGTTGCTTGGGGAAGAACTACAGTAGTTAGGGTAGTAGCAATAGGGGAGGTGGTGTTCTTAGGTGACCTGAACCTGCCAGACATCAACTGGGAGATTCTGGTTTCTAGGAGCACCAGAAGTCAGACCTTGCTGGATATAGTCCAAGACTTTCTGCTGGTGGAGCTACCTTGAGGACCCACCAGGCAGCATGATATCCTTGATGTGGTGCTCACCAACTCAGACATGATAATAGCAGTGTGGATAGAGAAGCCACTAAGGAATAGCAACCATAAATCTATCTGGTTTGAGCTGGCCATGGGGACCAGTAAACTCCAATTGAAAGCTGAGGTCATTGATTTTAGAAGGGTAGACTTCAACAGGATGAGAGAGTTGCTTCAGACCAAGTTAGTTGAGGTAGACTGCATAGGAGGGGTAAAGGAGAGATGGGAGACAATAAATGGGCCATTCCTGAGTCAACAATATCCCTGAAGATGATAACTAAGAGAATCAGGTACAAGTGACCAATGTGGTTCATGGAAAGTGTCAGAGTAGCAGCAAGGGTAAAAAAAAAAAGGCCTGCATAAAGTACAAAGAAAATCAGGGAGTGGAAGAATGTGGAGAAAATCAGCTAAGAACTAGGGAAGCTAGAAAAGCAGTTAAGGAAGCTAAGGCAGACACTGAGCTGTGTACTGCTGAAGGGGTTCAGAGTGGAGAGAAGAAATTCCTCAGCTTTATTAGGGAAAAAATGAATAAACAGAATTAATTGTTAGGCTATCTAAGGGATGTATGGTAATAGAGGAGGATGGGCAAAAGGCAGCCATCCTCAATGACTACTTTTGCTTTGTCTTTGCCAGGGAGGAAAGTGGGCCCATACATCAGAGTGGCATCAAGGCAGCTGCTAAAGTGGTCCTAGAGATGAGGCAGCCATTATTCACTAGCAAAATGGTCCAGACAGGGCTAACAACTATAAGCCTAGGGACCAGATGGGTGCCTCTGAGGGTGCTTGGAGAACTGGCAGCAGAACTGGCTGAACCCGTGGTGGGGCTATTCAATAGCTTGCAGCAGTCAGGGGTAGTTCAGAAGGACTAGAGGGTGGCAGATGTGGTTCCATAGGGAGCAGGCGGGGAACTACAAACATGTCAGTCTTACCACAATTGTAGGAAAAACAATTGTTTGTAGCCATATTGGTCCTGTTACAACAAGATGAACAAACTAGGCGATTTGATACCTTTTAATGGACCAATAGAGAACCAGCTGAGGTGACAGGAACCAAAGCCATAAATGGTGTTTCAAACACAGTTGGGACTGGGTGAAGGCTATTGTGGCTGCTCAGGGTGGCAGTAGCAGAGTGTACACTGGGGAGAGGAAAGGGAGGGCTAGTGTCCTGGATGGCAATTAGGTCCCAAGGATAGATAGGGAACCACAGGCAGACTGGATGGACCAATGGTCTTTTTCTGCTGGCATTGTCTATGTTTTTATGTCTGTGTATTTTACCACCAGTCTGTTCAAATGTTTGGGAGAGTTTTATAGACTCTGAACATGTATTTCCTTTATTTGCTGGGTTTCCTGTCTTTGTTAATTACTCTCTGAGACCACCTTGTCATTTTGAACTCCTCTGAGAAGTCTGGGATCAACTGAAACTGAATTTAATGCCAGCAGCACATCTGAGGTTTTAATTTTTAAGCGTAATTTTATTTGATTGCCTTTTTTAGATAGGGAAAGCGAGGACTCAGCTCTATGGTGGTGCCTTGATGGGGCACTGAGCTTATCCACTAGATTCATTTTGAACTCATGTTCAAATAGAGAAGATGCCTACAGATTAAGCTGAGTTTAACTATCTTATTCAGTTTGAATCCATGGGACAAAAGTCATCTGAAATGACCTAACTGTTTACTTTTGAGATCTAATTGAAATAGCAAGCTATGGTTGATCATGTTGCATTCTGAATTGTTTAAATGACTAGGGGAGGTGCAGCCCTCTCCATCAAACATGATTCTTAACTGGCAACCTAGGTGCTCCTTATGAGCCTAACTTCATGAATATGAGCCAGTACTGCTTGAGAGTTGACTTGCATAACAGAGATAAAACAGTAGGACATTAGCTCATCAACACAGTTTTAAATATTAGTGTGGGAACTTGGATGATGAGGAGTCACCTTGACATAGCAGACAAGCTTGACTGCATTTCATACTGGTATACAGTATGATAGCAAGGACTCCTTTTTAAACCAGAGTAGAAGAAACATGTAGAGAAAAAAAGAGTACAACTAATTATAGGCTCTTTTGGGCAGTATTTGGTAGGCTAATTTTGTTTGCAAAAATTGTAAAATTAAAAAAAACAAGAGAGGGAGAGAAGCCAGAGTTGTTTATGTATTCAGTTTCCGCACAGAGCAGCATAGTGTGCTTGCTGACAGACAGAAATGACATCTGAAACATAATTCTCAAATGTTAGTGTTTTCTCTTAGTAACTCCGTAAATGTAGCTGTCAGGCAAGATGAGATAATGGGTTGCATATAATCCAAATAAGTGACCTTTTGGGGTTCAGTTGATTAATTCTACAACAGTTGTGCTGAGCAAGATATTGTTATCCTATATCAGTGATGGGATCTTATCAGGGCTCATTCGGCTGTACCTTGCAGCTCTCTGGTTTAAGCTACAGTATTACCTCTGCTTGGCTAAATTAGATAGAGCTCTGGCACTCTGCCGAACTCCATTGCTGGCACTCACATTAGTGCCACAGGGTCTTTAAAGGCCATCCAGCATGAACACTACACAATGGCACCATGACTTAATGTCAGTTTCACCTCATTTACCAATATGTTTGCAGACATTTATGTGCCACTGGGGGTGATATACCTTGATGAAAACTTAGTACATTTCCTCCACTGTTAGGCTTAGCTAATTTTTTTATTCAAGATTTCAAGATAGCTTGTCTCTGGGCAGCCTTGACCTGAAACTGGGTTGTCCACAAAACAATCTAATCGAGTACTTCATTTCTGGTATATTGGGTTTCTTTCTATCATAAATGGAAAGGTTATAAAGGGGACAGATAAAGTTTAAGGCTGAGGCAGAAGTGAATAAGGTAGAACTGTGAACTTTTTAAACATAATGTAAATACCTTGCTTCTTTTAATATTATCTATGGAGGTATTTTCTTAAGACATGTTTCAATGGCAGCCCTAGCCAGCACAGTAACACAATAAGATATTGTTATGTCAACACCCTACCTGCTTCATAGGCAGGGATGAAATAAGTATACTATGTAAATACATAGAGAATAGTGGGTGGGGTAAAATGCACAACAGAACTATAATGTTTGGTGGGCATTAGTTCAGCACAGTTTTCTGCACTCTCAAACATCATTCTGCTGTAGTAGTGATGTCTGTACTGCAGCAGAATGACTTTTCATTCTGCTGCACTATGGGCATCACACAACAATACAATAGATATGGTTTACTTTAGAGCTCCCAATCAGTTTCATGTCCTGCAACTTGATTGGCTGTCTTTTTTTTTGGGGGGTAGGGAGAGGGTGTTGAGGAAGTGGTCATGGTAACAAGTTTGTAGGTTGTAGGGCAGCTGCAAGGCAGTTCATGGTTGTCGGGGGGAGGGGGTGAGATATAAAGGCACAGTTTGTAAGTCGAAGAACGGTACAGAGTGGAGACTGAAACCGATTGGGTACTCTAAAGTAAAACACAGTGAATAATTGCTGTTTTTTTTCTGATGTGCCTGTAGGGTAATGAGCAAAATAAAAGCAGATAGATGCCACTGCTGTTAAGTAGCAGAAATGCAATCCTGGTTGATCTTCAGCATCATGATGTCACTGATGCCACAGGAACTGAAATCAATCGTTGAGTTTGAAATGCCTGGAATGTACATACTCAGTAAACTTGTTCACTGAAAGTGAGCCTAGTCGATTTGTTTTTTTGCTCTCGATGTCCTTGATCTCATGGTAACCACTGACTAGAAGAGCAGCCCTGTTGTGTATGGGCTCTTGCACAGTACTTTATATTCTGTGGTTCCCTCAAGGGATTCTGATGACATCACAGACCACAAAAGCAAAGCTCAAGTGGTTTAATGACATCAGAATCCTAAGATGGAATCAAAGTCCTGTTGTGTTTTTTCCCCCAACCACTTTGTTTTATAGTGCATGATGGCATGGGACATTTGTTTAAGCAAAATAAAAATAAAACATGATTCAGTTAACCTTTTTGTAGACCAAACAGTAAGGGGAAAAATAGAAGGCAATCATGGGTCACTGCACAACAAGGCTGTACTGGTATTGAGAGATTGTCATGGTAACCACCTGATCTCAAAGGCGAAGCTTGAGAGGTCTTTCTTTGTCATGACAACCTCAAGATGCCAGCAAAGTCTTATCTGTGTACAGTGACCCATACAGTTTTTTTATAGTATATGGGTCACTGTGCAGTTACCCCAGTATGACCACAAAAAAAAATCTGCCAAAAAGATCATCACACAACTGATTTCACTCCCCAGCCATCACCATCTACAGCCACATTTATACTCCCCCTTCCACTGACTAGATTATTGGGCAGGTGCAAGGAAGCTGTGTTTGTAAGGTGCACTCTGGGAAGAGAATGAGCTTTGCTGTGGGAGATAGAGAGGTAACCGGTAATGATGGGCTTGGGAATGTTGATAATGCTAAGCGACAAGGAGACTGAAGAGGTCAAAAAGGAGACGGTCTGTGTAAGTATCAACATGCTGCTACTATTTCATTTCAGTGGCACTAATGTCCCGATCAGCCAAGCTGCAAATCAAATTAAAAAAAAAAAAGTCTAGTGTAGTCAGGTTAAAGAAACAATGCTGACCCATGTCTGATAGCTTGTTTCTTCTTTTGCAGGCAGTAACTGACAAACAACAAAAAATAGCGATTAAAGAGGCTGTGAAGTAGAGTGCAATGCAAGAGCATTCAGTCTTGTTCCGCAGTAGTAATGCACTCAGGAGGGTACAACAACATTTTGATGTCACTACTGTGGTACAACAGTGGGATTCATGCTGCTTTCTATTCATAACAGCACTGTCTCATATACTATATTCAAATTATTAAGCCATAACACATTCAAGCTACATATATTAAAACATAGGCTTTAGCAGTTTAAATGTAAACTGTTAGAATTTCTGGAATGCTGCACAGTGCTGATTTTCTGTCAGTTTCTGGAATGCTTGGGGATGTAATGCTCTGCCAATTGCCTGCTGTATGATTCTGACTGGCTCAGATGCCCATGCACAACAGTAGACAACTGCCATACACAACAGATGACTACCATGCACAAGAGCTTTGTTCTGCCACTGAATTCTGTTGTTCAAAGTGTTCCATCATACACTATATATAGAAAAATGTATGAGAAAGCCCATACACAACTGGGCTGTTTTTTCTACCACGTGGTTACCATGATGACAAAGTGAAGCGAAGCTTGAGAGGTCTCTGTTGTCATGGTAACCATGAGGCGAAAAAACAGCCCTGCTGTGTATTTGGCCTTCCATTCATTATTCTATATAGTGTGTGGTGCAAAGAAAACAGAGATTCCCTTACAGGTTTTGAAAATATTTACTACAGCACTTCACTGGTGCTTAGTTTTTATTTTTCTGAAAGTGCTATTCACTGTGTGCTTCACTACAGCATGAGTGGTAGTAGTGTATCTGCCAATCAGCTAGTCAGGCAGTTCATTGTCATATGATGTCCATATTGCAGCATAACAGCTTTTTACAAGGCATGGAACTCTATTCTTTACAAAGCCTCACCATGCACTATATACCAATGTAAAGAGGGGATTCCTTCCCTAGAATCTCTGGGAGTAATAAAAGTAGTGCTGGCATAGTAACACTGTGGTTGTGAAAAGGACTTAGATTCATCTTGCCTGCTTCAGCTGCCACATGGCAGTGAATATAGCATATCACAGTCTGAGTATTGGCTCAAATTCAAGCTTAAGTGCAAAATGTTACCCTGTTCATGCTGTGTAACCCTTAATACTATTCTTCCTCAGGAATCTGCCTAGTGATGCTTTGAAAGCTGTAATGGTGCAACCATCTACTTAGCTAAGTCTTTAAAGAAACACAAAATTGCATGTCTATCCCTAATGGTAGGCATTACAGGTAATGTATGCAAATCACCATGGATGTATTTGTCTGGCTGTGCTTTAAAGATGACAGGAAATTATTGCTCACTGGCAGTTAATTATAATGTTCTTGTTTCCATAAATGATATTCCTACACCCATATGATCCATATTTAACCGTAACTAATATTCTGTTTTAATAGGCAGCATTCTGTTGTAGTTCTCTTCAAGGAATCAATGATCTGGGGCCTGATATTCAAAAATGCGCTAAGCGGAGTGCAAATATTTGTGCTGTGCTTTGCAATAGCTCAGGCGCCTGAAGATGCTCTATTCAGTGGAACAGTGCACCAGCGCTATTCAACTAAATATGGGGCCATGATGGCCCAGCGCTAAGCCACGTAGAGCTGGGCAGACATGGGTCCCGAAATAGGGTGCCACAATGGCTTGCATCCACTCAAAATTTCTGATATTCAATTGAACCCATGCAAATGAGCCCATTGGGCATGTCCATTATGAACTCATTTGTATGGGGAATGAGGCTGGATTGTATGGTACCTCCCACCCTCCCACCTTCAATTGTGCATTCCCAGAGAGCTATCCCTGGTGCTAGTGGTTTCCCCTCCTTCCAGTCACACTCCCATATAGTGCAAACAGTTCCCTGGTGTCCAGTGATCGCTCCCCCCACCCACATCCATGTCCAATGTTACTAGTAGCATTTCCTGATTTCCAGTGGTCCCTGTCCCCACCCACACCCATGCCTGATGCTGTATGTAGTAGTCCCTGGTGTCTAACGGTCTCTTCCTCAACCTGATGTCCACCTGAAATACACATTTATGTTTCCCTGCTGTCTAGTGGTCCCACCCCAACCCGATGTCTACCAGAAATACATTTACAAACATACAAAATTGCCAGCAGAAACAGGCCGTAATGGTCTATTGAGTCTGCTGGAGTGTGCAGTTCAGTTAATTTCCTGGAGCTGCCCCCCCAGCTCCTCTTGGAGTTAATCCCCACTATCCCATTACCCTCCCATATCCCCTTCCTCTTACAGTCCCCTTTAGTCCTAATCGCCTTTGTCACCCTATCCCACCCACCCACCCTTGAAACTGGCCACAGTCTTTGCTGTCACTGCCTCCTCCAGCAACTCATTCCACCCCTTCACCACCCTTTGTGCGAAAAAGTGCCTCCTCATTTCCTTCCTGAACCTACCCCACCCAACCAATTTCTCCTTTCTTAGGTTAAAAATGCCTTCTGTACCAACCCTGTTTGTGCCCTTAAGGAACTTGACGGTTTCAATCATGGCCTCCCTCCCGTCTTTCCTCCAGGGAATACATGTTCAGCTCCCTCAGCTTTTCCTCATATGCTCTTTCCCCCATACCCTTGATCATTTTGGTTGCTCTGAACTTGACTCCCTCCATTAGTCTGATATCTTTCTTCAGGTATGGTCACCAGAACTGAACACAGTATTCCAGGTGTGGTCTCACCGGTGACCTGTACAGTGGCAGAATAACTTCTCCCTCCTAGAGGTGATACCCCTGGCTATGCAGCCTAGCATTTTATTTGCCTTGGTAGCTGTCTTTCGGCACTGTGCTGTGTGTTTCATATGACCGCTGACTATTATTCCCAAGTCCTTTTCCTCCTCTGTTACTGTGGCCTGTATTCCCCCCAGCCAATAACTGTCCTTTGGGTTTCTGGCTCCCATGTGCATTACTTTACATTTCTTTCAATTAAAGCCCAACTGCAAGATGCCTGACCATTTCTCCAACTTTGCCAGGTCCTCCCTTAACACCTGTCTCCCCTCCTTTGTGTCCACCCTCCCACAGAGATTAGTGTCATCTGCAAACAGATATATCTTGCTACTAACTCCCTCTGCAATGCCCCCGATAAATATGTTGAACAGCACTGGCTGAGTACTGAGCCCTGTGATACCCAACTGATTACAGGCCTAGGTTTGGACAGTTTCCCCCTTACCATCAATCTCTGGTTCCTTATTCTGAAGAATAAGGAAGAGTCCTTATCTCATTTTGATAATATTTGACCTTGAAAGGCTCCTTAGTTTAAATCAAACTGGTGAAATGTGATTCCTCTAGTTTTAACTACTGTTATGGTTTAAATGAGTATTTTAAACAAATGAGGATATTTTCTTGTTTTTTTTTTTATGTATGATCTGGGTAGTAATAGTTTGTAATTTTCTGAATAAGTGTCATAAACTTCTGAGGGATTTATGTGAAGATGGAGAACGTGACAGTGTGAACCACGAAAGGGTGCAGGCACATGAGAGAATGGCAATGTGGCATGCGGGTTGGGAGGGCGAGCATCAAAACAGCAACTCCGGTGGTTTAAAAAAAAAGAAAACACTGCCACCACCACCAGGGGACACAGGATGTGGGAGATGGGGTTGGGACAGGCACCCAGTGCGAAGGGGAGTGGTGAAGGGGCTGTGCAGAGGACAGGGCAGGACAGTGCCACAGATGGTGAGCATGCGGCACCACAGGGGCACAGGTGGCATATACACCAGCGGCAGTCAGCATGCAAGCAATGCAGTGCATGTACAGGAGGGCCATAAACAGATGCCACATGGAAAGACACACTGGGGTAGCACTAGCAGGAGGGTGTGGGGGACCTGGGAGGTACAGAGCATGGCGCCACTGAGGGGCACAACACCATGGGGGCAAGTGGCCAATGTGATACAGGATGACTGGTAGAGCACTGCAGGGCACACACCTGACTATACCAGCAGCTGAAAGTTAAAGGCATGGCCACGCAGGTAGTTGGGTGTGATGAGTTTACCGTACTCTGCCATGATGGACTCTATCCACCAGGTGAGGTTCCTGTAAATCCAATTCTGGGCTGCAGTGGTGGCACCGGACTGCAGCTGCTCCATGCAGAGCTGGGTGAGGTGTTGTTCCTCCAACAAACAGTCAAGGAACTGCCAGATGCTTGGGTTGCTGGCACCTAGCCAGAAGGAGAAGCCATGGGGACAGCCCTCCACTGAGTTGTTGGTCCTGGCCAGCCCATCAAGCTTTGGTTGGTACATATTCCAGGCAATGACGGGGAACAGAGGGTGCCTGCGAGTCGATCTGTCCACTGGCCGACCAACCCATGTCACCTCGAAATACTCAAGGAGTGGCCGCAGGATCTCTTCATTTGCCTGGTAAAATGGATATTCCAGGAGATCACAGTATACACTCTCCAAAGTGGGCAGTGGCACAAATGCCAGGGCAGTGAGCATACGCAGGCTGAGTGCAAACTCCTCATCCATGTTGTACTTGCCATGCACCTCAGGGGTTTGCTGTATCTTCCTCCATACCGCCTGACAGAAACACAATAAGCAGCCCCCGAGGGTGGGAGACTCGAAGGTGGTCCCAAAGGCATGCCAGGTCACCTGTTAAAATCAGTTAGAGTGGTGTTAGGCTGCACCCCACTGATCAGTCTGTGCACCTCTGCAAACACGTGTGCATATGCCCATTCTATCCTTGATGGCATGAGGACGTAGACCGCCGGCAAGACGATCCCTGCACATATCCCGTGCATGGTATAGAGCTGACTGAAAAGTGGTGGTGTACAGCAGAATGTCCCATCCATGAACCAGTCCTTACAGCTAACCAAGTACTGCAGGGACTGCTGGGTGCCATACACAGGGATACAGTCCTCTATGGGACCACAGTCGTGCTGATGAAAGAGGGCACCATCCCCAGTAACTGCATATTCTGGGGGTATCCACAGATTGATCAGCATTCTGGCCACAGCAGGGCACCCCCTACCAGCCTGCCATAACCTCTGCACAGTGCGCCGTAGCAGGGGTAGTGCTGGCAGCCTACCGGTCACTGCGTCTGTCACTCCAGTGGTACTGTGGATGACCATCTGACCGGTGCTCTCCAATGTTGTGCATGCCCAGTCATGCACTCTTGCCAGCACTTCATGGCCCCCCACCTCCCCTGCATCAGGCACATGGTTGTGCAGGTGGCCAAAGTAAACAACACTGTCAGTCATGGTGTGGATGCATGCAGGACAGCTGTGTCTGTGGTCCTGCATGCACCACCAGTACACCTTGCCCTTAACTTCCTTGTCATGCTGGTACGTGTGGAGCCAGTGTGTGAGGACTGACTTCCCCTTCTGGCTCTCCAAAAATCGTATGTCGCTCGACTCCTTAATCGCCGTTCCAGTGGAACACCTGCATTGCCAGCCGGTGCCCCTTTAAGGAGCCGTGAGGCTCACATGGGTGCACATCTGCCCTCCGGCACCAGTGCATGTGTGTGGGGTCCACCATACAGCCAGACAGCATAAAAATGAGATCACTGAGGCACGCAATGCCATAGGTTTCGCATTCTGGATGGCAACAGTGTATGCGGCTTGCTGGTCATGCTGTGGACAGGTGTGGATGACGGTACAGAGGTAGAAGCAGTAGCAACAGCAGTGAGTACTGAGACTGACTGAACGGTGGCCTGTGGAGCTTTGCAGTGCCTGCTCATGCTATGGCTACCCCCTTCTGTTGTCTGCCCCTGGGTCCCTATCCCATGCCTGCTGCAGTGTGCTAAACACACCATGCGGTTTTCAAACAGCCAACGCACTATTCCGGCCCACTAGCACCAGCAGCATGTGTATTAACACTGTGCTATGATGGTGGTGCAGCAGTGGACCAGCCGTCATGCACTTTTGTGTGGGGTGGGGATGGTGTTTGGGAGGGTTACTCTCCATCCCTGTATGCACTGTAGGACTGGGTGGTGGGTGGCCTGGGGAGGTTCAGCATGGTAAAGGGGAGTTCTCGGGGGTGTACCAATTGTATTGGTGGGGGGGGTGCCCGGCACCCATCATTCACCAACGTACCCTGTATAGCCTATTGTGATGCATGTGGATTGTCGCCTTTCCATTGTGCATGGGCTTTTTTCCTCCTTCACCCAATTTGTAGTTGCCATTCACTCAGTTCGCAGTTAGTTCAGTCACCCCCTTTGGTAGTCACAGTTTGATGCTAGCCCTTAATGGCAGTCACAATAATGATGCTCACCATAAATGAGCAATCAAGCATATGGGAGTTGCCCACATGTCCTCGCCATTCTGCCGGTAGCCCTTACACAGTAGCCCTTCTCACGGGATACCGCTCCGGGGGAAGGACATGATTGGTCTGAAACCTTAGGCATTCATTTCTTTTTGTGACATCTAAGTTGGTCCAATAAAAATTATCAAACCATTTGCTTCTGGATCTCTGGTTCCTGTCACTTAGCCAGCTCTTGACCCACCTCAGTATTTTGTCCCCTACTTCCAGGTCCCCCAGCTTGCTGATCAGCCTTCCATGTGGCACTGAGTTGAATGCCTTGCTGAAGTCCAGGTATAGTACAACCACTGCCTGTCCCCTGCCCAGAGACCACATCACCCAGTCAAAGAAGTCAGTCATATTGGTTGGACAAGACCTCCCCTTGATGAACCCATGCTGCCTGTCATCCTAGAGACCTTTTTCCCCAAGGAAGGACACCAGCCTTTCTTTTAAAATGGTCTCCATTAATTTATCCACTATGGAGGTTAGGCTTACTGGCCAGTAGTTACCTGGCTCATTCCTGGGTCCACTCTTGTGGAGGGCTACCACATGAGCTGTCCTCCAGTCTTGTGGTACACAACCCATCTCCTGCGAGGTGTTAAATAGGTCTGTCAGTAGGACTGCCAATACCCCCGCCAGTTCCCTCAGGACCCTTGGTTGTACCACATCTAGGCCAGGTGCCTTGTCTACCCTTAGTTCCTTTAACCCTCTTGAAACCCTATTTATCCTGAACTCCCCCTCATGATCCTCCCCCACACAAGGATCCCCCCAATCTTCCTTGGTGAAGACTGAGCAAAAGTACTCATTTAGTGCCTCTGCTTACTCTTTGCCTTTTTCTACCCATCCTCCCTCTTTATCTTAACTATCTCATCCTCTGTGCTTCTTCTCACCTTAATGTATTGGGAGAAGTCCTTCTCCCCTTCTTTACTCCCCTGGGCCAGTCTTAGTTCTTTCTCAGCCTTTGCTGCCCTAACTGCTCTACCTAACTCTCGATATTTCACAGCGTATGTCTCTCTGTCCTCCTCCCTTGAAGTGAGCTTGTACTTCAAGAAGGCTGCCCTCTTTTCCCTTACTGTCTCAGCCACCTTCCTACTATACCAGTCAGATTTTTTTGTCTTGGTTTTTTTTTTATGGGCCCTTGTACAGGTGTTGGCGGCCTCGATTATACCCCTCTTAATGATGGGGTCCACTTCTGGTCAGCATCCATCTCTGGTCTGAACTTTTCCAGTTGTTCCTGTACTATGCTCCCCATCCTATCAAAGTCTGCCTTCCTAAAGTCCTCCACAATTGTTTTAGACATGGCGACTTCCTTCCCTATGCAGCTGGAGAACCACACTGTGTAGTGGTCACTACCTGCAAGCAGGGCTTCAGTTAATTTATTTTTAGTGGAAGTCAAATACTTCCATGAGTCAAAATCTAATTTTTTGGTCAAAATATTTCCCAGATACTGCAATTTGAAAGCCAATATTCTAGAAAGAATCAGTTGATGGATGTTCATACAAATAGTAGTGGTAAAATGCTTTCTTTTAGAAAAATCCATAATTTCTTAGCTTCTGTGTCTTCAGTTTCGGAAGTCGTCCAATTTTTTTTTTTTTTTTTTTACATTTGGAAGTCAGTGACTTCCTCCCTCTTTATTTTGGAAGTTTTTGCCTTATTTTTTGGAGTCAAATACTCCCAAAAAGGGGTTAACTGAAGCCCGGTCTGCAAGGGGTTCCCTCACTTCCACTTCTCAGGCATGCTCTCCATCTATTAGCACTAGGCATAATATGGCCTCCTCCCCTGTGGGCTCTGTGACTTCCATTGTCAGGAAACACTCCTGGATAGCATCCAGAAGGACCTGTTCCCTGCTGCAGGAGGTAGCCGGGGTGCTCCAGTCTACTTCAGGTAGATTGAAGTCCCCTAGTATTACAGTGTTTCCCATCCCCCCAACCTCCTTATCAGTTCCCCCAGCTCACTATCCAACTCTATTCCTTGTGAAGGTGGTCTGTACACCACCTCCACATGGAGCCTTCTCCTAGCAGTGTTCTGTAGTACCACCCATAGTGCTTTGGGAGTGCCCTCCTCTCCCTCCTCCCTGTTGCACATTATCCCTTCCTTTACATACAATGCCACTACCCCCCTCCCGTGCTCTCTGTCTGTCCTGTGCAGTTGATATCCAAGTATCACAAGGTCCCATTCATGGTACTGGGTTGCCCATATCTCCATGATGGCTGCTATGTCTATGTACCCCTTTGACATTAATGCCTGCAGGTCTGCTGCCTTGTTAGCCAGGCTCCTTGCATTCAAGGACATGATGTTCCACTGTGACCCTAGTCCTTCTTTACCTTTGCTCTTATTGTGCCTCTCCTCCTCCTCCCTTGTTCCTATTATCCCTTCCGCTTGCACCCCCTTTCCTTTTTATTTCCATCTATGGGAGGAGGCCCGGAGGCCGCCCTTTCCTTTTGCTGAGTGCCTAGCCCTCTGATGTCCCCCTCTTGATTAGTTTAAATTTAGCCTGTCAAACAAGTACCTTTCCAAATTGCATTTCAAGGCCCTTGTACCCTCCTTGCGTAGATGCAACCTATCTGGAGCATACTGGTCCTAATTGTCCTGTGTCTTTCTCCACTCCTCCACCCTCCTATACCGATTTGTTTTGCACCATCCCCCACAGCCATGAGTTGAACTCCTCAATCGTCCGCTTCCTCAGAGTGCTGGCCCTCGGGACTGGCAGTACTTCCGAGGATGCCACTGATTGTCCCACCCCTTTGCAGATCTTACATAGCTCTGTGAACCTTTCTTGCAGTGTCTCACTTCACAGCCCACCAGATCATTTGTGCCCAAATGTACCACAATGTGAGGTTTTCCCTGCCCCAAACACTTTGGAATAATTGCCTCTGCCCTCCCTGCTGTCATGCCTTGCATTCACTCTACCCTCCTGTTGCTACTCTGTGAATACTTGGTACCCCATCTTACTCCCTTCAGAATAGAGTCCCCTATTATTACAACTGTCTCCCCTCATACCTGACCCCTGCTGACATAATGCCTCCCCTGTCAATCATTCTTCACTTGTTTCCCTCCATTATGGCCACCTCCCAGTGCATCACTGACTTATTTCTATCCTGAGACCTCCCCCCCCCCAGAGATGCCTATTCTTGTTCAATTCTCCCTCTCCCCTATTCTCCCTGTTCATGATCCTTTTGACCTCTCCTCCACATGTTTCACCTGCCTCTCTGTCCCTGTTTCCCCTCATGCCTGGTGACCCTCCCCTTCTTCTCTGACCCGTTTTACTTGGTTCTACCTCTGCTTCCCCCTGCTTCCAGACCCTCCCCCCTCACCCACTTTGCCATCCAGCTCCTGAAAAACTGTGTACCTGTTTGAGGTCCTTAACTCCTTATCACTAATGCCTTCTGCTATCTTTCCCTGCTGTCCCCTCCTTCCACTCTGGACTGACTCTACCTCCCTTCCTCCTCCCTCCACCATCTTCCAATCTCTCCATTCATTGCCCCTGATTGCTGTGCCTCTGGCGTTCCCTTGCCCTGAGGTTTCCTCCTAGTCTCCTGCCTTGGCTCTCCCTCTGGCCTGTCCATCCAGGACATTCTGCTATTCCCCCTCCCCCTACCTTTCTGCCCACCCCCCCTCCTGCCCCCTACTTCCTAGTTCCCATCTTAGCCACTCAATTTCATTCCTAAGCTGCCCAAGCTGTCTACAGACTAGACAACCCCCCCTTCCCTCCACATTATTCCTAGGAAGATGGTTGCTCCACATCCATTACATCTGATCATCCTACCATTTCCCCCCTGTAGCCTCCATTTATTATTCACAGCTCACTGTCCTCTCCCCATTTTGCTTCTCTTCCCTCCCCTCCCCATCCTTTCTTGTGCCACATCCTCCCCTGCATCTATTCTGCCTTGGCGTCTTACCCCTTCTCCTGTTTTACTCTACCCATTCTTTGTAGTGACTCTGCATATCCTGCTGTCTTCCCTGTACCTCCCTAACAGTTCTTCAACCTCAGCCTACCTCCCATCTCGCTATCGTTCTGATTTCAACTTGTGTAAATCCCTTCTCATTTAATGAAATTCCACAGCACTGAAATATAGGCACTTATCCTCATTTGTAGTATAAACAAGGATACATTCCTGTTCCACAGGTAAGACTATAGTGGAAGTAAATGCCACTCCTTTTCCTGCCTCTACACAGAAAGCCTCTCTCTAACCCCCATAGGTCCCTCAATAAAGACAGATGAGCTTGGGGAGGGTGGAAAGGGGAGGAAGGGTGGGATAGACATGTGTAGCAGCTCCCTGTGCCAAAAAACAATCAGCCCTACCCACCATCAGATCAGTTAATCCCCTTATGAATCCACACTATGAAAAAAATAATAAAAAGGTGAGCGTGCAGACCCTGTTCCATAGCACAAGGAAAACAAAGCAATAATGACCCCCACACTGCCCACCAGCACAGGTACAGGAATATATCAGTTGAACCTCGGTCCACTCTATTTAAACCTCATCCACAGAAGCAGTCTCCATTATACTCTGCTCCCACTTCACCCAAGAATCATGCAGAAAAACTAAAGAAGCATCTGGCTAATCAGCCCAAACCAGGAATTCTAAGGTGCCCCAATCTCTCCTCCCTGCATCATTCCTGCCAGATGGAAACTGAAGTCCTAGCTCACCAGCCATTGGAGGCCCTTTACCCCACCCAAACCACGGCTGCTGAAGAGTGAAGGCCACAAAATGGGACCCCAACCTTATACTCCCTTATTCCGGCTTTGGAATTAGCGTGGTTTCCTGCTCAGCTGATTGATCCCCCACTCACCGCATCATCAACCTCGGGTCCCAACCTCTGCAGCAGCTCTCTGTTCCAAAAAATAATCAGCCCTGCACTATACACCAACAGATCAGGTAATGCTCTTATGGCTCCACACTCTGAAAAAAAAAATAAAGACAAGCATACAGACCCTGTTCCCTAGCACAAGGAAAACAAAGCAATAATCAGCCCCCACACTGCCCACCAACACAGGTACATGAATCAGTTGAACCTTGGCCAACTCATTTTAAACCTTATCCATGAAGCAGTCTCCATTACACTCTGCTCCCTCTTTCCCCAAGAACCACACAAACTGAAGAAGCAGACAACTAATCAGCCCAAACCTTGAATGCTATGGTGCCCCAGATCTCTCCTTTCTGCGTCCTTCTTGCCAGACAGAAACTGAAGTCCTGGCCGACCAGCTGTTGGAGGCCCTTTACCTTACTCAAACTAAGGCTGCTGAAGAGTGTAGCCCATGGCTGCTGAAGAGAGGCATTTATGTTTCCCCTGGTGTCTAGCGGTCCCACCCCCACCTGATGCTCACTGAAAATACACATTTGTGTTTCTCTGGTGTCTAGCAGTGCCACCACCCACCACCTGATGCCCACCCGAAGTTCATTGTTATGTTTCCCTGGTATCTAGTGGTCCATCCCCCACCCAAAGTCCATCCACATAATGGGGAAAACTCATCATGTTTTGCCATATCCCCTCCCAATGGCAATCGCCATCCCACCACTGCCATCCGGTACACCCTCTGCATGTAAATCCTCCCCTAGTTTTTTACTTTATTTTGTTCACGTAATATGAGTTTTTGTAGTACAGTACAACACTACTGGTACTTTGGTTATTAGTTACACTAGGGATAGCTTTTGCTCTGGGTGTCCACTTAGCTCTAATTGCCTGCTTCTCTCCCAGACTTGATCTTCCCCTTCAGACTCTGAGGCAGTAGGCCAAGCAGCTTCCTGGGGCATAGTGCTGTGGTGTCCATGAAACTCCATGCCTGCCATTCTGCTGCGCCTTAATGAACCATCATCTCCTGACCAGACCTCCTGATGTCCCCAGTGTCCCCTTCCTAGGATTCACACAGGGAGATTTTGGTTCACCCATTGCCCCTTT
This sequence comes from Neoceratodus forsteri, assembly GCA_016271365.2. NCBI lineage: Eukaryota > Metazoa > Chordata > Ceratodontiformes > Ceratodontidae > Neoceratodus > Neoceratodus forsteri. Next base: position 934,413,604 of record CM057455.1, read on the forward strand.
CAGTCTATTTTGTGGAATGTAAACTTTTCCAGTGGATGGAAAGTGGCCAAGGGATTCATGTCAGATGGGCACCCAGAGACTGTGGTTTCCTATAACAACTGTTTCACAGTGGATTGGAGGAACATCTGAGAAAAAGGAAGAATGCTGCATCAAGCCGGAGAGACCTAGGGCAGTTTTGCTTTTTGGTGTATGTTGTGCGTCCTCTAAGTGGCAGGTTAGGCATGTCAGGAACAAGCCTGCTCGAACCTGGTATTTTGGATTCATGTAAAACATCCTGACTTCATTACTCTGTTGGACTAAGGAGCAGATAGTTTCCTCTCTCCACCCTCTTGACATTTTCATATGCCTCCCCAGCAATCCTTTTTCCAGCAAGCCTAGTCCTTCGCAAAATATTTTCTCTTGAGGTGAGATGTTATTTCATCTCCATAAAAAAGCCTGATATGACAACATTCTGGACACTTGTTTTCTACAAGAACCTGTGCAGAGTGGTTGTTTGAGGAAGAGAGAGGGTAGCTACTACCTTGCCAAACTGGGTCCCGGGGGGTGGGCATCTTGCAGATAACTGTCCATGCTTCAAGTCAATTGTCCTGAAAGTCTAGTGGGTGGACACTGCCCTGACCTTGGTCTGGGCCTTCAAAGTCTCATTTCTTCCTTGGGTATAGATTCAGTGTCAAGGAATGTCTTTTTCCACCTTTGAGGGAGTTTTCATCTGGAAACACTGGGCAAATGTGACAAAAGAGTCCACACCAGCTACTGGATTTCAACTCAGCAACTCATATCTTTTTTATTTTGTAGGCTTTTATTTCCCAGTGTTTGTACATCAACAGATCTAGCTCAAGGGGACTTTGGGGGGCAGGGTTGGGGAGGGTTTCAGCTATTATTGTGGTAGTATTATCTTGTCTTGAGCAGTGCGGTATGTGGATGCTAAATTAATCTGTTGCATTCATTTGATTGTAGGTGAATGAATGGAAGTAGCAGTGTGGTTAGGGTGGGGATCTTGTCTTAGCATGTGCCATGGGAAGATTATCTATACCCCTGAAAATGTAAGACCATAATGATCTTTTAAGTGGCATATGCTTATGCTGGTGCAGGATGCACTTTAGTGTTACCGGTCATACAGTAAAACATTTCCTGACAGATAGCAACTCCTCTTTTATGCAAGGGTGGCCCAGGAAGCACTTGACAAGAAGAGCTGAATGGGAAAAAGATTTTACTCTTTGCGCAGCACATTTATTCATCCTTGCATATGATGCAGAGGGTGGACAAGATGGACTTTGAGTCCCTCCCAACATTAAATTTCTTAAGCAATAATCCACAACAGGGTGTGGGTTATGGTGGGATTTATATACCCATGCCTGGTGTGGTTCAGTTACATGACCACAGGCTGAGTGACTAAACCACACCAGAAGTGGGTAAATCCCACCATAACCCACACTCTGAGGTGGATTGTTGCAATTATACATTATTTCACCTCATTTTTTGTAACAAAAAATAAGGGAAAAACATAGTTTTTTTGACAGTTTCAATGATTTTTTATTGAATTCATTCTTATGGCAACAAAATATTGTTCCTTGTTGCTTGGCAGAATATTGAGGATGCACTCCCCTCAAATGAGATGTGTGGTTACAGGAATGTTACTTTATTATTTTTTTATAAAACTGACATTGTTGAAAGATTTAGGCATAATGGAGATCTATGTGCCAGAGAGGAGCAGTGGGAGAGTGAGAGAGTGTAAATTAATGGAGAAGGTTGTTGCTAAATAGATCAATGATTATTTAGCGGAGCATGGCTTGCTGAGTAGTGCTCAACATGGTTTTAGAAAGAACTGTGGGATGGGGACTGCCTTGGTCAGGTTCACAGACACCGTACTCAGTGGGTTTGAGAAGGGTTTGATGACTGGTGTGGAGTTTGTGGACCTGACCAAGGCATTTGACCTGATTGATCATGGGCTTACTTATTGTAAGCTTATTGAACTGGGTTTTTCCTGTTCCTCCACAGCTTGGATGGGGGATTATTTGTCCATGAGATCTCAGGTTGTCAAGATTGACTCTATCGAGTCCCCGGGGGCTCCAATAAAATGTGGGGTTCCTCAGGGGTCCATTGTGGGCCCCTTATTGTTTTCTTTGTACGTTAATCAATTATCCTCTGTTAGTTCTGATTACAAAATGTTACTTTATGCAGATGATTTAATTTTGTTTCATCAGGGAAATTCTATTGCTACTATTTCTAATAAAATCCAATCTGATTTTCATTGAATTTGTGTATGGCTTAACGATAATCTGCTGGTTCTCAATTCAAAGAAGACCAAATAAATGGTTTTCAGAACCAATGCTATGTTAAAGACTGGACCTCGCTTAGAAGTGTATGATTTGGATGGCACTATAATTGAACAAGTACAGCAATTTAAATACCTTGGGATTTTGTTGGATTCCACACTTAATTTTTCGTTACAGGTCACTACTGTTAGTAAGAAAGTCAATCAAAAATTAGGGATACTATTAAAATTTAAGTCTTTTTAGTTTTGAAACCAGGAAGGCCATAATAGTTGGCATTCTTCTTCATCACTTGGATTATGTTGCTGGTATTTATTTCAGGTTCGGGTCTAGGGAATCAAATATTCTTTCTGTCACATTCAACAATGTTTGCCATTTTATTCTGTTAGTTTCTTATCATACCCATTTATGTGATTTATATTCTCAACTAGGTTGGCTTCCCTATAACCTCTGTATTGAATATTTTTTTGGTTTACTAATCTTTAAAGCTATTCATGAGTGCTCCTCTTTCCCTTTGTCTGATTTGATATCAGTGTGTTCTGTTCCTTCAATGTTGAGGTCATCAAATGGAGTGTTGCTTGAAACTACTGTATGTAAGCACAAACTTGGGTTCCGAGCCTTCAGTAATTCTATCCTATTTTATTGGAATGCTTTGCCTGCTTCTATTCGTATGATTAGTTGTAAATCTTATTTTAAAGTTTTGTATACATCTTTTTTATTTAATAAGTCACATTGTATCTGTAACAGGTGAAATTGTTTGTGTTGACATACGTTATTGTTGTTGTTACTTGTTTTTTGTAGTCTGGGTCGGACCTGAAAAAGGGTTTCGGTCCAGTTTCCTTACCCAGTTAACAAATTAAAAATAAAAAATAAAAAAATAAGAGGGGGGAGAGAGAGAGGCATCATGGCTGTCAATGCCATTTAGTACTATTAGCACTGGCACTGAATCGGAAGCTAGATTTTTTTAAAAATATTATGCTAACTTTTCAAATCAGTAAGCATGGGGGTCAACTGAAGTGCATGTTGGTGTTGTTTACCCCAGAGTTGGACTTTTAGGAAGTAAAGGCAAGCTGGTGAGTGGTTGCAGACAGCTGGGAGGGAGGTGGGGAGACAGCTGCTGGTTTACTTTAGCAGCACTTGACAGGCTGAAGAGTGGTATCACCAGCACTTTGGCTCTAGCTGAGTAAGGTGGAATTATTTCTCTTTTCTTGTCTGATGTGAGGAATTTGTGTTTTTTCATCACTTATTGGACTGAACATTTGTTCTAGTTGTTTGTTATGTATAAGGTCGAAGCATCACTGGTTTCCAAGGAACCAACATGGCTTTTTTTTGGTTTTGATTTTTCAAAGGTCTTAATGATTTTTTTAGTTTGTTTTAGTGAAGCAGTTCACTGGCAGCTTTGCAGTAGTTATGCTAGGATTTACCATGGCAGAAAGGTGGCAGTCAGCCAATCAGTGTCCAATTCTCAGACCCCATTGTTTAATAAGCAACTATGTTGCCTTCCACTTATCCCCAGGAGCTGTTTCACCCAGGGGATGTTGGGTGTGTAAGAAAGTGAGCAGACCCATCTAATGCAGCTATTGCCATGCAGTGCCAGGTTGGTAGTTAATAAAACTGACATTATCAGGACAAATCTCTGATTCTGTCACCAACATGGTGTATATCACAGAGGCCAGTCTCAACAACTCTACCAGCCAGTTTTGGTCAACGTTGTTCCATCAGTTTCTTTCTGATACTGTTTGACACCTGAGAATGAAGAGAATGGGTTTTAGTGTGGCTTTCTGTTTTCAGAACTGAGCTGGGCTTCTCAGTGTCTCCTGTGAATTGTCCTGGATCATTTGAGCAGGTGGCATCTCATGTGCAGCCACTTCTTAACTGCAGGATAGTCCTTCTCTATTGCCATCCATAATGTGAGGTGGACTTCTGCTGGAGTTTGCTGACAGCTTCATTTCCACTATGGTGCTTGAGTGACATGAACATAGTAATTCACAGTAGGAAGTGACTCTAGATCCATTACATTCTACGTGCCAGTCCCTCATAAAGAATGAGAAAACAAGCATGCAGTGGAAACACATGCCAATTAAAGGGATTCCTTATCCATTATACTACTCAGGGTAGCTGGAGTTTGCCTTGATAAGAAGACATCTGTCTAGTTTACCTTAAAGGCCTGTACTGTCTTTCTGTCCACTGTCTGTGCTGGCAGACTGCTCCAAAGGTTCACTACCTTCTGGGAGGTAATGAGCCTCATAATGTTTCCCCATGAATTTACCACCCCTTATGTTTCATGTGCCTGTATCCCACTGGAGGACACCTGGTCAAACATCTCCAACTGTTCGATCTTGCTGATACCTGTGAGTATGCAAAACACTGAGAGCATGCCCTCTCTCAGCCTCTTGATAACAGTGAGTTGCCAAGGCTAATTGTCCTCAGCACTTTCAGTACATGGGTGGATGCTCACTAAGACAGTTTTGTAATTAATCTCCTCCAGCTCTGGATTTTCTGGGACTCAGGCAAGAAATGTCTGCAGCCAAGCATGAGAAGGGCCACACACTTGACCCTGTGTTCTCCACAGGTGTGGAGATTAGAGTTTTCCCAGTGGAGCCAGTTCCTCAGTGGCACAAATAGTATATGAGAAAAAGGCAGTCTATGAACAGCAGTGCCACCTAGCAGTGAAATAAGTGAATAACAGTCAAAAATGTGCTATGCAACTGCAGCAGCTACTAAACTCTAGTGGTGAGCCATGGATAGTAAATGTATGCTTAACTCCTCCTCAATAAAAAGTGTGGGAATTTAAATAATGACTGCCTTGGCTCTAACTTTGAAGGTTGTGCTCTCTCTGGACCCCTTTTGGATTGTGGTGTGGATTGGTGGAGAGTGAAGAGGAGTGCTATTCTGGTAAAAGTGTACTGTACCTTTAAGGACTGCCGACTTCTGCCACAATGCATTTCCCTGCTGCCAGTGTACAGACCTATTATGGATTTGTATGGGATTTATCCGCAGCAGTTACCTTGTTAAAAACAGTCACAACATCATGACAAAAGGATTTATGGAACAGAACACAATTAAAATTTGATCATGGAAGACACAGAGTTACACTTTTCCCTGACAAAAATGCAATACATCGATGGGTATTTGGGTGGACACAAGTCCCACAGACTCTATAGGCATGATATCCCTGAAGCCAGAGGGTTTGGGGGACTGTCTTAAAATCAGCATGAACTTTTAAGTGATTATGAACTTTAGACTTTGTCTAAACAGTAATTTATGGTATTGCTTGTGAATCAACATAGAAGGCAGTATAGCGCAGTGGTTTGAGGCTCTGAGCTGCAAACCTGGAGACCTGGGTTTGAGTCCCACAGACCCGACTTGCATTGTGTGTGACCCTGAGCAAGTCACTTAACTTCCTTGTGCTCCCAGGTCGCACCTGTAAACAAGCTTTCAGCTTAGTGTGCTCTCCTGGTTAAAAAAAAAAGAAAAAACATAGTGATTACCTGACTTGACAAACAAGTCAGAGTGGTTGCTGGAAACCAAACCATGTAAACAGATGAACTTTTGGATGGCTCACTAGTTTGTCTTGGATAAAGCGATGGCAATCGTGTTATGTGTCAGACTACCATTCCGTTCTTGGGTGAGTGACTGTTCCCATAACCAAATACAGGCAAGGGAATCTAGTTAAAATGAAGGGCTATCCAGATTCTCAGTCAGTCAGGTCTGAGTGAGGTTACTGGTAGCAAGACCAAGATGAGGCAGACTTCTGTCTTCAAGAGGCAGTGTCCACATAACCATCTGGGTTGTAGCTGCTTCCCTTAGAAAAAGTGGACATTTCATCTGCAGCTGTAAGTCTCCCTAAACCATGCTGTTTAAGGCAGAAGTGTGCAGAAAAAGTCAGTAACAAGTGGACTGTACATGACAAACATTGTATTTTCATATCTAAAGGCTGACAGGCAGTCTGAGTGGGCCAGTCCCCCACTGACTTCTCTCCCGTGATGGATTTTCCTGCATTGAAGGGGTATAGCCAAAGTCTTGAAGTACTGTACATCTCAGTATATGGGAGACATGATGCTGTCAATCACAAAGCCAGTGTCTGGTTTCTATAGCACATTTACAGTAGCAGGTGCCAGTAGTTAGTGGATGCGTTATGAACCAATATTTTACAGCCACTGCAGAGAGAGACAGAGAGAGAAAGAGACTTGAGGACAACAGCTGCAGGTATTGTAACTGTATTTCAGATACATTGCAACTGCACATGAGAGAGGTGAACTGTCTGGAGGTGTGAATCCCACTTCTGCAACCTGCATTGTCCAGGGTACAGTCCTGCCAGGTCTGGCAACTAGAGTACCTCATCTGGGCTCACAGGTTCTGCAACTGCATCACAGTTTCTAATCAGGTAAATAGGGCCTCAGTTTGGGAATTCTTTGAACAAGGCCAATGGGCCCCAGACACAATTTAAGTGTTTTCTGCAACTGTTAATCAAGTGCCCACTACCTTAGATTGCATACAGTATAACTAGATGTCAGACCTACAACATTCTAACACCTGGCTACCAAATGAACTGTGCACCAGGAAGTACTCTCTAAGGTAAATAGGGGTAAAGCTTGCTGATACTGGGTAATGGGACCGGTGCAGCACAGTCGGGCAGAGCACTGTGATGGGGAGGATGACTGTTGTTAGACACCAAGGCAGACAATCAGATACTGGGATTTTGCATTAACTGTTCCCTTCCATAGCCTGATCCTGTTTTTTTAGTACAACTCCTTGTTCTCAGTTTGAAATTATTGTTTGAGAGCATGTTATTAGTAAAGCGTTAAGATCCTGTAAAGACCAGGTGCCCCCTGTGTCTAGGGGTGTATAGTGGTAGTCTCATCAGAGGAGTAGCAATCTTACTTAATAGAACCTGTAGCTGCACAAGTATTGCTACCACCTCAGCCTGGCACACTGGAGTAGGGGCACTATGAACCCATACACTGGGGTATCAGTAAATGAGAGGCCACACACAAACTGAGACCAGACATGGAGCTGGGATCAAACTGGGTGCATTTATTTAGTCACTGCAGTTGGTGCACAGTAAAATGGCATTTCCTTCTCAATAACTCCTCCACACCATCCTTCCTACAGTCAGTACAGCAATAGCTGTGTCCACTGTACCCTCAAACATTTGATTGAGGCTCTGATTTCCATCTCCACCATTCCAAGGTAATACACAGAAACATAGAAATTGTCGGCAGATAAGGACTGCCTGGCCCATTTACTCTGCCCGTAGCCCTTGTACTGGATTACTACTTCTGACCCAACCACTGCTATACCTCTATGTTTCCCCTATGCCTGTCCCAAGCATGCTTCAATTCATCCACTGTGCTTGCTCCCAGCACCTCCTGAAACAGACCATTCCATGCATTCACCTCCCTTTCTGTGAAGAAGAACTTCCTCACATTCTCTCTTAACCTCCCACTTTCCAATTTCATGTCATGCCCCCTCATTCTTGTGCTCCTTCTGTATTGGAAAATGTCTCCCCCCTGCACCTTGTTTATACCCTTGAGGTACTTGAATGTTTCTATCATGTCCCCTCTTTCCCTCCTCTCTTCCAGCGAGTACATATTGGGGTCCCTTAATCTTTTCTCATGAGTCTTGTATTGCAAGCTCTGTACCATCTTAGTCGCCCTGCTCTTGATCATCTCCAGCCTGTTAATATCCTTATGAAGGTGTGGCCTCCAGAACTGTTCATAATACTCCATGTGAGGCCTGACCATGATTTTATATAATGGCATCACTACCTCCCTCCTTCTGCTGGTGATATCCCTGCCTAGGCATCCCAGCATGCCACTGACCCTCCCAGCTGCCTTAGCACACTGCTTTGACATTTTCAGGTCATCTGAAATAATAACCCCCAGGTTCCTTTCCTCCTTTGTGACTGTCAGCAACCATACACCCCCTCCCCCATCCTGTAGCTTTCCCCAGGGTTTCTGTGTCCTAGGTGCATCATTTTGCACTTTTTTGAATTAAACTTCAGTTACCACTCATCAGACCATTTTTCAAGCTTCTCCAGTCCCTCCTCATTTTCTCCATCCCTTATGGGGCATCCACTCTGTTACAGATCTTGGTGTCATCTGCAAACTGGCAGACCTTTCCCACTACCCCTTCTGCAATGTCGCTAATGAAGATGTTGAAAAGGACTGGCCCCAAGACCGATACCTGAGGCACCCCACTGGTCACCCCCTCTCCCCAGACTGCACCCCATTTACTGCCACCCTCTGCCTCTTGTCTGTTAGCCAGTTTCTAACTCAGTTTACCACCCTTTCCCCTGTACCCAGCCTTCCCTGCTTGTTTATCAGCCTCCTATGTGGGACAGTGTCAAAGGCTTTGCTGAAATCAAGGTAAGCGACATCCACTGCCCCACCCTAATGTATTTCCTTTGTCACCCAGTCGAACAAATTAACCAGATTTGTCTGACATGACCTCCCCACTGTGAATCTGTGTTGCCTATGTTCCTGGGCTCCAATGGCTTCTAGATGCCCCACTATCCTTTCTCTAAGCAATGTCTCCATGATCTTCCCCACTATTGAGGTGAGGCTGACTGGCCTATAGTTTCCCGCCTCCTCCCTGCTGCCGGATTTGTGTAGGGGGACCACATGTGTCCTCCTCCAATCCTCTGGTATCACCCTCTGTGCTGAGTGACTCGGTTAACATGGTTGCCAGAGGTTCTGCTATATTCCTTCACAGTTCGCTTAATATTCTTGGGTGTATGCCATCTGGTCCCATCGCTTTGTCCGCCTTCAATTTAGTGAGCTCCTGCAGGACTCTTTCTCCTGTGAATGGACTATTGTCCACCTTTTCACCCCCTTGGCAACTGCTGTACTGCTGTGGCCCCTGCCCCTCCTGCTCTTCTGTGAATACTGAACAGAAATATTTATTCAGTATGCCTGCCTTTTCCATGTCACCCTCCTTGCATTCCCCTCCCTCTCCCTTGAGCCTTGCAATCCCCCCCTTGTTTTTCTTCCTTTCGCTGATGCACTTGAAGAATGTATTGTCCCTTTTCTTAACTGACTGTGCTAAACCTTCTTAAGCCTATGCTTTTTCTCTCCTTACTGCCTTTCCTGCTTCCCTTAGACACTCTAGGTACTCCTCCCTGTCCTCCTCCCTTTGGGTCTCCTTATATTTCCTGAACTCTTTCCTTTTTGCCCTGACCTTTACCGCCACCTCTCTCAAGAACCACAGTGGCTTTCTCCTTCTCTTGTCTTTGGATACAAATCTGATGCATTGGTTTGCTACTTCCAGTAAGGCCTCCTTTAGACACTTTCACTGTTTTTCCACTCCCCCCCCCACCCCTGTTTTCTCCATGGCTCTTTTGATACCCTTCCCCATTTCAGCAAAGTGAGCATTTTTGAAATCCAGAACCTTTGTCCTAGTATGACTTGAGTGAGTCTCTGTCCCTATGCATGAACCACACAATGTTGTGATCGCTGGATCCCAGTTGCCTTTCTACCTGGACATCTGCGATTCAATCCCCTTTGGTCATTACTAGATCTAGAATTTCCCCGTCTCTGGTGGGATCAAGCAAATGCTACCTTAGTCCAGTCTCCTGGAGTGAATCAAGGATGCCTCTGCTTCTGCCTGAAACAGCTACACTGGTGTTCCAATCCACATCCGGCATATTGAAATCTTCCATCAGTAGAATTTCACCTTTCATTGCCCTCTTGTGTATTTCCTCCACTGGCTCCCTGTCCAGTTCCTCTTCCTGTCCTGGAGGCCTGTATATCACCCCTGTGCATATTGCTGTGTCATTTCCAGGTTGAAGGGTGACCCACAGGCCTCTGTCTGCCCCAGCCTACCTTGTACCTGTGTTGCCATTATACCCTATCTGACATACAGGGCTACTCCCCCTCCTTTTTTGCCCTCCCTATCCCTTCTAAATAGAACATATCCTGGTACATTTGTTTCCCACTCATGATTAGCTGTGTACCAGGTTTCAGTTATTGCTACTATGTCCAGGTCTTCTTCAGTTATTAAGGCCTCCATGTCTGGGAGTTTTTTTCCCCAGGCTGCGTGCATTTGTCAACATGACCTTCCAAGTTTTACTGCTTGACCTCTCTCTCTTCCTGTTTTTGGTCCCCTGCATCCCCACTGATATTTTTCTCTTGTGTTCCCAATTCCTTTCCTATTTCATTTCTGCCCGACTCCGATGACCTTGATATCAACTTCTCTTCCTGCTCCATTGCTCTGCTTTCTCTACCATGTGTGGGTGGGCTGATTGAGTATCCCTGCTCCTGTTGACCTCCCCCTTGGCTAGATTAAATGCTCATCAGCAAAGCATTTAAACCATCTATTGAGGGCTGCTTCCCCTTGCTGGATAGATGCAGTCCGTCCCCACTGTACAGGGCTGCATCGCTCCAGGTGGGTCCCCAGTCCCCAATGAAGCCATACCCTTTCTCGTTGCACCAGCCTTTCAACCATGTGTTGAAGTTACTAATGTAGAGATTTCTCCCCCCCCCCCCGTGAACTGGCAGCACCTCTGAAAATGTCACTGAGCTTGCTACCTACACCAGGCACCCTCCCAACACTGTACTATCCTCCTTCACCTGCCAAGCTTACCTTATCCTTGGATAAGTCATTTGTTCCCGAGTGGATAATGACCTCCAGCCTTCCCCTCATTGTCACAGCATCAGCAATCCTCTGGATGTGCTCCCCCTCCTTCTGAGCTGTGCCTCCTTGAAGGCACTTTACCTCCCTTTCCTCTCTACTATCTATGCCCAAATCCAGTCCCCAGAAAATTGAGTCCACCAACAGGAGTAACTTCTTCTTATGGGGTTCTCTTCCTTCCACCACTGGGTCTCCCTGCTGGAGGACCCTCACCTACTCCCTGGTCTCAGCCTTGGGTTCCTTTGCAGGGCTGTCCCATTCCTCCAACACTATGCAGGGGTTCATGAGTTGGACTGGATGGGGGATGAGTCTCTGCCCCCTCCCCTGAACCTTCCTGAGCCCACCATAGTCCATAATGCGATCTGCCTGGGTTGCCGTTGTGGCATTGGCTGGGGACCTGGTGGCCTCTGGGTGGGGGCAAAGGTCCCCAGTATTCCTGCCAGCTCAGCCCAGAGACTTCTGACCTTCACTCTCAGCCCACAGAGGTGCCTGAAAATGGGGCAGCACCGCAGTAACCAGAATTATTTTCTGAAGACTGCTGCACCACAACCAGAGCACTGCACCACTCCCTGCATCACCCTGTGCTTGCTGATATTCCTCCCCTCCTAACCCTTATTTTTTCCTTCTCTTTCTCTCCCTGTCTTTCTCACCTTCTGTAGTGATGTACACTCTCTCCTCCTCTTGTATATGCCCTTGTGGACCTACTTGCTAGCTACACTCTTAGTAATTCTCCCTATATACCAGCTGGTTACCCATGAAAATCACGACTCAACAATCACAAATGCAATACTGTGACTGCACATCAGCGACTGCCACAATAGCAACCTGTAAATATTGGCAAATTACCGAAATAGCGATCGCTAACTGCCACTGACAGCAGTAATAGTGACTACTACCAAATGCAATAGGAGGAGTGACTAATACCAAATCCCTATGTGACTGATATGAGGAGCTACTTACTACTACCCAATGTGACTGATAGGATGACAAACAATGATAAACAATGCTAACTGGTGCAGTTTTGGTAAGATGACTATAAGCAATGATTGCTATTATTACATTGGTGTGATTTTGTTTAGGCGCTATTATGTTCACTCACTATTCAGTCGGTAGCTGAATAAACTTCTTGATGTCGGTCACGGTTTTAAAGTCGCGATGTTAACATGGAACCATACCAGCAAGCCTGTTGCTTGTGCTGTGCTGCTGAACTGTTCCTGTGTCTTATGTAGGTGTGGCCTGGCCTTCCACTATAAAGGCAGAGCACCCGGGGGTGATTGGGGAATGGAGGTGGGTGGGGGGGTTGTTCCTTTTGTACTCAGTGTCTACAGAAAACAATCCGGTACAAAAAATACTTTCTTTAGTTACCTACAGGCCAAAAACACAGCTCTAGTTTAAGGTAGCTGGTAGCTGCTCTCCCTCTCTCAGCTTCTGCAGCAGACAGATTCCATAGTCAACTCCTGTTTGTAATCCACAGTCCCTCAAGCCTTCTTCAGCTCTTCCCCTTATCAGACACCTCTTTCAGAGAGTTCCCAGTTACAGCTCTAGTCACAAATGACTGCACATATTCTCCCAGCTAGATTACCTCCATGGAAAATTAAAGTTACACTAAGTAAAGGCAACCTCAAAAACAGAGAACCAAAACACTGACTTCTACTTACTATTTCAGGCCCGTGAATTAAGAATTCAATTCAATGTACTCAGTAAACCACCTCCTTGCTGTAGGGTAGCTGGTAGCTGCTCTCCCTCTCTCAGCTTCTGCAGTAAACAGAGTCCACAGTCAACTCCCGTTATCCCTTTGAAATACTTCCGCTACATTGTTACATTATCATCAGCTCATGTCCAAGTACATTTACTCTGTATTTACATCTGTAACCTCCGTTTTGGAGTCCAAGGAGCCCTAACACTCCCAAGACTATTTGTGCGGTGGCACTCTCCCAGGTAAGGCAAACAATAAACCCAGGACAAGTCCATGACTGCACATGTCATACCTTGCCCTTGCAAGACAATTTAATTTGAAACAGCAGGTTAGCATTATGACAGTACTACTAAACTGATTAGTTGGTCTGGCTATACATGCCTCCCTCTGTTAGAATACTAGTAGCCCTTTTATTTCAAAACAGAGACTCCCATGTCTGGTCCCGCACACAGGGAATACTGACACCAACTCTTATCAGCCCCTCCCCAGCAGATGACCATTTATGTGGTTAAACTGCCAGGGGAAACATACTGTGGTACCTAGGTTTGTTAGAGTTCCATGAGAATTTCTATTGCAAAGCTTGCTTACAGTTGACAATCACAAACTGGTGCTCCATTCACATTAAGCTCTGCTAATTACTTCTGGTGGGAGTGGATCTTCAAGGATCCTGGTGACCACTGTTGAGGGGTGGTCCTCCACTCTCCCTGAAGCGTAACCTGGTTCATGTTCTCTCTGGGGTCCTTGAGTCCTTCATAGAGAACCATCATCCTTGTGCTTGCTGATGGTACTCCAGAGGACAGGGACCATTGCCACCTGGACTCAGGGACCCTACAACCATCCCTGAGCCCACAAGCCCCTGCCTGGGTCATAGCCAAAAACATTGCTGTTTGCCTCCCCTTCCGATAGACAATTGGGGAAGGGCAGAACCATGAATATATGTGAAAGAGTTTCCTGCTTCGGCTGACTCAGAACACTCTCTACACAAACCTTCAGACAACTTGTCATCAAGTAAGCAAGGTGCCCTGCTAGATGACAACTCTCAGCTTTCAGGGTCAAACATAACCCTTCAAGAGCCCTCCTGTAACCAGCTTCAAGTTGAGTGAAGAGAGAAGCTGGTCACAAAACTTTCAGCAAAGGTATCCTTATACTCCTAAAGAGGACTATAGTGAGGTTGCAGCTCAGAAAGCATTTAATAGCACTTGATGATCTGTTAGAACTATATACCCATATCCAACCTGCCATCTCTATTGAAGGTTATTGTGGAGGTGGCTGCAGAGCTGTTTGGTGAGCACCTACATCTTTGAGTGGTTCTGGCCCAGCATTTAACATCATCATATCATGAAGACAACTCTAATTAAAGTGTTTAACAATCTTCTGCAGGCAAGACATCATGGGGAGTGTGACAGGGTGACCCCTGTCATAGTGGACACCCCTAAGGATAAACTGAACCCCCTTCCCCTAGCAGTTTATATGTTTTGTATAATGCTCAACATGCTGGTTGGCTGGTTATAAATTAAGTGCTGAAGTGCCTACAAAGCTTTCTGTGCATCTTAACCTAAAACAAAACTAAGAATACAGTTACAAAATTAGAGGGCTGTCTTAGTAAAAGAACAACAAAAGTTTGTGTCTACTTTTTCTAGATGTTATCAGCTCTCTTCTAAGATATATTTTGCAGCAGACAGCATGAGGTAATATGACCCTGTAGGAGAGTTTAGAAGAGCACAGAATGTTCTGACCTTGGCCCTGACCTTTAACAATGTTGTAAACAAGTTATGTTATGTTCTACAGGTGACTGCCAAATAACTGTTCTGTATGGAGCAACAGTGGCACCTAGTAGCTAGTTTTATGTTATGTCTGTTGTTAATCAAAAGGGTAGTGAACATTTTTTCCAGCTTTCAGTGAGCTTATAAAAAGCCCAACCTCAATGCTGAGAGAGGATAGATAGGGTGGTCAGTTGAATACTGACTGAGGAAGGTGGAAGTCCTCCTGGTAGTGTGTGCTTTCACAATGTTAGGCTGAAGAAAAGCCTTAGAAACTGTTGAAGCTAAGCAGTTGTCTGACTTACCATTTTGCTTTTGATGAAAATAAAATGATAAACACAACCATGCATTTTTTATGCACTTGACTTGTGGTCTTCCTGAAATTGTGTTATCCTAAACCCACACCCTGTGACATATGGTGACAAAAGTGGGATCTGACTGGAAGTCCAAAGAAACAGGGGAGTCCAGTCAGTTGGTGCCAGACCTAGTACCGAGGATACACGGCAGAGGTGCATGGTGCCAGGTGAGAGGATGACAGTACCTGATGGAGATGGAGATGGTGACCTGGGAGAGGCACCATGGATGGGATAAGATGGACCTGATGGCCAAATGGATACCCTGATACAGCTTCTTAACTGGATGAGTGGGAGAAGGCTGGAGGCTGATCGATGCCAGAGAGATGCAGAGCACAGATGCCAGGAGCTACTTGAGAGATACCACTCTGAGGATGTCGAGGAAGAATTGGTGGAGCAGAATCCATCGGCTCTGGAGGAGGAGGAGGACCCACTGATGGAGCATTTGTGACCAACGTTTGTGGAGATCCTGTTGTTGCCTATTTTTCTGGGCTGCTATTTGGTGGAGGACGGTGAATGAGAGGAGGATACCCCAGGTAAGACTTTGACTGGCAATGTATTACTGGGGCAGAAGGCTTCAAGCAACGTGGAAGGGGCCATTTCGGCTGAAGGGACTTTTGCATGTTTTAAACCTTCTCCCATAAAAAAAATATTGTTTTCTTGATGTTGACTGTGACAAGGAGGTGTCTGATTTTGAAGACAGCTGTTATGTTGAACCTCACTGTATGATAATCACTGGTCGCCATATGGCTTCCCACCTTGACATCTGCAACACTGTCCCTATTAATGAGCACTAGATCCAGTACTGCCCAATCATCAGTGCATTCACTAGCTAGTTGCCTGAGAAATGCCCAATGCAGGAAGCTAGGATGTACCTGCTTCCAATTGAAGCTGCAGCAGGGATGTTCCAATCTACATCTGGCAGACAAGTACTCCACCAGCAACCCCACCCCCTTTTTCTGCCATTTTGCTAGTTGCTTTTAACATTACCATATCTAAGTCCTATCCCTGTACTGGAGGCCTGTAGATCATACCCATCCAAAAAGTGGTTCAGTTTCCGAACTTGATGGTGACCCACAGCACCTCTGCCCTTCCCATGAACTCCCTGCGTTTCTGTTGCTTTTATACTTTTCTTCACATAAAGCACCAATCTCCCATCTTTCAATCCAACCCTGTCCCTTCTGAACATTATATAGCCTGGTATGACCATGACCCATCATGATTGTCAGTACACCATGCCTCATTAATGGCAACAATATCCAGGTCTACCTCCAACATGATGGCCTCTGGGTCTGGGATCTTATTTCCCAGACTTGAAGCATTAGCCCACATGGCCTTCCAGGTTTTGTTAACTCTTTGCTTGTTGTTTCCACCTTTTTCCTTTTGTTCCCTCTTCCTCCCTCTTCTTTTCTGACTGCTTCATTCCCTCCTTTCTCCTGTGTTAACCCCCTTGTTGCTTGATTTACGTGCTCCGTGTTGGGGCTCACACCCCTCAGGATCTCATACCTCTCAATGTCTCAGCATTAAAATTCATAGCACTGGACTTCAAAATTTAGAGTAAAAGGCCTGAATGTGTAGCACATTCTAATTTTAAATTTGATGGTTGGGAATAGTGTAAGTGCTTGTGTGAACTTTAACTCTGGCCATTCTCTACTCCCACCCTCAGTAGAGGAGCTGACTGACATTATGGAAATAGAAAGCTCAGCATCAAGGGTGAGAAGGGTGCTGGAGAAGGAGGAGGGAAGAGGAGGATGGAGGACGTTCAAAACATGCAAAATGTGGAGTGATGGGAGAGGGTGACTTAAATGTGAATGGTGGGAGGAATTATTCCCCTACATCGAACCTCAAGCAAAGCCCTCCCATTCGGTGTTGGGAAATAGTGTAAATGCTTGTGTGAACTTAACTTTGGCCTTTCTCTATTCCCACCCTCAATACAGGAGCTGGGAATCATTACAGAAATAGAAGGCCCAAAGAGAGAGATATACCTCCTTCAATTCACTGAGAGTGTGAACAGTAGCACACAGGAAAGGAATAAAACCTTGAGGAGGAAACTTTGAGGAACCATGGCTACTGAGCTACTCTTCCTCTGGGCATACCAAGAGGAGATAATCCTAAAAGCTTATCTGAGTTCTGCTTCAGGATTGGGGATGTAGGTCTTGAAGCACAAAGAGGTCCACCTGCTGAGACTCTTGATAATATGAGCAGGGACATTGTTCTTTGAGGAGGATGATGCAGCTCCAATCTAAAATGAGTGACCTGTGAAAGCAAAAGGATTAAGTCCAAGTCTTTGTAATAGGATTATCACTTGTTCCATGAAACCTTTGGTTGATACTGGTATAAGGTTGCTGATAAAAAGGAGAGGTTGTAAAGAATTGGAGCAAACATGATAGTGCATGAGTTGATCCAATACAGCTACTGGACATGAGTTATTTAGACTAGGGTAGTATAAGATCTGAACTCCTTGGTGCAGTCTATTGTTTTTTGAGGTAGGAAGAAAGACAATATAATGATCTTCTTACTTTCTAAAATTGGCGACTATGAGAAATTTAGCTGACGAGGCCAAATAAGTAGTAAACTGTCTGGGCACAAGAAACCATACCACGCTAAACAAATGGCTGATTGAGTTCATGATGTCTGTGATAGAGCTGAAAGGTCTGATGCTCTGTAAATCTAAAAAAAATTGTGTAATATAGATCCTTCAATACATAGTTGTTTAGAAGCATTTTTTTCAGGATACTCTATGGATTCAGAGTAGGAGGAGTTTTACTGAAGTGTTGGATAGGATTGACAATATTGTTAGATTTGACTGATATATAGATGGAAGAATTTAATTCCAAATGGGTATTGGTTAATGATTCCAAATGATAATTTAAAGACTTTGTGGCAGAAGGTTATAAATGCCAGGATATGATCAATGGAGAAGGAAATTGGATGAGCTAGTTGAAAAGCACATAACAAGGAAAAGTTCTTCCAAGTGGTGGTATAAGTTGCTCGAGTAGTAGACGCTAGAGTTGACCCCATGATCACTTCAGCTGTTGATGATAGAATGCTAAGTCATAATGAGATTGATGAATTGAGGAGGAGACATCATGGTTGAATCTGCTGAAGGACAGATGCGATGGAATTTCTGGAAGAGAAATCAGGCTAGATAATCAGCAGCTTCACTTGCATAGCCAAGAATATGAAAATATTTCATGGTGAAATTGTGGTACAGTGATAACCAAGTCAGCCTCCGTGTGAACAACAAGATGCAAAGACTAAAGATAGCCCACACAGATGTAACAACTACAGTAGGGTGAATTTTGAATAAAAGATGTTTTGGAAACATCTTGAGAGTGTATACATCAGAAAGCCAGGGAGCCACAAACCAGGAATGCTCGAAGATAACTGCAAAACCATGATTAGGAGAAGTATCGGTGTATATCCTTGGATGGAAATTGAGAGATAGTTCTTTGTGGAACATAGACCATGTCTTTCAACAGGATAGAAAGTGATACCACATGGCTAAATCAGATTCAGCTGCAGCAGTAATGGATACATGATGGTGTAGTTCAGAGACTGAAGAGGCCAATAACAGAAGTTAGGAAATTAATAATGGGCCTTGCAGAATAATTCGCATTGCACAATTGAGAAATCCCAGAAGTTAAACAAATTTGTGTTTGGTACAGGAGGAATGAACAGAACAAGATTCTGCAAGTGCTTGAATAATGAGCAGCTTATCTGGAGGTAATCTGGCTTCCATGCATATCATATCCAGTTTAATACCTAAAAATTCAATACATGTAGCTAGTCATAGTGTTTTCTCTTTGAACAGAGGCACTGCAAACAGCTGGAAGAGATGGAAGAATACAATAATGCCAGCAGCTGGAGGTGAATCAGAAGAATCGATCAGCAAGAAACCATTCTGAAGATGGATGACAGCGAGACAATAACAAATTCTGAGCAATCGCCAACAAAGCATCTCGGAAAGCATGTTGAATAATTTCCAGCTACTTTTACATCCAAAGGCCAGATGAATGGCAAAGTAGTAAATGATCTTCCTATTTAAGGCCGTGTAAGTGCCACAGAGACAGATGGATGGGCAGCATTTTAAATGCATCTGAAATGTCCGCTTTCGAGAGCCAGGGGCCGGGGCAAAATCATTTAGCAATTTTAATATCATTCATCTATGCAAGCATAGGAGAGAGAATACTTATCAGATGGAATCAATAAATTGATACTATGAATGGATTTTGACTGAGGTACTGATAAGTCGATGATTAGTCATGCCTTGCCAGAAAAGTTTCTAGTGGCCACATCAATAGGACTGATCCAATAGGTGAGAAATGGTGAATGCAGAAAAGGACCAATGAGGAATCCTTTCGGTAGTTCTTTGTGCAATATTTGCTGCATGACTTCAGGTTATTTTAAGAAGACTGCAAGTTATGACTTATGAAGGTGTCAGAGGGAAGCACAGCAATGACAGTATGGAATCCTTTAGAAAAGCCAGACATAAGATATTCCATGGATGAACAAGAAGGATGAGAAGTTGGTGCTTAGACTACAGCACCTAGGTTGACAGGAGTGGAGGGTGCAGTTATTGTCATTGTTTTGACCAGGGAATCAAGCATGAGTTCACCACCGAAACTGCAAATATGGAGAAACTGGCAAACGGAACCTGAGCATCCATTTTCACTGAAGTTATTGCAAATCGGTTTACCTCCTATATATTTAATTTGACTTCTGTCTGTCTAAGTTGGGATGAATGTTGGCATTAGGATTAGAGATTGTGCTGGTCAATTGTGAAGAGGAAAAGGAAGCTGGAGTTGGACCAGCTGGTAAATCCTTTCTAACTGCCATAAAGATGAGGAAAGATCAGATACTGTCAAAGGGCATGGAAAGGCAAAGTGGTCAAAGGAACCACAAAGCAGGCATGAATATGCTTGCTGGCCAGTGAAGTGATGGCAGAATAACTCATTGTGGGAGGGGGTGCAGTTTCTGCATCCTCTTTTTCTTCCACCACCCTCCTCCGCTAGTTTAAACATTCATTGAAGTAATGCTTAAACTGTCCACTGAGAACTGTGGTTCCCCTCTTGGATGGATGCAGGCCCTTTATATAGGCTCTTATCCTCCCAGGTGGAACCCCAGTCCCCAAAGTAGCCATACCCCTCCTTTCTGCAAGATTTCTTCAACCATGAGTTGAAGGCCATGTTGCGGAGCTTCCTCTACATTTCCCTATTTAGACAGGCAGCACCTCCACAAAAGCTACAGAGCATGATACCTGTCTATGACTTCTTCCCAGGTCCCTAAACTCCCCCTTAACTGTTTCTTCCCCATCCCTAGCCATGTCATTTGTCTCCTGGTGGACAATGACCTCCAGTCCCCCCCTTCCTACTGCCTTTGTGATCAGTAGGATACGCTTTCCATCTCTTAAGGCGGTGGCACTGGGTAGGCACCTAACCACCCTCTCTGCTCCCTTTCCTATTCCCCTCTATCCCCCTAACAACTAAGTCTTCCACCAGAAGTTGCTTCCTCCTTCTCTGGGGATCCTCTTTTACCCTCCTTGGGGCCTCAACTTGGGAAGGCCCCCACATCCTCCCCAGCCAGTACCATAGGTGCCTCCTCTTGGCAGTCCCACTCTGACAAAGCAGCATAGAAATTCTGTAGTAGTACTGTATGTGGTCGAGGAATGTGCCTGCAACCTCCCCAACCTTCCAGATTCCACCACATCCTTCCTCCTCGAGCCCAACATAGTCCAGCCACTCCTCCCATCTGGCATCCTTTGTGGTAACGGTGTCTGACTTGGTTGCCCCTGGCTGGGGAAAAGGTCCCCCAACTCGTAGTGAATGCAGCTGTGAGTCTAGTGACTTCCTCCTGAATCATAACCAATGCAGCTTCAAGTCTAGAGACTCTCCACTAACCGAGAGAGATGCACACAGATGGGGCAGCACCACAGTTTCTAGAAAGTCTCCCTGAAGACTGCTGCCCCACAACCATTGCACTGCACCACTCCCCACATTCCCTATTCCTTCTTTCCTTTTACTTCCTGTCTTCCTGTCCCAGAACCCAGTAAGGCTAAGCTATACACAGTATGAGCTACTACAGTACACAACCCTTTTATTAACTTACCCTATGCATGTCACAGATATAGGTATACTATAAACAGCAACACTTACAAACAACTTTTTTTGTCTCCTAATACCCCCTACCTAGCTATCAGTGTAGCAACAAGCCCCAAACCCACAATCACCAAACTACCCAGAACCAGTTTAGCAGCAAACCCCAAAACCCACAATAACAAAACCACCCAGAATCAGTTTAGCAGCAAGCCCCCAAACAAATAATCAACAGGACCATCCTCAAACAGCTAAGCAGCATGCCCTCCAAACACACAATCACAATATTGCCCAGAACCAGTTTAGCAGCAAGCACCCAAACCCACAATCACAAAACCACCAGGAACCAGTTTAGCAGCAAATTCCTAAACCCACCATCACAGTACCACCCAGGAACTCTTTAACAGCAAGCTTCCAAACCCTCAGCCACGGTATATCCCAGAAACATACAGGTGTACCTGGGATCTGACAAACAGGGGTCCTGGATGATGGCTGTCTCTTTAGCTGACTCCTGGCAGACTCCAGTCACTGTCCTTTGTGCATGTCCTTAATGCGAGTGCTGTTTGGCTGAAAGGACTTTTATACTGTTTGGAGGAAGAAATGCAGGAAGTGTTAGGCTTTCTGATCTCCGCCTAGATCCCTGGTGTACAGCCTAGCTTGTCACAGCATACTGTACTGTAGTTTAACTTACTTATTCTTGATTCTTTTCCACTGATATTTGTAAGAATTTAGGTTTATTTATTTCAATGTTTTTGACTTTATTATTCTCCATTACAGTACTACTGTACCTCTGCTGTTCTCTCTCTCTCAGGACTCTGAGCACAGGAAAGGCACTCAATTTAATTACCTAAAACTAAAGTAAGTAATCTGATGTTTCCCTTTATCCTGCTCCCCCCAGTTTGAGTTCTTTCTCTCCAGTTCTGCTTGCCTTCATCAATTCAAACATCTGTGTATACACTACCTTTGCTCTCTCTTTTAGCATTCAGAGCACCATGACGATGTCCCCTCTCAACCTTCTGTAGGCTAAATAATTTGAGTATAATATATAGTGGACTGCCCAGGGTCCTTGGGATTCGAGGGAGTCAGCCTGGGTTGCCTAAAAGTTGTACTTCTCTGGCTACTCAGGCCTAAAGTGGTGCAGTGCTTCCAACTTGGATAGCAACATAGGGTACCTGGATGCTGGCTATTACCCCCCTGGAAGCAGTGCATAACCTGCCTACACTGTCCCACCCACAGAACAACTGACACTAGAACAGTAGTAACAATACCAAACCAAGAAATGCAGTTCAAGCAAATAATGTATTTAAAAGGGAGGATACAGAGAGAATGACGGAACAGTAGGGAAAACAGGAGCAATGGGGTAGCAATAAATTCTGTATACTCTACAGTAAGAACAACAACGATTTACACACACAATCTGCCAACCCCCAGCAATCCTACAACCCACAAGTGGGTGCACCTGGCTTAAATCCCACCCCCCACAAAGGCCATGGGCAAGAGCTCTCTTTTTCATTGCAAGGGGTACCTCACTGGGGATGCAGCTGCTTTTAGTAGGGTAGGAATTCAATGACATGCTTTAACTTCTGCAGTCAAAAACACACTTTAAAACACAAACTGTTGCGGAACAATGAACCTTTGAACTCTAGAAAAGAGGCCTCTATTTGTAATCCACAGAAATATGGGTGGCCGGGTGGCCTCCCCAGATTTTCTGCATGACCCTAGAAAAGTGCCAAAGTCCGGCCTAGGGCTTCTCCCTCAGTCCCTGGCACACACAACTTTCCCAGCTGTGAGGCTGAAACTTTGATGGTTACTTACGGTTTTATAGCTTCACAGATACCTCAGGCATCTCCTGATGAAACACAGACAGACGTAAATGCTTCTGACTGGGAAGGAGGCTTTCCTGTGGTCATCTGGTATTCACTCACCGGTCACAGTTCTCTCTTGATCAGTGTAGGGCTGCAGGTGCAGAGCATCCAGCGACACTGAAGTAGGCAGTGGCCTTCTTAGTCAATATTCAAAGGATCACATCCCCCAGATGGAGAAAGACACTGGTGTGGCAGGAAAACCCCACTCCAGTCATTCACCTACAGTACAAACTGTTAGTTTTGATAAAAAAAAAAAAATGTTGCTTTCTTCACAAGAGTCAGATGATGAGATTCCAGACATCTTTAGTCTGCCATGGATTGTAGTGTCTGGCAGACAGTGCTCACCGACTCACAGCTCCTATCTCTCTATTACACTTGCAGAACTGGCTGAACTCAGCTTGTTTACTTCAGTTCCCTTTTATATTTACTGAGCTCAATGCCCTAATGTTCTAAAAATCCCCAGACTGCTTGGGCTGTAGAATGCCAGTTCTGCTCGGCCATGCAAAGCATTTTATTGGTTTTTTTATTCAACAGACTTTAGGATTACAACCTTTGAGTCAGGGACTCATTTACAAAGGCTCCGCATCAGAGCACAAGAAAACAGGACTTACAGAATACATAGTAACAACAAGATGGAATTACACTAGGGATACACATGCATGCAGAATCTGTAGTGTTGCAAACAGATGATTGGCCCAAATTCCCAGGCTGGAAATCCATGACCTCCGACCCATTTTCTAGCAGTCTTTGTGGAGTCAGAGGCTTGGAACTGCATGGGTGTTGCCCAGTGTGTTTACCTCCTGCAGTTCTTTTGTTTCAGCCTCTGCTGCTTTTACTTTAATCGATGAGGGTAGCTCTGTTCCTGTCTTGGTTCGTCTGCCTGCCATTGGGTTAGGACTGCTTTTTATTTTCATGGCAGCTAGCCCATACATGTTAGCCCCATTTTGGGGCGGGCTTACAAGTACATCCAGTCTTTCCTCATAGCTCTTGACCCCATAAGTACTGTACTAATATGTTTGATGGCTCTGAACATTTTAGCATAATTCTAATTCCTCACCTTCAATATCTGCAAGCTGGTTTTCAAGGCCCTGCACAATCTGGGCTCCGGTTATGTGAAAGACATTTTGCACCCCATACTCCTGATCGCCCTCTACATGATGCAAGGGAGACTTTATTGAAGACTCCTCATGCTCAGTTGAAGTCATCAGGGATAAAGCCTTGGCCGTGGTTGCTTCCTGGCTCTGGAACTCTCTGCTGCATGATTGGAACTGCATCTCCTTGGACAAGGTTGTTAAAAAGGCTCTGACAATGTATTTATTCTCCTTTGCATTTTAGGATCCTGGCAGAAAGTTCTTTTACAGTAGGTATTTAGTTTTGTATCGTGCTCATGATTATGAATTGCTATGTGTTTGAGCTGCTTTATGAACAGCATCTAGATCCTCTGTGGCAAGGGGCTTTCAAAATAGGGCTAGCAGTATAGCCTAATGGTTAGAGTAATGAGCTATGGTACATCCAGCAGACCATGATTTGAGACCCACAAACCCTACTTGTATACTGTATTACTCTGAGCAAGTCACTTAACCACTCCAAATCTCCTGGGTCGCCCCGAACACAGGCACTTGTGCCTAGTGGGCCTTACCCAGTTAACAAAGAAAAAAATAAATAAATAAATTCATGCTGATTGACTGCTTGAAGTTGTTTGAAATTAGGACAGAATAAGAGTAATTGTCTATTATGCCCACCCCCTTCTCTTGCCCTCGTTTACTTGCCTAATTCAAAGGTCTATTGCCGCCACTATGGCTCCTTTCAGATGGGCTCACAGCTCCTCTGCTCCCCCCTCTTGCCCCTCCCTGCGAGGGCATGCTTGAGACATATCCCCATCTTAGTAAAGTCCTCTCTCCTGAAAGCCAGGACACTCAACTCTGTGTGGCTTGACTCTGTCACTGTACTCATGCTAAACCACACTTTGTGATGATCACTACATCCCAGGTGTTTGCCCACTCTGACTTCATCAGTTATGTCCCCATTGGTAAGTACTAGATCCAAAATTTCACCCTCCCTGGTGAGCTCTAGCACTAGCTGCCTGAGGCCTGCCCCTTGTACACAGTACAGGATGTCCCTGCTCCTGGCTGAGGCAGCAGCTGTGATGCTCCAATCCACATCTGGCAGATTGAAATCACCTAACAGCAGCACCTCCCCTTTAGCTGCCATTGTGTGGATGCATTCCACTAGAACAGTGCCCACCACCTCCCCTTGTGCTGGAGGTCTGTATATCACACCCACGCGAATGGCAGTGCCATTGCCCATCTCAAGGGTGACCCAAAGTATCTCCACTCTCCTCTGCATTCCCTGTAGCTCAGTCACTCTAATACCCTCCCTGAGATAAAGTGCCACCCCTCTCCCTTTTTACTCCTCCAGTCTCTCCTAAACAGAGTACAATCTTGTACGGCTACATCCCAGTCATGGTTTCTAGTATACTGTACCACGTTTCAATAATAACTATAAGGTCTGAATGATATATCTGTGCTTGCATGAAAAAATACTAAATGAGGGTTATATTTTTCACATAATCCGTCTTGAGTGGGTTCTTTGTTTCACCCTTCTTATATGTCTGAATAGGATCTTATTGGAACAGAACTCTGCACTGCTGTATTTTCCACTCCTTTAGGTCAGGAAGCCATGAGGGTGACTATGTCACAGCAGCTAGCTAGGCAACAAAAGTAACAGCATGCATCAAGAGAAACCTCATTAACAGGTTGAGACATAATGCCCCATAATGGATCCATGGTTGGACCCCTCCACAAATACGGTGTGTAGTTCTTGTCCCTGTATCAATTGGTATAACAGAGAAAGTGCAGATGAAGGAGACCAAGGTGGTCGAATGTTTGGAAAGCACAGGCGGTGAGGATCAGCTTACAGACATGGGACTATTTTCCATGGGGAATAGAATAAAGATTAGGGACATGAGTTATTTATTTATTTACTCACTCATTCATTCATTTAAAGTTTGATGACCATGTAAACCGCAAGAGCATTAAATGCCCATTTTTAAGGAGGACCCCCAGACAAGAAAATACTGTGGTACAACAAATACAAAGAATCAAGGCAGTTACAGATCAAAAGGGTATTGCACATACTGATCAAGTCACATTGCACTTGCATACAGATAAGGCCAGATAGTACTTAACATCAATTTGAACATCGTCCCTGCATTAATATTTTGTATTGAGAATGACAGTTTGTTCCAACAGGTTATGGCTCTGTAAATAAAAGACTGTTGAATTATTGAGGTATAAAAAAGGTGAACATATACAATCATTTCACGCAGATCTAGGAATTATGAAGACTAGTTTCTGAAACTGTGTTGGCCATTAACAAGAATTTGATGAGACCTTTTAAAAATTCCTAAAGCAAAGGGTAAACAATACAGAAGCCAAGAGACAGACAGCCAAGTTTTTCAAAAATAGCACAGTGATGAGTAGAATTAGGATTTGAGGCAGCAACTCTACATATCATGCTATATAAAACCATTGCCCTTTGCACAGAAGTGTTGCTTGCAGTCACATATACAGGAAGACCATAGTCTAATAATGACAGAAGACTGGCCCAGGACTTTCCTTGATTGGGTAGACAGACAGTTTTTGCGTCTCTAAAGCTGACCAAAGAACAGACCTTATCAGGTATGATGTACTGAATGTTCTTGGAATGAGTGTAACTGGTCAATATTGAAACTGAGATTTAAAATGTATCATTCAGCATCAAGGTCCCCCACATTCAAGTGCGAGTCTGGTCCCTATATGCACTTTGTGCGCAAAAACATGTTGCTTTACTTACTGTTTATTGTAGTATAGTAGATTGTATCAGATGAATGTTTTTTAGTTCTGGGCTGATGTCTTCTGTTACTACAAATTGCAGAATCACCTGCAGCTGACATCATAGCCGGAGGCAGCAGTCACAGATTCAATAGCCTTTAATGCATGTTAGATGGGGTTATGTTAGATACACTCTGATCTTTTGTTTGCTGGTTCTGCTGTCCTTCCTCCACTAAGTTGAGTCTCAGCAGGCTATTCTTAGCCCCTAGAGAAAAGCAGTCCTGGAAAACATCTAACGGAGATTATAAAAGCTTTAATATACACTGCAGGCTTTTGAATCTGCCACTGCTGCCTACTCCTCTAATGTCCTCTGTAGGAGAGTCTGGGATTTGTAGTAACAGATAATGTCAGCCTAGATCTAAGCAAAATTAGCCTGCACAATTTATTATAATACAGTAAACAGTAAGTAAAGCAAAATATTTTTTGCGCACAAAGTGCACATTGGGACCAGCCCCACACTTGGGTGTGGGGGTCCTTTGTGTTGACTATTCCCCTTTAAAGCTATTGAATCTCTCAACGATATTTCCATTTAAGTCTTTGATTCATTTGAATGATGGTGGGGAATTTAGTTTTTGTTTTGTGCCAAAATGTATATACTTAGCCTTACTGACATTTCGTTAAAGACTACTTTTATGTTTGATGCGTGCACTTGCACAAAATGTTTTGCTACTGTGAAAGGGGATGGGGGGTGTCATTGCTGAGCCCATTGCAGTTAAAAAAAGGAGGGACTCGGCATTCTAGACCAATGACCATGCACTGTGGTCATGACACAACTCGCTGCTTGCTCGGTGGAAACTTTGTGTGTTTCAAAGGACCCCAAGCTTCTCCAATCAGTGGGCTTCTGTCTTTTGATTTGCATTAAATCGGTCAGTCAGCAAGCAGCTGATTGCCTGTCAACACCAGCACCCTGTCTTTGCGGACCACTGTACTTGAGTACAGGTAAATATATTTCCAGGTACTAGAAAGAAAGCTGAAATTGGAAACCTAGTTAGTTTTTTGGAATGAGGGATAACTGGTACTTTAATCATGCTCCGAAAGTGGAGCCATGATACTGGTGATGCGCATATTGACTTCACTTTCAGAGCACGATTAAAATACGTTTTAGCCCTCGTTTCAAATTTCTGTTGTTCACAGCACCACAGCCATGATCATTCATTTATTGGTAACCTGCACGAAAAAGACAAACTAATAAAGGGATTTTTTAATTAGCTTTGTCAGCCATCTCTGGAGCCCCTCCAAGAGCTTGAGATCCCTCTTTAAGCAGGGGTGCCAGAACTGCACAAAGTATTCTTGGTGCAGCCTCACCAGTGATCTGTACAGCCACAGGATCACCTTGTTCCTTGAGGTAATCCCTCTGGAAATACACCCTAGCATTTCATTGGCCCTGGCCACTGCCAACCTGCACTGCTCCGAGTGTTTCATATTCCCTGTGACCACCACCTGCAGATACCTTTCCTCTTCTGTGACCTTTAACCTCTCTTCCCCTATATAGTAGGTGTTCCTTGGGTTCTTTGCCCCAAAGTGCATGACCTTGCACTTCCCAGCATTGAACCTCAGTTGTCATGTTCTTGATCAGCTCTCCAGTTTTGCCAAGTCCATGTGAAGCACCATCCCCTTCTCCTCAGAATCCACCACTGCACCAATATTGGTGTAATCGGTGAACGGACTTATCTTGCTGTCTACCCCCTCCACTATATGTGCTATGTATATGTTGAATAGGACAGGTCCTAGGACTGAGCCCCATGGGACACTGCTGATGACTGTCTGGGGATGTTGAGAGTCTCCCCCTACTACCACCCTTTGTTTCCTATTTCCCAACCAACTTTCCACCCACTTAACCAGTCTTTGACCTGCCCCCATGGCCTTGAGTTTACTTATCAGTCTGCCATGTAGCACTGAGTCAAAGGCTTTACTGAAATCCAGATAAAGGACATCAACCTCCTTTACCCCATTCAGTGACCTAGTCACCCAGTCGAAGAATTCACCCAAGTTTCTTTGGCAGGACCTCCTGTTGATGAATCTATGTTGTCAGTCATCCCCCAACCCATGTTCTTGCATGAATTCCACTGACCATTCCTTTAGGATGGTCTCCATCAATTTCCCCCACTAAGGATGTGAGGCTGACTGGCCTGTAATTTCCTGGCTCATCCCTGGAGCCACTCTTATGTATGGGTACCACGTACGCCATTCTCCAGTCAAGTGGCCCACATACTGTCTGCACGGAGGTGTTGATTCATCAGGGGTGCTGTCATGACCTCTGTTAGTTCCATCAGCACTCTCAGATGTATCTCATCTGGACCTGGAGCATTGTCCACCTTAAGAGATCTTAGGCCATCCAACACCCTCTTCTTTGGAATCTCAATATCTGTTCTCCCTTCCCCTCCTCTCCCCTCTGACTGTCTCCCCCATCGTTCCCCAGAGGGATGGGCCCATCCTTCTCCTTTGTAAATACTGAGCAGAAGTGCTCATTTAGTACCTCTACTTGGTCTGCCCATTCTCTATTGTTGTTCTTAATTCTGGCAATCTGTTTCTTACTTTTTCTTTTATTCTTTGACATATTTAAAACAAATTTTCTCCCCCTTCCTAATCCCCTGCACCAGCCTTAACTCCTTTGTAACCTTGGTTCTCCTCACTACCCTGGTCACCTCTCTGGATTTCGTGATGTACTCCTCCTTGTCCGACTCCCCGCATGTCCTTTTAAAGGTTTTAAAAGCTGCTCTTTTTTCCTTCACTCACTCTTGCATCTCCTTTGTCCACCAACTGGGCTTCCTGGACCTTGAATTCTTACTAACACTCTTTGTACAAGAGTTTGTTGCCTCCAGAAGGTCTTTCTCTGGGATTGCCCACTTTTGGTTTTTGTCCATGTCTGGCCTGATGGTGGCCACATGACCTCCAACTATGGGTGCAATTCTGCTGAAGTCAGCCCTCCTAAAATCTGTGTCCTTAGATTTTCTAGCCCTCCCCTTCCTACCCATGCCTAATGAGAACCACAACATATTGTGGTCAAGTAACCCCTAGGTGGCACTATCCTATGGGCTACTACCCCTGCCTGTAAGGTTATGCACAGGTTGAGGGGCCTGAGCTCTATGAAATGGTGCCTCCGCCTGGAGGAATGGTATTGGGGTAGCTTAACTGCTCTGGTATAGCCCTCCGGTATGCTATAACTATCTACCTACCCACCTAGTGGCCTCACACTTAAAATTACAATACCTTGTTGCGCATTCTGGACAGCAGCATGCACCCTGAACACCTGTAAGAAAATAGCTACCATCAAAAACGCATTACCTTTCAGCTATTTGCATTAACCCAGCACTCAGTAATGAGATGCTCATGGACCAGATTAACACTTAAACAACAAACAGATTTATTTAGGGATTAAAATAAGGGTTAGGGGATGCAGATTAAAATTAGACTAATTGGCACTTTTGATTTTAGCAGTATTTCAACTTTACATAACATTTAAACCAATACATTAACCCTTTTTGAATGTCCAGTTGACCTCACTGGGTACCCAGGATAAGCTACATTGCACACCTGAAGCGATGCCATAGGCTGGCTGGCGTAGCAGCTGGTTGGGGCCCTTAAATAAAGAAGTGGTTAAACTTTCTTTCGTACTTGATTGTAAAACCATAAATCACTTGTAAAAACTCAGACATTTGTAATCTCCAGGCCTGATGGCCTGCAAAAGCAGTCTAAATCCAAGTGCAGACTTGTAAAACAAATCATTTGGAATAAGCAAAGTATTTGGTGTTGCAGGGTAAAACCCTGAGGTACTCACTGAACCTTGAACCTCTGGATCTGGTCTGATTTCCAGGATGGCTTTTCTTGAGGCAGGATGTGGCTGCAGACTGCAGGACTTCGTCCTTTCTGGCAAGGACCAGGATACAGGGACCAGAGCTTGAATGACTCACCCCTTCATCAAGGTGTAGTCCCAAAGCGTGTCTGCAGCCCTCAATGAACTTCTCTGCAGGAGCTGATTCCCTTCTCTGGTCATCTAGCAGCTTGGCTTTTATGGGCAGCGACAGTCTATTAAACAAATTACTTGGCATCACTAGTTCAGCTAGGATACAGTTCAGCAGTAGGCTGCACAGCTTACTCACTTGCACATAGCAGTCCTGGAAATGCAAGTTGTCACACAGCAGTTCAGATCTCCCTCTGGCAAATTGACTGGAAAAAATTTCAGTGACCAAAGGCATCAATTTCAGGTGCAGTCCCCGAGACAAAAACAGCTTCTCACCGAATGCAGGTGGGGATCCTTCAGCAGCTCTGATCTCACCTTCAGTCTAGAAATTCACTCTGGGAAATAACCCTTTTCTGTCTCTTCCTCTGGGAAGAAATTGCAGCTGGTTCTGCAGATTTTGGCTGTCCCAATTTCTTGGCAGGTGGTTTGGCTGAGAAGAGGCAAGGCAGGCCTCTCTGCAAGTTCCCAGAGCTGCAAGGAGCCTCCTGACAGTCCAAAGGCTCAACCCAGACTGACTCAAACTGACCCACCAACTCCCAGATTCAAACAGTCCCTCCTTTTATAAAGGAAAACATTTCTGTAATCTGATTGGCTATACAGGCAAACCATCACAGTCCCAGTCCTTTAATGGGACAGTATTTTGGCTCCTAGATTTTGTCCCTGATTTTTCCCCACAAGTTTCTGGCACTGTTCCAGAAATCCCCTTGGTTTAATCCTGGCTTCCAGTTGGCCACTAGGCACAAAAATGGAGTCTGTATATACAGTTTTCATGCAGTTCGAACAGTGTCCCCAGATATAAAGTCCTGGTGAAGCCAGAAATCGTACTTTATTTAAATAATAGCCCCACATTTAGTTAGCCCCAACAATTTTCTCTTAATTGTGTTCATTATTTAATATTTATTTTGCCCCCCCTACGCTGTCGCTGCTGCCATAATAATAACTCCCTAGGCAGCAGGCAGCTGCTTATTAATATTCATGTGGGGCTCATTAAAATGCATGAGCCCCACTTTTTACCCCATTGAAAACTGTATTTTCCCCTTCTTTCTGAGGTCACCAGTTCCCATTTGGCTTAGCAGGGCACAGGGACCAAGAAATAAACCTTGGGTTGACCGCATACTGAACGGTCGGCAGATGAAAGCGCTGCAGGGTGCATGCTTGAGTGCTGGTGGCACAGAAACATGCTGGCAGCTCATGGTTTGTTTTTTAAGCCTGAAATGGGCTAAACAAAGTTACTGGGGCTGTTTGGGGAAACCAGGGAAACACTTGTGGCACTGAAGGAAGGGCCAAGTGACAGGAGATGCCACGGGGAATGGGAGGATGCCGGATGCAATGGGAGAACACTAGGAGGCATCAAGGTAAGCTCCTCAAATGGGGGGGGTGTTACAGTCACTCCCAGCCAGGAGGGCTTCAACCCTAACATCTTGTACCTGGTCGCTGTTTGCTAGGACCAGGTCCAAGATATTCCCCTCCCCAGTTGGTTCCATCACATGCTGAGTGAGGAAGACATCCTGAAAACTGACTAAGACCTGTTCCCTTATGCTAATTGTGGTCACTATGTTCCAGTCTACCCCCGGTAGATAGAAGTTGCCAACAGCCACTGCCCTTCCCTTCTGGCAGTGCTTGATGACATTTGTCACCAGCTCCTGGTTGATGTCTTCCTCCTGAGATGGAAGTCGGTATGCAACCCCTAATCTAACCTTCTCCCACTTAGCATTCTGAATGCTGATCCATAAGATTTCTGCTTTCCCCTCCTCCCCTTCCTTTCTTCTGACAACTAATCTCTCCCTTATGTATAGAGCCACCCCACCCACCCCTACCACTCCCTCTATCCCTTCTATACAGGCTGTACCCCGGAACTGTTAGGTCCCAGTCCTGGTTCTGGTAGGCCCTGTCTCTGTAATGGCAGCAATGTCTATTTTCCCTTCTGCTGTCAGCGCTTGGAGCTCTGGTATTTTATTCCCTATGCTCTTCCCATTCAGGGACAGTGTCCTCCAGCCATACCCTGCTCTCCGCTTGCTCCCCTCTTGGGCCCTAACCTTTCCCTTGGTTGAACTATTCCCTAACTCCCTATCACCATCTGGGAGGGGGGGGCAGGAGGCCTCCCATGCCTTTTGCCTCCTTGAGTCTACTTTGTCTTAACCCCCTCGTCCCCTGTCTTCAGTTTAAATTATATGAGCTTTCAATAAACTCCACCAGTTTCCTTTTTTAGGACCACCAATCCCTACTTGCTGAGTTGCAGTCTGTCTGGGGCAGAAAGGCTCTTGTTTTCCCTTGTTGACCCCAGCCCCCCACAGGAACTGCATTTTGGGGTACATGCAGTAACCTGGGATTGAAAAATATAAGCCCTTTCAGTTTTAAAAAGCTTGCTCTTCCTAATGCCCTACCTGATATGTCTGGTTGGGGGATGGGCTGGAGTTTTGGGAGGAGTTTTGAATGACTATCCTAGTTTGAGAAAGGGCTGTGAAAACATATCAAAGCCTTACTTCACTACTGAATGAGTCTTGATTCAACAAAGAAAGTACCATGTTAATGTTTCTATTGGTATGCTTGTTCTAGGGCTAGAAGATAGGAAGGTCATGGGTTCTAGTCCCACACCAGGAACTTAGGCTACTACAAAGTACTGACACTGGCACTACTAATGGAGCACTACACTGTTAAGAAATAAACCTTGGCTTGGCGTGCCTTTCTTGTCACCCATATGTAAAAAATACAATAATGTGCAATATTCTGTTCTTAGTAATATGAGATGACTTTCCTTGCTGTGACTTTGTCAGGTGTTACTGAGCCAGTACTGATAACTGTGTGTATTGGGGCATATCATGGTTCTCCATATATTTAGGGTCCAAGAGCTATCAGTTCACTGGGGGCCCCCAAAACTGTAAAGCCGGCCCTGAATGTATGCATGTATTTTAAAAACAGTTGTACCCATTTGCCTATTAGTTTGAGCCCATGCTCCCTAGTTCTTGTTTATTGAAAAACAGTAAATAACCAGCTAACTATACATACACTACAGTATGTTAAACACCCCTATTACATCCCCAATGAGCCTTCTCTTTTCTAGTCACAACAGTCCAAGATGCTTTTAACTGCCTACCCCAAATCCCATCCTACTTAGTGGCACATATTTAAGACAGTACTCTGACAGAAAAGAACATGCAGATGGCTTCATGGATGTGTGCTGTTAGGATAGCAGAGAGCAATTTGCAATGCAGAAATGATGACGGATCAGGCTAACAGTCTCATCTAATGTACAGTCTGGCATATATATTATTTAAGCAATAATGCATGATAGGGTGTGGTATATCATGGGATATCGTCACGCCTCGAATAGTTGGGCACGGCGTCCAACAACCCGAGAAGTAATGATATACCACACCCTGGAGTGCATTATTTCTATTACAAACTGGGCTACAAGTTTTATAAGTAAAAAAAAAGTTTTATAACTTTTCAAAACTGAGTTTTTGGGATAATGTAGGAGTACATTATAAGAAAATAATTCTTGAAGGGCATGGCCAGCAGGTGGTGCTCCTGGGGTTGGAGGTGACTGAAGAGGTAGTGTTCTTGTGACTTGCCACCCCCCCCCCCCCAGCTGTGCTTCACCTGCCTTTTATTTAGTTTTGGAGTAGTTTAAATAAGCACCATCATGAGTGGCATTTGAAATGGCTTGTGTTTTTGTGAGCTGCTTTCAGTTCACTTTCGATTTGTTTCAGCAGGTGAGCAGCTGCTGTTGTGTCCTTATGGTGGGAGTAAGTAACATCAGCAGTGGTTCCGGTCCCAATGATACAGCGACAGTTAATGTTGCTTGGGATACTGTGGAATGCAGTGTTGTTTTTTTGTCATGTGTTCTTTTCTTTTAATCAAAAAGCTGCGCGCTGTGAAGGTTTGCACTCAAATTAAAGTTGTTGCAAATGACAGTCAGTGCTGTCACTCAAATGAACGTTACTGCAAGTGTCCATCAGCAGAGGAAGTAGCAACTTTAAAAAAAAAGAAAAGAAGAGGTTAAGTCAGCTGGAGGGATTGGTGTTTTCCATGAGCTGGCAGGAGCGTTGCTATGGTCTGTGAGAGTAATGGGCAGGCCAGTGTGGCACAGAAGCTGCAGAGATGGTTTGTATTTGTCTGTGCTTGGTGGGTGGTGATTTTTTGTTTGAATGGGACCAAGAAGCTGCTACTACTGACTGCAACTTCAACGTAACTGTCTGGGCATGGTTGAGAGAGTTTAGTGTTTTTTTTTTAAATGGCAGTCTCGATGTCTGAGTCACTCCAGACTGCAGGACATGGCATACGTTATGGTCAGAGGAATTAGTTCAAGTGAGGAGGCTGGTGGCCGGAGACTTTTTGAAGCCATGATGATGTAGCCAGATATCATCATGGCTTCAAACTGCTGCCTGCCAGTCAACTTCCTACATTTTCGGCAACCAGTTCATAATATAAATTATAACATGGGTTAGGAGAAAAAAGAAATGCAATTGGTGAAACACCATCAGGTGACCGTGGATTAAATGCCTGTATATGCACAGTTGCTGTGATGCTCCCTGAATCAATATCCTGGGGCAGTGCAGCACTCATTATTAAGGGGGAGAATCAGAACTGAAAAGCAGCACCAGCCCACCAGCACAGTGGTAGGGCTACCGCTTGCAGCGCCAGTGACCTGGGTTCAGGAATGGATTCAGGTGACTAGAAGGTCGGCCAGCGAGAGGAGGATGGACTGCCCAGAGGCTGCTCTCCTCCTCGGGGGAGGGTGAGTTGCTTGTTCCGCTGCTCTGCTGTCACCTGGGTGACCACGGGTGGAGGTGCAGCGGGACAACAAGAAACATGAAGGGGGCCATCAGCTGGGAGCCGGAGCATCTGCATGTTGTTATGTGCTTGACCCTTGGCTCCCCAAGCATGCCGACGTCCTGTGGGATGAGCCAGCAAACCAAGGAAATACCCCGCCATGGACAATGGAGCTGGGACCCGGCTGCCCCAGATAACCCACAACTGGGTTCCCAATGGATGCCACAGTAGGTCCTCCTGAAACACTGATGGACTGGAGGGAGGAATCGGGGAACCCCTCTCCTCCTCCTCCCTGTCTGAGGGGGGGTAGGCTGAGGCATGATGGAGGTAGGTCTAAATTATACCACGAGAGTTACCTGAGGAGGGATTAGGGGACCACCAGCCTAGGGCTCCCTGAGGAAGCTCCTCTGTGACAGTGAGATGGGGGCAAAAATAGAGAATATATATAAAAAAAAGAACTGAAAGGCAGCTATTTAAAACAGTAGTAAAATGAGAGAGTGCTCCACCACAGTTATCGGGAATAATGGGGAGCCACCTTTTGGCATTTAATCCAGGGTCACTTGATGGTGTGTCAGCAATTGCATGTGTTTTTGTTCCTAAACCATGTTATTGCCCTGTTCGACTGCCAGTACACTGCTGATAGTGCGGGGAGAGTGACAACGAGAGTGGGAGATATAATAACAATTGCTGCAATCTGCTCTCTCTCACTCTCTGTCTCTGTCTGCTTTTCAGGAGAGCCAGGTTGCACACAGTGTCATGATTAAAGCCCTTACTGAAGCGACAACGACCGACCACCATCCATAAACACTGAACAGTACATACCTTTTTTTCTGATGCTGTTGTATGTCGCTGACTGGCAGCAAGGAGCCCTAAAGCTCGGCTGATAGTAAGAGAGGAAGTGACAGGGAGAGTGGGAGCTCTAATAAGCAATTGCTGCAGTGTGCACTCTCTTTCTCTGTCTATCTGCTTTCCAGAAGAGGCAGGTGGAGCACAGGGTCCCTCCAGTCGACTGTGACACCAAGAAATAGAAACATAGAAACATAGATGTTGATGGCAGATAAGGACCGCAAGGCCCATCCAGACCAAGCAGTCTACAGAGAGTGAGCACTGTAATGCACTGGAGAGAGACAGAACTGTGAGCAGTCTGTGTCTCTCTCTTCATTCCTGTAGCATTTATCTCTCTCCCTCTGTCGTGTACCTCCATGGCTGCAGAAATTGTGTGTGTCCATGACAAGTTATAATGTGAGCATCAGGCTGGCAGAGTGACAGAGACATAGGAGAGAGAGGAAAGGAGAGAGGGAGGGAGGGAGTGAGCAAGTGAGCGGGTGCCCCCCCCCCACACCATGTGGAACCCTTCTGTTGTAATGTGAGGGAGCAGTGTCCTATGCAGTGACAGCAATTAGCACATCCAGTCTGTGATTGACAGCTATAGTGTGTGTGTGTGTGTGTGTATAAGATCCTCAGACCTCCCATTGAGCTCTGAACTGCATGTGTGTCTGTGTTTGAAGAGGGGGGGAGGACAGCAAAGGAAAGGGTGTAGCAAGTATAAGAAACTCTGTTATGCACAAGACATGTCAGAAATCATGTCAGTACTGTATGTCTGACATTTCTATGTGCATAACAGCTATCACATATGTATTACTTGTTGGGGACTATTTTGTAAGGTGGCAGAATATTTTCTTGGTATTTAAACAGGATAAAACCTCATGTCCATGGTTTTTGCTTTATGTTGCACATAACTCATATTATAAGTGCAATACCCACACCAGAGTATGTGGATATACTGTAGGCATTTAATTCATACCTCAGGTGCTGTGAGGACACTTGGCATGTAGCCTCATGACTCACAATGCACCTGAGGAGTGTATTAAATGCTAATAACCCCATACCCTGTCATGGGTTAATGCTAACATAGTTAAGAGAAACCAAGACCTATCAGATGTGATCTCATGACCATGCATTTTTCCAGTACAAAAGCACAGGCCAGAAATATGTAACTTTCGAAACCTCATTACTCTGTATTTTTAAAATAAAATGAGACGACCCATTTTCTAATTGTGATAAGGCACTACAGGCACAGTTTTTTCCACAAAACCTTTTTAAATATGCTGCCTAGACTGATTTAAAATGTTCAATCAAGAAGGACTACTTATGGCATAGTTCTTGTTTAATGGTGTCCTGGCAAATCGCAATAGCACAACAAAACTGATCACTTTCGTTGGTATAGTGACTGCCATGTGGTACTAGGGGCTGACAAGATGGACCCCAAGTCCCTTTTGTCTTTTTTATATGTTAGTCACGATACTGATGTTCACACAGAAACATGCAATACAATTCAGGGCACATCAACTAATACATTTAAAAAATGTGCTATTGTATAACACAAGAAAACAGACAGTTGCAAGATTAATGTGCTCGTACAAATTTGGTGTAAGGTAAGGAATCAAGAAAAGGCCCCTGTTAGCATGTCAGGACTAGAGTGGACCCCATTAAGTCAGACATGGTTGTACAGTGACTTCTAGTGCGTGTGACAGACTCTGAGTTTTCCTGATGAGTGCTGAGATGGACTGGATGGGGACTCCGTGAGACAGAGCTGCCTTTTGCTGTCCATCCTCATGGGTTTAATGATGTAGTGTTTATTTCAGTAACAGGTTGACAACAACATGCTTGGCAGTAAGGCTTTAAAGACCTTACAGGTCACATCTGCAGTGTTGAGTAAGGCAGCTGTGGAGGTCCTCCTGACAGTTTGTTTACTGCCTCTGTCTTTCCTCCCCTGATGAAAGCAAAGGTGACCTTGAATTCCAAACTGCTATCAGCTGTGATCCTGCAATCATTTATTTATTTATTTCAGTTTTGGAATTACAATCTTTGCACCAAGGGCTCTTTTAAAAAGGTTCCAAGTCAATAGACAAGAAACATTACAATACAGAGAACATACAGTTAGGAGACATGACAGGAAGCCAGTTACAACTCTGAATGGGAAAGGTAGTATCAACAAATGCAGAAAAAAAACAAAAAATAGGTAATCATGATTACAAACAGGTAATCATACTTCCAAAAATTAGCAGCAGTCAAATTATCACATTAATAAATGCAGTTAGTGAGGAAGTAGCAGCCAATAGCAGCTTTGTCTGGGGATGGTGTGTGGGGTGAAAGGGGATGGTAGGAGGGGGGAGGTGGGAGGTAGCAGCCTGAAATGGCATTGTCAAGGTGGAGTGCATAGGGGTAAGAAGGGGTAGTAAGTGGGGGTGAAGTAAAGTGAGCCAAAAAAGGATAGTAAGTGGGGGTGAAGTAAAGAAAGCCAAGTGCGGTGACCCCGGACAGACATTGCAAGAAGGGAGGGGGTAGTGGCCTGAAAGAGGTTTGGTCCAGGGACATTAAGGGATGAATGGGGGATGGGGGGAGACAAGGGGGAAGATGGATGCAGTCATGAACTCAGCCCAGTCTTGCACAGGTTCTTAGAAAATAACAACTTAAGATCAGACATTGCTTGGCATAAAATGAGACATGGTGTATCATCCTATGAGAACTGTTCTATGAAAAATAAACATGTTATTACCCAAATTAATACATTTATTCAAACACTCTCTTCACGAATATTCCCTGCTTTTTATCAAGTCAGGATAAAGGAAAATGTCAGAAAGCCTTTCTTCACACAGTGGATGGATGGTTAACATGTGGAACAGCCCACCTAGCTAGGTTGTGGAACCCTAACAGTGTTCAGGTTTTCAAAGCAGGGCTAGCCAGATTCCTGGAGGAAAATAGCATTGAAGATTGTGCAGCATGAGGGGGAGTAGCATAGCATCACCTTAATGTACTGTATAATGTAATTTATGCTTGAAACCTGAAAAATTACTGCCTGTACATTGTAATTAACTGCCTCTCTCTCTGTTGTTTTACCATGTAATGTAATCCCGGGTCGGCCCTGAAAAAGGGACCTCTGAGGCTCAGTGGGCGTATCCGGTCATCAAAATGTAATAAATAAATAAAGTCTGGCCGATGAACCTGGATGTGTGTATTTATTCAAAGTGAGTATATCATCATTATCATGAGGCAGAAAGTGTGGATAAGACAGACCCTATGATCATTCTGTCACTACACTTTACCAGCTTCTTGTCAAACAATGCATGCATTACAAAGCTGCTCTCCAGACTTTCAAGGCCCTACGTGGTCAAGTCCCTGCCTATCTGGCAGACCTGAATCCATTCTACATTATATGCTCCCCCAAATCCCCTTACTCTACCAGGAGTGGCCTCCTCTCTGTTCCTGTTGGGAATCCGGTTAATCGTTGGTGGTTGTGCTTTTTGTGTACTGCTCTGCTCCCACTGACCATAAGCATTGACTTCTCCTCACAGTTCGATCAGCCTATTCCCTTTCCAAATTGATTTGATTCCCACAACCTCTGCTTCCATACTGTTTGACGCTAAGCAACTCACTTAACCTCCCCAGTGTTCCCAGATCACCCCTGAAAACAGACTTTGAGCCCAGTGGGCCTTACCCAGTTACCAAATTAATTAAAAAAAAATCAAGTCCTCATGAAAATCCTATGGCTTACAGATGCTGAGATATAGAATGTAATGCACAGCACCTGCATGTTCACGTAAAACCTCTATTAGCTTTTTAATTGTCAGTTGCAGCTGCTTCACATTTTGACAGGTTGCAGCAGATTATTTATAGCTGCATCATCTTGCATTTTGTTTTTGACTTAATCTTGGGAAAACATTTTACGATGCACTGAGTGAATTATGCCACATAAAATAAATCGTAATGGAACTGGATCCCAATGCTATGTTACAATGGACAACATGCATGAACATTACCTCTAGCGGTAACACAACTCTACTTTGCCATTGTTAACCCAAATTAACAACACTCAATGCTGTTCAAGTAAGTAGCAACACATGACATGGTGTGCATTATGTTACAGTAGATCACTGACGTGCCTGGTGCATTGTGAAGCACGAGTGCCTTCAACCACCTAGGCAGTGCAGTGCTCTAACAAAATACACACTCTGGAGTATGTCATTGTACTTATAAAATGTGTTTTAACTGTGTTTAGGAATTATAGCAATGAATCTGAAATATGTAAACTCTAGAAACTTTAACTTTTGGTTAAGTTTATTTAGAAATTGCAATAATGAAGTTTAAATATGTAAAAGTTGGAAACTTTCATTTTTGTCTAAGTATGTTTAGGAATGGTAATGGTAATATTAAATGAATGCTGAAAAGAGAATATGGAGTTAGAATCAGCCTTTTGACCATAGGTCTTCTTCAGGAATTATCAAAAAGAGAAAAAAGCAAAGTTACTGGAGAGGTAAGTGGTAGTCCCCCTTGAGGACTCCTCAGCTCATTTACTCCCACTATGCCTTTTCATACCCATCATCATCTTTTTGTTTTCCATATTCTATTCCTGTATTGCCTATTATCACCTTTTCTCCCAGATCTTCTCCCCATTTTCTTTCCTCACTATAAATATTCCTTATTTCCCCTTACCTCTCCACTAACTTTGCTTTCTTTCTATTTTATATAATTCCTGAAGAAGAACTATGGCCAAAATGTCAATTTAAACTATTTTCTGTTTTCAGCATGCATTTAATATTACCATTCCTAAACATACTTAACTGAAACTTAGTTTCCAACTGTTATATATTTAAACTTCATTACTGTAATTTCTAAATATGCTTAACCAAAAATTAAAGTTTCCAGCTTTTGCATATTTCAAATTAATTATTATAATTCCTAAACTCAGTTTAAAAAACACATTTTACAAGTGCAATAACATACTCCAGAGTGTGCATTATGCTTCCTTCTATTTTCATCATGCATTTAGTATTACCATTTTGTTTTATTTTCAGATCACAGGCTGACACAACACTTTGTTTTATGTTTAGAAATTACAAGTTCAAATATGTATAATTAGAAACTTTACACCTTCTGGAACTTGATGTTATTTTTTATTTAACTGTAAGAAATTTGTCTTAATGGGGATTCCATACTTGTAGTTTTTTTAATGAGTAGTTGTGACTTCCTTATTTAAGAGAGAGAGAGAGAAATAGATACAAACACAAAACCATAGGCATAGGAACCAAGGGGGTGATAGGGGCAGCAGCCCCCCAATTTTTTATTTTTTTATGGCAAAAACTAGTTTAGAAAAAGTGCCCTTTGTACCCTCATAAGTGCCCTTCTGATTCTCCACACCCTCAGCTTTTACTATCTTCTGGCATCCTTGCACACAACTGACAGCAATGGGATCCATACTGTGCATATGAGTGGACTGATGGAGGTCAAAGACAGGAGTGGTGAAATGTGAGTGACAGAAGCACAAGTGTAAGCAAAGTGCGAGTGGCAGTGTGAGTGTAAGCAGCAGTGTGAGTGCAAGCAAGACAGAGACAAAATGATAGCACCAAAGGTGGATGTTTCTCCATTTTTTAAATCTTGGCCTCTGTTGTGCAAGATGTGAAAGGATGGTGGGAGGCTGAAGACTGTGGAGTGGTGAAGTGCGGAAGAGCAATTGCAAGCATCAGTGCAACTGCAAGTGGGAGTGTGACTGTTTCTAACATGTAGACGAGATGAACTCATCATGACTACATAAATGAAAACAAGAAAGGAAAAATGTTGCTAATTTTGCCATTTAAGTCTATAAGTAGTGTTCTTTGAACAATATGGGGGGGGGTGGGTTTGGAACTGAGTACACAGTTTGTGGATTTAGTGAGGAGAACAAATGGCTATCAAAAAGTTTTGCAAGATCCTGTGGTGGTGCAGTGATTTGTGACAAGGCCAAGTTCCAGGATGACCGTGCATTCAGCAAAATCAGCGCATGGTCATTTGATGTGTTTTAGTCAGTCAAATATGTATATTGTTTGTACCCATTTTCTTCAAGTACATTGAAGAACCTGGTTAGTCAGAGCCAAGTAAAATGGTTCTAACACAAGAGGTAATGTTCATGAATGCAGGCCATCTTACATACAGTATACAAGTGTGATATTAAGATCACCTTATCCCTTTGGAACCTGCTGCCCTCCTCCCTCTGATTCTCCCCCCTCAGTCCTTGCCTTTAGATGTCTGCTAAGGCTTAACCTCCTCCTCCCCTCCCCTCACCTGTCACTCCCCCAGTTGAGCCATCCTGACATCTTTCTCCTACTTTTGCTGACCCCCCCCCCCACCTACACCTCACTGTAACAGGACTAATGGTGCTCCCGCTCTTGGCTTCCTCTCTGTATCCTCATCAATGTTGCCTCCAGCATTCTTGCACATCTAATACATAATGCTTTTGTGAACTCAGTTTGACTCATCACATCTTGGATCACTTGTGCTTATTTTTTTTTTTTATTGTAGCTAGCATGTTCAGTTGTTTGTAACTTTTTACCTTCCTGTATCTACTCCATATCCGTCTCCTCTGGTCACTCCTGGAAATGAGCCTCTACTCACTGTGCCTTTCCTGATTGCCAATTTTAAAATAAATAAATTAGGAGTGTTTGGAGCTGCAGAGGATATGTACTAGCCTTCCACTGCCGGAGACTAAGCAGTCTGCTAAGCCTTGTAGTAGGTGAACCTTTGTCTTTGGTCCCACCCAGGAAACCTGGCCTTAGGTAGGCAGGTAAGATTCTGCAGAGGGGGGGTCATGTGATGTCTGGCTAGAAGGAGCAGCACCATGGTACTTCTCCTGCTCTCCCAATCAACATTTCAGCTCATAAAAGTAAGAATTCAGCAGCCAACTAAACTGAAACCTACTCGAAGGACACTATTAAGGACTTATCCAGAAAAAAACGCTTCCAAACTGCAGCATGGAGATTACAATGAAGCAGGAATTGCCTCGACATACTCCTCCTACCTCACCAGACAAGGCTGCGAAGAAACCAAAACAGCAGATCTCCAAAACAGCCCTGACCTCGCTGAGCAATGTGGCGCCAATGCTGCTATCAG
Organism: Neoceratodus forsteri; assembly: GCA_016271365.2. Classification (NCBI taxonomy): domain Eukaryota; kingdom Metazoa; phylum Chordata; order Ceratodontiformes; family Ceratodontidae; genus Neoceratodus; species Neoceratodus forsteri. The sequence continues at coordinate 934,456,809 of CM057455.1, forward strand.
AAGAGCTCTTTTTGATCGAGATGAAACCTATTCAAGAAGCAATTGCTCTTTTGACTACAGAAGTAACTACATTGAAATCTAACTTACCAGAGATATCCAGATAAACAAGGGACACTGAAGCGAGAGCAATATTGCTAGAAAAGCGGAAGGCAGTTACGGATCCTGAGCTGGTGGCAATTAAAAGAAAGCTTGCCAGAATGGAACCCAAACTGGAGAATTTAGAGGGATGTAGCCATCGCAACAATCTGGTATTCATTGGATTTCTGAGGGAGAGGAAGGTTCCTCTCCTATTGTATTTGCTCAAAAACCGCTGGAGAAAATAGCAGACCCCTCTCCTAGCGGTCCCTCATATGTGGTGGAGCAAGCTCTTCGGGCATTGCACCCCAAACCTGATCCAAACCCCCCCATCCCTTCCTCCTGAAGCTACTGAACTTTTTAGATAAACAACATATAGCTGTGAAGTTGAGAGAAGTACAAGCAGTAATGTGGGAAGGCAATAAGATATGCACTGCACAGGACCTGCCTGCTTCAGTTCACCAAAAAAGGGGATCTTCCATGCCACTCTCACATGGCCCATCCTGGCAGGTGTGCATTTCAAGATGTTATATCCAGTGCAACTACAAGTGAAGATTCATGAGAAATGGCATGCATACCACTCCAATGAACAAGTGGTACAAGATCTACAGTGACTTTTGCCAGATCTGTTTAAAAAATGAGGGTCCTGCGGTACAGAACCTTAGGAGAAAAGGAGGAGAGACTGGAGGGCTAATGTTCACAGAAAGAAATGTTGTAGTGGGGCAACAACTGAAAGCTTCAAACTCAAATGGATGGTCTGGCCTCTGAATTGTGAAGATTCCTGGACTTGGGGCTAACGATCAAAATTTCAATCAGTGATGGGAATGGTTTGGGAGTTGTGCCTTGGCTTCTTCCTGAAGAATAGATGATCAGATCGGTAAAAGGGAAAGCAATCTCTATTTGCAATTAGGACATGCAGTATCTGCTAATGACTAAGCCATACTGGACTAACTGCAAGTAGGGGAAAATTGGGGCACCTCGTGTATTAGAGGAACCAGGACTTGCAGTTTGTGCATTTATTTCTGGGGACTCACTCTCGATGATGCGCACAACTGTGGAGGTGCAGAAGCTGACTAACTGCTGCAGCAAGGGCTGCATGAGAGTGCACAGAGCTGCAGTGTGGGGGAAGAGCTCTTAGTGAACTGCTCGAGTCAAGAGAACCATAGTTCATTAATGTTTTGCAGCTTTTTTGGGGGGGGGATTGGTTTCTTTCTCCTTGATGGATATAGTACCTGTTGTACTAGAAATTATATATAAGGGATCAAATAAGTAATGAAGAAGTGTGGGGAATGTTAAGTTTAGCTCACGTTGAAAAGGCAAGATATTATAGACCCTCTCTGATTTTCACCTGTGTTATAGATAGAAGTATATGATACTAGAATTATGGGTATATTATTGTTACCTTTTTTTCTGTCAATTCAAGAGTTCAAATAAGGGCAATCATAAAAAGTAAAAGGGCTATGACTACACATATCGCAAGGGAAATTAATATTAATTTCCCAGGATAGCTAATGGAACGCTAGTTGATTATAATACTTCCTAGCATAGAGTAGTCACATAGAATGATTAAGCAACAGATTGAAACATAGTCAGCAGGAAATGAAGTTAAACCCTGAAGTAAGCTTTCTAGGAGATGTTTATTAGTAAATATAGGTTTTAGGGTTCAGTAGAAAATCCTCCTTCTTGTTATTTAGATGCTGTGGGCAATAAGGGTAAGTGTGGATAGTATGTTTGGCAACTTAAGGGAGTTGGGGGAAGTGGGAGAACTGGGGACAGTTGAACCTAGCAGTATCACATACCATATCAAGGGAAGGGACCCTTACATCACCAACTCATACCAAGCAAAGTAAAGTAGTGGGGAGGTCAAGAGATCTCTCAGACTTCTCCATGATCCAGAGAAACAAGTACACACTGCACAAGAGAAAGTGAAGGGAATGAAAGGGGTGGGCAGGAGGGATATGGTGGACAGACAGTGGTATATATGGGGAAAAGGGGGGGAGGGACACCACGACATTGGTTAAGGGGGAACCATTTGTCATTTTATCTTCTAACCAGCTATCATTTTACATTATCAGTCACAATGGCTACTGCATATAAACTAATGACATGGAATGTGAAAGGGATGTGTAGTAAGAGCAAGCAGTACAGGGTTCTTAAGCACTTGCAAGTGCTTAAAAGTCAAATAAGTTTCCTTCAGGAAACACATTTGTTAGATGCGGATGCTATCCTCCTGCTAAGGAGGCAGATAGGCCAAGTAAATGCAGCCGGATCATCTACTCAGAGTAAAGTAGTATCGGTCTTGTTCACATGGAATGTGGGATTCCAATGTAATGAATGTATCCGAGACCCAATGGGTAGATATGTGTTTATATGTGGCACACCGGAGAGGTCTGACATCATATTGGGGTACATATATTGTCCTAATGTAGACACTCCCTCTCTCTTAATGGAATTGATTAACATATCATTACCCTTTCTATCCATTCCTATAATAATAGGAGGTGACTGGAATCTACCTTCTTCCCCAGAAGCAGACAGAATGGGGAAAAAAAAGAGCAGGGTTATCTCCAGCACAGAGAGCCATCAGAGACATGGCTGACAAGTTGGGACAGTGTGACTCGTGAAGGGTTCTACACCCCCGGGAGGGAAGGAATACACTTTCCGTTCAGCAATTCATCATACCTCATCTTGTATTGATTATTTTTTGATTAGTAAACAAACTTTACTGGGTCTCATGGACTCTCAGATCTCTCCAGAGGTCATATCAGATCATTCTTCGGTGATTTGTAACCTATCTCTCTGTTCCACTTATCAGATAGAAACCACATGGAAAATCAATAATAGGATACTGAAGGACAAAAACATAGTTAAAAGCCTGAAATCTATTACTGAATCTTATACAAAGCATAATAGTAACTCCACAGGCCATGCAGGTATGGAATGGAGGGGTTTAAAGTGCTTCCTTAGGGGGGAACTTATAAAGATTGCAGCTGGAAGAAAGAGAACTAGAGACAAACAACTACTAACGCTATTAGGTAAAATTAGGGAGTTGGAAAAAAGCCTAAGCCCCCTCACTAGTGAACATAAAAGGCAAGAACTGATTTGTCTGCGAGCCCGCTACAATGATTTGTTGGGTGAGAAAGCCGAATATGCAATTATCAAAACAAAATCCTCATATATCGGTCAGGCTGAGAAAGCTGGGACACTTCTAGCCTTAAGGTTCAAGCAACAGGAGACATCCAGAATGATAAACACAGTCAAATCTAGGGTGGATGGCACTCTCAAAATGAATCTAAGGAAATAGTGATGGAATTCCAGGAATTCTATGCTGCACTATGCAAGGCTAGGTCCAACCTCCCCCTAGTAGATAATATTGATTCTTATCTTTCAGAGATACCTCTGCCAATGTTATCTGAGGTTAAGAGGATGCAACTGATATCCCCCATCACAGAACCCAAGATACAGCAAATAATTAATACACTAGCTTTAGATAAAGCCCAAGAACCAGAAGGATTCTTCCCCAACTTCTGTAAAGAACTGGGGAAGGATCTGTCTCCTTGGTTGCTCTTACTATACAATAGCATACTGAAGGGTGAGAGTAGTGACCCCCATTTATTCAAGGCCCTGATTGTGGTATTGCACAAGGAGGGGAGGGACACAGAACTAGCCTCAAATTACCAACCAATTTCATTGCTTAACTGTGACCTTAAGATCCAGGCCAAACTCCTAGCTATCAGACTGAACCAGGTAATGTCTTGCCTCATCTATGCAGAACAGGTGGGATTCATGGCTGGTAGATCTTCCTCAGACCGTCCCAGGAAACTAGACCATATAATTTCTGTTTCCAGGGATACCACTACACTGGCTGTTCTGATGTCACTTGATGCAGAAAAAACTTTTGACAGAGTAGAATGGAACTTCCTATTTAGGGCACTACACAAGTTCGGTTTTCCTCCTCTCTTTGTGCAGTGGATTCAAACCCTATACACCTCACCCAGTTCACGGATATACTGCAACAGAACCTTTTCACAAAGTTTTTCCCTTTCATCAGGTACCAGACAAGGATGTCCACTATCACCCTTACTGTTCAACTTATACCTAGAGAGCCTTCTAACCTGGATCAAAATGGAACCAGAAATTAAGGGAATTAAAATTGAGAACCAGGAACTCAAACTGTCAGCATATGCTGATGATATACTGTTGCATCTGGTATCCCCAAGAAACTCAATAACCAAAACTTTACAGGTGATTGCAGATTTTGGGGAACTATCTAACTACAAGTTAAACCTGGAGAAAACTAAAATATTTCCGCTAAACATGGTTTCCCATAAAAGTGACATTGAAAATCTAGGGGTAGAGTGGGAATATAAACAGTTGAAATACCTAGGCATTACTTTAACAAGGGGATCAAAATCCTCCAGGATATGCAACCTAGATAAACTGGTACAGGTCATTAAACAAGACTTGGAGAGATGGAATAAGCTACCGTTATCCCTTTGGGGTAGAATTAGCTTGGTTAAAATGAACAAATGATCCCATCTTTTCTATCCCATCAACATGCTTAATCTATGGCTACCTCAATCTTGGTTCACTAAAGTTCGTGCTCTACTCACTGCATTCTTGTGGAAAAGCCAACAAGCACATAGGGCCTATGACAAATGAACAGCCCCTAAAAATAAAGGCGGCCTTAGGCTCCCACACATTGAACTATACTATTGGGCTAGCCATGCAGCAAAATATATGAGATGGGCAACCCTAACACAGGCTCAGATCCATACCAATATAGACCCACTTGGCTACTATTAGAAAAGGAGACTCTAGCAGCCCTTAAATTAACTGCAGAAGCTCTCCTATATATCCCTCCCAAACTAATCCCACAGGTAATTAGGAACACCCCAATAGGAGTATCGGTAAGAGTGCACACACAAATGTGCAGTGCTTTAACTTATAAACCCTAACAAGACCTGAAACAACCATAGGTGGGGCATCTGAATTTTAGAATAGGAGGCCATTTGATTATTAATAAATGGCTCCCACAACTATCTGGAAAAAGGGCTACTGATCTATGGGAAAATGGAAGGGTCAGGTCCATGGATGAAATTATTAAAAATAACAAACTTGACCTCAAATCTGGTTTCAAAGTGTCCCAGGTTAGACACATGATAGCAAAATACCATTTGACTGAGGATTCAGAAATAAAAGGGGAATTTTTAGTCCTTATCTCCGGTATTGCCACAGGAAGACATGCCATATCAGGGATCTACTCCACTCTTTTGGAGAAATCCCTTCCCAATACTTAGGGAAACTAAATACTGGGATAAGCTATTCCCAGAAAAGAAGCTTAACTGGCCTAAGATTTGGTTGGACATGTACAGATACACATCTCAAGACTGATTGTTTAATGCAATATCAGATTCTTCAAAATATGTATTACACCCCAGAAAATCTTACCAAAATGGGGAAAGACCACAAGGCGATATGTGATCGCTGCAGAACAGGAATGGGCTCTCTATATCACATATTTTGGGAAAGTCCAAAAGTATCCCCCCTCTGGTCTCTAATCAAGCAAAGGGTGGACCCCTTATTGGGCATAACAGAATACCTGGAACTAATAATCTGCTTAGTGGGGGATTAGTCCTCTATAGCTGTTACAGAAAGAATATTTCATATAAATATGATTGCAATGTCAGTTAAACAAGCATTTGTCAATGCCGAATGTTTGCTTGCTGGCATTAGCATTGGTAGTGTAGGAGTTAGAGAGCTGCATAATAGGAATGGCAGTGAAGTATTGAACTGAAACCAATCCCTGCAACTACTCTGCAGAGACTGACAGGCACTAGGATGTGCATTTGGGTCATCAGCATAACGGCCACACCATTTCACCACACCCTACCCTGCAGACATGATGTGCCTTGAGGTCTTTGGCCCTTATGCTCACCCCATTCCATCAGAAAATATGGTGAGATGGGTGCTGTATAGGAGAATGGGGTGAACTTTGGGGCCGAAGAGTCGAAGGTACACCTCGATGCCTCTCACTGGCTGTAGGGCGTGGAATGGTATGAGCATTACAGGCAAGAATCCCAAGTCATGCCCCTGATGCCTGTTAATCTCTACAGGGTGGAGCATTATGGTTGGAAACCCTAACGTCTCAGACGTTCGTTGGCATTTTCACTTCAAATTTTCAACATGGGTTTTTTGTGACCCCCACCTTGTGAACAGTGGCAATATCAGTTCATTAGCTGAAAGTTGACATTGCACAGTGACTATGCCATTTGGCACCATAGGTGCGAAAACACATTTTCAAACAGGATGTGAAAAATGACAGCTGTACTGTTCATGGGGAAGAGAAAAAATGGCAATGTTGAAAATCTGCAGTGAAAATATTTAAAAAAATGGTGAAGCCATGAGCGTGTGTAGAAACTAGGCAACAGACACCCATAATGCAATTAGTTTGGGGATGTTTTACAGCAGATTGTCAACACAGGCATTTTGGAACCTCCACTCATGAACAGTGTCACTGTAATTTTCTTAATCTGTCCCAAACAGTGATTTCCCACAGTGACCATGCATTTCTACGCTGGAAGTGTGAAAACACATTTCAGCCATGGTGTAAAAAATGACAGCTGTGCTGTTCATAAGGAAGTGTGGAAAAATGCCAGTGATGAAAATCTGGACTGAAAATATTAGAAATCCATGAACTTATGAGGGTGAGTGGAAACTGCGCGATGGTCTCTCGTAACAGTAATTTTATGGACTTTTTCCACCAGATTTTTAACATAGCCATTGTAACGCCTCTGCTCATGAACAGTGTCACTGTGGTTTTCTTAATCTGTCCCAAACATTGATTTCGCACCCCGACTGAGCCATTGTGCGCTACTTGCGGAAACAGGTTTTGGCGGATGTAAAAATGACAGCTGTACTGCTCACAAGGAGGTGTGGTAAAATGGTAATGTTGAAAATCTGTAGTGAAAAGTGAAAATTCACAAACATATGGTGTGCATTAGGAACAGCTGTAGCATGCTAAATAAAACAACAATTTGGGGAATTTTTCCACCAAATTTTTAACATAGACATTTTAACACTTCTGCTCATGACCAGTGTCACTGTGAATTTTTAATCTGTCCTGAACATTGATTTCGCACACCAACTGCACCATTGTATGCTACTTGTGTGGAAATACATTTTGGGCAAAATGTGAAAAATGACAGCTTGAGACTTGGAATGTGAATGGGCTGAAAATGTTGTAAAATAAAAGTGAGTACAAACCAGATTAGAAAAATTACAAAGTAACATTTCTCTCCTACAGGAGACTCATATGGCACCTAGTGAGCCAGAAAAAATAAAACAATCATGGGGGGGGGATCCTGGATAGCAGCCACCTACAATGCTAGAACAAGGGGAGAAGCAATATGGTTGCCCCATGGCTTCCCTGGTCACATTATAGAGTTCTACATTGACCCAGGATGCAGGTATGCCTTGGCACAACTGTGGCTCAACTTGGCAGAATACTTGGCAGTTGAGTCCATGTGTGGTCCCAATGCTGAAGACCCAAAATTTTATCACAAACTACTCTTTGACATGGCCCCCTATCATGGCCCTGGGTCCTAGGCAGGGACTTCAACTGTGTGGGGGACACAATCTTACATGGGTCAAATTCCTCTCCTGTTGCAATCTCAAAAAAATGTACATGCCCTATGCAAAGTGGAGATCACTTGCTCTCCGATAGATATCTGGATGCACCAGAACACCACTGGACTAGAGCACATTTTTTCCCCACTCCCATCAGCCGTATGCATGGCTAGATATGCTGTTAATCTTTTCTCCATTGCCTTGCTAGGGGGCCAGACCAAGTATGAGCCCATCCTAATTTCAGACCACACACCACTTACTGCTCAACTGCAAACTGTAGCAGTGGAACCTTCCATACGGCAGTGGAAACTTGACCCATTGCTCTTAAAAGATAAGGCATACCTACAGCATACAGTATATGCACTGCCATCTCAGAATACTTATTGAACAACAGAGGTGAGACCACACATGCAGCCAGGTGAGAGGAATCAAAGGCATACATCTGGGGGCAAACTATTTCATTTGTGGCACTCCAAAATACACCGAAAGAAGTAGACCTTAATCTAATGGAGTGGAGAATCAAGGAACTTGACAAAGCACATATGTCCCACCCCACCTCAGGGTTGTATCATAGATTACAACAACATAAGTGGAGACACAATTCACTTAGCTTCTCCCAACTGGAGTGAAACCTACTTCTAGGTAAAGTGAGAACCCATTTTGAAAAGGACCGCGGGGGGTGATTTCTGGCTTGGTAACTCAAGAGAAGAGAAGGGGAAAGCACCATAAAAGGCATCAAGGCTCCTAATGGCAGCTTGCTCATTAATACCCACTCTATCGGACAAGCCTTTATTAGTTTGTACAAAGACCTATATTCATCAAATGTGTCACCTACACCATCTTACAGTAGATACAACAATTCATGCAAAATGCCTCTGTGACCCCTAGACCCAGAAGCCTCTAGGGCTCTTGTCCAGCCTCTAGAGAAAGTTGAGGTATCATGAGCTATTAAAAAACTGAACAGAGGTAAAGCCCCAGTCCTGGACAGCCTGACAATTGATTTTTTAAATGTCTTTCAAACAGAAACATAGAAACATAGACTTTGACGGCAGATAAGAACTGCTTGGCCCATCTAGTCTGCCCATTTCCCTACCTACAAGATAGGCCGCAGATCCTAGTTAACCAACAGCCTATTTCTTCCTACCCCCCACAAGAATTGCCTTATGTCTGTCCCATGCATTCTTGAATTCTCCCACAGTTTTAGACCCCACAACCTCCTCAGGAAGGCTGTTCCATGCATCCACTACCCTCTCTCAGAAATAATATTTCCTCACATGGCCCCTGAACCGCCCCCCTTCTATCTTTAAATTGTGTCCCCTTGTTCTTGCACATCTCTTTTTCTGACAGATGCTACCCTCTTGGACTTTGTTGATTCCACTGAGGTACTTAAAAGTTTCTATCATGTCCCCCTCTCCCTTCTTTCCTCAAGGGTATACATACAGTATTAAGCTCCTTCAGTCTCTCCTCATATGGCTTCTCTTGCAGACCCTGCACCATTTTAGTTGCCCTCCTCAAGATTGCCTCTATCCTGTCTATGTCCTTGAGGAGATGGGGTCTCCAGAACTGGACACAGTACTCCAGATGGGGTCTCATCAACTGTCTGTACAGAGGGATAACAACTTCCTGTTTTCTGCTGCTGATGCCTCTCCCTATACATCCCAGTAGACCCCCAGCCCCCCCTACTGCCTTCTCACATTGCTTGCTAACCTTAAGGTCATCTGATATGATTACCCCCAGGTCCCTTTCCTTTTTTGTTGTTGTTACTACCTCGACACCCATTGTGTATTCTTCCCCTGGGTTCTTGTTTCCCAGGTGCATTATTTTGCACTTCTTTGCATTGAATCCTAGCTGCCATACTTCTGAGCATTCCTCCAACCTTGCCAAGTCCCTTTTCATCCTTTCCACGCCTCCTTGTGTATCAACCCTGTTGCAGATCTTTATGTCATTTGCAAAAAGGGATACTTTTCCTTCAGTCCTCTGCAATGTCACTGATGAAGACATTAAAAGGACTGGACCCAATACTGAACCCTGTGGTACCCACTAGTAACCCTCTTTCTTCAGAGTGGACTCCATTTACAATTACCTTCTGTGTCCTGTTGTGCAGCCAATGTTTTACCAGGCTACCACCCTGGGACCCACTCCCAGGCTGGTTAATTTGACTATTAATCTTTTGTGTGGGACTGTGTCAAATGCCTTGCTAAAGTCTAGGTAGGCCATGTCCACAGCCCTTCCCTGGTCTACTACTTTGGTCACCCAGTCAAAGAAATCTATTAGGTTCATCTGACATGACCTTCCCACTGTGAACCCATGCTGCCTTGGGTGTTTATCGATTCTCTCCAAGATGTATATGAGGAAAGGGGCCCACAAAGATATAATGTATTCCTTCACAGGGGACTCCTTAGATGGCAAAAGAGGGGGTTGAAGCTTTTTCTACAGTTATTGGAAGGTTGGAGACTGCTTTCTTTTGGCAAGCTCCAAAAGCAATAGTCACTCTCCTCAGGGAAATTCTATATTTACCATCAGGTCTGTCATAGACTGACTAATCTAAATGCTCCCCAACTATTAAGGCCAGCAAAGGACTCCTTTGAAGAAGAGTCATACCGGCTACAGCCTCTCTCAAGACTACACTCAGTGTTTTATGGAATTCTTCTGAAAGGAGGTGACAGGCCCTTTCAACACACTAAAGAGGCCTGGGGAAATGAATTGGGTCTGAGTTTAACTCCCACAATATGGTCAGATGCCATTAGGCATTTAAATAATTGTTCCAAAAGCAACAGACTGAGACAAACCCAGTTCAATCTCTTACATAGAGCATACATTTCTCCATCAAATTTGCCTTATTTTCAACCAGAGAAATCTCAACTATGTCCCAAATGTAAGATAGAAGATGATACTTTCTTTCACATGATACCTAGGTGCCACCATATAAAGTATTTTTGGAGAGAAGTAATTAGAGTCATGACAGGAATACTGGGGGCTAGCCCCCTTGACTGACATTGGAATTCATCCAGGGAGCTGACCCAGGCTGACAGGCACTTAAACAGGACCTTAAGCTTTGGTCTCTAGCTCTTATAAATGCCCAAAAAACTCTAGTTCAGGGGTGTCTCTTGGAAAATTTGCTGGCAGTACAACCTAGAGGTTAACTTAACAAGCTGCAAATGAGCTTGGTACTTTACATCCTGCAGATGTGGGTTTGATTTCCAAAACCTCCACTGGCTTACTGTGTGACTCTGAGCAAGTCACTTAACCTCCCCAGTGCTCCTAGGTTGCTCCTGAAAATAGGCAGTTGTGTCGAGTGGGCCTTACCTGGTTTCCAAAGAATTGACTCTGAGCAAGTCACTTAACCTCCCCAGTTCTCCAGGGTCACCCCTGAAAACAGGCAGTTGTGCCTAGTGGGCCTTACCTGGTTACCAAAGAATTTAAAAATAAATCCTCCCACAATACAGCAATGGGAACAGAATTTGTTAGATTGTCTCCAAATAGAAAGAACCCAATCTGTGATAACAGATAATGGGTGTAAATCTAAATTAGTGTGGAGCAAACCAAAAAATGATATGGAGAAGGGATTCTTCTCTTGGCAACTCCCTGTTATATGAATTCTGAAACCAGGTACTATCATTATCAACTATCTCATGCCCATGTGACAGATGGTAATAGCAGCATTAATAGCGCACTTTTATTGAACCAGTACTTGTAACCAACTGACTACATTATTGTCAATAGCTTTCTATGCATCAATGAATTGTTAGGATATTGTTGCATTGTGTTTTTTTCTTCTTCTAATACTTTATGCAAAAAAAAAAATTAAAAAAAAAAAAAAAATGTAAAGGCAGAATAGGATCTGAAGTCCATCCAGTCTACCCTCGTGACCCTACCTAGATTTACTCCAAGACATACACAACATCCAGAAAACCCCTGTGCATACTGTATGCAGAAACATAGAAATATATGGAATTTTACATAGAAACAGTACAAAAAGGCAATTGATCCATCATGTCTGCTACATTCTGCCTATCCAATGTGGCATGTGAGAGCCCTAGTGGCTCTTCAATCTTCTTCTCTCCCTCCCTCCCTTTCAATACTGTCTTTACCAAGACTATGTATGTATCCCACCCATGTTTGAATTCTCCCACTGGTTTTGCACAGATCACCTCTTTCAGCAACGAATTCCACCCCCACATCCATTGGAACTCTCTCTCCTTGAAACTAAGAAGTGCTACCCTGGAGGAGGAGGAGTTTTAAAAGATGCTTAAAACTAATTTTTTCAGTCTGGCTTATAATCTGGCTTTGTAAATAGTACACAGTCTTCATGTTTTATATTAATATCCGAGAGTTTTAATATTTGATTTGACTGGTGTATGACTGTACGTAATAATTTATTTGTAAAGCACTCTGTGTGCCATTCAGATGGGGTACTATATAAAAATAAATGCCTTGCCCTTGCTTTGCCTTTCCATGGGAAAATAAATCTGGCTTAAATGTCCTCTTGCCAGCTTTATGGAGTCACTTAATTATGCTTGGGCTTTCACTCACTTTGAACAGTTCTCTGCTCTCCACCTTTGTATGCTGTTTAGGTATTTGTCTCAGTCATGTCCCTTCTCTCCCTTCTTGCCTCCAGCATGTACATGTTTATATATTTCAACCTCTTTCCATGCAGTTAATGCCATAAATACATTCAGATATTTCCAAATATTTTGCAGTATATCTAAAGAGAGTCTATCTCGGTTCAGCTTTAAAGCTGAATACAGCATTTAATGCCTTTAAAAGATTTCATAATAAGTATGCACAAAGCATCAATTTTGGGACTGTTGACAGTTATAAATGCCAAGATAAAATCAAGTATACTTTATGCTGTGGAAACATGGCATGATGCTAACATTAAACCTTTGGAGGCAGTTATAAATAAAATGTATCATTATCTGTTGAGTCCCTCAGTCTGTTCCTCCAGAACTAATAAGACAAGCATTGGGCCAGAAACCTCTAGGAACTATGTTACAAGAAAGAATAATACATTTTATATTGCAACTATTCTTAGCTGTGGAAAAATGTCTACCAGGATTATGTCTTGAGGAAGAATTACAATATAATGAGAGAAATGTTGTGTCTCCCACTATTAAAACAATCAGAAAACTCATATACCCAATATACTTGGGTCATCTCTTGTACGAAATCTATATGAAACCATTTCAAGAAGTAAAGGCATATGTAAAAACAAGACTAAAATATATGTCATTAGTAACAATCAGATTAAAATAAATAAATTAATACATTTTAGATGGTATAAAAGATTAAAAACAGAGAAAGGTTTATAATATTATCTTACAGCTCTGACTAATCCACCAGAGTGTAAAATATTGGTTAGATACAGAATGGAATTATATACAGCAAATTATATATATTATAGCCAAAAAAAGACCTGGAGTCCTAACCCCAAAGTGTAACTGCTTAAAGAATTTGTAGGATGATTTAAAATATACTGTACTACTCTGCCCTCTACATGAGTCACAAAGGAGGTTTTGGCTTGGCCCAATACTGGCTACCCTCGGTCTTCCCTCCGACCAAATAATCATCACCCTATTTGACACAAAAGTTATGAAAATATTGAGAAGACTTATCAAGTTCTTGATGTCTTTAAAGAAATTAATGGGAATTACATCATTACATAATAAGCATGTTAAAACGTACATTTTAAATTATTATATTTAAAGTTATCTCTGAAAACTGTGTTTTATTATCTACAGTATATTGTCCTTTCTTTGTTTTAAAATTGTAAAGATTTTTTTTTATCAAAAATTAAAAATGATGATGATGATGATGATTGTATCTAATGGCCCATAGTTGTACTGTAGGCAGGCGGGGAATTTCTCCAGCGATATCACAGAAGTTTCAGGAAATATCTGTCCTTATGTATGGCAGCAATTGTAAGTCCACTCCTGCTGTCCCTGGAGCATCTTGATTACCATTCTCTGTACCTCCTCTACTCTGTCCATATTCTTAAAATGGAGTCTCCAGAACTGCACACAGTAGTGCAAGTAAGGTCAAACCCATGACCTGTACAATGGTAGAAGAACATCTTTTCTTCAGCTGCTGATACACTTTACTGTGCATCCCAGCATCCTATGTGCCCATCTCGCATCCCTATTAGACTGGGCTGTTGTCTTCAGACTATCTGAAATTATTACCCTCAAGTGCCTATCCTGTTTTGCTTTCCATTACTGCCTTCCAATTCCATATTCAGTTTGCAGATTTTTTTAGCCTGATGTGCCTCACCTTGTCTTATATGTTGATCTGTCCGGTGGATGAAATATAAAATTTATGTCCCATTTGCCTTTTCTTGTGAATGTTAAGGTGGATGTTAAAGATCCCATGGCACTCCTCTGGAAGAGTAGAGGAATGCCTGGCTAAATTTTCCCCATTTTCTGAAATACTTCCATCAGCTTAATCTGATTTAATTTCAGTTGGTTTGCATCTGTATCCTCCTTCCCTCCGGATGAGGCTGAAAATAGGCAGTATTGTCTAGATCTCCTTTCCTGGTCAACAAAAACTAACTTTTTTTTTAATTATTTGCTTAACCCCTGTTGTTGAGCAGCCCCCTTCTAGCAGTGACCCTCCACCCTGTCACCCACCATCCTGGGTTTCATCCCAGCTACTTGCTTACTGCTATGGGTGAATAGATGGCATGAGCAGTGGAGCAGAGCCTGCAGGGTTGTCAGCTATAATCTTGTTCCTCTAGGTTTTCTTCAATTTTTTTTTCCATTACTTAGTGTCCACAACATGTGCCATGGCACAGGTGGATGTCATGAAGATGCTGGACATACTCAGTGTCTACATCCAACCCTTTGAGTGGCAACCACTAATGATGTGACACCTAGGTTCTGCTGGATATCAGGCAAGCTACCCTCTCTCCGAGATGGAGAAGAGACATTTTCAAATGCTCAATGTTCCTTGCCCTGGTCTTACCCCATTGTCACTATCCACCTGGTCACAGTTCTTAGTATCATCTAGGAAGAGATATATCTTACCCTGTATCCCTAACTGGTATCGCAGATGAAGATGTTGATGGGGACTAGTCCCAGGACCAATCCCTGTGGCACACCACTAGTTTATCCTTGATCCCTGAGAATTACCCATTAATTACCATCTCAGGGTTCTGCCACTCAACCAATTTCCCACCCCTCTCATAACTTTGTCCTTCACCCTCAGGTCATGCATTTTCTTTACCAACTATCTATTTGGGATGTAGTTGAAGGCTTTGCTGAAGTCAAAGTACAAGTGTCTATCCCTGGTCCACTACCTTTGTCACCCAATAAAGAAATCAATCAGGTCTGTCTGACCCAACCCCCCCCCCGCATGAACCTACACTGTATTTTGTCCCGAAGTCCATTTGCGTCCAAGAAACTTACCATCCTCTGTCTTGTTATGGTTTCTATCTGCGTACCCATTATAGATAGAAACATACAGTAGAAAAGACCATTGGTCCATCCAGTCTGCCCATAAACTCAAACAAACCTAGGACCTATTATCCATATAGGGTTCTAGCCCACACTATTCACTCCCATGCTCCTCACCCTTCTACTACCACCCTATGCAACCACTAAGTCCTTCACTATGTCCCAGTCATGTTTAAAACCATTGATAGCTGTGATGCCCATCACATCAGCTAGCAGATTGCTCCACAACTGCACCACCTTTTCTGTAATATAAAACTTTCTCACTTTCCTCTTGTACTTCCCCCATAAGTTTCCACTCATGCTCTTACGTTCTTTATACACTTGTTATGCTAAATAGTTCTTCACAGTTCATTCCTTCCAGGGACTTGAAATTATCTATTATGTCTTTCCTCTCTTGTCTGGCCTCCAGAGAGTACATGTCCAGAACCTTGAACCGATCCTCATAAGATCTGCTCCACTGGCACAGAATCATGTTGGTCACCCTACATTGCACTGTTTCCAGCCTGTCCTTATCTTTCCTTAGGTGAAGAGTCCAGAACTGGGCACATCAGTCCAGGTGGGGTCTCACCAGTGATCTATAGAGAGGCAGCAACACCTCCTACCTTCTGCTGTCAATACCCCTTCTTATACAACCCAGCATCCTGTTTCCCTTACTGTAGGCCTTATTACACTGGTTTGATTATTTTAGGGACTCACTGATAATGACTTTTAGGTCTCTTTCCTCACCAGTCATGCCCAATGTCACACCCCAATGCAATATTCCGTCATGGGGTTCTTGTTCCGTATGTGCATCACCTTGCACTTTTTGGCATTGAATTTCAACTTCCAAATCTTTGACACCTCTCTAGCCTTTTCAAGTCTCTTTTCATCTCCCAAAACCCCTCCTTCCTGTCTACCCTGCCATAGAGCTCAGTGTTGTCTGTGAAGAAACACATCTTGCCATGGATTCCTTTTCCCATGTCACTGATGAACATATTTAAAGGACTGCACGTGGGACTGATCTTTGTGGCACCCCACTGATGGCCTCCCTCTGTTCTGATTTGACTCCTTTAACCACAACTCTTTTCTGTCTCCCTTTCAACCAGTTTCTCATCCATCTGTGTGTTTCACTTGCACCCAGACCCTCAAGCTTCTTCATCAGACTTCTGTGAGACACCAAGTTTAAAACCTTGCTGAAACCAAAGTAGAGTAAATCCACATCATGGCCCTTATCTATTACCCTCATTACCCAATCAAAGAATACTATCAGGGTGGTCTGAAAAGACCTCCCTGACACAAACTCATGCTATTTTATGATACTGGAGTTTACTGCTCTCCAGGTAGTTCATGAGATCCTCTTTGACTAGTGCCTTCATCAGTTTACCCACAATAGAGGTAAGACTGACAGGTCAGTAGTTAACCTGTTTATCATTGTCTCCCCTCTCTTATGGTGTGTGACTACATCTTCTACCGTCCAGTCTTTTGGAGCTACCAGTGTCTGAACTGAGCTACTTAATTGTCCTAACAGGGGTTCAGTTAGTTCTGTTGCCAGTTCCTTGAACACCCTCAGATGCCTTCCATTTGGGCTCAGGGTGTTATTTATCTTTAGAGCTGCTAGCCCTATCTGAACTCTTTCACTGGCAAATAATTGTTGCCTCATCTCAAGGATCCTCCTTACAGCTGCCTTAATACCACTTTACGACACAGACCCTCTCTCTTCCATTGTAAATGCAGAGCAGAAGTAGTCATTAAGAATGGTTGCTTTCTTCCCATCCTCCATGATTATCCTGCCTCCCGTTGTTAGCCTAAAAATTCGTCACCCGTGTTTTGTGTTTTTTCCTAATATATCTTAAGAACTATTTTTCCCCCTCCCTTGACCCCTGCACAATATGCAGCTGTGTCTGCTTTTAGTTCTCTAACTGCCTTCTAGATTTCCATTGTTCTCATTTGCTACTCTCCCCATTCTTCTTTCACTTTTTATGGTGGCTTGCACTTGCATGCCAGCCAGCATCTTGCGGTAGTAGCAGATTTGGAGGTGCGGTCACTGTGGGCAAATGCAGAGCATGCATCAGTAGGTGCATCCCTCATTCCCCAATAAGCCAGCATGCAGGCACTGACACCAGCAATATGTAAGGTGGTCACCACATCTAACAAAAGTGCCACTGCAATGAGAGGCATGCTCGTCATGCAGCAGCACAATAACATGTCTCCCAACGTGCCTTTACTGGTGAAGTATATCAATAAACATGGTGGCACTGAAGGCCGCCACACACAATGCAGACTTCAGGGGTGCCCAATTCCCCTGTCGGCATGCCCCAACCCAGTTCATTTGCCAACGGGGGAGCCCACTCCCCATCGGCATAATGCCCCCCTCCCATTTCAATTAGCTGCCGAGGGGGTGCCCAACTCCTCAGCATCAAGTGCCCCCACGTTTCTGTGCCGACGGGAGCCCAATCCCCATCGGCATCTGTCCCCCTTTTCTTAAATGCAGGTGGTACACTGGGAGCCACCCCAGTGTACCAAGCATACCTGGGAAAAAAGAAAACTGACCTGTGTTGTCCTTTTTTCCCCCTGTAAAACGAGAAAACGATCCCTCGAAGTGTTCCGATGCCCATCCCCCAACCCACGCCCACCCTCTGTGTACCCCCCTCACCCCATGCTTACCTCCGTAGCCCAGTGCGATGATCTTCAGTGGACCAGGAAAATGTCTGCACTCTTCAAAGCCGATCACTAACTGAAGAAATGCCGGTAAGCTGTATAATGGCATAAATAGGGTTTTTTTCAACTTTGGTGCATATCATGGGCATTTTTAGGAATTTTGGCACCAAATTTTCAACATGGGGTTATTGGGACCCCTCCTCATGAACGCAGTCACTGTCATGGTGTTATTCTGTCCCAAAAGGTGATTTCACAGTCACTGCATGGAATCACCTTTCAAGACCAATTAACAAAATGACAGTGCCACTGTTCATGAGGTGGGATCTCAAAAAGCCTGTGTTGCAAATTTGGGGAAACAAAATACAAAAAAAATTACTGTTTTATGAGCGTGCATTGCGCAGTTTCCACACAAGCTTGTAACTTTGCGAATTTGTAATATTTTCACTCCAGGGCCCAGATATTCAAAAGATCTGAGCCATGCGCAATAGGGTTGCACCTGCACAAGTCAGAAATTGCGCCATTCTGTGATATTCAGCAGGAGGCAGGTACGCCCCAAAACCATGCTGAGCAACAGCGCAATGCTAATGAAGGCATGCTCAACTGAAGGGGGAGGAACCATGCATAAACTGCACAGCCCGATATTTAGCCGGGCTGTGCAGAGTTGTGCAGGCACAACCCCCTACCTGCGCCTGTACAACTTTAAGCCAAAAAAAAAGGATCAAGTTGAGGGCCACCCACAGGTGAGCTGCTGCATTGCAGGGCACAACACAGCAGCTGCCACTTGTTCCCGGTGCCCCCTCTGCAGCCCAATCGCGGGCATAATAGTAACGCCCCCTGCAGCCCGATCGTGGGCATAATAGTAACCCCCCCATAGCCCGATTGCGGGCAGCAGAGTATTCCCCCCCGCAGCAGCCCAATCGCAGGCATGAAGGACATCTTCCCCCTACCCCTGACTAACCCGATCGTGGGGCATAGTATGAACCCACCCTCCTGACTAGCCCAATTGTGGGCATAATGAATGAAACCCCCCTCCCAATCCAGCCCGATCAGGCATAATGTATGAACCCCACCACTAGCCCGACTATGGGACAACGGCAACCCCCACAAAGACCAATATCCCTGGTGGTCCAGTGGACCACGAAGCCCGATCGCAGGCATAAGTTCAAACCCACCTCCCCAAGTCCAATATCCCTGGTGATCTAGTGGCCCCCCACCCCACCCATCCATCCACAGAGCCCCACCACCCCGCTCTCCCATCAGCTGGCGGGCGGCAGCACCCCACCCACCTGCAACCCCACCACCGCCCGACTGACGGCTCGGTGCAGCTATTGTTCGAGCATGAGCTATCGGGCATGAAGTCATATTGTATAGCGAAGTCCAGATAGGAATGAATGAATTCACATTCATTCACATATCTGACTGCTCTGTACAGTATGGGTTGCATGCCCATTGGCTCATGCTCTGAACCACGGTGCAGCCCCACCGAGCTGTCAGTCGGTGGGCAGCGGGTGGCAGGCTGGTGGTGCTGCCACCACCAGCTGACGGGGAGCGGGGTGTCGGGCTCAGTGGGTGGGTGGGGCCCCTAGATCACCAGGGATATTAGACTTAGGGATGGCTTTGAACTTATGCCCATGATCGGGCTTCACGGTCCACTGGCCCACCAGGGATATTGGTCTTGGGGTTGCCATTATGCCCATGATTGGGCCAGTGGGGGTTTATTACATTATGCCCGTGATCAGGCTAGTCGGGGTGGGGTGACTTACTTTATGCCTGATTGCTGTAGGGGGCGTCCTCAACGGCTGTCATGAATGACAGGCGCCAGGAGCAAGAAGTCAGATTGGTGGACCTGCATGCTAATGGCATGCAAATGGGGCTGTAATTAGATGCTAATGGCCCCCCATGTTCCTTGCATAAATTATGGCCCCATTTGCATGTCACCTTTTGAATATCGCAGATTTGTGCATTGCACAATGGAACTTGTGCCACCTCATCTGAATGCTCCACTCTGACCACTTGCGGTGGTGCAAGTTCCACTGTGCCATGCACAGTGGCTGTGGCCAGGGGGTGATATTCAGCGGAGTTGCTCAATAGCGCAACTCCATTGAATATCACCCTGGCCACACCCCTGTGCAACTTTTTTGAGCAGCGTAAGGGATTGCTCCACAGAATGGCGCAGTTTGAATATTGGGCCCCAGATTTTCAACATTGGCATTTTTCACACCTCCTTATGAACAGCACAGCTATCATTTTTCACATCCTGGCCGAAATGTGTTTTTGCACTTCTGGCGCAGAATGGCACGGTAGCTGTAGGAAATCAGTGTTCAGGACACATTAAAAAAATCACAGTGACACTGTTCATGAGCAGAGGTCCTAAAATGCCTGTGTTGAAAATTTGGTGACGAAAGTCCATAAAATGACAGCGTTATGAGCATGCACTGTGCAGTTTCCACGCATGCTCATAACTTTGCAAATTTGTAATATTTTCACTCCAGATTTTCAAAATTGGCATTTTTCCTACACCTCCTTATGAACAGTACAGCTGTCATTTTACACATCCTGGCCGAAATGTGTTTCCACGCATGTGGCGCACAATGGTGTGGTTGCTGTGCAAAATCAGTGTTCTGGACACAGTAACAAAATTACAGTGAGACTGTTCATGAGTGGAGGTGCTAAAATGCCTATGTTGAAAATTTGGTAAAACAAATACTCAAAGTAACTACAGGCATGCACTGCGCAGTTTCGATGCACGCTCGTGATGTCACCAATTTTTCATATTTTCACTCCAGATTTTCACCACTGTCATTTTTGTACACCTCCTTATGAACAGTACAACTGGCATTTTTACATCCTGACCAAAATGTGTTTTCACATGTGTCACACAATGGCGCGGTTGCTGTGGAAAATCAATGTTCGGGCCAGATTAACAAAATCACAGTGACACTGTTCATGACCGGAGTTCAAAAAATGCATATGTTGAAAATCTGGTTAAACAAATCCCCTAAATAACTGCATTATGGCTGTGCATTGCACAGTTTCTATGCACACTCATGATGTCACCAATTTTCCAGATTTTTACTCCAGATTTTCAACAATGCCATTTTGCTATACCTCCTCATAAACAGTGCAGCTGTCATTTTTCACATCCTGCCCGAACTGTGTTTTCGTACCCGTGCCACCAAAATGCACAGTCACTGTACAAAATCTTGGCAAACAAACACACAGTGCCACTGTTCATGAGGTGGGGTCACAAATGGCCCAAGTTGAAAAATTGGAATGAAAATACCAACAAATGCCCTCGGCATTAGGGTTTCCAACTGCAATAACCCACTCTGTACAGACTGACAGGCATCAGAGGCATGAGTTAGCATTTTTGCCTGAAATGCTCATGCAATTCCAGCCACCCCCACCCACTTTGTAGTCAGTGACAGGTGTCGAGATGTGCCATACACTCTTCGGCCCCAACGTTCACCCTATTATCCTACACTGCACCCATGTCAGTATATTCCCTTATGGACTGGGGTAAGCGTAAGGACCAAAGACCCCAAGGCACATTATGGCACTTGTCAGTCTCTGCAGGGTAGGGTGAGGTGAAATGGCATGAGTGTTATGGCCAATGACCCAAAGGCACACCCCAGTGCCTGTCACTCTCTGCATGGTGGGGCTGGGGATGGCGTCAGTTCATTACTTCACTGCCAATCATATTGTGCATCTCTCTAACTCCTGCACTACCAATGCCAGTGCCAGCAAGCCAACATTCGGCATTGACAAATACTTGTCTTTGCTTGTCCATGGTGAAGGCCGTCTTTTCCTCTATCATTGCTTCTCTGACCTTTCCAAAGGACCATACTGGACTGTTTTTTTTTTTTTTTTATTATTATTGTTGTTAGGCAAGACTCTATTGCCTCAAGAATGGCTCCCTTGATTGCTCGCATCTTTCCTCCACATCCCTGATGCAGTCCATTCTGACTAACTCTTCCCAGACCACCTCTCTCATCTGGTTGAAGTCTGCCCTTCTGTAATCCAGGACTTATCTCTTTGATGAGGGATTACTTTTCCCCAGGGCCAGGTTGAACCATACAGAGTTGTAGTTTCTGGACCCCAGTGGCGTCCCTACCCTCACTCCTCCTACCACATCCAAGATGGTGAGCACCACATCAAGAATTGCGGCCTGCCTAGTGGGTTCCTTAAACAGCTATGCCAGCATGCAGTCCTGCAGTGTATCCAGCAGGGCATGACATGTGGTTTGGATGTTACCCTGACAGGTCTGTAGTTTACAAGCAAAAAAAGACCTTCGGCCCATCGAACATGCCTGGTCCCTTCATTTGTCTCCACCAGTCTAAAACTGGTAGGGCCTAGGCAGAACACAGGCTCAGACTTGTGGATCCGGTTTGTAAGTCCAATCACCCTCATTCAACCCCTCCTCAAGTCATAAATTTTACCACCATCATTTTATCATACCCTTATATCCATCCCACTGTCTCTTGGAAACTGTAACTGTCTCAACATCAACTACCTCCTAAGGTAGATGGCGCCACCTGTTCACTACCTGTCCATGCAGAAGTACTTCCTCACATCCCACCTGAATACCCCCAAATTACAAATAATGTAATTTTGTTCCAGACCCCTCACACTTATTTATTTATTTTCAAAAGTTTAACCAGCAAAAACATACTAAGCTAACAATAGCTCGTTTCCAGATGTGTCCTGGGGGGAGGGGTGGAAGGAGTTCAAGAAACAATCAGAGCAAAAAATTATACAGTTCATTGAACTATACATTAACAACAGAAAACAATTACAATAATAACATATTTATTTATTTATTTAATTTTGGTAACCGGGTAGGCCCACTGAGTCCATAAATGGTCTTTTTTTCAGGGACGACCTGGAACTAATTACAGCTAGTGCAATGTTTACAGAATATAACATTTGCAGAGTTACAGAGACAGTATTTTACAAATCACATGGTATGGTACAACATTTAACAATGCACAACAATTTACAATGCTTGTTAATACACTTAAATACATTTGTGAATACAACCACTCACTGACCGATTTATTTGGATCATGAAGTCACATATATGGTACTGTACATTAAACTAAGCACTAACAGGAGGCAATTTATGCCAGGAAAAGGGAGGAGGACCTGCCCATTTTGGTTAAAGGAAATACATTACAACGTGTGGGGCAAATGTAGGGCTAGCTGCTGTAGGGTAGAGAGGGAAACAAGAGGAGGGGGTAAATCAGGTGTAGAATGGGGGAGGGTGGAGGAAAGAGGGGTAGAGGGTATTGAGAATAGGAGGATGGACGTGCACCAGGTGCAATTTCAGGAGTGAGAGGTGAAGTCATGGAGGAGAGAGGAGAGAGAGCATTGGCAAAAGGAGGAGTGAATGGTTAGGGGGGAGAGAATGCCAAAGTTTGGGGAAAACCATGGAGAAAGCAGCCTAACTAGTGAGGGATTTACTTGAAGGGAGTGTGCAGGAATGATAGTTGGAGCTGAGAAGGGAGTATAAAGAAGGTGGGGGGGGGGGCATTGCCTAAACAGTTGCTGACAACCCACCCTGTTTATTCCATTCAGATATTTTGATGTTCCAATTATATCCCCTTTCCCCTTTGTCCTCCAGGGAGTACATATTCAGGCCAACTTATCTTTCTTCGTAGGTCTTCCCTGCTGTTAGCAGTCCTTGTCTTTTTTATGGTGAGGGTTCCTGAACTGTGCACATCAATCTTGGTGTAGCCTCACCAAGGACCAAGAAAGGCAGGATCATCTTCTTGCTTCTGTTAGAAAAGACCCTAACTATACATCCTAGTATCCTGCTGCCTTCCCACATGCCTTATTGCACTGGGCACTGTTCTTGAAGGATCACTTTTGGAAATCCCTAGGTCCCTTTTATCTGAGACCTGATCTAAGCTGTTACCCCATCCAATACTGTGGTTTTAGGTTCCTTTTCCCCAGGTGCATGACCTTGCACTTTTTGGCATTATACATGAGCTGCCAGGTCTTAGATCACCTTTTCCAGTGTCTCTAGGTCCTCTTTCATGTTGCTGTCCCCCTTCTCGCTGTTCACCCTGTCAAATATGTATTTTTGTTATTAATTAACTTTGTATGTCTGTTTATATTTACTAGTTTGTATTCAGGAAAGCCACAAGATGACAATGTAAATACTGTAGGTCATGGACAAATTGGCTGTACCTGTATAAAAATAAATCTTTTGCTACAGATTAATAGGGCACCATGGGGTGTCTCTTATGGTATAAGAGACTCCGAGTGTGAGGACTGGATAAAAGAACTGCAAAGCAAAGCAGAAGGGTTCTGCCTACCCAAACCTCACAAGAGAAGTCTGTTATACCATAAGAGATACCCCTCGGAAACCCGATTAACTTATTATGACTCATTTGAGTAGAGATGTTACAAAGTTTAAATTTTCTGATGAAGTTCTGGAGAAGCTGGCACATTTGCCTCCATGGAGCAATCTGCAAATTTTTGCTGTTAGGTTTAAAATTCACCTATGTGACTTCAACATTTTTTTTTTTGTGGAATTTCAAAGTGAGGTGTGTAATTTCTCCAGCAAATGGTGGAGTTTTGCCTGCAAATGGCTAAATTCCAACATTTGAGGGTGAAATTCTGAACTTCGCAGGAAAAATTCCACACTTCACACTTCATGTACACAAATTAATCTGCGAATTGCACTAAATTCATGTATTAATTCACCGAGTGAAGTTTCCCAACTTTGTACATCTCCATACTTGAGTTTAGCATGACTGATTTACAGTAAGTTTATAGTCTTTGCTTTTATTTTATTGTTCCATCTGCCACCCCCCCCCAGCACTGAAGTGGAGTACTCCCTCCAAATGCTCCTGCATGCGAGCACACTGTACACAGGATAAGAGGTACAGGGACTCTGCATGATGACTGGCTGAAATCATTAAAGTGATTTATTAATACTACTTACTACCATGTAGATTAGTGTTGTCTGCAAAATGACAAGTTTTGCCTGACCCACTTCCAACATGTCACATATAATCAGATTAAAGAGCACAGGACCCAGAACCAACCCCAGGCACTCCACTTGTCTCGGTCCTAACTCAAGCATGTCTTCTGTTAACACTACCCTTTTTGGTTCTTTCCCCTACCTATTCTCTACCCAACTTATTTCATCTCCCCCAGCCTCCAAGTCACCCAACTTCTTTAGAAGAGATCAAAGGGGCACTAAGTTGAAGATCTTTTTCAAGTTCAGATACAGGACATTCACTATCTTGCCCCTGTCCACCACCTTTAGGATTTGTTGCCCCCATGCTTTGGAATTTGCTGCTGGTTAATATCCATTCTGCCTGCATTGTGGTGGCCTTTATAGCCTCACTGAAAACTTTCCTTTTCAGACAAGCCTGACCAAAGTAAAATAATACTTTTTTTATATTATATGTTTTATTTATGAATTTAGTTATCAATTTTTATGTTGGTTGTGCGCATGCGCAAGAAACATGTTGCGTCAGCTTTCTCCACAGGCAGGTTGTGGAGGCATGGCATTTTTGTGCCCAATGCCCCACAGCCTCCAAAGGCTTGTCCCCCATCCCCCAATGCCGTGGCATGCTGCTGCTGACACTAGTTCAGCTAGCATGCCACAACCTTCTAAAAAAGTAGCCACTGCAATCAATGACCACCTCCTCATTGCAGCATCAGCCATCCGCTGCAATGAGGGAGCAACCCGTCATTGCAGGGCCGGATATGAAACCCCTGATATTGTTTGTGAACATGGCGGTGGGTTGCCGCCGTGTTCACAAACAATATAACCCCTTCCCCCCACCGTGTTTATTTGCCGATGGGGGCACTAAACACCATCAGCTTTGTTGCCCCCATGTTTCTGTTGTTGCCGACGGGGGAACCCACTCCCCGTAGGCATTCTGTAACACCCCCTTTTTTGTTCCTGCTAATGGGGTGCCCAATCCTTCATCAGCTACTGCTGGCCCCCCAAACGAAAGCCTCTGCTGGCATGCTGGGGGCCCACCCCAGTGTGCCAGATGCCCCTGTGAAGGGAAAAATGGTCCCGCGATGTCTTTTGTTGTTTTTCTCCTGAAAAAAAGGAAACTGTCCCTCAGCGCTCGCCCTGCCCCCCTACCCGAAACCCGCACCCACCCTCTGCGCACCCTGCCTCCCCACACCTCCTTCACCCTGTACTTACTTCTGAAGCTTGGTGTGACGA
This sequence comes from Neoceratodus forsteri, assembly GCA_016271365.2. NCBI lineage: Eukaryota > Metazoa > Chordata > Ceratodontiformes > Ceratodontidae > Neoceratodus > Neoceratodus forsteri. The sequence goes on from CM057455.1 coordinate 934,482,801, forward strand.
TCTTCAGTGGAACGGGAACACACCTGCACTCTTCAAAGCCGACTGCGAACTGTGGAAATGCCGGTAAGCTGAATAATGCAATAAATAGGGTTGTTTCAACTTCAGTGCATATCTCGGGCATTTTTGGGAATATTTTCACCAAATTTTTAACATGGGGTTTTTGGGACCCCTCCTCATGAATTCTTGAAGTGTCATATCGTTAATCGGCCCCTAAAGGTGGTTTCATGGTCACTGTGCAGAATCACCCTTTGGGGCCAATTAACAAAACGACAGTGCCAGTGTTCATGAGGTGGGCTCTCAAAAAGCCTATGTTGCAAATTTGGTGGAAAAAATCCCAAAAATGACTGTTTTATGAGAGTGCATTGCGCAGCTGCTATGTACACTCGTAACTTTGAGAATTTACAATATTTTCATGCCAGATTTTCAACATTGGCATTTTATCACACCTCCTTGTGAGCAGTATAGCTGTCATTGTTCACATCCTGGCAGAAATGTGTTTTCACAGTTCTGGTGCAGAATAGCATGGTCGATGTAGGAAATCAGTGTACAGGACAGATTAAGAAAATGACAGTGACACTGTTCATGAGTAGAGGTCCTAAAATGCCTATGTTGAAAATTTGCTAATTATACTCCATAAAATGACTGTGTTATGAGCATGCACTGCGCAGTTGGCACCTACACTCGTAACTTCGCAAATTTATAACATTTGCACTCCAGATTTTCAACATTGCCATGTTCCCAGACCTACTTATGAACAGTGCAGCTGTCATTTTTCCCATCCTGGCCAAAATGTGTTTTCGCATGTCAGGTGCAGAATAGAGCGGTCGCTGTGGGAAATCACTGTTTGGGACAGATTAAGAAAATGACAATGATACTGTTCATGAACAAAGGTCCTAAAATGCCTATGTTGAAAATTTGGTGATGATAGCCCATCAATTGACTGTGTTACAAGTGCGCGTTGCGCACTTTCCATGCACCCTTGTAATTTCTTAGATTTGTAATATTGTCACCCCAGATTTTCAACAGTGCCATTTTTCACACCTCCTTATAAGCAGTGCAGCTGGCATTTTTCACATCCTGACCAAAATGTATTTTCACAGTTCTAGCGCAGAATAACATGGTCACTGTGGGAAGTCAGTGTTTGGGACAGATTAAGAAAATGACAGTGGCACTGTTCATGAGCAGAGGTCCTAAAATCCCTATGTTGAAAATTTGGTGCCAAAACTCCATAACATGACTGTGTTACAAGCGTGCATTGAACTGCTTCCACGCATCCTTATAACTTCACAAATTTGTAATACTGTCATGCCACATTTTCAACAGTGGCATTTTTTCACAACTCCTTATGAACACTACAGCTGTCATTTTTCACATCTTGGCTAAAATATGTTTTTGCAGTCCTGCCAGACAATAGCACGGTCACTCTAGGAAATCAGTGTTTGGGACAGATTAAGATCAACCGAGTGGGTGGGGGGAGTGACCGAGCTCAACTGAGCTCTGTCGGGACTGCCGCGGATTTGTTTGTGGGCAGACAAAGGCCCCAACACAAGAGCCCAGTACAAAAGGGCAGCCTGCAGCACTGGGAGAAACAGGACGAGAGAGCGAGTGAGGGAGGGGGAGTGAGCGAACTTACCAACGTGCTGTCAGTACTGCTGTGGATTTCTTTGTGGGCAGAAAAAGGCATCAATACAGGCAGGGACCCAGTATAAAAGGCCAGCCTGCAGCAGTGGGAGATACAGTACAAGCGAGGGAGACAAGGGAACTTAGTGAGATCAACAGAGCTCTATCAGAACTGTTGGGATTTCTTTGTGGGCAGAAAAAGGCACCAATGCAGGCAGGAGCCCCGTACAAAAGGGCAGCTTGCAGCGCCAGGACAAACAGAATGAGCAATGAGAGAGGGAGACTGAGTGACCTCAATGGAGCTCTGTCGGAACAGCTGCAGATTCCTTTGTGGACAGACAAAGGTGCCAATGCAGCCAGGAGCCCTATGCAAAAGCGCAGTCTGCGGCGCCAAGAGAAACAGAATGAGTGAGTGACAGAGCGGTAGTAAGCGAGCTCAATGGAGCTCTAGTGTGACTGCTGCAGATTTCTTTGTGGGCAGAAAATGCGGCAACACAGGCAGGAGCCCAGTACAAAAGGCCAGCTTGCAGCGCTGGCAGAAATGGAATGCGAGAGTGACAGAGGGGGAGTGAGCGAGCTCAGTGGAGCTGTGTTGGGACTGCTTCAGATTTATTTCTGGCCAGAAAAAGCCACCAATGCAGGCAGGAGCCTAGTACAAAAGGGCAGCCTGCAGCGCCAGGAGACACAGAATGAGCGAGTGAGGGAGGGGGAGTCATTGAGCTCAACGGGGCTCTGTTGGGACTGCAGCAGATTTGTTTGTGGCCAGAAAAAGGCAGCAATGTATGCAGGGGCCTAGTACAAAAGGACAGCTTGCAGTGGCAGGAAAACCAGAATGAGAGAGTGAGTGAGCTCAACAGAGCTGTATTGTAACTGCTGCGAATTTCTTTGTGGGCATAAGAAGGCAGCAATGCAGGCAGGAGCCTACTAGAAAAGGCCAGCCTGCAGCGCCAGCAGAACAGAATGAGCGAGTGAGAGAAGGGGAGTGAGCGAGCTCAACGCAGCTTTGTTGGGACTGCTGCAGATTTCTTCGTGGGCAGAAAAAGACACCAACAGAGGCAGGAGCCCAGTACAAAAGGGCAGCCTGCAGCGCCAGGAGAACCAGACTGACTGAGTGAGACAGGGGGCGTGACCTGAGCAACCTCGACGGAGCTCTGTCAGGACAGCTGTGGATTTCTTTGTGGGTAGAAAAAGCCACCAACACAGGCAGGAGCCCAGTACAAAAGAGCAGCCTGCAGCACCAGGAGAAACAGAATGAATGAGTGAGAGAGGGGGAGTGAGCCACCTCAATGGAGCTCTGTCGGGACAGCTGCATATTTCTTCCTCAGCAGAACAAGGTGCCAACGCAGTCAGCAGCCCAGTACATAAAAACAACAGCCTGCAGCACCGGGACAAACAGACTGAGCCAGTGACAGAGGACCACTGAGCGAGCTCAACAGACCAAAGCAATCAATATTCGGCATTGACAAATGCTTGTTTATTTTGGCTTATGTATTCTTTGGGTGATTTTTAAAAACATTTGTTTTATGTTGTTTTAATACTGTAATGCACCTTGTGTCTTAGGATAGGGCATCAAACAAATAAAATTGCCTTGGCTTAAGACACTGTGCAGATGAATTCTGTGAGTTTCATGTGGCAGGACTTCCTTTTCACAGAGCCATGCCATATACTGTTCTGGAGATCCTGATTCTCTTGGCCTACTGCTCTTTGGTAGTCCCTAGCAGCTTCTCTAGGATGGTGGCAAGACTGACTGATGGTCTGTAGTTTCCCAGGTCTCCCCTGTCTAATTCTGATTCAGAGGGACATCAACCACCCTCCAGTCCATAAGTACCATGCCTGTTGCTAGTGGGCAGTTGAATGGGTCTGCCAAGGGGGCTGCCAGGGACTGCACCACCTTGCTGAGCACCAATTGATGCAACCCATTAGTTCCTAGCGACTTTCACACCTTCAATCCACATCAGACCCTTGGGCATTCTTTTTTCAGAGGTGGTCCCAATAATCATCTTAGTCTCCCTACAAATTTTATTGTCCCAAACAGGCTGTTGCCCTCCTCCGGTGAGGACTCAGCCGAAATATTAATTTAAGATGTCTGTATTTTGCCTGTCTTCCTCTGCTCATTATCTCCCCTTATTCTTTTTTTAAACTCTTTATTTATTCAGTTAGAGAGCACGACATAATAAACAATTCCATTGTATAGTAATCATTATAAATAATTACACAGAGAACTTTAGTACCACTGTACCTATTTTCAAAGAAAAATAAAAAGGAAATACAAGCTCTGTAGCAATTGCAGCTCAGTCCCTTAAAAAATATAATACTCAAGATTTTTAATACATAAAAATATCGATAAATGGTTCAGTCCAGATTGTGTACCTGTTCTCCTTTTTCAAGTGTTAGTCCCCTCAATCCCCCCAGCAAAATCATATCCAAAATTCATGGGACAAAAGTCTCATCTATCTCTGAGATATAAACACCCATGTTTGCCAACATGCTTCGAATTGTTGTTATTATCTTCCCTCATTCAACCTTTTAATTTTCTCTTTGTTTTCCCCTCTTCACCTTGGGATACCTAAAATGGCCATGTCATTTTTCTTCACTTCTTCTGCTATTCTGAGCTCAAGCTCTGCCTATGCTTGCTTCACTGCATTACTGGCCTGTTTCAGTTGGCAGTGGTAGAGGTCCTTATTTGCCACTGATCATTTGATGGTGTTCCATTTGTTATCCACACCCTCTAATTGATCTGACCCCTTAAGTCTCACCCTAAACTCTTCCTCTGTTCTCTTAAAGTCTGCCCTTCTAACTTCTATAACTAGCATCTGGGACCTCTGCCACTGGGCTTTAAGAGCTACAGTACACTGAACCACACTGAGTTGCGGTCACTTGATTCAAGAGGATCTTCCACTGTTGTCTTCCTTATGTTATCCCAGTTCAACAGAACTAAATGCAGATTGACACCCTCCCTAGTCTTCTCTTCTACCTGCTGTAATGGGAAACAATCCTGGAAGGCATTCACAAGCAATTGGTGTCCTAGTGCTTTCCCCCAGGAATTCCTCAGTCCACAATTGGTCCCAGTCCCCATATCCAGTCCAGCTCTAATCTACACCTGGTATGTTGAAATCTCCTAGCAAAACAACCTCTCTCCCTTCAACTACCTTCTAATCTCCCCTATTAGTGTCCTGTCCCTCTCTTCCAACTGGTTTGGAGGCCTGTATCCCAACCCATGTGGGGGTTCTTTCCCCAACTACCATCAGCTGAATACATTGATTCTACCCTGCCCCTCATTTACCTCCTTATACAAACATATGAGGAAACCATCAGAATAGGGCCATTAGGTTTATTTAGTCTGATTTTATTGTAGATTCCTCAGTTTAAGTTACTACCCAGCATCCCTCCTCAATCTGCCCTTTCCTTCCGTCCACCCCTCCCTTGATCCTAATTGTCCCCTTATCTCTATCCGAGCCTCTTTTAAAGCTGCCCACCATCTTCAATGAAACCACCTCTTTGGGAAGTACATTCCAACCTGACACTAGACTTGCAATGAAGAAGTGCTTCCTCGCCTCTCTACTAAATCTCCCCCCTCCAGTTTGAGACTATGTCCCCTCATGTTTTGTTTTCCAATGAGCTTGAAGACACCCAGTATGCCCTCTGTACAGCAGCTCTTTTACAGTGAACACGTTGATGCTGACAGCATTCACAGTTCACTGTAAAAGTCCACCCGGGATCCTGGCATTCCTTCCCCCAGTCCTGCACCCCCTCTCTGAATCGACTCCTACTCGTAGTTGATAATCCCTAAGTTAGGAGGTTTGGGGGTAAAGCCCCATGATGAACAGCAACTGTTTCTCCAGATGGATTTATGTCAACTGCAAATTGCAGTCAACATAAATCCATTGCTGTATCCACCCTATTTATTTATTTCAAATACTTGAAAGCCCCAATCGTGTCCCCTCTCTTTCTCTTCTCCTCCAGGCAGTACATGTTCAGGGCCTCCAACCTCTCCTCATACATCCTACCCTGCTGACCCATGATTGTCTTTGGTGCCTTCCTTTGGACTGTCTCCAGCAGGTTAATGTCTTTTTTATGGTATGAGCACCACTTCGTATACTGTACTCAAGATACAGTCTCACGAAGGCCCTGTACTAGGGCAGTACTACCTCCTCTCACTTGCTTCTGATCCCACTGGCAATGCAGCACATTTTATTTGAATTTGCTGCTACTTTCCTACATTGTGTGGAGAGCTTCAGGTCACTAGTGATCATCACTCCCAGATCCTTTTCCTCTTTTGATGCAGATACCAAGACCCTTCCCAGGCCTTGCTCTATCCTTGGGTTCTTGGCTCCACTGTGCATAACTTTGCATTTCTTTGTGCTGAAGCCAAGCTGTCAAACCCTGGACTACCTCTCCATTTTTTCCTGATCCTCTTTTAAGTCACGTATCCCGTCTGCTGTGTCCACCCTCCCACAGAGCTTGGTGTTGTCCACAAATAGGTGCATTTTGCCCTTAATGTCATCCCCAGTATCATTAACGAAAACATGGAACAGCATCAGTCTGAGCACCAACCCCTGTGGGACCCCACTGGTGACCTCTGTGGTGCTACATAGTTCACCCCCGAGCACACTCTTGGTCTTGCCCCTCAGCCGATTTTCTTCCTATTTGGCCAAGTTCTCTCCAACCCCAAATACTCCAACTTCTTGATTAACCTCTTTTGGGATGCTGAATCAAAGACCTTGTTGAAGTCCAGGTAAAGGATATCCACAACAATGGCCCCATCCACTGTTTCAGTGACCCAGTTAAAGAAGTCAATAAGATTGGTTTGACATGACCTCCCTCCCATAAATTCATGCTACCTCTCTCCCCAGAGACCATGCTCATCCAGATACTCGAGCCTGAACATGACTGAGGTCAAACTGACTGGCCTGTAGTTCCCTGGGTCATCCTTGTGATCATTCTTATGGAGGGGCACTACATGTGCCATTCTCCAGTACTGCACTACCATGCCTCACTCCAGTGAACTACTGAACAGGTCATCAATGGATCTGTAAGCTTCTTTGCCTGTTCCCTCAACACCCTTGGGTATATGCTGTCCAGGTCTGTGTATTTGTCTCCTCTCAATGTTAGCAACTCTGTCCTCACCTTATCCTCCCCATCAAAACATCTGTGCCCCCTGCCCATCACCCTGATGCCCTCTCTGGTGTACATTATGACCCTTCCCCTTCTCCCTTTGTTTCCTGAACAGATCGTAGCCAGGGACAGTAAAGTTCCAATTGTGTTTTGATGTTGCTCATGTTTCTGCTAGGGACATTCTATTGGCCTCTGCTGCCACATCCTGGAGGTCACTTATTTTGTTCCCAAAGCACCTGGCATTTATGCAGACTACCCTCCAGAAACCCTGTTTCCCTCCCTTGCCCCATTTGTTCACCAGTCCTGCCTTGCAAACTCCTATGACTTTTTGCTTCCACCACCTCCCACCCTGACTGCTTTGATTCTTGCTCCCATGGGAACCTCACTACCCTACACCATGTCTGAATTATCCATTACTCCTTGAATTCCCCTTCTAGTTGGGAGAATGTTAGCTATGCCACCCTTCACCTGAGTTTCCATGGAGGTTGCCCTGTGTCCCACCTCTTCATAGCTTAAACACACTGAAATGTACACTTCAAACTCCAGTCTGACTACATTTTCACTGTGTCTACAGTATTTGGATTGGACTGAGGTACTAAAGAAAGCTCTGAGCTCAGGCACCCTTATTCTTAGTTGTTTTCTCTTTAATCAGCTAAATGAGTGACCTACCATTCAGGTCTGCTTGGGCCTTAGTGGACACATGCCACCATGGAGATCTGAGCAGCTGGATATTTTGTTTTCCCATTATGGAGGTGATGTTGTTATTATTTATTATTTATTTATTTACTGATTTATTGATTTATTTGAATTTTCATCATCTCCATTGATTGGATAGCAAATTGAGAGAAAAGACTCATTTACAATTGCTTACAAGTACAAAAGACAAATATAAAACAAACATAATTACACATACATTAATGAGTTACATAAAGTACAAACAGATTAATAAAAAATTATTCAACAATTGAATGTAAGAAAAATGTAATCCAAAGCAATCACAGTGACTATATACCAAACTAGCAAGGGAAGCCCTGAAATATGCAATCGGCAATAGAATATTTCAATTATATTTCTTCCACATTGTTTCTCATGTGCAGGGGACAGAGACAGATAAAATAAATTCTCCAAATTTAGATTGATGCCTAAGTATGTAAATATTTGAATGTTTAATAGATCTGAGACTATGTTTTATTAATGTTCTATATTGAAGAGTATTTAACAGATATGATACTAAATCATTAATGATAAATCTGTATACAAATAGATACCAATACATTTCTCTGCAATCTGCTAGAGAAGACCAACCTACAGTACATGTGTGTATAAGTGACAATGATGAGTTCTGTATGGAAAACCAGTTACAAATCTGAGTGCACTGTTTTTTTAGCTTATTTAAGTCTTGGATTACATATACCATTGAGCTAAGAGCTCTTTAACAAATGTTCCACATCAGTAGAAAGGACAACAGATTAAACAGGACAGTAAAGTATTGTACAAAAATAGAACAATGAATAGGTACCGGTGCATTACCAACAAGTAATACCATGAAGAGGTTCTGGACACATAAGAATCTTGAGAACAAAGCTCGAGAGGTTCCCATGCCCAGAACCTCAAGATGGTAGCACTTGCCGGTAATGCACCGGCACCTATTCATTACTTTTTTTTAATATATGGATAAGATTTTTTTTTTCTTATTTTGTGGTTGGCAGTCGGCAGTTTCAGTGACAGGTGGTGTGTGCTAAGTGACTGCCATGTTCTCTTGTTGCTGTTCTCATCTCAGCCTTGCTGCACTACACCTCACCCACCTCCGCTCACTGTATGAAAAAAAACTGGTAGGTAGTCCTACCTTTTTCCTTGTTTCAGCTGTGCTCCGTTTTTTGTTTTTCTGTGAGGGAAAAAGTGTTCACAGGCAGTGTGGTCTCGCTAAGTGAGAAAGCAAACCGTCCTGTTTTTTCGATTGTTCTGCCTGCCCACACATGAAAAGTGGTTAATCAGGAGGCACGCTTAGGATGATGTGGGTGGCAGAAGGCATCTTTGTGGGCACTTACGCTGTTTGGCGATTGTAATAATACTATTGTTGAGGAGTGCAATGATAGTATTATCACACTGAAACTATACTATTAAACATGATTGACAGTAGTATTATCAGTGAACTGTTGAAAGTATTACCAAATTTTTTTTGTATGCTTTACAGATGTATTAAATTCAAGATCCATATATTAATAAAATGTAAATAGAAGGTACAAAAATCATAATGGACACAAAATTATAATGGACAGTCAAAAAAACAACAGAAACACATTATGCTAATCAGTTTCAGTCACAGAAAAATGCATACAGTACATTGATATCAGCCAGCAGGTTTTGTCAAGACAAACAGGGCACAGGGTATAGGAAGGGATGTGGGAGGGTGGGCTGGGAAGAGTAAGAAAGGGGGTGGGAGTGGAGGATGTGACAAGAGGTGGGGCAAGGGAAGGGGGGAGGAATGGTGGAGAGGCAAGAGTGGGGGATGCAGGGGGGAGGGGTGGAAGGCAAGAGTGCTAAATAAAAATGGCCAAGTTATGCCACTGAGTTCAAAACCCCATTGAAATACATAGAACTGTATACCTGTTTCTTCAGTTTGCTGTCCAGCTTTGAAGAATGAAGATGTGCCTGCGATCCACTGTAGATTATGGCACTGGACCCTCGGTGGGTAAGTAAGGGCTTAGGGGTGGAGTGGTATGTGCTGAGTGGGAGGGTCGGGTGGGTAGACAGTAATGGTTACAACAGACATCAATGTATGTTTTTCTTTTAACAGGGTTTATTAAAGACAGAAAAAAAAAACTACTAGAAAAGGTTTTCTTTATTACGGGTTGTGACACTGGGGTATTGGGCACCCCCAGTGTCAGTGTTATGTTGGTGGTGGGGGGCTGTAAAGGAGGGTCAGCTGTGGGGGTCCAGAGACAAGGGGGGAGTTGTGGTGAAGCCATGAAAATATGTATTTTAAGACTGTCAATGAGTGGTATGAAACTGCATTTATACATGATAATGACCCACTCATGAATATTAATAAACCTTGCCAATGAGCAGAAGGCAGGCAGGGTTCATCAATGTTCATGAATGGGTCATTATTATGTATAAATTCCATTTCATACTGCTCATTGGCACTCTTCACATACATATTTTTGCAGCTTCTCCACTGCAGCCTTCATGTCTCCAGACCCCAACTAACTTGATCTTAGGGTCAGGGAACACTGAGGGAGCTCCTGATGTGCCAATATCATGGCAAGAAAATGGATGCACACTACTGCGCATGTGCAAAGACAGCATAAACATAGTGCTGTGGGAAGAGTTCATTAGTGCAGAGTGCTTCACGGATACGGAGGAGACTGTGAAGCAACTCTACACTGTTGTTTGTTTGGAAAAATCTCCTTTTTCAATTGCAGGAGGTCTGCAGGGCTCCACCCACTGCAGCCCTAAAAAGAACAATACCTGTATAGTCCTTAATCAGTAAAGACTGATTGCTAAAACTCACTTTGTGACTTGAAGGAGTCTAATTCATTTTGTTCAGGTTTTAACACTTAGCCCAACTTTATTTGACATTGTTTGCAGTCTTTGGTCTAGAGAGGTAAATGATTAAATTAACTTAGAGACAATGATCCTGTTGCCCCCAAGAGGTGGCCCCTCAAAGTTAGGACTGAGTAATAAACCAGTGAAGGAATGATGGCATGCCTGCAACATTGAGCACACCTGCACTGTAACTTGCCTACAGATAAGCAGCTGGCTTCCATTTCTTCTGCTATTTGAAACACTTTAGCTTTCACATGAACAAAACTAAATCACAAACACATCAACAGGCAAGAAATGACTGATGCCAGTGACGCTTTATGGATTCTAATACTCATGAAAGATGACAATTGTTGGCACAGGAGGTTGAAATCCTCTGTTTAGCCACATGACACAGGTACAGCACAAACTCCGCACTGCACCCCATGCTGCTTTGTCTAATAATATCACCTCCCCTGTCATGAAGGGACAGCCTTCATTGGTTCAGTGGGTAGTTCATACTATGGGCCCTTTCAGCCATTCATATCTCATATAAGACTGCCAACAAAGATGACAATTAGTGCACACTGTTATGGGGAATTTGTAACATGGAAACCTGCCCACTAGGAACTGATTTGAGGCTTCCGGCTAATGTGGGCTTTCACTTTTCAACAAAAGAGTAAGCCTGCTGTGTGTTGAATCTGTTTTCTAAGGTGAAAGAAAATAAAAGCTACATTGGAGATGAATGGCAAAGCTGAAAGAGAATTGATCTCCAGTGAGGTTCTTCTGATAAAGTACTGTGTGACTTAAAATAGAGAGGGAAATCAAGCATGACACAGAAGAGGAGACAACCCTTACTATACACAAATAAGACATGATTCCCAAATTATTCCAAGCTAAAGGACAGGCATAAAAATTGGGAAAACAACAGCATTAACATAGCAAAACCCTGTAAGAATATATACTATATGTCATAGGCCTGAAAACCTGTGATCTGCATGGCTGATAAAGAACACAGTCTATAATCGTTCATAAACAGCATGCAACCTCAAATCAGGCCATAAAACATCACTTGTAGTGGAGCCCAGAAGGATGCGGTGCAATACTGTAGAACTGTGCAGCAGAGTTACAGTACTTCAGGAAACATAGCAGTTTCAATGCTGCAGCTGCACCAATGCTCTGGAATGCCCTCCCAGATCACATCAGGAGCTCACAGTCTCACCTGACTTTTAAGAAAGAGCTCCACTTGTTCCTACAAGCTAATGACAAATGCTCCTGTACCATGCCCTGATTCTCCCTTATACTTTTAGGCAACCCATCCACTTAAACCTTAACACTTAGTTGCTTGCTTTATCTATAGGGTTGCCTAATCAACTGCTTCCTACTACAACACTGCTTACCTCTAAAATGGCTTATGGTAATTACGTAGTGTCCTGCTAACTGTATACACTGCACTATTCCTTGTAACCTGATGTTGTTGTATCTTCTTGTGAAGCTATGTTGTGTTCTACTGTCCTGTTGTACTTCACTGTCCTATGTTATCTGAAATTGTTGTTTTCTCCAGGGTTGTGCCTGAAAATAGGCAGCTTCTGTCTAGTGCACCTACCTGGTAAACAAAAACTAAATAAATAAATAAACAAATGACAGTTAACCAATTTTGTTGTGAAAGAATCAATCACACAGCACTGCATCCTGTTGGTGTCCACTGTACATGTCACCCAACATCCCCACATAAGTGTGAACAACAATACATTCATGAATGAATTGCATTCAAAAACACTTACAAAATATTGTATTGCATCTATGGTGAAGTTTATAAAGAATGCATAGGGTACAACAAGTTTATGGAAAAGTCCTAAAGTAAAAGTTGGAGAGTGGTGGTGGAAGTAGCTGCATAGTTCATGCAACAGTGGCAAAGCTTATGATGCTACAGTACTTGTTTTCTTAGAGCAAATTTCTATACATGCAATCCCTCAACAGTCAAACTCTTTGTACCTGGAATCAGGGTAGGTGAGGCAAAAACATGTCTGTCCAGGTAATTTTTTACTTCTGTTTGAAAAAAAGTGGAGTGAAGAGCAGGGGAAGTGTTAAACTACCAATAAGAATTGAGCATAGTCTGGACCAAGGGTAGGTTAGTATGGCTCAGGTAACTATATTGGCAAACAAGATGGACTATGAGTCTTTTTCTTCCTATACCTTTCTACAGTATATTTTAATGTAACTTTCCTGTGTATAAAATATCAGCATAGTTTCCAGGCTTTTGAAGATACTGCTATTGGCCATTTTGGGTTCTGGGGCTTCAGGGAGGACACATGGTTGGTAAAAGAAGCATTTTTGTGACATTCCTCAAAATGTGCATTATTATAATAATGAAGTACAGAGCTGAAGGAGAACATATCAAAAGAGAATTGAAAGAAGAAATTATCCAGCTATGACAGATGTTTTTTTCCAGAGATGTTAATGTTGGAGATGGAAAGGAAATTGGAACATTTGACCTCTCTTCCATACTCTAGCACTGGAAGCAATGGCTAAGAATCAACCTTTTTTACAGCCGGTAGCAGGCAGTTTCTGACACAGAACAGGGCATCAAGTTTTTGGTGACCCCTTACCACCTTGGTAATATTTTCTATGAAGCTTAATTTTGTGTCTAGCCATAGTCCTATGTGTTTGTAGGTTTGGGCCATGTCTAGTGGTGGGCAAGAAAATGGGAGAATGCGTAGATTATAGGAATGCTGTAAAGGAGAATATATGTTTTGGTGTTGTTTAGGAACAGGTTGTTTTTCTCCAGCCAGATTTATGTGGCACCAAACATGGTCTGTAAAGTTGAGTTGAGGTACTCTGCTGACTTGGATTTTGCATATACTTTATGACTGTGTCATCAGCATAGAGCTGGATACTGGTATGGTGCTAAATACTTGATTTCATCTTCTGGGGCTGGCCTGGTACTTGACTAAGATACTCACCATACTGCACTGAGGAGTCCCAACAGTATGAAACACATGTACTGTATGTAGTTTGTCATCCTCAGAATACACTGGATCAGATGTAAAATCCCATTTCAAATGTGATTACTGTTCTGTTGAAGCCACTACAGCCTGTCCCATACATTAATTTACATATCCATGGTACCTTGCACTGGGCTTGATGCTTTAGGGACTACAAAGATGGTCATCAAAAAGTTGCCTCATACTGCAGTATGTTACGAAGAACCTCATGCTAATTATACTGAATTCATACTGCTAGCATTAATATTGCATGCCTGCCTCAACTGCTGCAACATTCCACAGCAATGAGAAATGGTATCATGATCACACCTCTAAGTGTTGGGTTGGCATGATGCATAGAAACCAAACAATTTGGATTATTCTTCCCTCCTTGCATCCTTTTATAGATTCTTCACATTGCTCTACTAGCAAACTGCCTCTTCTGTATACTATCTCAGAGTGTGATAAATGTCATGTTGGATAACAAATATTGCATTTGCATTTACATTATATTGCCTTACAAATACTGTATATGAAACAGCACTTGGTGGTAGTATGTAATATAAAGTGAACATTAGATTATGACCAAAGTTCATCAGATACTCCATAGCTGTGGAACAACTTGGAATTGACTGAAGATCTTCGTTGCAGCAAACGAGACTGCTAACTTCTAGAATATTTTATAAATCTATTTAGGGACTGATACCTCATGTACTGATGACTCTTCAAATTCAACCTGTAGTCAAGATATTATTACAAAATTCAACTGTTCATTATAGAATCAGCACTTAGCATATTAATTCAGATGTATTTAACCAAATTATGATTGAGACACAGAAACATAGAAAGGTGTCCTCAGAAAAAAGACATGATCTATGTAATGTCTTCCCATTTTCCTACCAGAGTTACACCAATAGTATAGCCAGACAGGATGCAACACAGCAGAAATGCAACAAAATTTTTAGGGACTGGAGAAGCTAGTGCAAATTTGTGGAATTTCGCACTTCACAGATTTCATGAATTTCCTGGAGGGTGAACTAACTTCTCTGTGTGAATGTCTTTATTAAAAAAACCAAAAAAACTCAAACTCTAATGCAAAACTTCCCCCCACCCATTGTGCTGTAACACTATCCCCCTCCTACCTCTCATAAATGTTCTAGTCATAGATATACCCCATCCCATCCCCCACTGGCACCCTCCTCCCCCAAGCCCTGGAGAATTTGACTCAGTGCACAACATCACATGATTCAGATAATAAGTTAATCATATGGTTTACCCTTCTCCTCACCCACATGCTAAACATACTCTCTCTTTCTCCTTCCACCTGAGTCCAACTTCCAGGTCAAGTCATTTAATACACCCAACCCAACTCCCCCAGCCCTCACAACCCTTCTTCCCCAACCACACCCAGAAATAAATGTGATCTGTAATGATAAAGAAAAGACCCTGGTACAGAGTGTTTACTCTGTTCAGTGTCCATCTTTGTAATGGTGCTGGTGAATGAATGAATGAATGAATGAATGAATGAATGAATAGTGAAATCTTTGCTCTTTGTAAAACCTGACTGGCTGAATTTTCAGCCAATCAGTTTTCAATCAGAGTGAACGATGTTACATTTATTCATGCAGAGCCATTACTGAGATGGGCACCGAACATAGGAGATAGTCTGCAACAAGGGACAGTTTCCTGTATTACAGGTCACATTATTTCTAGGTGCTGGTGGGGGAAAGAGGGGGTGGGGAGCCAGGGAGATGGGGGGGTCATCTATGACTTGTCCTGGTAGTAGAAACTGGTTCAAGGGAATCAGAGAAGTGTGTTGAGCATGCAACTGGGGAAAGGGTAAACTGTATGATTAACTTTCAATGTTATGTGAATCGTGGGATGCTTTGCATGGAGTCAAATTCACCAGGGCAGAGAAGGGGAAGAGGTTGCCAGTGGGGAATGGAAGGGTGGTATAGGACAATAAAGTTTTTAGGAGGTGGGGGAACAGGATTACACCACAGAGGGTGGGGGGAGTTATTTATCTTTTTAAAGATGCAATTCATGTAGCTTTTCACTGGTGAATTGCACAAACTCATGCAATGAACTATGCAAATTGCCTAATTCACCCACAAACTGGCAATTCATGTAGAGTTGTCAGATGAATAACTATGCAAATTGCCTAACTCACAAATTGGCAATATGTGTAAATTCACCACATGTATTTGACCAATTTGCTGGGTGAATAACTATGCAAATTACTGTTGTCAGTGAAGAAAAGCTGCAGAAATTTGCAAATTTCTATACAAAGTGAATTTTTCCAACTTTGCTTGTCTCTGTTGAATGTCTGCTACACTGCTACTGTATTATTATCTGTACTGCAATGTTTCTTTCTCCTCTGCACTGTACCTGTAAAGTAACTGTGAATTGTACTTTTTGTGCCATTTAAGTGGCCCAGGTCATGCTTGAAAATGATCCCTGGGATCAGTGCACCTACCCCGTGAACAAATAAATAAATAAATAAACATGTCCCAAAATACTGCTTGATAAAAGGCCTTAATTGGCATGGAATTTCACCATCCCCTGCAGCATTCTACAGCATTTTGTAGCATCTTGGCTAGTGCTGCTGTACCTACCCTTTGTCTTGCATAGACCACATGCCTATAGGCAGATCAGCCTCATTGTCCCCACTCTACTCCCCCCATGTTTGTCTTAGTTTTAATCAATCCCTTATAACAACCCACAAGTTCATGAAACTTGTCACTATTGTGTTGTTTTCCACCTCTCCTGACAAACTGTTCCACCTATGAATCATCCTTTCCATGAAGAAATACTTACTAACATCCTGTCTGTATCTACCTCATCAGTTAGAGACTATAACAAATACAAATATAAAACAAATCCTACATATCCCAGTTGGAAAAAATATAAGGATAGACTTGGAGTGTGCAAGAATATGATCAAAATGGCTAAATATAATTTGGAAGAAAATCTGTTTGTCAAAACTGGTGATAATTCAAAGGCTTTTTTAATTATATTAACAGTACGAGAGGCACACATACTACTATAGGACCCCTCAGGGTTCAGGACAATGTCATTGAAAATGAACTAGATATGGATAGAGAATTTAATAAATATTTCCTTAGCATTTACCAAGATACTTAATTGGGTTCCATAGATAAACATAAATATGTTCATTTGGTTAAATATACCATATCTGCAGAAGTTAAAGAAAAATTACAACTCTTAAAAACAAACAAATCTCATGAACCAGACAATATACGTCCCCATCTGTTGAGGTCTCTCTCTGTGGAACTAGCTGGTCCTCTAGCTAAATTACTTTCCTGCTTACTTATCAATGGTGAGTCTATCAATACTTGGAAAATGGTAGATGTAGTACCGGTATACAAGAAGGGCTCAAAACTAGTTACACAAAATTACAGGTCTATAAGCCTAAATTCCATTAAAGGGAACTTATGGAGGATATTATACAACACATTTATAGAAAGACATTTTCTAGAGACAGGTCTATCTGATATTGTAACATGGCAAAATTAGTAGAACTGAAAGAAAGAAAGCCGATAGGATGAAAGCCGTCAGGTGGTAGAGGAGCAACACGACATTATGAGACGATAATGCCATGTTGCTTCTGCATTACATAAATGAGCCACGAGACAAGAACGAGCAGTGTGCTAAGTAGGAGAGTGAAAGAAATTGGAGGGAGCAAGTTCTGAAATGCCAAGCAGGTATACCACAGGAGTAGTGGGACAAATGTGAGAGAGGGACAGGGCACAGAGTAAAAAGAGGGAAGTGGAACCGTAGAAAACAAGGCAAGAGTGAACAACTAGTCAGGGATAGTGAGATAAGGACAGATTCGGACGACACAGTAATGCCAGAGAGAGAAACACAGAGCAGAAACCCAGAAATAGAAATATTGGGAATAAGTGAACACACACCAGCTGAGAGACACAATGCAGCAACCAGGACCAGTGAGACAGACAGGAGGCAACACACCGGAACTCCGAGCAACACAGGCAAAATCCAGAAATGGATTTAATTTTAACAATTTGAGGCTTTATGGGACGGTGAACTGTAATTGTGCATGCGAAAAGACAGAAACAGAAGATAGCACACAGTCCAGAGAAATGTGCGTGTGAGTAGCGAAAGAATAAAAACAGCATGAAAGAAACAAGTATGTCAATATGCAAATGAGATATGCACACAGACTGAAAAGTAGTAAACCAGCCAGATCGCAGTCAGCCTAGCAACAATATCAAAGTAACAGCCGCACAGAAATCTGTCAAATGTATCAGAAGCATTAAGAAACATCTAATTGTAGCACTCCCAAATAAATAAAAAAAACACATATGTATGTAAGAGAGTTTCATTCAAAATAATGAAAGTAACAGTGAAAATTAGTGAAAAACTTCATTAGTCTCCTTGTGTTTTGACTAGTATCACCAGTAACATATGTAGCACATATACACCCTCCTGTAGACCATGTTACAAGCATATTAATCCCCTCCGAAGGTGGCATCTAATGGGGAGTTAATGCATGGTTGGGCCATTGTAGGCACTCGGCCTCCGGCCTCGTGCCACAACGGTCTCAACCATGCATTAACTCCCCATTAGATGCCAACTTCTTCGGTGATTAATGCTTACTTGTGCCCGCATGAATTTACAAAGTCTAGACCTTGCCAAACGAATTTATTTCATTTTTTGAACCTCTGAGCAGAGCACTGGACAATGCCCTTCCTGTTGATATAATTTAGCTTGATTTCTCTAATGCCTTTGACAGTGTCCCTCATAAAGAGTTAGTTGATGAACTTAAAAAACTCAACATCTGTAATAACATTATCAGATGGATTCATTCCTGGTTGTCAAACAGGAAACAAAGAGTTAGGATCAGAGGCCATACATCTGATTGGGGAATTGTCACTAGTGGTGTGCCACAGGGATCTGTCCTGTGCCCCCTACTCTTCATTCTCTATGTGTCATCGATGCAGATGTCTGAAAGTTCTTGGATCTGTAAGTTTGCAGATGATACAAAATTTGGAGCAATATTTGACAACTTGACCGCTTGTGACAAACTCCAGAGTGACTTAATAGCAAATTAGGCACAAACTCATAAACTATCATTTAACATTGAAAAGTGTGTGGTTATGCACCTGGGCCATAAAACAATATGACAATCTATTTTTTTAAGTGGAGCACCTCTTAGAGTATGTGATAAAGAGAAGGTTCTTGGAGTAATAATAGCAAATAAGCTTTCCTTCACTGAACATACCCAGGATATTGTAGCTAGATGAAATAAAATGTTGAATACTGGATAATATAAAAAGTTGTGACAAGTCAGTCCTCTTGCCTTTGTATGATTCCCTTGTCACCCCAGCTGGAGTTCTGTGCCCAGTTTTGGGCACCCTATAAAAACAAGGATATCCATGCTCTAGAGAGGGTACAAAGAAGAGCCACATGTAGTGTCTCTGAAGTGTCATGTCTAAATTATCAGCAGCAACTTAAAGATCATGATTTTTTTTCCTTGAATTATAGATGTTTAAGAGGTGATTTATGCCCAGTGTACACAGCTTTTAAAAACCAAGACTTATGGGAATGTCTGGGGCTCAAGATCAAGGTAGCAAACAGTAGCCTAAGGGGAAATGATATGGAGCTAAGAGGTGAATTATATAACACCACTACCAGAGGTAGCTGGTTTAACCAGCGAATAGTTAATATCTGGAACTCCTTTTCAGAACATATAGTTAAAAGTCCTACAATGGAATCTTTTAAGACAAATATTGACACTCACGGGCACAACCTTCATTACCAATAAATATTGGTCGAGTCTATATGGCTACCACTTTTGACTCATATTATTCCTATGATTCCTATGGTCAGTTTATACTTTTCCCCCTAGTTACTCATCCCTAACTATGTTTAAACAGGTCATGACACTCTGCCTTGTTAATCCCCACCAGTTATTACAAGGTTTCTCTCATGTCTCCTCTCTCTCATCTGGAATCCATAGAGTACATGTTTAAACTGGCCAGATGGTACACACATGATTTATCCTGCTGACCCTTTGTCATTTTTGTAGCAGCACTTTGGACAGATTTTATACTTTCTATATACAGTATATTTCTGGTGACGGCTCTGGAACTGGACACTGTATTCTAGGTGTGACATTACCAGTGATCCATAGAGGAGCACGTTCTAACAGAAGGAAGTGCCTCAGTGCAGCAACTGATCATGGTATCACAAAGATGGTTGGGGTGGCAATGGAGGATGAGGACATGGCAGAACCTACCCACAGGATTAACCTGACAATGTATCACTGTGATCCACAGACAGCTGGCTGGATGAAAATAAAGCCAGAGAAGAAAGGCACAACCTTTAGGTAGTTGTACTGTTCTTGAAGAGAGAAATCAATGAGGGGAGAAGCTGAAACCAAAGAGCAGCAGGAGAACCATGCATAGAAGCAGGCCCTGTGCCTCACTGGTTGTTACAAAAATGAGCGGCACAGAAAAGTATCAAGTATTATCCAATTAGAGATGAAAAACTGACAGCTTCATTGACTACAGTGGTAAGAACAAGTGTTACATATCTGTAAAAAAAATGTCAACAAAAAGAAGGAAAACCTTAGTGATGGAATGTAACAAAAGGCATTTCTTCAGTCAGACATGAAGTTAAGAGCAGGAAAACAAACAACTGAGGAGGTATGCAGCCTCTCACATTATATAGCTGGTGCCAAAATGGACGGCCCCTGCTAGGCAAATGTTTTTGAGTGATCCTGATGCTGGTGGCTTACATTTCCCAAAATGTGGCTCTATGGAGAGACAGATGTCATTGAAGATCTATTTATACTGGCTGAGACTTGAAAAAAAATCTGAGCTAATCCTGAGAGACTCAGAAGACCAGATAAACGATTTCCAGTCATTTCCTTTCTAGATTCATAACTACTGGTAGAGACTGCCCTCCTGCAAGTAACTACTGACCTCCTTTTCAGTGATGAAGGCTCTCTCTCATTCATATCCTCCTTGACTTTAGTGCTGCATTCCTCATGATCAGCTGCTATTCCTTTCTTGTTCACCTTTATCAATAAATTAGTGTTTTTGCTACCTTACTCTACAGGATTCATCCCTTCCTCTCTAATAACTCTAATAAATTAAAAGCACCCAGAAGGGTCTGGAAGCCAGCCTAGCAGTAGGAGCCATGGGCACCATGAATGCCTTCTTTCAGTACATAAATGGAAAGAGGAAGGTGAAGGAGGGGACTGGTCCCCTGAAAACAGAGGAACTGGGGAGGAACTTGTAAAAGAGGCAAGGGCAATGACTGAGAGCTGAATGAATACTTGACTTCAGCATTCAGAAAAGGGCCCACAGTGGAGGGAAGGTGGTCATTGCGAGGGTCCATGGCATCAGGAGTAGCTATCATGCAGCCTGTGGACATTGCACTCACCTTGCTAGCTGGCAATCTGGTGAAGATCAAACCAGGTAAGTCCCAAGGGACAGATAGAGTACACCACAGGATCATTACGGAGGTTTAGGAAACAGTTGATGGGGCCCTTGCAGTAACCTTTCATGAATCTGTCTGGACAAGTGTGAAGCCAGAGGACTGGAAAGTGATCAGTGTGTTTTCCATCTTCAAGATGGGGACCAGGTCAGACCTGGCAACTGCAGGTTGGTCAACCTGAGATTAATGCAGTGCAAGGCTCTTGACGCCATTATTAAGGTCAAAATAATGGAGCACTTAGTTGAGGGCAGTGTTCTTGACCATCTTGGCACAGCTTTGTGAAGGGCAGATTGAGCCACACCAACCTTATCTCCTTCTCTGAGGGGGAGACAGAAAGGTTGACAGGGGCAGGACCATACACGTCTGAACTTCAGCAAGGCCTTTCGTGCTGTGGCACATGCCATGCATCTGGGCAAAGTACACCGGTGCAGTATAGACAAACAATACACAAGGAGGACTGCTACTGGATTCATAGCAGGAATCAAAGGGTTACGGTGGACAGGCACTACTCTGAGTAAAGAGGGGTACTCAGCACTGTCCCTCGGGGATCGGTACTGTAACCAATTCTGTTCAAAACTTTCATTAACAATCTGGAAGCTGGGGTCTCCAGTAGGCTGCTAAACTTCACTGAACATACTACTAAGGAACATACTAAGGAGATCAAGAAGCTAGAAAGCTGAAGCTCATAGGTGCTCCTATACTAACCAAACAATTAAATTAATAATATGTTAATTGTCTATGAGTCAATAAAAATGAATCAAGATGTTTCTTAAACTCAGGTTTAGACTTACTAATAATAACATGTACTGGCAATGAATTCCATGGATGTATGACCCGTAATGTAAAGAAGAATTTCCTATTATTACAATGAAAATGTTTTCCAACCAACTGTAAAGGATGCCCTCTAATATTATACTGGTCAGGTCTGAATTCAAGACCCAGTTCAGTCATCAGATAGGGATAATTTATAACATCAAAAAGAAATAGTAAATCACCTCTTAATTGACGTGTCTCTAATGACATTAGATTTAAAGAAACCAGTCTAGTCTCATAGGAACTATTCTGCAACCCATGCAATTGTTTTGTAAATTTTCTTTGCACATTTTCAAGTTGTATGTGATTACATTTCTTGTGAGGGCCCCATAACTGAGCAGCATATTCTAGATGGGGTCTAACATAGGCTCTGTACAATGGTATCATAATATTGGGGTTGTGAGATTTAATGTTACGTCTAATAGACCAGATAACCTTGTTAGTTTTACTAATCACCTGGTTAACTTGATTAGAGTGATCAATGTTGTAAGAGATATTAATACCAAAATCCCTTTCCTCAATGGTACTCAATAGGATTATGTTGCCTATTGTATATGGATGGTTAGCATTAAGATGTCCCAAATGCATTACCCTACATTTATTGTAATTGAGTTGCATCACCCACTCAACAGTCCAGTCAAAAATCCTATTTAGATCTTGTTGCAGGGTTTCAACCTGGACAGCAGTGGCACACGGTCCACCAATTTTAACATTATCAGCATATTTATTTGCATTTGAAATACAGGTGTGTGTCATGTCAGATATACAGGCCTGAACAAGGCAGGGGCCCAATACAGAACCCTGAGGCACCCCACTAGTCACAACACCTCTGTCTGAAAGTTTGCCATTTATTAGTACACTCTGAGTTCTGTTCTGCAGCCAATTACAAATCCAGTTTAATACACATGTGTTAAAGTCAAGTTGGAATAATTTATCTTGTAATGCACAATGGGGCATGACATCAAATGCCTTACTAAAGTCTATAAAGACAACATCATATGGGATTTTATTGTCAATTGCAGAGCTTACAGTCTCATAAAAACACATAAGATTGGTGACACATCCCCTTCCCTGTCTAAATCCATGTTGTTCAGGGTAATTTCTTTTCAATTTAGGAATTATTAAATCCTTTATTAAACTTTCCAGGATTTTACATAATGATGATGTTAGACTAATGGGTCTATAATTTTCCCAGATAGTTTTTGGTCCCTTTTTGTGAATTGGAATAACATGAGCATGTTTCCAATCATCAGGTACAAAATTGTGAAAAATAAATCCCTCAAATAGCTTTTTCAAAGGATAGCCCAGAGTGTCAGACAATAAGAATAGTAAATGACCTGAGATATTATCAGGGCCATAACTGGTTTTATCTTTTAGGGTTACTAATTTAAGATGGATTTGTTCTTCAATGAAAGTTACTGGGCAATTATCACCAGAGTTATGAATGTTGCAACTTGGCACATTTGGCTTACTGGAGCTAAAGATGTCACAAAATTTGGTATTAAATAAATCTGCCATGTTTTTTGTATCATGAATTAATATGTCATTAAACTGAAGACTCTAAACTGACCATGGTGGTGGTCTCCCCCTGAGAATGGGGTCAAATTCTGGGAAGACATGAACAAGCTGGGTGGTTGATCAGACTTGTAAGCTTTCAGATTCAATATAGCCAAATGCAATATACTACTATACACGTGGGGAGGAAAAACAGAGGTGGAACCTACACATTTTGTGGTGCTTCTCTGGCTGCAGTAATGAAGGAGAAAAAAAGACCAGAAGGCCATAACAGACATGTAGCTGAAGCAAGAAAATCAGCGCACAGTTGCTGTCAAAAGGGCTAGCAGATTGGTGGGATACATCAAAAAGTGGGTAAACAGCAGGGTTGTCAGAATACTTCTGCCACTTTACAATGCACTTGTTAGGCCCCAGTTGGAGTACTACATGCAGTTCTGAGCCTCTCAATATAAAAAGGATATTGAGGAAGTTGAGAGAGTGAAATGCAGGGAAACCAAAATGATCAGAGGCATGGGAAACAAAAGCTATAAGGAGAGGCTTTTTTTAAGATTTAGTATACAGTATTTTATATTTCCCCATATATGGCTTGCTCTCAATGGCTGTTGCTATCCTCTAGCCCTGTCTCCCATCATCTCTGGGGCTTATAGTCTGCTACTATCAGTGCCTCACAGTTTACCCCCATAGCTGAGCCTCCCAGATTCCCCAGGCCTGGGAGGAGTTTAGTTTGGTTGCAGTGGTAGGCAACCCAGTGGGAAGTGCAGGACCATTGATGGACTGCAGCATTATTCTGCTGTGACCAAGGTTTTTTTTTTTTTCACCTTTTCTCTCCTCCATTGGGTGCCTCGTGGACTGAGGGCTGAGTGGACACCCAGGCTATAGGTAGTTCTCCCTGCTACCCATAGCCCTCAAGCATACCTAGTGTCAGTTGTTGACTATGGCTTAATAACCGCAGCTAATTTCTCTACACTGCTTAGAGCACATAAATTCATGAATGGTATCTGTTGATTTTGCCTAAAAGCCAATAGAAATACATATCACTGTATCTTATGACTAGCTTCAGTAGATTCCCTTTGATAAAACATTTCAATAATCACAGGCAATGCTAGTCTGAGAAGAACTTAATGCTATTGTCACAATGAGTCTTAAATTATTAGTTAAATGAGGTCATGTGATGATGCCCAGCTGAGAGCAGCATGGTCCCTGAGCTCTGTTCCACTTGATATAGAATATTAATCTTTCTGACCTTCCTGCTGACTTTTTTGGCATTTTTCTGCTGTTGGAAACTCTTGAATAACTGCAAACTCATGTGAAGATCCAGTTGGAGCTTTAGCAAAAAAGAAGTACAAGCTCTTCGCCTCACCTCTCGTGATGGGGCCAGGAGTGGGGCCTTGCCCCAACATGCAGTTAAAGAGGGAGTCAGGTGACAGTTTAGTGGCCTGAGAGCTTGGTAAAATTAAAACATTCTTGGCTGGTATTCATAATGACCTGAACCACATTACAATCCAACTCACGGCTGTCTGGGTCAGTTGAGGCCCTTTGACACTGTATGGACCACATTGAGTCCAGGGTCAGTCAAGTGGAAGACAGAGTGGGGGCCGTGGAGAGGTGGACGAATGTTCTGGAAAAAGAGGTTAAATCCCTATGGGATAAAACTGATCACTTAGAATCTTGGCATCAACAAAGTATTATAAGATTATTTGGCTTACCAGAGCAAGCTGAAGGGGCCAATATGATTTATTTTTAAACCAATATTTGTTGGTCTGGCTTCTTTGGGATTCAGGGACACTCATGGAAATAGAGAGGGCTCACCAAGTCCCTACTGGACCACCCCTTCGGACAGCACCTTTCATCCATGTCCCATGGTTTTTAAGTTGCTTAGACATCCGGATCTAGAGAGGATTCTCTGGGATGCCAGAGTGCAGAAAGATATATGATGTAACAGCTCCTGGTTGCTGTTTCAGCAGGACTTTCCTAAGTGAATCATTGATCATTTATTTATTTATTTGCTTTTGGTAACTGGGTGGGTGCACTAGGCATAGGAATGCCTATTTTCAGGCACGACCTGGGAGAAAACAAGTGGACAATACATAAGCACACCATGTGATGCAGCACATGAAATAGGTACTACAGTAGGAGGGGGTCAGAACAATCAACATTGAAGGTTGAGCAAAATACAGTGTAGAACCCAGGTCAGGGTAATAGCAGGATAACATTAGACAAACGTTAAATAGGTATGGACAAGTGCAAAACAACTGAAAATACAGAGTACAAAAAATGGATAAGTTTGGACAAGTTATAAACAATATACAATAAGTGCTTGGAGGTAGTCAAGCTTTAGAGAGGAGGGAGTGGAGGATGTGGTAGAGGCAGGGAAGAAAGGGATGAAGGGTGATGGAGAGTGTGCAGTGGGAGGGTCATTAGAGAAAGGTGATAAAGCAGATAGGAGGGGAGTAGAATGCAGGGGGGTAGTGAGGAAATGGGAAAAGGGATCTATGGTGGGTGGAAGCAAGCACAGAGGTTAGAAGCACGTAGATAATCTTGGTGGAGTTTCTTGAAACTGGCATGGTTGGGAGCTAGGCGGATAGTGTGAGGTATGGAGTTCCAGTATTTTGGAGCTGAGTGAGAGAAAGCTCATGCACCCGTAGAGGTTTTGCATCTGGGGATATAGAAAGGGGCTAGGTCAGTAGAGTGGAGCCCATAAGAGGGGGACTGGGAGTGAAGCATGGAAGTAAGGGGTTGAGGGAGACATGATCTAACTATTCCATCAATTAGGGAGCCATAGGACTGAAGTCAATGGGCAGTGGGAGAGGGCCAGTTTAAGTCAGCACAGAGCTGGCAGTGGTGTTTGATTAAGTGTGGGATCTGGCTTGATTCCCTGGGCTCAAATGTTTCTTGATTCCTCCAGCAACTTTAAAGATCATAACTGAGGGGAAGGTGTATTGGTACACTTCAGTGGTTGAAACAATGCAGTTTCTCCATCAGCAAGGAGGCTCACTATTGACTCCAGATCATCTAGGACCCAAGGGACCCCAGCTTTCCCCCAGCTACAGCATCTTTGGGAGAATTCCTTGTCATCTACATCAAGAAGACCTACCCCATCGGCACCAACCAATCTGAAGACTCAATACTCTTTGCAGGAGGAAGACACAATGGATTAACGAGAACAGTGGATGATACTTTTCTTTTTCTGAACCTGTGAACCAGCTGATTTTCAGTAAGGTAGAAGGTTTAAGAAATGGGATTTAGTAAGATGTGCTCTGTTTATGCTCTTCTTAATTATATCATGTCCCTTGCTGTATTGATATGTCTCTTGCTTCTTCCAGAGCAGCATTGTTTAGGATTCAGAGGGGGGCGGGGAGAGATCTGGATCTTTCCTTTTATTTTATTTTGAGCTTATGGGGGTTCACTAACTACTGCAAGGTGGATGGGGGTGAGGAAATTGACTTGGGATATGATCGGTTTTGGGAACTTAAAGAAGCAAGCCCTGCTTGTGTGCAAAGTTTGCTCCTTGCCTTTATTGGGATCTGGACACTATAGGACTCCAGGATGAAAGTTCCCTATTTTTCCTTCCCCTTCTTATCCCTTGGGTATTTCTCTAATTGATCAGTGGTGGTGGTGGTGGGGGCCATCATTGCTGGAATTTTTGGCCATTATTGGTGTGTGTTGTGCTGAGGAGGGAGTGGCTGTACGCTAATTGAAATGGTTGGGAGATACAATGTTAGCTGGGGTTTCCTCTTTTTTATCAATAGTCTCTCTAGTACTCTTTTTCTGACGCATCTTTCTCCTACTGCACTCCAGTTTCAGGACGAGATATTTTTTGACATTAACCCTAACTTGGAACAACAGTGCATCGGAAGATGTGGATACTAGCTGCTTGAAGATGAAGCACATGCTTGCCATGGCTTTGGACTGTGGTTCATTGCTACTTTTTTTTGGACTGCAGAGTGGTTTTTCTTTTTTGTTCACATTATTTGGCATATCTTTCTACCCTTTTCAGGTGCTTCTATTTAGTCCCTATTTGTGGTGGGAACAGATCTTCTGTTATGTAGTTTTGATCAGGGCTATGTTGCCTATGGTGGGTGGGGACAACAATATTAGAGCAGATGTTGGTATCAAAGGGATAGCTGAATGACTGGAGGTGGTATTTGTACCAGCTTCAATATGATTTTACCTTGTTTTAAGCTATGTAGATAGCTTAGAAAGAGGGACAGGGAGATTAACTACATAACTGTATCTCTTATAGAAGGGCTCTTTAAGCTTTGTTTAAGTTATGTTGGGGTTTAAATAGCTAGTGTTTAATAATGTTATTGGCAGTTTTACGGGGGTTGAGGGAGTTATTGTTTCATATATTCCTGCTTGCTATTCATTTGTGGCTACTCCCTCTAACTCCTAGGATGGATGAAGACAGATGGGTTTATGGGTTATGTAGCTTTATTAGGTGGATGTAGCATGTGACCCGGAAAGTGCCAAAGTGAGTGAATGATTGTGATTTGCTTTTTTATATCTTTGACACATCCTGTATATAGTTTGAAGATGTTGGGGGTGGTTCTTTTTGGGGGGTTGATTATTTCTTATTGTTCTACTGCAACGGTTGAGGTCTGCTGGATTTTCTTGGTTGGGTGTGAAGGTGGCACTGGGGCGGGGGTCAGGAGGGCTGGTTGTTGGGGGCTTTTCTTAGAAACTTAGATGTCAGATAAAATTGTTTTGTGGAGCGTGCAGGGATGAATGGGCCAGTGAAACATAGGCGAGTCCTTTCTCAGCTTAAGAAACTTGGGGGACAACTTATTTTCCTCTAAGAAACTCACTTGCTTCCCAAAGAGATGGACTGATTCCACCCCAGCTGGAAGGGACTAGTATATGCAGCCTCTTATTTATCGAAGAGATGGGGGGGGGGGTGATGATTCTGGTTGCTCAAGGTTTGAACTGGGTCACCAGACAGATTATAAGAGACCCACAGTGGAGATGGTTGTTAGTTTCAGGACACCTTAATGAGTCTTTGTTCACATTAGTTTCAGTCTATTGGTCCTAATGTGGATGGCGCAGCCTTTTTTTACAAATTGCCACAGACTTTGCAGGACAAAGCAGAAATTTCTCTCATACTGGGGGGGGGGGTGACCTGAATGTGATAATTGATCTTTCGTGTGACCTTAGTGGCTTAGTGGTACCCCAGCCAGGCTCCAGACTGTTGGCTCTAAGTCTCTAACTCAGTTGATGAATGAGCATAGACTGCAGGATATTTGGAGACTTGACAATCTGACAGTTCGAGATTACACCTTTTAATTCACAGTCCATCAGACATATAGTTGTATTGACCTCGTGTTGGTCTTGCAAAACCTGGTTCAATACTCTTTGCATACATCTATTCAACCTATTGTGATCTCTGATCATTCCCCGGTAACTTGGTCATTTATAGAGGAGCAGGACAGAGGGAGGTCAACCCAATGACAGTGCAATGTTAGCTTTCTTTCTGATGTCACCTGCCAGGCATGGCTGGTGGGGGAAAATCAGACTTATCTGTGGGACAATTATACAGGTCTGATAGCCACAAAGTGGATGTGGGAAGGCCTCAAGGCCTATATTCGTGGTAGACTAATTGGTTACTCCTCAGCACATAAGAAAGAGCGACGGGCCAAATACTACTTCTTGGACGCACACTTGGCCACCTTGGAGCAGCAGCATAAAGCAGGGTGTGCAAATCCAGTATTGATCAAACAAGTGAGGGATATTAGATTTCAGCTTAATCTATTGAACACTCAGCAAGCAGAGTTTGACCTGTAATGGTGGCAACAATTTGAATCTGCTATTTCTTCCCTTTACTGGGAAGTTCAAAAACTGTGGCTAACTATGAAGTGTCTGATGACACCATAGGAGCGGGGAGGGTTTGGTTCACCGTGGTACCAAGGTTACTATCTGGGGGCAGGTCTCATTCACATATGGTTTTGGTTGCATGCTGAGCAGTGTAAGACCCACACCTGTTGGCTGGTCCTGGAGAAAGCTTTGGATCCACATCCCCCCGGAATGTAGTTTATGGTATAGGTTACACCACCTTGAGTGATCACTGCTACAGGATTATGCCTGTCATGTGTGGACTCTGACCAAAACGTATTGTGGTGAGGGTTGGGAGGTACCCTCGCCTGTATAGCCTTTATGGTGTAATCCCCATCTGTCAATTGGGTGTGTTTCATTGGATTGGCCCATGTGGGCCCAGAAAGGGCTTATGAGAGTACAGGATCTGTTCTCGAAAGACTGGATATTTTAGATCTTTTTCAAATCTGCAAAATCTATTTTCACTCCTCAGCTTTCACCACTGGAGGTATCTCCAGCTTCAGCACTTGATACAATCTTACTCAGGGAGTTCCTTAAAATTACCACCATTTCAGCTGTGGGACAAAGTGTTTGGGGTATCTGGAAAATAAGGGAAGCAAAGTGGGCTTGTTACTCCTCCTAAACTCAGGTTTATTTATAGAGCTTTGCTTAAGCTGGCGTCTCTGGACATGAGCAAACTGCAGCAACACTGGGAACATACAGTATGTTGGGTCACTTCCTGATGGAGGAAGATTGGAGCACTATTTGGGCAAAAGCTTATGGGCTATGTAAAGATTCTGCTAGGAGGCTAATGCAATTAAAGACCCTATTGCTATGGTATAGAACCTCTGAGATCCTTTATTGTATGTGGCTACTATCTCATCTGAGGTGCTGGCCTTGTGATGTGGATGAAGGAACCCTACTTCATATCTTGTGGGGATGCCCTAGAATCACCACATGGTGGCAGAAGGTGATCAAGGTTATTGAAAGGGTACTGGGTGTTGAGGTTCGGGTAATCCTGGCCCTCTTTGTTTTGGGCAACACACAAGTCTTGTCTCAGGCAATCCCAAGCCAGTGAGCATGGTTTATGATGGGCATAACTGAGGCTAAGCACCTCCCGTTGCATCAGTAGGGTTCTAGAAACATCCCCACTTGTAGAGAGTGGCAAGACTGCTTGCTGAGGATGGCAGGCTTTGAAAGAATAGCATATGGGTCAGTGGGCAAATATGAATGGTTTGCTCAGGTCTCATTCCCTTTCTTGGACTTATTGGGTGTTTCTTTACTACAAAGAAGATTAAGATTGGGACGCTCTCCCCATATGTTCTCTGACAACCTCTGATGCTGGAATTTGTACAACGACTGGCCTACATCTACTCCATTGTCCTTGCCTTTGCTACTGCCTCCCCCTGCTCAGTATTTTAACAGCAGACCTTGCTGAATTTAGTAGTTTAAGATTTTAAGGGTTTTATAGTTTTTGAGTGCAATAGTAGTAGTAATGTTTTATTGTTAAATTCTTTCCCCAGTTGGAGTTGGCATTTCTTTTTTATGTCTTTTACTCATTGGTAGTCTTAGATTGTATCTCCATGGAGTGGTTTTCACTCCGGCCAGGTAAACCTATGACATTGTTGATTGACTCTGTTTTTCTGTGCTTGTAAGCATAATTCTCCTTAAAATATCAATAATTTAAAATTAACGGAAAGACTATTCCTTTGAACTGGTTTCCTGAAGGTGTCAACCTCACGGCTTCCTCTTTCATAAAAGAGGGGTCTCTAATACCTTTTCAGGACTTGCTGGAAAATAATAAACTAATTAAAAAATATCTACCCAAGCTACTACTGATTAAAATAGTTTTAAAGGCCTTAAATGGTCCTACTCAGTGGCTTCTGGACTCCCCGGATCTAATAAATGAACTGGGAAATTGTGCCTCAAAGTCTCACCCTATCACCGATATTTATAGATCTCTACTGATCTTGAAATTTTCACCTGATCTAGTTATCCCTTCATATTGGAGCAGTGAAACTGATGACAACCCCCAAACATGATCCAATTTATGGCGAAATAGATACCAGTATATTCCATTGGATAATTTAAGATTGATACAATATAAAATCTTGCACAATGCACATATGACCCCACAAGAACTGTTTAAGTTTGGATTAGTAGGATCACAAACCTGTCTCAAATATAATTTGGCTGAAGGGACACTACAACACATCCTCTGGGACTGCCCCAATGTGCGGTGCCTCTGGATTACAACTAAAGATGATCTTGGTGGTAAACTGTCTCTACAATATGCCTTTAATTTTTATACTTGTATCTTTGGGAATTTGCACGTGATTACAGGGGCAAATGATAAGGCTTTAATATCTATAATCGATATTTCCACAAAGCAGCTTATAGTACATCACTGGCTTGACAAACAACCCTTTAGTATTAATGAATGGACCTCAAATATCATACTCAATTTACAAATTACTAGATTAATTTTATCTATTTCATAATAATTTGGGCAAATTTTATAGCAAATGGGGAAACAATTTATAAGCTTTTGTTATAAATCAAGTCTTCATATTAGCTTAATCACCCCCTTTTCTAATTGTTTGACTTTGAGACGTGTAAGACAGCCTTATTTTAGGAAGAATGATGAACCACCCTTCTGTTTCAAATCTCTTTCTTTCATGATTACTGGATAATTATGTATTGTCTATTTGGGATTAGAGCATTTTTGGGGGGATGGACATATGAGTGCATATGTTTAGGTGATTGCATTGTATGCCACACTAAGCTTTTTGTTGTTTGATCATTATTTTTCTTTTCTTTTTTATTGTATTGGTAAATAATAATTAAATAAAAGATAGTAAAAAAAATATCAATAATAAAAAAAAATATTATTTAAACTTCAAACAGGATATGGTATCACTAGAGCTAACCCTAATCAAAACCCTACAATACTCAGGTGTAAAACCATTATAGGCCAGAAAAACAGGTTACTCACCTGTAACCATAGTTCTAGGAGAGGTATATGGTTCATATCCACACTCTGGCAGTTTCACTGGAAAAGTCTGATTTGCTGGACATCTTTAAGCTAAGGTACTCCTACCACCGGGTGTTAGTTCCAGTGACTTCACCCCAAGACATCAAATCTTGCATGCTGAAAATGGGATTCATGTGCCACTTGCCAGAGGAGGCGGTGTGGGCTGTGTGGGTGTGAATCACATACCATTTCCAGAATTACATTTACAAGGGAGTAACCCATTTTTCTAGGGTCATGGATATGGTTCACTATTCACACTCTGGCAGACTCCTAGCAGTTCTCTGGGAGGAGGGGGCAAAGTGCACACCACTACTTGGAGAACAGAGATTGGAGAACCAAGGTCCAAAACCAGCATTCCGGCATGCCTCAACTCGATGTGGCAGTGGGAAATAAAGGTGTGTGCTGACTTTCAGGAAGCAGTCCTGCAGATTTCCTAGACAGGGGCATCCCTGGAAGCAGTCGCTGATGCACCGGTATCATAGCATCATAGTAAAGCCAGCAGAAGAGGCCCCATGGTCTATCGTATCTGCTCAGAATCTAGACCCCTACTGGGAACTCAATCCTCCACACCCCTAGTCCCAGAGGTGGCCCTCCTTGGCCTCAGCTTCCTCCTGTACCTGTCCCAAACCGTCTTGAATCCTTCCACTGTGGTATCTTCCACCAGACTCCTGGGCAGTACATTCCAAGGTTCCACCACCCCTCTCTGTGAAGAAGTGTCTCCTGCGCTTCCCCCTGTACTTCCCTCCTTCAAGCTTCCACTCGTGCCCCCTGGTAGTTCCCCCCTTCTTAAGCTTGAAAACTTCCCTGGCTCTGCCCTTATTTATCCCCTTTACATACTAAAAAGTCTCTATCATGTCCCCTCTGTCCCTCCTCTCCTCCAATGCATACAGATTAAGTTCATCTAGTCTCTCCTCATAGGTCCTACCCTCCATGCCCTTAATCATCCTGATCACCCTCCTCTGGACCCTCTCCAGCAGCGCTATGTCCATCTTAAGATGGGGTCTCCAGAACTGCACACAGTACTCAAGATGTGGCCTAACCAGGGCATTATACAGAGGGAGGATCACCTCCTTCCTCCTGGAGGTAATCCCCCCCTGGTTATGCAGCCCAGTATCCTGCTTGCTTTTGCTGCAACTCTTCAACAGTTCTCTGTGTTATTCACTTTGCTGTCCACCACTATCCCTAAGTCCCTCTCGCCCATTGTGACTTGCAGTGTGGTTCCCTCCCATGGTGTATGCATGTCCCAGGTTAATGATCCCCAGATGCAGCACCCTACATTTCCCTGCATTGAACCTCAATCCCCACTTCCTTGCCCACACACCCCAGGGCATCCAGATCCCCCTGCAGGGCCTCTCTCCCCTCCTGCCTGTCTGCCAGTGCTCCCAGTTTTGAATCATCTGCAAAGAGACTCAACCTACTCCTAACACCCCACCCTATGTCCAAGACATAGGAATTGAACAGGACTGGCCCCGGACCGAACCATGGGGGACCCCACTGATGACCCTTCTGGGGGAGGAGACAATCCCTCCAACCACCACTCACTGTATTCACCCCATAAACCAGTTTTCCACCCACCTGAGCAACTGTCCCCCACCCCCATCCCTCCCAGCTTTGTTAGTAGGCCGCTGTGGGCACCGATTCGAATGCCTTACTAAAATCCAGATGGAGTACGTCCACCAGCCTATGTCAGTACAGGGCACCTGTCATCCAGTCATAAAAACTCCACCAGGTTAGTCTGGCATGACCTCCCCGGAACAAAACCAACTGCCTGTCATCCAGGTGCCCTAACCTTTCCAGCTGGCCCCTCAGCCTCTCCTTGATAATGACGTCCATAACCTTGCCTACCTCAGAAGTTAGGCCAACAGGCCTATAATTCCCCATCTCCTCTCTGGACCCCTTTTGTGGATAGGCACCACATGTTAGTTGAATGAGCTCTAAGCCCTACAGGAGGCTTCCTACCAGCTAACCTATAGCAGAGGACAAAGTAGGATGTTATCCACTTGCCGGTCATCTGCTTTGCTGCCAGTCTGCCAGGTGTGGCTTTAGCATAACTGACAAACAGCTGGCAAGTCTCTCCACAAACTCCAGCCTTGTGCTTCACGTAATGAGAGATTGCTCTCCACAGGTCTGGGGTTGGGAGCTTGCAACCGGCCTCTGAAGATAGACTGGTAAATTAGGCCAGTAATTTAATCACCTGATTAAGATGAAACACTGATACAACCTTCTGGAGAAACTTCAGGTTGGGGCAAAGAGTGACTTTGTTCCTGTGGAAGACCTGATAAGGAGACTCCACTGAGACCACCTGGTCTTCAGTCCTTCTGTTTAATGTAATGGCCACCAGGAAGGCCATCTCCCATGACAGTAGTGACATCTCACACTTGTGCATTGGCTCAAATGTCTTGCCCATGAGCATAGCCAACACCAGCTGGTCCCTTGGTGAAGTTGATTCATGCACTGGGGGGACAGGTGGTTAAGGCCCATGGAAAAGTGCCCAATCACATTCTCCTGGGCCACTGTCAGCTTACCAACTCATGCCTGGTAGCAGAGATGGCTGCCAGGTGCACCTTAAGGGTTTTGCCCACAGTCCCAACTAAGAGAGGGATCAGACATAGTCATCTGAGGACTCCTCAAAAAAGTCCCTTGAATTTTTGTAGCCAAGTTCAGAGGTGAGGAATCTATTAGTCTGGGGATGCTGTGAGAGCTTATGAGAAAAGCTAGATCATCAGCATAAAGGATAAGGGTACAGTGGTTAAGACTCGTACTAACTGAGTTCATGTAGATGTAGTTGGAAAAGAGAAGGGGCCCTAGTATGGAGCCTTGGAAGACTCCAACTTTCATGGCAGCCAGGTTAGACAGGGCACAACCAAATTTAACTCTGAAACCTATTGCTCAGGTAGCTGCTGAATCAGTCCAGGACAGGGAGGGAAATACCCAGAGTACCTACAGTAGTTTAACTTTTAATAAAGTGTAGTCAACCAGATCAATGGCCTTCATTAGGTCAGTGAAGACAGCATCTGTAAATTCACCCCATCCATTGCAGTGGCGACAGAGGAGGAGGAGAGGGAGAGGAGGGCAGTGGTAGTGCTATGACCCTTACAAAAGCCATGCTGAGCAGAAGAAGAAGGTTGTGGTTGGTAAGGCATTTGGTCAATTGTGAGGCAGTCAGATTTTCAAGTATCTTGTTGACAGCTGGGAGTATCAAGAGAGGTCGGTAGTTCATGTTCGTTTGGTCACCCTTCTTGTAGACTGGAACAACATGGGGGTACCTTCCATATATCAGAGACAGTTTGGCAAGTGAGGGATACAGTAAAAATTCTGGTGATGGAGAGGGAATATTTAAGAGGGGAATCAAAGGAATCGAGGAAAGAAAGCAAATAATTCAAAAAACTTTGAAAGACAAAGTTGGTCTATGGTGCACTAAATCCTAAGTGGGAGACACAAAGGAAGTGATCTGTTCTTCCAGAGGAAAGAAAGATAGGATGTCACGGGGTGGAGTTGGGAGATATACCGCCTGGTAGGTTGGAGAAGGTTAGCTTAAAGATGTCCGGCAAATCAGACTATTCCAGTGGAACTGCCAGAGTGGGGATAGTGAACCATATTCGTGTCCCTAGAACTCATTTTCATAAACCACTGTTAAAGAATAGAATGCCTTACATTTACAGATAAGAACAGCCAAGTCAATAGCTTGCTTTAAAAATGCCGTGTACTTACTGGTACATGTAAGTGCACCTGTTTTAATGCTTGATTGATGCTCATTAATTTAACTTGACAATGAACTACTTATTGTTAAGTAAACTGTGTTTGTGTATATTTTCTGCTATGCACCCGAGTCATTCCTGAGAATGAGTTCTTGTACTCAGTGGACTTACCTGGTTAACAAAAATAAACAAACATATGATACTGATGCATGCATCACATTCTGCAGTGCACCTATAATCACCCAACACTTGGCCCTCCCTCCCTGAAGAAGAAAAGCTTTTTCTGGGATGCTCAATCCTCCTCTGCCAGCTGGACCTCGGCAACACTGGCTTGCTTCAAAACACAGGTTGCGGCATTGTGAGTGGTGCTGCTAATACTTTATTGATGGACTGGTCTGCTATAAGGAGAGGCTGGTGGCCCTTAAAATGTTTGTGCTGAAGAGGTGTCTCTTACAATGTTCATAAGTTCATAGGTGTATTATGAGTTAAGAAATCATAGACTTATAATAACTCGCCACCATGTAGTGGTGCTACCTGATTTTTGCCTGACCCATATGCCTATCCAGTGCTATTTTAAAGGCCTCCATTGTTCTGCATATAACTACCTGTTCTAGCAAAGAGTTTCACACAGTGACAACTCTTTGTGTAAACCATTTCTCTCTTCTGGAAGTGTTTGCTACTTCATCTTGGAGCTGTAGATGATGTGACCTAGTTATTCTACTTGTTGTTTTCTTATATAGGCCTATATTCTCCCAGAGCAGATCATCATTGAAGGCTCTGTATACTTGACACAAATCTCATCTTAACCTTCTATAATTCATGGAGTACAGAGTATGAGACAGAGAGGATATCACCTCAAACTTCCTCAAACTCAAGGGCATCAACAAAATTCAACATAAAGCAGTGTTTGAGTTGATATCCACCAGCAGGGTGCGCGGACATTCCCTGAACTTCAAAGGTAGTAAGTTTAGAAGTAACATTAGGAGACACTTATAGAACAGCTTACCGGCAGAGACAGTGGACATAAAGACAGATGAAGCTTTCATGGTAAGCCAGGACAATGTTCTGCTTCTCAATAGAATCACTGGGTACTCTGGGCAATAGAGTGGATAAGGAAGGGAACCACTTAAAAGTACTACATGTTAATACAACATACTTATTCATCCTTATTTATGAAGTGGGTGGGAGAGTATAGAAACATAGAAATAGAATTTGTCAGCAGAAAAGGACCACTTGGCCCACCCAGACTACCCAGATGGTCCTTGCGTAATCTGTCTCTGCAGACCATAACTACCGATCCTTCCTCTTCCCTGCCTATTTACTAATATTCACCAATGTCTATCCTATGCATGCTTGAAGTCCCCTACTGTTTTTGCCTCCCCCATGTCTGCTGGCAATATGTTCCAGATGTCCACCATTCTTTCACTTAAGTAGTACTTCCTCACATCCTTCACCAGCTTCATCGCATGCCCTCTTGTCCTGGTGCTCTTTCTCATTTGAAAGAGACTTCTCTCCTGTACCCTGATTATGCCTCTGAGGTACTTGTGGGTCTCAAGTCCCCCTCACTCTCCTCTCTTCCAGGGTGGACATGTTGAGATCCCTCAGTCTCCCCTCATAGGGCTTCTGATGCAACCCCTCACCATTTTAGTTGCCCTATCTCGACGGCCTCCACCCAGTCTATGTACATTCAGTGGTGTGGCCTCCAGAACTGGACATGATACTCCAGATGGGGTTTCACCAGCAAGCAATACAGTGGTAAAATCACTTTCCTTCTCATGCTGGTCATACCTTTCCCTATGCATCTCAGCATTCCACTATCTCTACCCATTGCTCTGTCACACTGCCCTACCACTTTGAGGCCATCATATATGATGAGCCCAAGGTCTCTACTCTTCATAGTGACTATCAGTACCTCCCCCATTCCATGCTTAACTTCGGGGTTCCTGTGCCCTAGATGCATGATTTTGCACTTTTTGTCACTGGACCCTAATTGCCATGCTCTTGACCACTCCCTAAGTTTCCCAAGGCCTGTACATATTCTCTCCACCCTCTTCTGAGTGTCCACTTTATTGCAGATTTTACTGTCATCTGCAAAAAGGCATACCTTCCCTTCCAGTTCTACAGTATCACTTATGAAGACATTGCAGAGAATCATTCCCATTACTAAGCCCTGTGATACTATGCTGGTCACTCTCCCTTCATTAGAGTGAGTGTTTTTAACCATCACCCTCTGTTGCCTATCCATTAACAGTTCATAACCCAATTCACCAATTTGGATCTGAAGGTTAGGCTCCTCAATTTCTTCACCAGTCTGCTGGCAGCAGTGTCAAAGGCCTTGCTAAAATCCAGCTGGGCCACATGACTGCATTCACCTGATCTATTTCCCTGCTCAACTAGTCAAAGAAATCAATCAGATTCATCTAGCATGACCCCCCCATGGAGCCATGCTGCCTTGGTCTTGTAACCCACTAAATTCAAGATACTCTATCGACCTTTACTGTAACAGGGTTTCCCTGTAATTTCCCCACTACTGATGTGAGACTGACTAGCCTATAGTTGCTGGCCTAGTCCCTGCAGCTGATCTTATGAAGAAGGACCATGTGTGCTCCCACCAGTTCTCTGGAACTATGCCTATATCCAGAGAGCTGTTTAACAAGGCCAATAGTGGGGCAGCTAGCACCTCACTGATTTCCATTAGAACCCTTGGGTGTATCTTGTCCAGTCAAATAGCCTTTTCCACTTCAGGACTGTTCCCTCTGAAAATGGACTTATGTCGACCTCCCTCCTTGTTTGCTCCTGCTTCTCCCTGTTGGTCTGTCCTCACCCCACTCCCCCACTGTGAAAACTGAGCAGAAGTGCCTGTTTAGGATGTCAATTTTTCATGATCCTGTTCTGCACAGTCTCCCTCTGCTTCCCTCCTTTTTATCACTCTCCGCCCCTTGCTTTCCTCTTCTCACTTTTGTACCTTAAGAACTTTTTCCCCCTTTAGTTTTCCCTTTGGCTATCCTTTTCTCTGTATGCTCCTTTGCTCCCCTCACTTCATTTCCTGCTTCCCCCTTTTTACTTGGTATACTCACTGTCTACCTCTCTTTCTGTTTCCTTATACCTTCTGCATGTCATTCTTTTTCCCTTGATAGAAAGTATCCTTAGAATGGCAGGAAAAAGGAGAGATATTGCTAATGGGGATCTGAATATGCCAGATGTTAACTGGAGTGCATTTGCAGCAGCCACTTCTAAGAGTGGGGTCATTTTAGATGCCCTAGAGTGGGCATGTCTTAGACAACTAGTATCTGAACCCACTCAACAGGGAGCAATCTTAGACCTGGTACTATCAAATGGAGATGGCGTGAGGATCACCGATTTAGAAGTGGGTAGGCATCTGGGAACTAGTGACCATCGAACAGTATCGTTCATGATAAACACAGCAGTAGTCAAGCCATACAAAGGCAAAAGTACTGGACTTCAGGAGGGCGGACTTTGCCAAAATGGGTGCGTGCCTAAGGAATGCACTAGCAAATGGGCAGGAAGGAGGGGTGGAAGAACAATGGGGAATAATCAAAACTGCCATCACAGAGGCAACAAGCATTTGTGTAAAGCAAATAAACAAAACAAAATGATGTAAGAAACCACTATGGTTCTCAAAGGAGGTGGCAGGGAAGGTTAGGGAGAAAAAGAGAGCATTCAGGAAGTACAAGGAATCGCAGAAGGAGCAGGACAGAGAATTGTATCAGTTAAAGCAAAAGGAAGCAGGAAAGGCAGTCAGAACAGCAAAGGCCCAAACCAAGGAAAAATAGCCAACTTAGTTAAGAAGGGATAAAACCTTTTATAGGAACATCAGGGAGTGAAGGAAGACCAAGGGAGGATGGTGAGGCTTAATAAAGGGGACAGGGGTGGGCAGAGGGTGACTGTGAAAAGGCAGAGATACTAAACAAATAATTTTGCTCAGTATTCACAAATGAAGAGGGAGAGGTACCTAAACCAAACAATAGAAACACGCTGGATATAGGGGTTGATACCAGCCCTTTCACAGAATAAAGGGTTCTGAAGGAACTCTTAAAACTGAAGGTGGACAAAGCAATGGGGCCTGATGGTATTCATCCCAGAATTCTAAAAGAACTAATGGTAGAACTAGCGACACCACTTACTACCCTCTTTAATAAATCATGGGAGGATGGGGTGGTACCTGAAGACTGGAGGAGAGCAGATGTGATTCCACTTCACAAAAGTGGGAGCAGGGCAGAAACAGGAAACTACAGACCTGTTAGTTTAACCTCAGTGATTGGGAAAATGATGGAATCACTTCTGAAGGAAAGAATTGTTGAGTAGCAAGAGGCCAGAGGAGTGCAGGACCCAAGGCAGCATGGATTCACAGTGGGAAGGTCATGTCAGATGAATCTAATAGATTTCTTTGACTGGGTGACCAAAGTAGTAGATCAGGGAGGGGCTGTAGACATGTCCTACCTAGACTTTAGCAAGGCATTTGACACAGTCCCAAACAAAAGATTAATATACAAGTTGGCCAGCCTGGGACTGGGTCCCAAGATGATAGCCTGGGTAAAAAATTGGCTGGAGAACAGAACACAGAGGGTAATAGTAAATGGAGTCCACTCTGAAGAAAGGGGGGTTACTAGTGGGGTACTGAAGGGTTCAGTACTAGGACCGGTCCTCTTTAATGTCTTTATAAGCGACATTGCAGAGGGACCGGAAGGAAAAGTATGTCTCTTTGCAGATAACACAAAGATCTGCAACAGAGTTGATACACAAGGTGGGGTGGAAAGGATGAGAAGGGACTTGTCAAGGTTGGAGGAATGGCCAAATGTATGGCAGCTTAGATTCAATGCTTAGAAGTGCAAAGTAATGCACCTGGGAACCAAAAACCCAGTGGAAGAGTACACAATGCGGGGTGAGATTCTAACAACAACAAAAATGGAAAGGGACCTGGGGATAGTCATATCAGATGACCTAAAGGTGAGCAAGCAATGTGAGAGGGCAGTAAGTAGGGCTGGTGGGATACTGGGATGCGGAGGGAGAGGCATCACCAGTAGAAAACAAGAAGTTGTTATCCCTCTGTACAGACAGCTAGTGAGACCCTATCTGGAGTACTGCGTGAAGTTCTGGAGACCCAATCTCCGCAAAGACATAGACAGGATGGAGACAGTCCAGAGGAGGGCAACTAAAATGGTGCAGGGTCTGCACCAGAAGACAAATCAAGAAAGAATTAAGAATCTTAACATGTATAGCCTTGAGGAGATGAGGGAGAGGGGGGGACATGATTGAAACTTCCAGACACCTCAAGGGAATCAACAAAGTCCAAGAGGGTAGCATCTTTCAGAAAAAGAGATGTGGAAGAACAAGGGGGTACAATTTGAAGCTAGAGGGGGGATGGCGCAGAGGTAATGTGAGGAAGTATTTTTTCACTGAGGATTGTGGATGTATGGAACAGCCTTCCTGAGGAGGTTGTGGAGTCAAAAACAGTGGTGGAATTCAAGAATGAATGGGACAGACATAAGGCAATTCTAGGGGGTGGAGGTTGGGAGAAGTAGGCTGTTGGTTAGCTAGGATCTGCAGCTTATCCATGAGGTAGGGAAATGGGCAGACTGGGTGGGCCAAGCGGTCCTTATCTGCTGTCAAATTCTATGTTTCTATGTTTTCTATGTCACCTTGGCCACTTCCAGAGAGAACCATAATGGTCTCTTTTTCTGTCTAACTTTACTCACTTCATTCATGCAGAGGTTTGCCTTAGTTATACCCCTCTTATTTTTCCCCCACTATGCCTCTGCCCTTCCCTGGCAATCCCCGCTATGAAGCAGTTTCTGAGATAATCTCCCTTCTCTTTAAAATCTGCCCTCTTAAAGTCTAGGATCCTTGTCTTGTGTGGTTTGCGTCTGTTCACATCTTAATGTTAAACTACACTATAGAGTGATCCCTTTTACTTATGGAACTGCCCCCTGTGACATCTGCAAAGCCATCTCTATTTGTAAGCACCAGATCTAGCACTTTCCTGCCCCAAGTTGGTTCCAAGACTAGCAGAATGAGAAAAGCTTCTTGTAGTGAGTCAAGGATGACCCTGTTCCTTGCTGAAGCTGCAGCTGGAAGGCTCCAGGCCATATCTGGCAAAATGAAGTCCCCCACTAGCAGAATCTCCCCCTTACTTACCATGCTGATGAGTGCCTTATCCAACTCCTCTCCCTGTGATGAGATTGGCATACCACCCCTGTATGGATAGTGGCCCCAGTACCTATCTCTGGGATGATCCACCACACCTCCAGCCCTTTTTTTTCCTCCATGGGCCCTTTTACTTTGGTGTACTTGATTCCCTTCCTCAAATCAAGTAATAATGCATGACAGGGTATGTATCATGCTGGGGTAAAGTCATGCCTCGGGTGGTTGGGAACGACGCTTGCATTGGCAGATATGGCTCTGCATACCTTACCCCCTCTCTGCTTGCTTCTCTACTTTCCCCTCCCTCTTATCCTCACCCTCCTGCTTCTACTGTTCCCTGATGCTCCCCCTGACCCCCACTTTCCTTGTTACCTTCTCTGTTACCTGTCTCCTTTACTCCTTTCTTCTTGCTTTCTTGATTTATACCCACATTGTCCTCAGTCTTGTTCCCACTCCTGTCTTCTTGTGCCCCCGCCCTGGGGAAGCTTACTCCCCATGGGCTGTCCATCCCTGCTGCTTAATCATCTTGGGGGGGGGATTGTTGCCTCCCTGTCTCCCATAGTTTTACAGCCTCCTCCTGTCTAGTTTAAAGCAGCAGTACTAGATACAAGTTCCTGCCATGTCCCTTCCTAGTTCTCTCCTCTAAGCCCTAGACATCCCTACCCCCCTACAGTCACCTTCATTTTACCCTGTGCACACCCACCCCTTCTCCCCTTCCCCAATTGCTCCCCTTTACTGGCCTCCCTTGATCTTTCACAGAATGTGAAGGACCCTGAATGCTCTCCATGGGTCCCTCTCCTGCCTCCGCAAGGGACTTGTATCTCTCATCTCCTTTTTTCCCCACCATCTTAAAGGGGTCGTTCTGGGACACTGCTTTTTCCCCATTTCTCTCTGCCCCCCCAATCCCCTTGAAGGGGTCTCCAGGGGCATGACTGTTCCCCCTCCCCCTCCCCCCACCTCACCCCTCCTGCCCTTCCCCCTTTTCTTTCATGAAACACTTGTTTACTTATTAACCCAGCAATTATTATTGTCCCCTATTTCAACATGTTATGTGCAACACTGTTGTAACACTGTAACACCTGCCTTACAACTGTATGTCAATGTTGATCCTGTAACTGGAATGTATAATGTCTCATTCCAGTTGTACCCCTTCCCCCCAGGTTGCACCAGGAGGCGAGCGACTTGTTGCTCAGTGTGCCTTCCAGGTGAAACTTTTCAATAAATAAAGAAAGAATATCGGATCTTTTGCAACAGTTTGTTTCCTGTGCTCTGTTGAGAATTTACCTGGTAATCTTTCTTGTTTTCAATGTACTATCGCCCTGTAATTTGTTCAGTTTTTCTTTGTTTTTGTTTACATTTCTCCCACCCACCATGTTGAATTGGAACCCTCTGCTGCCAACCGTACATGCGTGTGACTCTCAGCACTACACAGGGACAGTGGGAACGTGTAGCACAGGGTCCCACAGAAGTAAACAAAAGGCATGAGGAGGGAGTTCGGCTGCATATTAGGCAGCAGCCATATTTACTGTGGTTCCCCAACAATAAAAATACATTTTAAATATCTAAAAAACTAAAAAGCACTAGAAAAAAATATTTACAGATATGGAAACCAGAACTATGGCTGCATGCTTCCAGCCAAAATATAGAATTTTGATAATCACTTCCTGATTATCTAGTACTGCTGTTTTAAATGCTAATCCAAGTAGCATTTAAACCTCCCTCAAAGGACTGTGGCCCCCTTCCTGGAAAGATGAAGGACATTTCTCCTAAAGAAGCCCATATCCTACCAGGTTGGTCTCCAGTCTCCAATATATCCAGAGCCCTCCTTTACACACCATGCCTTCAAACAGCTGTTAAAAGTCCTGGTGTGGAGTGTCCTGTCCTCTTCCTGACCATACACAGGTAACACTTCAGCAAAAA
Source organism: Neoceratodus forsteri (assembly GCA_016271365.2). Lineage (NCBI taxonomy): Eukaryota > Metazoa > Chordata > Ceratodontiformes > Ceratodontidae > Neoceratodus > Neoceratodus forsteri. Next base: position 934,526,480 of record CM057455.1, read on the forward strand.
GCCATGGTGTATGCCACCTACTTGAGGCCCAACCCCAGCACCCTGAAATTTCCCTGCACTAATCCTACACTGTCAATTGCCAGGTCATTTATCCTCTGGTGAATAATGACATCTAGCGCTCTTCCATTTCTGTTGCCTTAGCCATCCTCTGGATCTGCTTTCCATCCCTCCAAGCTGAAGCATCTCTGTCACTTTGCCTCCTTCTCTCTTTATCCATCCTCTCCCAAATTTCCCTACTAGCAGCTACTACCCCCTCAGATGGGGCCCTCTTCCTCCCTTTTGGATTTCCCCTTCCAAGGAACCCACTTCCTCTCTTCCCACTGCTATTGGGGCCTCCTTCCAGTTACCCCATCCTGCCAGTATTGCAAAGGAATCATGCAGTGGTACAAGCTGAGGAGTGTGAAACCTTACTGCCTCCACCACCCTTCCAGACCACATCAAAGTCCAGCTAATCTGCCTCAGAGTATGCATCCTCTGGGTGAGTGCTGGCAGACCTGGTGGCCTCTGGGTGGGTCAGAAGGTTCTCTGCACCCTTTTTAATTTGGCCCAGAGTCCAGCAACCTCTGCCCTCAACCCAAAATTGTGAGTACAAATGGGGCAGCACCTCAGTCTCCAGAAGGTGTCCCAAAAGACTGCAGCTCCACAGCCATTGCACTGCCCTAATCCCATGCCTTCCCCTTCTTTTACCTTAGTGTTTGTTCAAAGTTCCCTATACCTTACTACCGCTTTTCTATGACCACTGAATTCCCACATTGATTTCCCTTTTTAACCCATCTACCTGTGCCTAACTTGTCCTGGGTGCCTACTACTTTGCACGTACTTGCCCAGACTTATTTGTTACTCTACTCTAGATAAGACATTTCCTAATTTATCTTTTCAACACTTTACTTGTACCTACCTTATCCTGGTTTCTAATAGTACTTATCTACAGTACCAGATGTTTGACCACTACCTGTAACTGTCTACCCTGAAGCTGACTGCTTCAATATACCAGAACCTTAACTCCCCACCCCCAATCAGCAAGAGGAAAAAGCATCAGGGTTTTGGATCTCTGAAGGCTTGGAAAATCAGTGGTGAGGTCTTCCTTGGGCAGTCAACCCTAATGTTCATCCTTCATCCAGCCTGTAGCCTCCTGCATGAAGCACAAGTTACAGCTCCAAGCCAGTGCCTCATAATGATACACTCTTCAAAGGCACAGAATGTGTCTTGCCGCATGCTGACAGTACAATGAGTTGTAGCTTTCTTCATGCAGGGCCATGTGGACCCTGCTTCAGGGAGCACAGTAGGCATTAGGGTCGACAACCCCAAGGAAGACACCGCCACTGAATCATCAAGACTCCAGAGACCCAAACCCCTAATGTTTTTTCCTTTTGCTTCTTGGGGAGTGGGGAGTTATACTTGGAAACCCTAACATCACATTTCATGCTTTTGTGGTGTTAACTCGAACCCTAACTGGTGCATTAACAAGTTTCTTGCAAATAACTTCCTTTCTTTTTGAGAGAGTGGAAGCATATCCTCATTCAGTAAGGTCCCTTCAGGACCTGCATGAAGACATGCAGATGTGCAGGGCCCAAGGGAAGATAGGGGCAACTCCAGCCACCAACGGAAGTGCAGGATCCTTGTGTTCCCTGCAGTTCTGTGCAGTGACTGATGGCAAGAATTTATAGGGCTGTCAGATGAGCTATGGAAGTGCAGGGCTCTGTTTTCTCTGCAATTCCATGTAGCTGCAGATACAGATGTATGGGGAAAAAGTCCATCTGTCAGCCAATGCATGGGACCCTCTGCTACCCATAGGTGCAGACGTGCAGGGCCCTATGCCTAGAGAAGAGCTGTCTTTTCTACAATATACTGTATATGCAATCAGATTTCTTGGTGAGAAACCAATTTAAGTTGCAAAACCAAAAAATATGATGTACAATCAACTTTCAAATTGAGCAACCAATGTTTGCCACACTATGAAAAATCATGGTGTGTAATCAAATTTCATTCTGAGAAACCAATGTTCTGCCCTGAAATTAAAAATTATGGTGAACAATCAAGTGTCATGTTGTGCAGCCAATTTAAGTCATGCAATGCAAATTGTATTTGCAATGCAATTTCATGTCAAAGTTTCAGTTCGAGCCCTAGAATGAAAAACTTATGATCTGCACACAAAATTTAATGTTGTGAAACCAATTACATTCATGCAACATGAAATTATGATACTCAATCAAATTTCTTATCAAGCAACCAATTTCCATTTACACAAGTACAAGTTATGATCCAGAAACAACATATGTTTCCAACAGACTTTTTTTGAATTACAATTAAAAATAGTTTCGCAAGTCACATTTAGTTTTGCATTTCTCACTACACAACACTAAAAATTACAGACTGCAATCGTATTTCATGCCCAGCAACCAATTTTTCATGTGCAATGATAAATTATAAACTGCAGTGAAATTTCTTATTGAGAGCAAGTTTTTTGCCTTGCAAATTAAGATGATCAATCAAATTTCATGGCAAGAAACCAATTTAAGCTACGAGACCAAAATTTCTGATATGCAATCAAATTTCAAGTCAAGAAACAAATTTTTGTCAAGAAACTAAAAGTCATATTGCGCAATCCAATTTCATGCCAATAAACCAACTTTCTGCTACAAAATGAAAAATTCTTATGTGCAATCTAATTTCAAGTAAGAAACTAATTTTGTCACAAAATGAAAAAACAAAGTGTGCAATTACATTTCATGCCGAGAAACCTATTTTTGGCTACAAAACAAAGAATTCTGATAAGAAATCAAATTTCAAGTTGAGAAACCAATTTCTGTTGCAAAATGAAAAATCATTATTTTCAATCAAATTTCATGCTTAGAAACCAATTTTCTGCTGTGGAACAAAAAGTTCTGGTGGGCAATCACATTTCAAGTTGAGAAAGCAGTTCTTTTATGAAATGAAAAATCATGGTGTGCAAACAAATTTCATATCAAGAAACCAATTTTCTGCTGCAAAATGAAAAATTGTGATGGGCAAATCAAATTTCAAACCAAGAAACCAATTTCTGTCGCAAAATGGTGTGCAATCAAATTTCATGTTGAGAAGCCAGTTTTCTGCTGTGAAACAAAACCTTACGCTGGACAATCAAAATGTGTTTCCAACAGACTTTTTTTTGAATCACAATTAGAAAGCTAGTTTTGCAAGTCAGATTAAGTTTTGCACCACCTTAACTGTGCAACACAGAAACGTGTGTTGTCATGATACAAAAAACAGGAAAGATGTTAACATCACCAGGAGAGAGACAAAGAAGCATAAAAATAGGCCCATCCAGTCTGCTGTTTTTCCTTACTTACAGTAAAAGCTGCAGACTCTACTTGATCTCCATCTTTACCTCCTTGTTCCTATTTCTAGAGTTCCTCTATGCTTGTCCCATGCATGTTTGAATTCCCCCACTGTGTTTGCCCCTACCATCTCCACTGGAAGTCCATTCCATGCATCCATCACCCTTTCCATGAAGAAATATTTCCTCACACTGTCCCTTAGTCTACCCCCTTCCAACCTCATGTTATACCCCCTTGTTCTTGGACATCTCCTTTTCTGAAAGATGCTACCCTCTGGTACCCTATTTATGCCTTTTAGATAATTGCAAGTTTTTATTATATCTCCCGTCTCTCCTCATATAACTTTTAGTGCAGACCCTATACCATCTTTGCCACCCTTCTTTGAACTGCCTCCACCCCATCTATGTCCTTATGGAGATGTGGCCTCCAGATCTTGATACAGGATTCCAAATAAGGCTTCACCAATGATCTGTACAGTGGCATCGCCACCTCCTTTCTTCTACTGGTGATACCTCTCCCTATGCACCCCAGCATCCCAATGGCTCTCCGAACAGCCTTGGCACATTGTTTGGCCACCTTTAGGTCATCAGATATCATTACCCCAAATCTCTTTCCTGTTTGGTCACCATCAGTATCTCTCCCCCATTATGTAATCCTCCCCTGGGTTCCTGCATCCCAAATGCATGATTTTGTTTTTTTTTTTCACCTTGAATCTCATCTGCCACACTCTAGACCTTTCCTCTAGTTTACCTTGGTCCCTCCTCATTTATTCCAGTCCTCCTGTAGTGTCCACCCTGTTGCAGATCTTAATGTCATCCGCAAAGAGGCACTCATTTTCTGCCATCATCTCCGCAATGTCACTTATGAAGACATTAAACAGGACTGGCCTCAGGACTGATCCCTTTAGTACCTCACTGGTCACCCTCCTCTCCTCAGATTAAGCTCCATTTACCATGATCCTCTGTCTTCTATCACCCAACCAGTTCCTAATCTGGTTTATTACCTTGTGACCCACTCTCAGGCTGCCCAGCTTGTTCACTAGTCTTCTGTGTGGAATGGAAACAAAGGCCTTGCTGAAATCCATGTAGGCCACATCCACTGCTCCCCCCAATCTACAACCTTAGTAACCCAGTCAAATAAATTAATTAGATTTATTTGACATGATCTTCCCACTTTGAATCCATGCTGTCTCTGATCCTGTGCTCCTCTGGAGTCAAGGTTTTCCACAATACTTTCTTTAAGTAGTGATTCCATAATTTGCCCCACTATTGAGATGAGGCTGACTGATCTATAGTTCTCACATTCCTCTATATTCCAACTTTTGTGAAGAGGGACTACATCTGCCCTCCTACAGACCTCTGATACCACTCCTGTATTGAGTGATTCATTGAACAGGGCTGCCAGTGGTGCTGCCAGCACCTCCCTTAGTTCCCTTAATATTTTAGAATGTATCCCATCCAGTCCCATTGTCTTGTCCACTTTGAGTTTTGTGACTTCTTTTAGGACTGTCTCTTCTGTAAATGGACTGGTGTCCACCTCCCTCCCGTATTAATTCATGTTGCCTAACTGTGGACCCTCACCTTCTCCTTCTTCTATGAATACAAAACAAATGAGGCCTCCCAGTCTCTCCTCATATGACTTTATGTTAGAAAATGGCTAAGATATTCCTGGGCTCTGACTGGCTGATACCCCTGGCAAGGTGGGCATATATTAGACAACAGAACCCACATAAAAAGAAGTGCCAGTCTCAACCAACCTGATTACCAATATAAATGTGCCCGTGGAATTTTTAGTTTTAGATAGCCCACATTTTTTCTCTTACTTAGCGAGAGATACAGCCCCCCACATTTTTCCCATTGTTTAGCAAGTGACAGCACCCCCACACACACATTTATCAAGTGCCCACCAGCCATGATCACCAACTACAGTTAGACTTAAAAAAAGTCAAGCACATAAGCAGTTCTTTTTCCCATTACAAAAAAAAAAATTATTTCAAGGAAGCTCTATCGCTAGCACATTGGTCACATGCTCTGCGCCACTGTAGAATGGGAGACGATTTGAACCACATCCACAAAGACAATCTTTTTCTTCTTTTATATTTTTTAATGAAAAAAAGACAAAATACCTCAAACACTAACCCTCCCCCGAAACCACTTAACACTCACACTGCAAAGTCAGCTGCCTTCTTGCCAGTATTGTATTTACAATCTGTCCTGCTCCCAAACACTTCAGCAAAATGTTTACTTTCTGGCAAAAGACCCCCCCCCCAGCCTCCCAGCTTGCATGCCTGTCATGTGACAGGCTTAAGTAAAGCTAGAAGAGGCCAAAGGATGCCAAAGGCAGTACGTGCACAGCATAGATACTCTGGTTTGCACATGCACAAGCTAGAGTATATATAGCACTGCAGCTCTGATCTTCCAGCAAGTTGCATCACTGTTAGTGGTGGGTCTCATTCATGTTGGTGCTGTGCTGTGCCTTGCAGGAGTGGTAACCTTGCAGCTCCATTTTCGGCTTTGCTTCTCAGGGAGAATCAGGGAGAGGGAGCAGAACAGGATGGGGAAAACTAAGAAAAAAAACACTTTACTGAAAGGACAGGACAGAGACTGTGTGTGTGGGGGGGGGGCATGTGCCAGACATTAGCTGACAGAGACAGACTCTGCAGTCAAAAATAACAAAATACTATAAATTTAAAAGGCAAATAAACTGAGGAAAAAAGTGGTGGCAGTATAAGGTTTGAGTAATGAGCTGTGAAGGAGCTTGCTACATCCAGCAGACCTGGGTTTGATTCCCACAGCTTCCATTTGCATATTGTGTGACTCTAAGCAAATCACTGACTTAACCACCCCAGTGCTCCTGGGTTGCCCCTGAAAACAGGAACTTGTGCCTAGTGGGTCTTACCCAGTTAGCAAAACAATAATAACACAAACACACACACACACACACACACACAAAACAAGATGAGACTTTGTGTGTGTGTGGGGGGAGGGCACCACATGCCAGTCCCAGACATTAGCTATCAGACTCTAAATGAAAAAGTGACAATGAATCCAAAACCAAAACTAGAACCAAAACCAGAGGTGATTTGGCAAAATCAAAACCTCCCTGGTTTTGCACACCTCTAGTGAGAAATACAGTTTCAGGGAACTCCAAAATCCAGGGTGCCCAGCGTTGCTATAGGAGCAGTTCAGCTGCATTCTCGGTATTAGAATAGTTGGTCTTTCTTGATTTCTTCAGCTGCAGATGGAGGGCTGCTGCTGGCTTGAGTGCGAGTGTTGTCCTGGTACTCACCTGATCTCTGATGCTTCTGTCTGTTTGCCTATCTGTCTGTCTGTCCATCTACTGTATCTATTTTGAGTGGACTAGGATGTTCAGCCATGGTACTGCATCTCACTACCCCTCTACCCTTCATGTCACTTGCTCCCACTTCTTTGTATAAAAAATAATGGCATGCCCTGAGGGGGCCCACCCCCACATATCACTTTTATTGACCCTTCTCCCCTCCAGGTCACTCCCTACCTTCCCAATATATGGTGGAAGCTCTAGACTCCCCACCCCCAGTGCCAGCAAAATGTATCTCAAAATTGGGGTACCCGATCCCCAGTGTTGGTTAAGTCCCCCTGAAATAAAGATAACCGTCCCTTCTTGATCTTTTTTTTGTCTTTCATAAAACTTGTAAGAAAGAAAATTGTTCATCAGTGATCTGACCACCCCAAATCCCACCCAACCCACCCAACCCATACTCAGTACCAACCACCCTACAACCCCACACAACCTCACTCACCTGAAGCTGTCCCATGATGTAAATCCACTCTCTGATTGAAAACACATCTTGCTGCTGGAACTGGTGACTGCAATTTGAGATGGTAAGGAAATATTTCAATGCTCAAATAACTTTACAATGAATGGTTGAAAAAATGGTGCAGAGCACAGGGGTTTGTCTTCATTGGGGACTGGGGTTCCACCTGAAGGGATACCATCCTATACTAGTAGGATGGTCTGCATCTGTACAGGAAGGGAACAAGTCTTCTAAGTGATCATTTTAAATGCTTCATTTTCAAGCTTTTAAACTAGTCAAAGGGGGATGCACTGATAAGCAACAGGGAATTCCCAGCCTCCCCCTACAAAACAGGGTACTAAATAAGGTAAAGACCAAGGTAGAAAGGTCAGTAGGGAGCAGGACAGAGGTAAATGGAGAAAGCAAAGTCAATGAGGACAGGGATGTTGCTACAAGAGGTAAAGCCATCAAAAAATAGAGAGCAATGAGTACCAATACCCTTAGTCTGTGTAACAAGCTTCCTGAATTAGTGACCTTGATGGAGGAGGAACATCTGGATATTGTGGCAGTCACAGAAACATGGTACACACAGAACCATGACTGGGATGTAACCATACCAGGATACACTATCTACAGGAGGGACAGGGAGGGTAAAGGAGGAGGAGGAGTAGCTCTCTACATAAGGGAAGGAATCAAAGCAACAGAACAAAAGGGTAAATAGGGAGGAGAGGAAGCACTGTGGGTCAATTTGGAGACAGGCAATGGTACCACAATCCTCACAGGAGTTGTATACAGACCCCCATCTCAGGGGGGGAAAAGGACAAGGAAATGATAGAAAGTATCCTTAGACTGGCAGAAAAAGGGGAGATATTGCTGATGGGGGATCTGAATATGCCAGATGTCAACTGGAGTGCATTTGCAGCAGCCACTTCTAAGAGTGGGGATATTCTAGATGCCCTACAGGGGGCATGCTTTAGGCAACTAGTGTTGGAACCCACTCGAGAGGGAGGAGTCTTAGACCTGGTACTGTCAAATGGAGATGGAGAGAAGATCACACATGTAGAAGTGGGTGGCCATCTGGGAACTAGCGACCATCGAACAGTATGGTTCATGATAAACACAGCAGTAGAGTCCAGCCATACAAAGGCAAAGGTACTGGACTTTAGGAGGGCGGACTTTGCCAAAATGGGTGAGTGCTGAAGGAACGCACTAGCAAATGGGCAGGAAGGAGGGGGTAGAGGAGCAATGGGGAATGATCAAAACTGCCATCACAGAGGCAGCAAGCCTTTGTGTGAAGCAAATAAAGAAAATAAAATGATGTAAGAAACCACTATGGTTCTCAAAGGAGGTGGTAGGGAATGGTAGAGAGAAAAAGAAAGCATTCAGGAAGTACAAGAAATCACAGAAGGAGCAGGACAGAGAATTGTATCAGTTAAAGCAAAAGGAAGCTGGGAAGGCAGTCAGAACAGCAAACCAAGGAAAAGATAGCCAACTCAGTTAAGAAGGGGGATAAAACCTTTTATAGGAACATCAGGGAGCAAAGGAAGACCAAGGGAGGGATAGTGAGGTTTAATAAAAGGGAGGGGGGTGGGCAGAGGGTGAGTGTGAAAAGGCAGAGACACTAAACAAATATTTTTGCTCAGTATTCACAATGAAGAGGGGGGGAGGAACCTAAACCAAATGATAGATACACTCTGGATATGGAGGTTGATACCAGCCCATTCACAGAAGAAAGGGTTCTGAAAGAACTCTTAAAACTGATGGTAGACAAAGCAATGGGGCCTGATGGGATCCATCCCAGAATTCTGCAAGAACTAAGGGTAGAACTAGTGACATCACTGACTACCCTCTTTAACAAATCATGGGAGGATTGGGTGGTACCTGAGGACTGGAGGAGGGCAGATGTTATTCCACTTCACAAAAGTGGGAGCAGGGCAGAGGCAGGAAACTAGAGACCTGTTAGTTTAACCTCAGTGATAGGGAAAATGATGGAATCACTTCTGAAGGAAAGAATTGTTGAGTAGCTAGAGGCCAGAGGAGCACAGGACCCAAGGCAGCATTGATTCACAGTGGGAAGGTCATGTCAGACAAATCTAATAGAGTTCTTTGACTGAGTGACCAAAGTAGTAGATCAGGGAGGGGCTGTGGACATGGCCTACCTAGACTTTAGCAAGGCATTTGACACAGTCCCACACAAAAGATTAATATACAAGTTAGCCAGCCTGGGAGTGGGTTCCAAGATGGTAGCATGGGTAAAGAATTGGCTGGAGAACAGGACACAGGGGGTAATAGTAAACGGAGTCCACTCTGAAGAATGGGAGGGGTTACTGGTGGGGTACAGCAGGGTTCAGTACTAGGACCAGTCCTCTTCAATGTCTTTATAAGTGACATTGCAGAGGGACTGGAAGGAAAAGTATGTCTCTTTGCAGATGACACAAAGATCTGCAACAGAATTGATACACAAGGTGGGGTGGAAACGATGAGGAGGGACTTGGCAAGGTTGGAGGAATGGTCAAATGTATGGCAGCTTAGATTCAATGATAAGAAGTGCAAAGTAATGCACCTGGGAAACAAAAACCCAGGGGAAGAGAACACAATGGGGGGTGAGATACTAACAATAACAAAAATGAAAATGGACCTGGGGGTAGTCATATCAGATGACCTAAATGTGGGCAAGCAATGTGAGAGGGCAGTAGGGAGGGCTGGGGAGATACTGGGATGCATAGGGAGAGGCATCACCAGTAGAAAACAGGAAGTTGTTATCCCTCTGTACAGACAGTTGGTGAGATCCCATCTGGAGTACTGTGTGCAGTTCTGGAGACCCAATCTCCGCAAAGACATAGACAGGATGGAGGCAGTCCATAGGAGGGCAACTAAAATGGTGCAGGGTCTGCACCGGAAGACATATGAAGAAAGACTTAAGGAGCTTAATATGTATAACCTTGAGGAAAGGAGGGAGAGGGTGGACATAATAGCAACTTTCAAGTACCTCAAGGGAATCAACAAAATCCAAGAGGGTAGCATCTTTCAGAAAAAGAAGTGTGCAAGAACAAGGGGGCACAATTTGAAGATAGAGGGGGAGCAGCTCAGAGGTAATGTGAGGAAGTATTTTTTCACAGAGAGGGTTGTGGATGCATGGAACGGCCTTCTGAGGGCGTTGTGGAGTCAAAAACAGTGGTGGAATTCAAGAATGCATGGGATAGTCATAAGGCAATTCTAGGGGGTGGGGGTACGAAGAAGTAGGCTGTTGGTTAACTAGGATCTGCAGCTTATCCATTAGGTAGGGAAATAAGCAGACTGGGTGGGCCAAGCGGTCCTTATCTGCTGTCAAATTCTATGTTTCTTTGATTTTTGTATGTCCTGTTTAATGTATGTTAATGGGTACTGAACTTTTACTCATAACTTTCATTTTTTTAATGTTTTATTACCAGATTTTCAACATGGCCTTTTGTGACCCCACCTCATGAACAACGGTGGTGGAACTTTTCAAATGGTGGCCCAAAAGGTAATTTCATGGTAGTATTTTGATTAACAGAAACTTAGTTCCCCAGGTTTCAGGAACCTGACTCCATATGCTGAACACAAGCTTGCCTAACAGACAAAGACATGAAGGGTAGAGGGGTAGTGGCTGAGTTTGTTATATAAAGTAAGGGGAGGTGCAGGGGGCGAAGCCCCCAGAAGCATAAAAAGAAACTCTGCCATGGGAAAACTTTGCCTGTTGGGCAACCGTGTTTTGGGCAGCTGGCGTTGGGTTCCTGAAACTCGAGGAACTGAGTTTCTGGCTTTCATAATATATTCAATTTCAAGGTCACTGTGCCAAATCGCCTTTAAGGTGGGATTGAAAAATTTCCACCTACTGGGCTCATGAAGTTGTTCTTAAGAAGGCTAAGTGGAAAATTTGGTATACAGATATGTTAACACGACCAGATTACGAGTGAACATTGAAATATTTCAATGCTCTGATATCTTTACAAATTTTTAACATTTTTCAACCAAATTTTAAACATGGCTTCTTTGGGACCCCACCTCCTGAACAAGATGTTTTCAACTCCATCCCAAAAGGTGATTTCACAGTCACTGTGTAAAATCACATTTCAGGTGGGATTTCTACATTTTCACTGACCAGGTTCATAAGATGGGGTCATAAGAAGACTATGTTGAAAGTATGTGCTAAAAATATGGTAAAAATTGTCAGGTTAATGAGTAAACATTGAAATATTTCATCATTCAGTCATAACTTTGTAATTTTCAATATTTTTACTCAAAACTTTCAACACAGCCATTTTACACCACCACCACATAAATGTGACACGTGTCCTTTCTCAGATCCTGGATGAGATATGTTTTTACACATGTGATACAAAATGACATTTCAGCCAGTATTCTAAAAATGCCACATGTCCTGAATATAAGAGGGAGTCATAAAATTACTCTCTTGAAAATTTGGGGTTAAAATGTAAAAAAAGAAAATAATTACTAAGAAACACTGTATGTAGTACCAGCTTTTACCACAGTGGGAAGTCCTTTGTGATCCTATACTGGCCAGCTGACTTTTGGGGCAAGCTCAGTGACCTAGCTGGATGGGCTGAGGCTGGGGAGGAAGATACTGTCATGTGACATCACCTCCCAGCCTGGAAAGGGTAGGCACAGGGTTGTATGCACTGGCCCATATAATATTTAGTAAAGATAACTCTTCTGTTGGCATAAAGGTCCTGCACCTCTGCACCCGTGAGTGCCAGAGGACCTTTTGATTCAACTGAGAGATGAATTCTTTGCTCCACGTGCCTGTGTCTATAGCCACATGGAAGCACAACACCCAGAGGTCCTTGCCTTCTGCAGTCAACCAGACAGCCCCATAATTGAGAGGGGTAGAGGCATGTAGACATCGCACCTGGCCTCGCAGTCCAAAATGGAGATGAAGAGAGAGCAAGGATGCATTGGTATGAAGGCAACGGGTGCAAGGAGGGGTGCACTACAAGTCTGTGCGTTCATATACCTATATAGATTACAAGGGCATGTATACAGATATGCCCACAGATATACACATGTCTTTATGGATAGCCGGGGAGCTCTGCAGGTCTAGTACCAGTGGGGGGGGGTCTAGCAGGCACACAGAAGAATGGACAAACGCTTGAAGATCCTTGAGATTAACATGACCATTTCTCTTACAGCAGTCTTTTACTACATAGGAACTGGAGGTGACAATGACCCCAAAAAAGAGCAAGCCAACCAAGGAGGAAGCGTATGGAGCGATCATTGAGCTGGCAAAGCAGGCCAATAAGGTATGGGAGCTGGTGGAGGACATGGACACTCAGGGAGCAAAGGGAAAATGGAAAGGGATTAAGGTAGGAGGCAGCAGTAGGGGATGCAGGCCGGCAAAGGACATGGCTGAGCCTAGGGCACCGGCTTGATCACCCAGCCCAAAAAGATCACCACCTAGACCAGCTAGCCTGAATAGGCCAGATCCAGTGGCCCCCCACACCTCAGACAGCCACCCTGGTAATCCCTGCGATCCCTGATGCAGTTCCTGTGCCTCCCACCCCATCACTGCCGGCCATGTCCATTCTGCCAGGACCACCACCCACAGCACCGAATGCCAGGGGAGGGCAGGCCCCGGGGTCAGGGGGACCTCTGCCAAGCCCATCACCAGGTAATGTAGAAGGAAACGTAAACAGCAGCATAAAAGAATATGTGGAGCAAATGATTACAGCTATGGGGCAGGATGGCCTAGGGCAGTTAGAAAAAGCTTTAGGCAAAATCAAATCAGGGAAGGGAGAAATGGGGGGAGCCGGGGGAACACTGGTCGTAGGCCCCTTGCAAGGGGGATGAGGGACATAGGATCAAAAAGGATGAGAAAAGGAGAACATGTTCCCCTGGCAATGAAAGAAAAGATTTGTAAAGTGGAATACGTGGATGTTTTTACATTAGTAAGTAGGGAAGCAGTGATGAAATATGATGAAAAAGAGAGTACTGGGAAGGCGGAGATGGCAGCAGCAGTGGTGCTGCTAGGGAAAAAAAGAGGAGGACAAGTCCACAAAAGGAAAAACATGGGACAGCTGTTTCATGGGTTTTTCCACTTATTCGGAAATAGTCATAGAGAAGAAACCCGAACTGGGAATTCCCCTGACTACTTACCAGCTGATCATAAGGAGGTCAAAGGCAAAAGGGGGGTTTGGCTGGCTGTACTATGATGAGTTTTTCAGACAGAGGATGGCCATATATGGGCATGTACAGTGAGATACCAAACAGTTAGACCTGTGGACAGACTATGTCACAGACCAGTCCACGACAGATGGGAAGGGGGAAGAAGGCATCATTGTTACAGAAATGCTGTTGGGGGTTCAACCAGGCATTTTGCTCCTGGCCACAGTGTAGGTTCTGGCATGCATGCTCAAAATGTGGGAGGACCCACCCAGCATCAAGATGCAGGACAAGCTGGGTAGTGGGGGGGACAATACAATGGGAGACAGGGCACCTCCAACCAGCCCTTCCAAGGAGACTGGGGGGCTTCAGGGGACAGACGGGGACCAGAGGTGTTAGGGGAAGGGGAGAGTTTGGCTAGGGAGGTCAAAAATTTTGAACCCAAGCTACAAGGACTGGGTGGGGGGGACACATATTTAACATGGCAAGGACACCGATCAACATCCAGAGGTGGGAACAAGCTTTAGAAGGGCAGACAGATCAGGAGGCTGCAGGCTAACTGCTCACAGGGTTTAAGGGGGGGGTTCAGCCTACACCGTCGAGGTCCTAGGATATACCGAGAAAGAAAAAATCTAAGGTCAGTAAAGGGAAAAGAAAGTATTCTGGGGCATAAGCTGCAGAAAGAGAAGAGGGTGGGATGGATAGAGGGCCCTTTTCAGTTTCCCCCACTTGATAACTTGAGAATATCCCCCCTAGGCCTGGTACCTAAGAAACAACCTGGAGAATTCAGGGTGATACACACTTGTCTTTCCCGAAAGGGGAATCAGTGAATGATTACATTGAAGAAAGACACTCCAAAGTGACATATGCCAAATTGGAGGAAGCAGTACAGATTATCAGGGCCATGCTGCAGACATGGTTAGTGAAGACCGACATTGAGGCAGCATTCAGACTCCTCCCTGTGTGCCCCTTAGATTGGGACTTACTGGGTTTTAAGGTGGACTGTGAATATTATTTCGACAAAGCCATGACCATGGGTTGCTCCATGGCATGCACCTCTTTTGAGCTATTTAGTACCTGCCTGTAGGGGGCATTTCAGAGAAGGATGGGACACCAGTCAGTACTTCATTATTTAGATGATTTTTTACTCATAGGGAGTGGCAGGGAGGAGACTGAGGCAATGCTAAAGAGTTTTCAGGCCCGGTGCAAAGAGTTGGGAGTACCCCTGGGGCCAGATAAGACAGAGGGCCCCAGCAGGACTACTGAGTTCCTGGGCATAGAAATACATGCACAAGAGGAGGTTTTCAGGCTACCATAGAAGAAGGTAAGTAAATTGAGGGAACTCTTGCAAGAACACCGGACTGAGCAGAGGAAACAACTAAGGCAGGTGCAACAACTGATAGGAACACCTAAATTTTGCTTGCCGAGCCATCAACCCAGGGAGGGCCTTCACAAAGCGTCTGGTACATGCCATGTGGGGGGCAACTAGGCCACACCACTGGATGGATAGCAGAAGGTACATGATAGAGGATTTGGGAATTTGGGAGGTCTTCCTGCAGACATTCAATGGCACGGCTTTTTGGCAAGATGATTGGCTATTCAATACTGACCTAGATATGCAAACAGATGCCGCTGGGGGGTTAGGCATGGGGGTATATTGCAGGGGGAAGTGGTTTTCCGAAGCCTGGCCAGAGAAGTGGGTAAACCAAGGTCTAATCAGAAACATCACCTTGCTGGAAATCATGCCAATATGGGCATGCACATTAATACGGGGAACAGCATTACAGAACCAGAAAGCGACTTTCTGGTGTGATAACAAGGCAGTCGTGGACATTCTCAACAACAGGGGGCCACATCTGGAACAGTGTTGGGGGTGCTGAAGCATCTAGTGCTATATAGTTTCAAGCTCAATATGTCCTTTAGGGCTAGGCACACAGAGGGAGTACAAAACACAATAGCTGACAGCCTCTCTCATCTGCAGCTGGACAAGTTCCAGGCCTCGGTGCCAAAGGCAGAGGTGCAAAAGATGCCCATACTAGAGGACATTTGGGAGATTAACTGGAAGGAGCCAAAGTGTTATTTCACAACTCCTGGTCCCCCAGGACACTCAGAGCCTATGAAGGGGCAAGGGGAATAGTCCAAGCTTTCAGGGAGCTGCACAACATGGAGGTCAGTGGGCTGGTCAAGAATGACCAAATGGGAAAATATATAGTATACCAGTGGAAAAGAGGGATGGCACACATGACAATAGGAGTCCACCTGGTGGCCATCAGCATAGTTTGTAACCTGAGATGGTGGCAGGACACAATGAAGACCATGTTGGTATGACGGATGATCCAGGGATGGGGACATTTAGGGACAAAAGGGAGAGATGAGAGAAAACCAGTGTCAGAGAGGCTGCTGGCAGGCCTTGGGTGGGCAATGGCAGCAGTAAGTAGATCAGAAGAAGAAGAAGGCCTGCTATTCCAAGCCATCTTTACAACAATGTACCACGGGGCCCTTAGGGTGAGTGAAGCAGTAGGGCATGACAGAAAAATCACCGGGGGTGGTTTGGATATGGAAGATCTAACATGGCAGGAAGACACAATTGCCATATGGATCAGGAAATCAAAGACAAATCAAGAAGGTAATGGTGCCAGGATCCACCTTGAGAAAACACACGAGTCTACCATTTGCCCAGTTCACGTGTCATGGGCCTACGGCGCAGTGCGTCATAAAAAACAAGGGCAATTCTTCATTCATGGGGGTGGGAAGAGGGTCACAAGCTATCAGGTAACAGCAGTTCTTAAAAAGTGCATGGAGTTTCTAGGAAAGGACCCAAAGCACTACTCATCACACTCATTCAGAATTGGGATGGCATCACAATTGGCAGCAACAGAGGGATCAGCCGAAAAGGTGCAGGGGGTTGGGCGTTGGAAATCTGACTGTTATAAATGCTACATAAGACCCTTGAACAAATGATGATTAACCATGTCTCCTTTTTATTCACAGATTATGTGGGGAAGGGGGAACAACAGAGGAGGGGAGGCAAGAGAATGAAGGGCTATCAAGGACAAAAAGGGGAAGGGGCAAGGCAAGGCACAAGACACAAAGCCATGAGGCTAAAAAGCAGTACAATAGCATTTTTTTAATCATGCATACTTTTGGTCTTTCAGCAGGTATGGGTCGGAGACTGGAGGTCTGGATATGTGGGCACTCGTACATTTATTGGGTGGAGAGGAGAGCATCCAAAAAAGCAGGGGGAAAGCAGCTGTATCAAGATCCCAGACAGTGCAGGGTGTCCTGGCAAGGAACCAGGGGAATGAAGTGGGCTCAGCTGCTTCCGGTATTGAGAGACATGAGGGAAAGATGCCTGTCACTGGACATGATTATAATACATTTAGGAGGAAATCACATTGGATCTAGACTGCGTCTGGACATTTTTCTACAAATCAAGTATAACATAGATATAATAAAGAATTGGTGGCAGCAGGTAACTCTGACATGGTCAGATATGGTGCCCCGCAGAGTCTGGAGGTATACTCATAGCCACCTAGCGATTGAAAGGCCAGAAGGAAAATGAATAGAAGAATGGGTACATGGTTTCTAGCCAATGGGGATAGGGTCATTAGGAGAGGCATAGATGAAAAGGAGGATGAATTCTACAGACCAGACAAGGTACACTTATCAGACCTGGGGGTTGAATTATTTAACAGGAAAACCATGGGGAGTATCGAAGAATGGAGGAGGCAATTGAGGTAACAAAGGGGGAACTGTTGGGGGAAGGCCCATCATCCAACGTGGGCTGGAAATGGGCTAGTGGCGAAAATAGGATATTAAAAGTTCAAAAGGGGAGGGGAGATGGGGAGGGGGGAAGTAGAATACACAAAATTAGAAAACAACCATGACAATAGAAAAGAAATATGGTAATGGGTTTTACACCGTTACCTCCAAATAATAATAAGAAGGGCCTCCCAGATTCTATGTCTTGGGGGTGAGAAGATGAGGAAAAGATGACTGTGAAGAAAGAGGATAAAATAATGTTGGAATTACGGTATAAAGAAATAGACGCAAGTGTAAAGAAACGGATGTATATAAAAAAAGTGAAAAATAAACAGATGATTGGAATGTTGTGAACAATTATCCTTGGAATTGTAAATCTGATTTGGGGTGGGTCTGGGACAATTGGGGTTTGCCCCTTAAGAGGCAGACTGGATTGTCCAGGGAACCCACCAAGAAAGACATAGCTAATTGAAGACACGGGGGTTGGGGAGGAAGTTAAGAAGGGTTGTGGTCAAGAAGTGGTGACTCAGGAGAAAGGGGGACGGAATAAGGAAACAAAAGGTTGATGACATCATAAAAAGAGAAAGGCTAAGGGGGAGCTGGAGAGGAAGCAGACTGGTGGAAAGGACAGGAAAAGGATGGCATTAAGGGGGGTTTAAGGGGCTGCAGACTGGTAGGAAGCCCTTTTTTTTCTTGCTACTCTCCAGTTTTTCACCCACCCACCTTCCCAAAAGAAAAGCAACAAACAAGAGGATATTATCAGGCACCTTTAGAAGGTGGACAAAAGGGAACACCGGTAAAGCGGTGCAGGTACAGCCAAAGGTGGAAGGCTGGCAAACAGAGAACATTAAAAGTTCAAAAGGGGAGGGGAGGTGGGTAGGGGGGAAGTAGAACACACAAAAAAGTAGAAAACAACAACAGAAAAGAAATACGGTAATGGGTTTTACACCATTAACTCCAAATAAGAAGAAAAAGGGCCCCCCAGATTCTATGTCTAGGGGGTGAGAAGATGAGGAAAAGATGACTATAAAGAAAAAGGATTCAATAATTTTGGAATTATGGTATAAAGAAATGGACTTGAGTGTAAAGAAACGGATGTATATAAAAAGTGTGAAAAATTGAAAGATGATTGGAATGTTGTGACCAATTATCCTTGGAATTGTAAATCTGATTTAAGGACATACATATGATGTAATGCAGTGTATTGAGTACTAAATTTATTGCTGATCTGAGCACCCACCACTAAAGGACGGACTCATTTCTTGGGGAAGTCCAGGACAATAAATTCTTTGCAAAAAAGTGCACTTATGCACCCATCAGGATTCAACTTAACACCCCAAAAGTAGGAACTGTGGTGTTAGGGTTGCTAACCCTAACTTCCTAACCTCACCCTTCCAAGCAACAAATGGAAAAAACATTACATGTTAAGTCTCCAGAGTCTTGGCGAATCAGTGGTGGGGTCTTCATTGGGATTTTCAGCTCTACTGCCTTCCTCCTCCCCTGAACAAAAAACAAGTCATATGTGATGTCGGGCGAAACGTAAGCTATCCTGTTATGTTGCAAAATACCTCTGAGAGTAAAGAAGAGCTGAAATTACACAAGTTGTGTGACTGGCCTTTTTTATTGCTACTGTTGCAAGGGTGAGTGCTCTCCAATATTATCTAATAATATGTGATGTATTTTCTTTACACAGGGCCCTGCCTGAAGAATGCTACAATATATTCTGTTGGCAATATGTAGTGAGGCATACTTCTCTACCTTTGAAGAGTGCATCACTATGAGGCATTGGCTTTGAGCTGTACTTTGTGCTTTGAACAGGAGTCTAAGGGCAGGGGGGAGGGTTGAGCATTAGCACTGACGACCCCAAGGAACACCCCATCACTGATTTGCTAAGACTTTGGAGACCTAAAACCCTAATGTTTTTTTCCCTTTTGCTGCTTTGGGGGAGGGGATGCAGCGTTAGGGTTGGAAACACTAATGCCACATTTTCCAACTTTTGTGGTATTAGGGTTCGAGATTGAAGAGGCTCTCACTGCTTACCTTGTTAATGCCCTTCATGTACTTTAAGGTCTCAATCATGCCCCCCCTTCTCCCTCCTCTACTCCAAAGAGTACATGTGAATGTCCTCAAGCCTATTCTCATATGTCCTGCTCTGCTGACTTTTAACCATACTAGTTGCTCTGCAATAGACCACATCTAGCAGGTTAATGTCCTTCTTCAGGTAGGGACACCAGTACTACACATTGTACTCCAGGTGCGGCCACACCAGCAATCTGTATAATGGCAGTATGACTTCCTCCCGGCTGCTACTGATCACCCTGGCAATACATGCCAGCATTCTGTTGACTTTTTCTGTCACCTTCCTGCAGTGAGAGGAGTTCTTTAGGTCACTAGTGATCATTACCCCCAGATCTTTCTCCATTGCAAATCTGGTTACCATGACCCCTTGCAGGCTGTACTCCTTCCTCCAGGGCCAGCTTAAGGCAACCTGGGGCCCTAAGATGAAGAAAAATCAGGGACCACCCTCATTGCCACCATGCCCCATTGCCATAACTGTGCCCCTTCACTGTGTCTGCACCTCTCAAACATTGCATATCAGTTACTGAAACTTGAAAATAAATTTTCTTAATGTTCCTAAAAAGTGGAATAAAACATAAATAATCTAACTAAAATGCCTCAAAATTAATGAAACTAATGCAGTAATATCAGAAGGGAAAAATAACAATAGTCTGAGTTTTGATCATTTAGACAAAATAATTGCTAATGGGCCTGGTAAAAATATTTTTTGGGTGTGAAACGCCATGATTTGCACTTCTCCAAGGCCCCCCCCCCCCAAACACAGATATGTACACTCACAGTCTAGTTGTTATCATTTTGGCCAGTCAGGTAGTGTGAATCAGGATGTGGGAGTTTTTTTGGGTAGGATAGGGATCCATCTCTAAAAGAGGCTAGGTCCTGGGTGGGGTAGTAGTTAAGTTGGTGGTTTATTAGAGAAGTCATGAACTTTATTTATTTATTTTATTTATTTAGGAAATCGGAATTACAACCATTTGAGTCATAGACTCATTTCCAAAGGTTCCACATCAGAATTAAACATAGACATTCATACAGTCCATACATTGAATAAATGTGGGTGAGCAATCATACAGAGTATAAGTACAATGAGCACTGGTTAATGCCTATACATCTGGCAGCTAAAACAGGGCAGAGCTATCGACATATTTACCTAATGAGCAGTTAAGACCCATACAATTGGTAGCTAAAGCAATGCATGATATTAGTTGGTAGTAAGCCACCTCAGGGAGGCCTTGTCTTATACATAATATAATGCATTCATAGTTCAGTGCAACTATATGGTAACCGAGGGAGGTGATGAGCCTGTAGGCTAGAAATAGTGAGGGCTCTCCACTGCCAGACCAAGGGCGGTTGCATGGCCTAGCAGCATGGTGCAGGATCCACAGGTTACCAGTTACACTGGCATTGTTGTGAGGAGAGGATATAGGCCCTTAAGGCAGCTTTAAAAGGACCTAGATTGGTGACTGATGTGATGGCTGATGGGAGGGCATTGTACCAGGATGGAGCTCTAAGGGGGAAGGATCGCTGGGCCAGAGTGGTCCTGACCCTAGGCACCTTCCAGATAGTTTTTGGGGCAGCCCATGTGGACACTGAGATGGTAGCTGCTTGAAGAGAAACCATGACACCTACTGGGGTTAAGCCTAGGTGGATTTTTTTGGTGAAGAGACAGGTCTGGTATAATAGTCTTTCCTCAAGGGAGAGGATATTAGTGAGCACGTATAGGGTGCAGGTATGTGTATTCCTGTCAGCACCAGAGGAGCCGGCAGGCTTTATTGATGACTACTTGTATTTGATGAAGCACCGTATGGTGAGTAGCAGCATAGCTTGTGAGGCCATGGTCCACCAGCGATAAGACTGAGGAGGTAATGGCTAGGTGAAGTGCTTCAGATGGCAGGCAGTCTTTATGTCTGTACATGAGACCAGTGCAGGTGTTGGTGGCAGAGGTGAGGATTTTTATATGCTCCTGGAACGAGAGGGAAGAGTCAAATGTAATACCTAGATACTTATGCTTTTAAACCTGTTCCAGTGGGATGAGAGAGGCAGAGAGTATTTCCAGGGGGAAATCCTTTGATCTGTTTTGGCGGTGGGCATAGAACATCGTCTTAGTTTTTTTAATGCTGACCACCAATCTGTGTTCAGCAAACCATTGTTCAAGCTGAGAGAAGGAGTTTTGTAAGGTACGCTGGAGAGAGAGAGAGAGAGAGAGGATCAGGATGTGCAGTGTAAAGAACAGCGTTGTCCGCTTAGAGGAGAAGATTGCCAGGGCAGGATTTAGGAAGGGTGTTGAGGTAATTGCTGAATAGCAGGGGACCCAGGATAGATCCCTAGGGAGCTCCTGAATGCACAGGCTGCATAGTAGATATGATATTATTAATTTTAACACACTGGGTTCTAGATGAAAGATAGCTGGAGAACCATGAGAAGGGACAATGAGAGACCCCAATTTGTTGTAATGTGTTAAGAAGGAGGTTGTGAGAAACCATGTCAAAAGCCTTTGAGAGGTCTAGAAACATGGCCCCTGCGAGGTGCCCCTTGTCAAGCGTGGAGTGCAGTGAGTTAGTGAATTCTGTGAGGGTAGTCGTAGTGCTATGACCAGCTCTGAAACCATGCAGCTCTCTACATAAGAGGCTATGTGTGAGGAGGTAGTCAGTGAGCTGATTGGCCATGATCTTTTCAAGGGCTTTAGAGAGTGGGGGGAGAACTGAGATGGGCCAGTAGTTGTTTGGGAGGGAGCTGTCACCACATTTCAATATTAGTGTTATCACTGCCGTTTTCCATGAGGTTGGGAACTGGCCCAGGCACAGGGACAGATTTAGAAGGTCCGTGAGTGGGGAGATAACTGAGTCTAGCGCAAGGTGTAGGATACGCATATCAAAGGTATTTTTGCAGTAATTTAGAGATTATATTGCAAAGCGAGTAATTGTTGGAGGAAATCGTTCCCAAGATCAAACATTTCTGTTATTGATAAGTAAACCAGAATCAAAAAATGGCAACATTTACTGATGGAATCTGCAAAAATGTTCTGACATTCACCCTGTAAATGGAGCTATATCAAGATCAGAACTTCAATATGAGTGAGATGAGGGAGTTAAAAAAAGAGTACGATTTTTAATTGTACCACTGAAACAAATTGTAGATTTCTTAATTTTAGGAGTGAGATTAAATATAAAGCATACACATTGAATTGCTCTGTTCGTCTTTTATACTTAAGAGTATTACTTAATTCTAAGTGGGAACTCTAAATGGGAGTGGGAGGCAAAGCAAAGGAAATGGGCTTGTTCACACCTTAAAGGTCAGCTTGGCCAGGGGCCCCCCTGAAGATATCAGCTGCATTCAATACCTAATCAGAGAGGTGAGAGTCATGTCACAGTTCAGCCCCTGCCTTGCTGAGTCCTTTACAGACAAACAAAAAAATGCAGCTCATGCAGAAAGAAGAGAATATATAGTAAATATATGTTGGAGATTGCTCGGGTGTTGCCTGTGCCTTAATATGGCCCTGCCTTCTAGGTAGAGATGCAGCAAACTTAAATTTGGCCGGCAAAATTGCTGCAAAATCGACAATTTCGCCATGAGAAATGTTTCGAGAAAATGAAGCAGAATTTCGCAATTTCGTCTGCAATTTTGCCAGCTCTCCAGTCCACCACTAGTAGAGAAATTTCACCTGCAGAAGGTGAAATTTTGCCTGTGGGTGGTGAAATTTCACCAGAATAAGTGGAATTTCGCCCATGGTGGTGAAACTTCACCCACAGGAGAAATTCCACCAGCTTGGGGGCAAAATTTTGCTCACAGCCGCGGTCGAAATTTCGCATTTCGCCCAGTGAAATATTTTGTGTGATACGTTAATTACTCAAAATATTTCACTGGGCAAAATATTCCAATTTCACACAACACTACTTCTCGGGTTCTTGGCTTCAGTTTGTATTACTTTACATTCCTTCGTATTGAATTTTGAGTTGCCATATTCTGGACCACCTCTCAAGCTTGTCCATATCTTCTTTTAGGTACTCTTTCCCTTCTGCTGTATTCACCCTCTCACAGAGCTTGATGTCACCCATAAACAAGAAAATTTTGCCCTTTTCACCTTCTCCAAATTCCATAATGAAGACATTAAACAACACCGGCTTGAACAGAAAAAAATCACGTAGGTGAACTTCTTCTAGATCTAAGCAAGGCTTTTGACACTGTTGACCATGAGTTATTATTGACTATGTTACAAAGCCTTGGACTAGATGACTCTGCTCTAAAATGGTTTTCCTGTTATCTTATTGGCCGACAGCAACAGGATAAAGCTCAAGGTGACCTCTCCCCCCTTAAAACACTTTGGGGGATCCCCCAAGGATCAATCTTGGGCTCCTTACTATTCATAATTTATATCAACATTGATCACAAAATTAATACTACCAGTGTCCACCTTTTTGCTGATGACACTGTGCTCTGTGTTGCATGACTGACCATTGAAGCCATTATAACCGACATTGTAATCTCTTAAAGCTAAACTTACTGCACCTAAAATTGCTCCTCAGTGCCAAAAAGACTAAAATCATGTTCCTCTCTCTGCATTCAAAAGCAGCTACCACCAACATTCCAACTCCCAATATACATATTACTGTACAACTATCCTGGGAGAAATTCTTGACAAGGTGGATACATTTAAATATCTAGGCTTCGGGCTTGACTGCAAACTATCACCCATCATATTGAGGAACTCTCAAAAAGCTGACAAAGGCTAGGTCTATTTTTCTGTATTAAACGACTGCTCACTTACGAAGCCAAACTAAAATTGTTCCAAACAACATTCCTTCCACTTCTTGAGTATGCAGATTTTCTCTATAGTCACTGCTGTAAAACAGATTTGGCAAAACTGGATATATTTGTATCACAGGGCTTTAAAATTTGTTACAAATTTACCTTATAGTACGCACCACTGTTCCCTATACACGCATTAGGCTGGACCTTGCTTGCTACCAGAAGGTGGCGAAATGCCGCTATATGGGCTTTTAAAGTCATCATCAAAAGATTCCTTCCAAACATTTCTAGCCCCTTCAAATTTGGCCCCTGTGTATACTCTTTTAGAAAATAGACATACTGTATATTCTGCTTGATACCCCCAGGACAAGATCCCGCTTGGGCACCTCATCACTTAGTCATGCTCTGCCATTACTGTGGAATACCCTCCAAAGCACCCTAAAACTGACTCAGTTTACTAGGTTATCCACCTTTAAATCTCTCCTAAAACCTTGATTGAAAGAAAATTGCCATTGTTACCCCAAACTTGTCTTCCCTTCTTGAGGCATTTGTCTTGCACTTTTACCCTTGCACTTGCCACTGGGCTCTTTTGTTATGCCTCTCACATGTCTTTGTCAGTCCTCACACTTTCTCCTTTCCTCCCTCCTGCGGATTTCCTCTCCTTTTGTTAGATACCCAATGCTCTACACCTCCTTCCAATATCCTACTCCTGCAGTGTTCCCTATTCCTACCACTTCTGTAACATAACACTAGCTTTATTTTGCCTTTAGCTTTTGTGTAGGTTTTTTTTTCCTCCATTATGTAACCTGTAATGCCTTACTCTGAAATGTATAACTTCTGCTGTTAGTTTGTGTATTCCTTGTGCAGTCCCTACAGGACCACCTTGTAAATGAGTCTCTCTATGGTGTATTTCCTGGTAAAAAGTACAATTGAAATAGCCTGCCTGGTGGTGCTGAGGGTCGAGGCACTGGACACCTTACCTCATGCTACTCTGGCAATCCAGGTTTGGGAATGACCTTGGATTGTTGGGGTGCCAGCGTGGGGGGGGGCTGAGCAGGATCGAGCATGCCGATGGGCAGCTCTCCTCTCTCTCGAGGGTGGTGAGGGTGGGTTGGCACCCCCCTGTAGTGCTGCTCCCAATGGATGGAGGTCCGATTGGTAATATAGGCAGAGAGTGGGCAAAAAATGTTACAGGAGGTGAAAGGGGCTGAGCTTGCACCATGAGGTGTGTAGCAGGCCTCCATGCACTTGCAGGGCTGTGTGCTGGGGCCTCAGGGGTGGGTTAGTGGAGAAAACCAGGTGTGAAAATACATTTTGGGCATGGTGTGTAAAATTACATCTTTACTGTTCATGAGTTGGTGTGAAACAATGGCTATGTTGAAAAATTGGAGTCAAAATATTAAAAATAACCAGAGTTACATGGGTGTGTGTAAAAATTTCAACAAGCGCACATAACACGGCTATTGTTTAGTATTTTTAAGCCACATTTTCAAGATGAGCTTTTTGGGACCCCACCTCATGAACAGTGGCACTGTCACTTCATTATTTGGTCCAAAAAGGTGATTTAGCGCAGCAACTGCGAAATCACCTTTCGGGACCGAGTAACGAAATAACTGTGACAGTGTTCATGAGGTGAGATCCCAAGAACTCTATGTTGAAAATTTGATGCAAACATCTCACAAAAAATGGCTCAGATACCATCGTAAGCTGAAACCACCATTGATTGCCATTATATGGCACTTACCTTTATTGTTCAGTTTGCGGTTGGGCTTTGAAGACGTGTCCCAGTCCAGAGAACATGACAGCACTTGACCTCCAGTGGTAAGTATGGGATGGGGGGATGCAGGAAGGTGGGTGAACAGATGGAGTGTCAGGATGGGGGAGATGACAAGGGAGTGTTATATTTTTTACAGGGTTAAAAAAATAATTAAGATGTCAGGGGATGGTTTTCATTTTTTTAGCGACAGGAATGTTTCAGCTTTACTGTTAAGCTTCGCCGGACCCCCAGTCAAGGACAACAGATAATGCGGCTGGCAGGAGCACTCTGTGGCCACCCTTATGAGGGTCACCTGGGGGGGGGTAACAGTGCAACAGACAGTGATAAATGGTTTTATTTCTTTCAGGGAGAGTTTGATGTACAATTAAGGACACTGGAGGATTGGGCACCCTCAGTGTCAGTATCGTATGTTTGGGGGGAGGTGTAGGGTGGTGGGTGCTAATTGGGAGGGTTGTGTGGGGGGAAGTAACATAAAAAAAACTGAGGGGCAGTTTTGAGCAACGTGAGAAGGAGAGAGAGAGGACGTGAGGAGCTGACTGCAGCAGCTCGCACACCGAGCTGAGCGGCGATCGGAACCACACCACAGCATGTGTTTTTTACTATTATGCTCTGCCAGCCCCCCAACCAAGACCAACAGAAAACAGGGCCAGCAGGAGCATTCAGTGGCTACACAGGACTGGGATGCAAGGTGGCACACAAATTGTTGCATGTCTTGGTGCACTGATGAGGGCAGAGACAGACGGGATGGGGGGGGGAGGGACGTCACATCAGCCAGGCTGATCAGAACACGCAACTGCTGTTTGCTTTGCGGTGTCCTGCAGATGGCAAGAAAAAGTCACATTATGATTGGTGCAGCTTTTTCTTTTCAAGTGTAGACTGTTTCAGGCAAAATAGCATTATAAACAGCCTGGCTCATGATTGGTGTAACACTGTCCTGCCCCTTGCAAATCATTCTGCATTGGACAGACAGTGACACACCTTTCAAAAGTCACTCGACTGCAAGAAGTTCACTGCATGTGTGCGCATGGCGAACCTAAAACGTACTGCCTTCAGACACTGGAGAAATGCCAGCAATCTCTCAGTATGGCAACATCAAGCTACAACACGAACAGCAGGCAAACAGAAAAATGAACGATTACATCATACTGGAGTATAATCTCACTGGACTCCACTTATCAATTTCACCCATTCAACTTCCCATCTTGATTGGGAAAAAAATGACAGCAAACCTGCTCACTCCACAGAAACCAGCACTGTCCACAGCCACCATCAATGCTATGTCCACCTTAAAGGACAGGATTCAGCTTACAATTCATCTAAAGGTACAGTGACAGGTACCCTGGCAAGACAAAGTGGAAAGAAACAAAACCTTCCCAAAGCTGTGACTATAAAATACATTAACCACCCCCCCCAACTACCAAATAAAAATAATAAAAACTCTGAGAAGGTAAGTGCTAGCCAGAGTACTGCAGCAGGCATCCTACCTGCTAAAGAAAGCTGCATAAACATAATTGTGATGTTAATATCCTGGACTCTAGCTCTGACTTTGCCAGCAAGGGTGCTGTAGGAACCTCAAAGTCATGCTCAACCTGGATTCTTTCTTACCTCTGTTTCCCTATTTCTGCAATCCATCCCACCATATCACCCTCACTATAGTACGGCACTTATCCACCACTGTCACAACTCCAACTACAGTAAGCCAAACATTAATGCTTGTTTCTAAACTCACTGTCTCTTAACCACCCAGCCTATCTCTCAAACTTTAAAACTCAAGTCTATCACAATTATGCATATGCAGCTTCCTATAGCAGGTACTGTAGAATGCCTGTTGCAGTACTCTAAATAGCACTTGTGCCCGCAGGCTGCTGGAGAATGCTAAATTTAGCACCATCCACAACGTGATTGCTGTTAACTTCACTTTCTGGAATAGCATCACAGCCTCCTGACTGATGGACTCCCTTTCCCTTTTCAAATATTACCTTAGGTTATGGCACTGAAAAATCTTCCCTTGGTCCCATCTCTTACTCTTTTTAAGTATACTGTAGTACATCCAGCCACCCTTTCATTTTTGATGTATCCTTTATCAGTTTTATTCACTGCATTCACTGTAATACATTCCAGCAAACTCAGTGATGATTTTGTACTTTGTTGCTGTTATTGATATCTACCATGTGTTGTATCATTCATTACCTATAGTTTTTGTAACTTGGTCACTGTGCAGATGTTACTTTTCAGTTATTACCCCTATCTTGCACCCGTGGGGACCAAACAAGGTTGAGGAGCCTGGACTTATTAAACTCCTCATGTGTGGGGGGGTTCAGATGGGGAACAAGGGAATTAGTGTGGTGCCTTCACACAGAGAAGGAAGTAGTGGGCCTGATAACAAGTAGAATACTGCCCCCTGAGATGCAGTACGAGCCCACCACCTGAGTAACTCTTGGACACCACCTTGAGACCAATCAGTACCAGTACCAACACTTTAAACTCAGGCAAAATACTTTTGTACCATTAGAGTAAACTGCTACTAATATGTAAAAACACCAAAACAAGGTGCTGCGTCAACATGTGGTCTGAAAGCAAAACAAAATGATTATATTAAATGCATGCTGAAAACAGAAAATAGAGTTACAAATCTGTTTCAACCTAGGTCTTCTTCAGGAAATATCTAAAAGAGAAAGAAACAAAGTTAGTGTACAGGGGAGGTAAAATAAGGGATATATATGTGGGAAAAGAAAAAAGGGGAGGCTCAGGGAGAAGAAGTGATAAATGGCAAGATTAAGAGAGAATCTGTGAAACAAAAAGGTGATGATGGGAAAGACAAAACATAATAGGAGTGAAAGAGCTAGAGAAGTCCCCCAGGTGGGGACTAATTAACTGGACCTAGTAAGAAGGCTGAAAGGTGACATATGTGGGGAAGGAGAAAGAGATGGAGACTTATGGTGAAAATCAAAAGAAATTAAATGTGTACAGATACAGACGTACTTTAGGGAAATTAAGGGGAGGCTAGACGATGTTAGTAGAAAATAAGTCTATCATTCAAACCAGATGGCTGCTGGGAGCCAAGGTGGATGATCAGCTTGGTTTCAATGTTTTTTCCTATGGTCGGTATCCCAGAAGCCTTGCTGAAGGACACAAACAGAAAGGTCATTGACACTGTGGTCCCTGGAGATAAAGTGGGATACAATGGATTTAGCAGTGTCTCCATTCCTGACTGCTCTGTAATGTTCCCTGAAACACTCAGCAAGGTGTCTATCAGTCTCTCCAATGTAAATAGCTGTACACTTCCTGCAAAGAATACAATATACCACATTAGTGGAGGATGAGAACTCCTTGGTGATGTGAAAAACACTTGTAGGCCCCTGAATTTCAGTCACACTAGAAACAACTTTGCAGGTGTAGTAGCAAGTTCTGTTGCAAGGTTTGGCACCTGGTAGGGAGGAACTGTTAGGAGTAGGTAGGCTACTTTTAACTAGGAGATTCCACAGGTTGGGTGGCTGGCTGTAGGAGGCAATAGGTGGTTCTGTAAAGGAAGCACCAATGTTGGAGTCAGTTTGCAAAAATGGGAAAGTTACTGGTGATGATCCTGTGAAGAGAAAGTGTACTCTGATGGAAAGGAAGCAATCATGGAATTTGCCATTGTTCTTCCGTGACAGTATCCTTCCTGCCGGGGTCAAGGTTACGTGGCATGTTACTGACCAGGGAGAGTGCTTTGTCTACTGTGCTTTTAGGGTATCCCCTGTTGATAAAAAAACTATACATTATTTGGGTCTGCTAAGCAAACTCATCCTCTTCACTACATAACCTGCGAAGCCTAAGAAACTGTGAGTAAGGCAGGCCATTCTTGACATGTTTAGGATGGAAGGAGCTGTGGAGGAGGAAACTGTGAGAGTCAGTGGGTTTGTAATAAACTGATGTCTTCAGACCAGTGTTCTGTACTGACAGTTGGATATCCAGAAATGGCAGTGTAGAGGCGGATACTTCAACAGTGTACTGAAGGGAAGGATGGGCCGTGGTAAACTTGACAAGGAAGACTTGAAGGATCTCCCTGGAGCAGGAGGTGGCCCCTACACAGTCATATATGTAGCATTTGTAGAGCTCAGGCACAGTCCCTGTGAATGAGAGAAAAAAGCAGTTCCTCCACCCAACCCACAAACAGATTAGCAAAGCTGGGACCCATCTTGGTACCCATGGCAACTTCACTGACCTGCTGAAAAAAACTGTTATTAAAAGAAAAGGCACTGAATGTAAAAACAAGTTCTGCCAGATGAGTTAGTGTGTGTGTGGGTGGCTACTGGACTTCCCACTTCCTGTTTTCTAATAATATGCTCACACACAGCATTTTTAGAAACTAACAACAGGACTTTATTTTTCATGAACATGGGCCCTGCATTGGAAATAGGGGTTATGTAAAACTGGTTTAGCAATGATTTCAGGCAACAACCACAGGATTACCAATTCCAATATTTTTAGTACTTCACTCAAGCAATGTGAACTTTGTTGTCTAGGCTTCTTTGTAGAGATGATATGTTAGGCTTCCCAGCACCCACAGACAAGGTCACAGTAAAGCTTATTGTACTGTAGAGCCTTCCACTAAACTTAGTAGTAGATCCCCACAGTTTCAAAATGTTTTCAACTGTTACACCTTTAATGAAGTTCTTTTCTAACTACTGGTTACTCGGGTAAACTTTAGGCTATTGCCGGCCTGATGATGCGGAGCTCTGGATCTTGAACTGGTGCACTTACAGATTTGCAAGCTTGTTTTTACCCTACCAAATAAACCTTCTGGCTAGTACGTATGAGCAGAACAAACTGTAATCAAACAGGGAAAATCCAACACAAAAAATTGTATTGCAGTGGGGAAAATTCTACAGCAGTACTTTCTGGCTAGCAAGCCAGTACTCATGTGTCCTGTAACAAACTGAAGGCAGTCTCATACAATTCTGAACAGGCGAAGATGCAACTGCATGTGGAAAGTGGATGTAGACCCAGGCTGGGCCTGGTCACTGCAATGCAGCTCTCTCATGTCCTCTTCATCAGCAGCATGTGGTAGTA
Source organism: Neoceratodus forsteri (assembly GCA_016271365.2). Classification (NCBI taxonomy): domain Eukaryota; kingdom Metazoa; phylum Chordata; order Ceratodontiformes; family Ceratodontidae; genus Neoceratodus; species Neoceratodus forsteri. The sequence continues at coordinate 934,557,126 of CM057455.1, forward strand.
GGGCAAGTTTGGATGGGCCAAGACCAAGGAGCTACCTTGCCTCACCTTGGTGGGTGCTCAATTGTGGGTACAGGAAACCCTGACCCCTCCTCCACTTGAACACCAGCCAGGGTGGATCAGCTTGTTCTTACCTCTGATTACAGCAGGTCTGCAGATGGCATCAGCAGATCTGATCTGAAAGGCAGGTCTTTTAACAGTTTTGCAGGATTTACAGCATTGAACCTCAGCTATCAGATGCATCTAGCACATGGCTCTGGCTTTGAGGCCTGGCTAGCCCCTCAGCTCTTCTCCTCAACACCTCTCTCCTCTCCAACTGCTTGGAAAGGACTTATCATAAACTCTTCCTAGACTGGGGGAAAGGTTCAACTAAGCACACTCCCTACTTAGGCTCTCATTTGCTGTCTGGATTGTCACTCAAAATCTGGCTTCCCTAGTGGTTGAAAAGGAAAGAAAAGGTGCTAAGCACTCTGCTGCTCTTTCTCCAAACTGCCTGAGTATTTCCCAGGACCACTTGCATTCCAACTGGCTGATCACAGGGTTCAAAGGTCAATGAGATGGCAACATCCATTTGTTTGAATTCTATACAATGCCTGCTGCTGGCTACAGATAAGTTTCTTTAATTACTCACTGCTTATTTAACCTTTTTAAAACACTTAATCCAGCCAAGATCACAGTCTGGTTTGCACTGATGACATTACCAATTCCTACAGTTCATCTTTGGGTACAGGGCATCCCCTTTCCTTAGTGGTGCACAAGAGAACCATGAAGCAATAACAACTCCTCTTCACCAGGCCTCCAGCACCAGTCCCTGCTGGAGCATGCAGGCATCACAAGGGAACCCACCTTGAGGCTCTGGTGGCTCACAGGTAAGTCTCAGGGTTATTTTTTTGGGGGGGGGCTTACATTTGTATTGTGTTTGCGTTGTTCTCACCTGATACGTAATTTTAGATAGTGTTGAAAAATGCAGTAAAAATGAAAATGTATCACAATATATTGCAAAATAACTGGCATCATATAGACTTTTGCCATACAGTACTTGTTATGAAAATCTGTCTCACAGTATAAAAAGCTGTGGATACTTATGCCAATTTATGTTGTAATTTATGCATCATACAGCCTTTTTTATTAATCAGCTCTACAGCCTTCTGCAGCTGCTTAATCGCATGAAAGACAATAGCAATAGATACGCTATTTCTAATTTCTGAAAGATTTCCTACCCTGGGATATTAACATTCATTCTTACTTCTCTTATTTTTTTATGGACCAAGATGAGGAATAAACAGATGCATTGATGCCAAAAAAAAAAGTTCAAGGTGTTAATCAGAAAAGAGATGTTAATTAATTCTTGCAGCCAGTAAGATCCCCCAGTATTCTAGCACTCACTGACCTGCATGACAACCTTCCCTTCCCTGTCATCTTCTCCAAATACATACTGTCAAAAAAATTGTCATGCACCTCTCTGTAATATCAAATCAAATTATCACAGTATGCAAATTATGAGGGCAGGGCCATGATTGAATCAAATGATCCAGAGCAGATGTTTTCCTCACACTGTAATTGGCAGAAATGTGTCTCTAATTAGAAGCATTCCTAGATGTCTCCAAGTAAGACTCTGAAACCTGAGGCAAGATCACTTTTTGAGGAAAACAAACAGAAAAGTTCAACATTTCACTACTGTCACTAAAACCCTTCACTCTAAATGTTTCCAAAAAACCCTCCCTCGCAGACACTTGCTCAGAGATAAGCAGAAATGTTCTCAGAGGGTGCACAGAAATGTGTCAACTAAATCTAAAAATAAAATTATGACTGTCTGACAGCAGTATATGTACTGAGATTCTGTCCACATAGTCACAGGGCTATGCTGTTAATGGCCACCTTAGAATCACAACTGAATATCAATAAAATAAAATAAAGTTAACCATGACCAAAAGATCTGTAGAAGATAAACTATGCTAATTAAATAGAATAGCCATATCAATCAAGCATTAAGACATAACCAGGGTTGGGTTACCATTGGTTAATCTAATCTTAGGGGGACATAAGGCACAGCCAAGGGCTTTATGCCTAAGATCTGATTAATGAAGGTAACCCAACCTCTGGAGTGCTTTAATGCTATAATTAAATAATTTTTTTAAATAAATATTTTTATAATTATTTGCACATGGGGTCACCATAGTTGTCAATGCACTATCTCTGCTTTATGGGCTCATATATGGTTGAGGGCCTGGGTCATTAGCTCCTGCGGGGAGTCATTACCCAAAGATCTTAAGTCAAATTAAGTTACACGATGCCTCCACCCACGAAAATTAAGTGGGCTAGGTCATAACTAATACTACTTCCTGGGAAAAGTACCAATCCACTATGCTCCCCCCTGGTACAGCCATTCCAATTTCCAACACAGTTCTATAGCAGTTGGTTCCTGCAACTCAGTGGTATGCTGAATGTTTTTTCACTTAGCAGGTAAAGGATCAGCAGTTCAAATTCTGGCAGGAAGATAAACATTTGCTTCAATTGTTTTCACTGGGGCAGGGAGGTAGATGCAAGTCCATTCACAGAGTAAAGAGCCATGAGAGAAGAATCTGCAAATCTGAAAGGGATAAAGCTATATGGAGTGGAATGTGGTACACTCAAGGGTGCTGAGGCAGCAAAAGGCGTTACTGGCTGCACCTCTGAGGGCCCTATTCAACAACTCACTGGAAATCAGAGTGGTTACACACATACACACATATACATATATGTATATATATACATATATATATATATTTATGCAATGGGGTGAGGATAAAAAGTGGCAAAAAACAGCAATATTTTTGGTTGATCAGACCTACAGTGAGAATATCGCATTTATCCTCACTATAGGTTATTTATCATCACTGTAGATAATTAACAGGCACTATCTGCACTTCACTGCACCACCCAATTCACATTTTGATTGGTGGGACCTGGCAGCATGATTAGCACACTCACACTTCACCTGCTGAGCTCATCTTGAGATCCCACATATTAGCTTAATTTCCCTCCTGGCACAGACAAGGTACTTTCACTTTCTCCCTCCTCAATAAAAAACAAAAACAGTCGTTATTTTAAAATTCTGCCCCCAAAACTATCTCTAACAATAGTTTTACTCCTCTAATACTGTAATGACCACTACCAGCACTCAAAATTCAGTCCACACCCTCTTACCTCCCTCCACATCCCCAAAACATAATGCAGTTCTCTCCGACTGACAGTTTTCCAGGCAACATACCGGTACTCAGTGCTCATTCTCTGTCTTCTCTAGTAAAGCCTTGCCGGATTCAGCAAATGCCCAAATCACTGCAACAGCACCTCTAATCTCTTTTCTTTGTCCAAACCATCAATAAATCCCCATTTGAAAATGTTTTTATGAAAGTGCAAAATGATGCAGTAAACCCTTCTTACCTACCTCTTCAACTTCATATTCATCTTTCGCAGCTCCTTCTGACTGGGAACAACCTTCTCTACTGAAAAACAGCTTCCCCAAACCACAATGTCCTCCTGGCATGCCTCAATGGCTGCACATACTAGAAGGTAACATCAACCAGATACTCAGCATATAAAACAATAAGCAAAACAAAAATACTGTAAACATTGCTCCCCCGCTAAACGGAACCTACCGCTGCATTTAAAAAAAATGTTTAGTCCGTCCACTAAAAAAAGGCAGCCAATCACAACACATGTTGCCAACAAACATACACAATGATCCTAACTACCACGCTACCAAAGTGCAAAATAAAATAAATACTTGAGGAAAATGACTTAAGAATATATATTTTAAAAATAAGTAAAACAAACACCAACCAAAAATAATCAAACCCCATTGCATAAATCAAATATGCAATGGGTCTACTGGAAATATTAGTAATATTTCCACTTGTGCAGTTTGATCTTGTGACCTCACTCGTGGCAAATCATAAGGTCAAATTGCACTCATGGGAAATATTACTAATATTTCCAGCAGATCCGTTGCATATCCCATATATAGTTATATGCAAAAAACTTTGTTAATGCTCCAGTTAGGATCTAAGTGACAAAAGTTGGGAAATGAAGCATTAGGTTTCCAACCCTAACACCCCATATTCCCAAACCAGGCAGGAGAGCAGATGTGGGGTGTGTCTTGGGCTTCTGAGGCCTAACGCTCACCCCATTCCATCTATAAATAAGGTCAGATGTGTAAACTGTATGAGAATGGGTTGAGCGTTAGGCTTGAGAAGTCCAAGGCACACCCCACACTTGTTCTCCTGCCTTGTTTGGGAGGGTGGGGTGTTAGGGTTGGAAACCCTAATGCCCATTTCCCAACTTTAGTTGTTTTGACCCTAACTGGAGCATTAATAAAGTTTTTTGCAACTTATTTCCTTACTTTTTGAGATAGTATAATAGTATCCATATTTTACTGTGGGTGCACAGGGTTCTTTGGACCCTGCACTCCCATCTCTCCATAGATGTGTATATGTATGTAGCTGTGGAAGCACTGGGAACAACAATGACCAAATTGTCAGCATAGCCATCTTATTATCCCACCTCATGTACCCAGTACAGCAAATTTTCAAATTCCTGCCAAATTATCCTCAGGATTACAGGAGCAGCTGCACGAGGGAGGGAGCTGGATGTCATTGTCCACCTAGGGACAAATGACCTGACTGTAAATGGGATCAGAGTGGTGCAAGAGGAGTTTGTGGATTTGGAGAAGGGCCTTAGACAAGTAGCATGTATGGGTAACCTTCTCGGAGGTGCTGCCTGTCTATGGCAAGGTTGATTCTAGGGTATTCTGCACCATGGGATTCAATGAATGGTTGAAAAACTGGTGTGGTGCTCAGGGCTTTGGCTTCATTCGGGACTAGGGAGCCACCTGGAGGGATGCAGGCTTATACTGTCGAGATGGTCTGCATCTGACAAGGGGGGGATCCAGGATCCTAGGTGACAGGCTTAAATGCTTCATTGGCAAGCATTTAAACTAGCTAAGGGGGGAGGCACTGAAAAGGAGAAGGGAAATCCCAGCCTCCCCCCAGAAAGTGCAGTAGTTAGAGAGGTAAACGCCAAGGCAGAGAAGTCAGTATGGAGCAGGACAGGGATAAATTCAGAAAAAGGTGTTAAGGACAGGGATGGGGCTAAAAGGCATAATGCCATAAAAAATAAATGGAAGGTGATGACTACCAATGCCCATAGTCTGTGCAACAAGCTCCCTGAACTAGTGGCCTTAATGGAAGACGGATGCCTGGGTATTGTGGCAGTCACTGAAACATGGTACACAGAGAACCATGAGAGGGAAGTCAACATACCAGGATACACAGTCTACAGGAGGAACAGGGTGGGTAAAAGAGGAGGAGGAAGAGTAGCTCTCTATATAAGGGAAGGGATTAAAGCAACAGAACTAAAGAGTAAACAGGAAGTTGATGAGTCACTATGGGTCACCCTGGAGACAGGAAATGGCACCACAATCTGCATGGGGGTTGTGTACAGACCCCCATCTTAGGGGGAGGAAATGGAAAAAGAAAAGATAGAAGGCATCCTTAAAATGGCATAAATAGCGGAGATATTGTTGATGGGGGACCTGAATATGCCAGATGTTAACTGGAGTACCTTGGCTGCAGGCACATCCAAGAGCAGGGTCATTCTTGATGCCCTACAGGAGGCATGCTTCAGACAGCTAGTGTTGGAACCCCCTCAGGAGGGAGCAATCTTAGACCTGGTACTCTCAAATGGGGAAGGAGAAAGGATCTCAGATTTAGAAGTGGATAGCCATCTGGGAACGAGTTACGACCAAACAGTGTGGTTCACAATAAACACAGCCATATAGTCAAGCCATACAAAAACAAGAGCATTGGACTTTAGGAAGGCTGACTTTGGGAAAATGAGAGAGTGCCTTAGAAAAGCACTAGCAAATGGGCAAGAAGGAGGGGTGGAGGAACAATGGGGAATAATCAAAACAGCCATCGCAAAGGCAACAAGCCTTAGTGTGAAGTAAATCAATAAAACAAAATGAAGGAAAAAAACACTATGGTTCTCAAAAGAGGTGGCAGGAATGATTAAGGAGAAAAGGATAGCATTCAGGAAATATAAGGAAACACAGAAGGAGCAGGACAGAGAACTTTATCAGTTAAAGCAGAAGGAGGCAGGGAAGGCAGTCAGAATAGCAAAGGCACAAACTGAGGAAAAGATAGCCAAATCTGTTAAGAATAGGGGGATAAAACCTTTTATAGGTACATTAGGGAGCGAGGAAAGACCAAGAGAGGGATACAGAGACTTAATAAAGGGGAGGGAATGTGAGCAGAGGGTGACAGTGAAAAAGCAGGGATACTGAATGAATATTTCTGCTCAGTATTCACAACAGATGAGGAGAGGGAGGTGCCTAAACCAAACAAGGGAGAAACTCTGAATAGGGGGGTTGATACCAGTCCATTCACAGAAGAAAGGGTTTTGAAAGAACTCTTGAAACTGAAAGTGGACAAAGCAATGGGGCCTGATGGGATTCACCCAAGAATACTAAAAGAACTAAGGGTAGAACCAGTAACACCACTGACTACTCTCTTTAACAAATCATGTGAGGATGGAGTGGTACCTGAGGACTGGAGAAGGGCAAATGTGATTCCACTTCACAAAAGTGGGAGCAGGGCAGAGGCAGAAAACTATAGACCAGTTAGTTTGACTTCAGTGGTAGGGAAAATGATGGAATCACTTCTGAAGGAAAGAATTGTTGAGTACCTAGAGGCCAGTGGGGCTCAGGACCCAAGGCAGCATGGTTTCACAGCATGAAGGCCATGTCAGACGAACCTAATAGATTTCTTTGACTGGGTGACCAAAGTATTAGACCAGGGAGGGGCTGTAGATATGGCCTACCGAGATTTTAGCAAGGCATTCGACACAGTCTCACAAAAAGATTAATATACAAGTTAGCCAGCCTTGGAGTGGGTTCCAAGGTGTTAGCCTGGATAAAAAACTGGCTGGAAAACAGGACACAAAAGATAATAGTAAACAGAGTACACAGTGAAGAAAGGAGGGGAGATAGCGGGGTACCGCAGGGTTCGGTACTGGGACCGGTCCTCTTCAATATCTTTATAAGTGACATTGGAGAGCACCTGGAAGGAAAGGTATGCCTCTTTGCAGATGACACAAAGATCTGCAACAGGGCTGATACACAGGGTGAGGTGGAAAGAATGAAAAGGGACTTGGCAAGGTTGGAGGAATGGTCAAATACATGGCAGCTCAGATTCAATGCAAAGAAGTGCAAGGTAATGCATCTGGGAAACAAAAACCCAGGGGAAGAGTACACAATGGGGGGTGAGTTAATAACAACAACAAAAATCGAAAGAGACCTAGGAGTAATTATATCAGATGATCTAAAGGTGGGCAAGCAATGTGAGAAGGCAGTAAGGAGGGCTGGGGGGATACTGGGATGCATAGGGAGAGGCATCAACAGTAGAAAACAGGAAGTTGTTATCCCTCTCTACAGACAGTTAGTGAGACCCCATCTGGAGTACTGCATGCAATTCTGGAGAACTCCATCTCCGCAAAGACATAGACAGAGTGGAGGCTGTTCAGAGGAGAGCAACCAAAATGGTGCAAGGTCTGCACCAGAAGACATACGAGGAGAGACTAAAGCAGCTTAATATGTATACCCTTGAGGAAAGGAGGGAGAGGGGGGACATGATAGAAACTGTCAAGTATCTCAAGGGAATTAACAAGGTACAAGAGGGTAGTATCTTTCAGAAGAAGAGATGTGCAAGAACAAGGGGGCACAATTTGAAGAAAGAGGGGGGACAGCTCAGAGGTAATGTTAGAAAGTATTTTTTCACAGAGATAGTTGTGGATGCATGGAACAGCCTTCCTAAGGAGGTTGTGGAGTCAGGAACAGTGGGAGAATTCAAGAATGCATGGGACAGGCATAAGGTAATTCTAGTGGGGCAGGAGGAAGTAAGCTGTTGATTAACTAGAATCTTCAGCTTATCCATCAGGTAGGGAAATGAGCAGACTCGGTGGGCCAAGCGGTCCTTATCTGCTGTCAAATTATATGTTTCTATCATGATTCTGCACAATTGCAGCGCCATTCTGCACCACAGGTGGGAAAACACATTTTGGGTAGGATTTGAAAAATGACAGTTGTGACATACATGAGGTGGGGTAATAAGAAGGTTATGTTGAAAATCTGTGATCAAAATATGTAAAATTTCCAAAGTTATGAGCATGTGTAGCAAAATTGCAACCAATAGCAAAAAGTTGTCATTTTTTCATATTTTGACACCAAATTTTCAACATAGCCTTCGTATGACCCCACCCCGTGATCAGAGGCAGAAAAAATTTCAAATCCTGCCCTAAAGGTGAATTTGCCAAGTGACCATGAAATCACCTTTTTGGTAGGAGTTAAGTAATGATAATCCTATTTTTCATGAAGTGGGGTCCCCAAAAGGCTTTGTTGAAAATTTGGTGTCAGAACCTCAAAAAATGACTGAATTATGCATAACATTTGAAACCCCATTGAAATACAATGAACCACATCTACCTTAGTTTCTCATATTGTAGTCACAGGTTCCAGTAGCAAGACATGTCTTTGACTGGAGAGTGGATCATGAACCTGGAATGTGTTCAGGTGAGTGATGGTGTATGGGGGTGTACTGGGGTGTATGGGATGGGCTGATCAATGAGGGACTGTTTTTTTCCCCACAGATTTAAAAAAAATTGAGGGACCGTTTTCTTTATTTCAGATTTTTTATTTTTATTCACTGCGGCAAGGCACAATGAGGATAGTGATTACCATGTGGGGGGGTGCCACTAGAAATCAGGGAAATGGGCAATGGCAGTCAGCAGGTGGGGGGGTGCCACTAGATCCAAGGGAAATTAGTAATGGCGATCGGAGGGTGGGGGAGGGACCAATGCAATATGGAAAACTATTTAACATGGAATCAGTGACTGGGGGGGCACTATACTATGGAAAACTGAAATTCATATGGGATCAGTAAGTGGGAAGGGGGAAGGGACCATTACACTATGGAAAACTAATGTTTATTATGGGATTGGTGATGGGGGAGGGACCACTACACCATGGAAAACTGATACTTTACAAAGGATCACTGACCAGGGAGGGGGTAGTGACCACAACACTATGGAAAACTAACATTCATATGGGATCTGTAACCGGGGTGGAGGAAGGGACCACTATACTATAGAAAACTAATGTTTAATATCTGATCAGTCACTGGGTGGGGGAAATGACCAATACACTACGGAAAATGTATAATTTATAAGGGATGTGTTAACGGGGAGGTGAGAGGGATCACTGCACTAGAGAAATAAAAAATTATTGGAAAGGCTGCAAAAAGGCTTTTTTCTATGTGTCCCAAATCCTTTTGCGTCACTTGTGATCTTTTTTCATTTGAATGAAAACAGATTCACGAAAAAGAATCTTAGTGAGTGATGAAAAAGGATTTAAATAGTTACAAAAAGACATTCAGGGGGCATGGGAGCTCTGAAAAATATGCTAAGTGAAGCTCATCAGTTCCTGATGGGCAGGATACATGTTTGGATGTCTGTACAAGGCATCCCTGGACAGTGTTATGACAAATTATTGTGTGAAAAAAAAAAAAAGGATGGCGGCTCATGAAAAGGAATTTTTTCTGGTGAAAAAGGATTGGTCCCTCATGAAAAAGAATTCTTTTTCATGAGGCCAAATCCTTTTTCGGAAAAAAACACCTATCCTAAAGAGTGATCTTTCTATTGAAAACAATGGGAACTTAAAAACTGAATAACTTTGCAACAGATTAATGTTTTTTCACCAAACAAATGTGTGGCAGTTCTGTTACCCAAGCTGTTTCTACCATGAAAAATTCACACCAAAATGCAACACCAACTGGACATAAGGTGATGAGGAAACAACTGCAAAAAGTGGTGATTTTTTTGCACTATCTGGATCTCAGAATCCGCACATCCAACCAGAACAAAACTTGCCATGTCAAGAGATTTATCCCACGGGACAGCGCTTGCCAAATTTTGTACAAATCCACTGATCAGTTACAAAGTTATTAAAGTATATAATTTGAAGTTTAACATTAAACATGCTACTCAACTCTAACTATAGCGGCATGACTGTGCCTCTGTACTTACTGTGTACCGGTGCAGTAGTACCAGTATAGTTAAGGTTGGGTGCACATTTCTATGGTAAACCTGAAATTGTAAATGTTTATAACTTTGGAACCGTTGAACAGATTTGCACAACATTTAGCATGCATAATGTCTAGGGGAATGTCTCTTGATAAGCCACATTTTGTATGAATCTGTTTTGTGGTTTTTGAGCCAGAGCATCAGAAAATCCTAAACTGAACAGTTTTTTGACATTTCTTTGTCCACCTGTATCTCAGAAATGGCTTTATGTTCTGCTCTGAAATTTTTAGTGTAGAAAGCCTTTGGGTCACAGATGTACATTTTGATGGTTTGGTGAAAAAATATTAATCCATTCAAAAATTATTAAAATTTTCATTTCCCCATTATTTCCTATGGGAAAATGTATATAACAGGCATAAAAGGTTTTTGTTTCCGCACATTTTTTTTGAACTTAATGCAGTTTTATGCATAAACGTTTTGCTTGGAGGGTCACATTCAGTCATTTTCTTTCATACAAATTACTGTCTGTTCACATGTAGGGTCACACAGAGCCTGCTTTACTTTGCATAGCTCTGTTCTCTCCACCATCTTGTTTTCTTGTTAGCAAGAGCAAAAACTAGCAAAAAAGATGCAATACAAAAAAGAAACATCTGAACTTAAACGGGTCTTTTTTTTAATGTATTTAGCCCTGAAATACCTTTGCTGGTCACCTGAAATCTCAGGTGCAGTGCTTAGCGAGAAGACCGCTTCTGCCTTATTATCTCTATGAGAACACCAGGGTTTTCTTGACATCTGCAGCCAAAGCTAGAACTCATGCTGCCAGCTGCAGAGTCAGCCTTGAGCAGCCCATTTTCCCTGGTGTCTAGGTGCACCTCCTGCCCACTGTCCTGCATCCCTGGTGTCCAGTGGCACCCTACCACATTGACCTGGTGTCTAGTGGAACCCTTCACTCTCCCATTGGCAGGATTTAATACATTTAGTATCATCTGAGACTGAGATTCCCAATCCCAGTGTCAGATGCCCTCCTCTCATTCCTCTTGCTTTTATTGTTACTGGTATTGGGAGGCCCAATCCCCATGTCGGCAATGAAGTCCACCCACCCAATACTTCGGGACACTGGGGAGCCCACTCCCAGTACCCCCAAATATATTCTGTGACACAAGGATGCCCACTCCCGGTGTCAGATGCCACCAATCATTTATGTTTTTTTTCCGGCATCAGGTGTTCCAATCCCTGTGCTGGCAATAGTTGCCAACCCCTCCCCAGCACTTCAGGGCACTGGCTAGCCCACTCCCAGTGTCCCCAAATACATTCTCTGACATTGGGATGCCCACTCCCGGTGTCAGATGCCCCACTTATGCTTATGTTTTATTTCCAGCAATAGTTGCCAACCCCTCTGGTACTTCAGGACACTGGGGAGCCCACTCCAAGTGCCCCCAAATATCAATTTTATTTTATTTCTGAAAAAAAGAAAACCATCCCCACCATCATTTTTTAAACCTGAAAAAAAGAAAATAGTCCCTCACTGTTCCCACTGCCCCTCCCCCATCCCGCCATCCCACTGAGCACCCAGCACCCCACATCTCCCTTACCCTATACTTACCATCAGAGATTTGATGTTGTCATCTTCTGTGGATCGTGTTACATCTACTCTCTTCAAAGCCGAACCATGAACTGAAGAATCAAGGTAAGTGCCATATAATGGGTGTCAATAAAGGAATAATGCATCACAGGGTGTGTGTCATGCTGGGCTAATGGCACACCTGAGGGGTTGGGCATGAGGCCGCAGGCCAAGAGTGTTCAATGCCCCTGGCATGGCATTAGCCCAGCATGACACACACCCTGGAGTGTATTATTTCTATTATACAATGGCTTGTTGTTATATATAAAATAAAAACATAATTTTAAAGAATGTTTTTATTAGTGTGGAAAAATATTTTTGTTTCTTAAGAGGAGATGCAAAAAAAGAGTATATCCTAGTGGTCCAAGAGGTCATGTACATTGGTTCACAGTGCTGAGACTAGACCTGTGGTGTTATGCTGGGATAATGTCATGGGTCCAGACCCAAACTGACCAATCACAGTCCAAGATTCTTTCTTGCCATTATATAATGACGTTTTGAACTTGTGTGGATATCTCAGCCATTTTTAGCTATTTTTGCACCAAATTTTCAACATGGACTTTTTGGGATGCCACCTCATGAACACTAGCACTGTCATGTCATTTCTTGGTCCCAAAAGGTGATTTTGCAGTTGCAGTGTGAAATCACCTTTTAGGACTGAGTAATGAAATGACAGTGCCAGTGTTCATGAGGTGGGGCCCCAAAATGCCCATGTTTGAAATTTAGTGTAAAAATACCCCAAAACACCCCCATTACACATGATCGTTACAATTTTTCTACACACATGTGTAACTTTGGCAATTTTTAATATTTTCACTCCAAATTTTCAATATAGCCATCTTTTCACACCACCTGATGAAAAATATAGCTGTCATTCTCAAATCCTGTCTGAAATGTGTTTATTTACCTGCGGCACAGAATGGCATGATTGCTGCATTAAATCACCTTTCAGGATTGAGTAACAAAATTACAGTGTCAGTGTTCATGAGGTGGGGTCCCAAAAAGCTCATGTTGAAGATTTGGTGCAAAAATACCTAATAATGCCTGAGGTACGTGGGGTCATTGAAATTTTTCTATGCACATGTGAAAATCTGGCAATTTTTTTTTCCTTTCAGTTTATACGCCTCCTGAGGTGACTTACCAGTGGGGGCATCCAGCCGTGGCCTTGCCCTCCAGGAGAGCAACAGACTCACTCACATGATCGGGGGTCCAGTACAGCCATTGACAACTTGCTGGGGACTCCCCTGTGCCCTGCCTAGCTAAGCCATGCCCTGACCCACCCAGCATGATTCCACAATAGTCCTCCCAGCACCACAGAGCATGGACATCAAGCTGCTTTCTTTGCACCAAGTCATTTTCCTCCAGTAGGTCCCTGATAGAGTGCAGACGTGCAATGATGTCAATGCACTGATGTGCAGACGTCCGCCGTGCTCCCCCTCTGCTGGCACCTGCATCTGCAGTGCCCCCCGGGCATCCACAGGGGCTGCCACAGAGTGGTGTGCTTCCCCAACCCACCCCAGGACTAGGAGAGCTGCCTGTGGATGCTCGATCCTAATCCTCCCCTGCTGACCCCTGATGATCCGGGCTTGTTCCCAAATCCGGGTCACTAGCATGGTGTGAGGTGTGGCATCCAGCTCTTCAACCCTCAGTGCCACTGGGCCAGCTCAGATTTGGCAATCTATAATATTTTCACTCCAAATTTTCAACATTTAAATTTTTTCACATGACGTCATGAGTAGTACAGCTGTCATTTTTCAAATCCTGTTAAAAGAGTTGTTCCACACCTGTGGCATGGAATGGCGTTACAGTTGCACAGAATTACATTTCAGTGGGGATTTGAAAATGTTCTGTACTGGGTACATTCTGTGAGGTAATAGGAAGGCAGTGTTTAAAATCTGGGGTCAAATAAGGATACTGTTATACTATCTCACTGGAGAGATGGTAACTTGGGGTCTGAAGTACCATGCTGTCCCACTGTAAAACATCAGGATAGTGTTATATTGTGTCAATGGAGGGATGGACCCTATGGTCCCTCTGTAACATCAGGATACTGCTATACTGACTCAATGGAAGGACCCCATACTCCCACTGTAATATCAAGATACTGTCATACTATCTCAATGGAGGGATGAGAGCATGGGGTCTGAAGGACCCCTCGCTCCCACCATAACATAAAGATACTATCATACTATCCGAAAAAGTAAAGAAATTCATTGCAAAAAAACTTTGTTAATGCAGCAGTTAGGGTTTTTACTAAAGCAACAAAAGCAGGGAAATGAAGCATTATGGTTTCCAACCCTAACACCCCACCCCCACCCAGCAAACACTGACAGGCATTTAGCGTGTGTGTTAGGGTCATCTGTCCTCGCTGCCCAATACACTCCCACCCCCACCCTGCAGACACTGACAGGCATCGGGGGTATGTCTTAGTGTCATTAGCCCTAACACTCACCCCATTCTCCTATACTGTACCCATCTCAGCTTATTTACTTTTGGAATGGGGTGAACGTTATGGTAATATCACTACAGCATACTCCCAACACTTTGCAGTGTCTACAGGGTGGGTGTGGGGGTGGAATGGGCTGAGCCCCCCAAGGCATATCCCAAATGTCTGTCAGTGTTTGCAGTGTGGGGTGGGGTCATTTTCCTGCTTTTGTCACTTTAGTAAAAATACTAACTGATGCATTAACAATGTTTTTTGCAATAATATATATATATATATATATATATATATATATATATATATATAGCAGTAGCACACTTATACTAGGGTTGAACAGGCACTTTGATGTTAAACCTCAAATTATACACTTTAATAACTTTATAGTATATGGTTAGCCTTTGTTCTGTATAAAAATCAGCCTGCTCAAAAACCTTGTTGTGCACATTGTAACCCATTGCGCACATTCCAGAGTGCTGTGCGCAATCCAAACAGTTGTTCTGCACTGTTCAAAGGTGATACAATTTTTAATTTCTCATTTATTCCACACAGAGCTACTTACTAATCGCCCAGTGCCTAATGTTGTACCTTTTAACTTTCAAAAGTCTGTAAATTTGATTTTGATCATAGAACAGAACAAAGAAATGGCAAGATTTTTTTATTTTCACTTCAGTGGGGGTCTGTCACTCCAGTGTAAAAAAAACATATACTATAAAAAATAAAATATGGGCAACCACACAACTTGGCCTGTGTTTTCATCTCAGGGTTGAGATGACAGCATGAACCTCTCAAGCTTCACTCTCGAGGTTCATATGCTGTCATCTCAACCCTGAGATGGAAACACAGCCTTGTTATGTATGGTTGCCCATACATTATTCTCTATGTAACCTTTCAATGGATTTGCAAGGAATTTGCATGTGCAGTCTCCTGTGGTAGATCTTTGATGTGCTAAGTTTCATTCCAGTTGGATTTGCAGATTCCGGGTTATGGTTAGTGAAAAAACTTGAAAATGTGCAAGTTTTTGCAGTATTTTCTCATCCTGCTGCACACAGACAGTGTTGAATTTTTTGTCTGAAAATGTTATAATAGAAAGAGCTTGGGAAACAGAACAGGCCATAGAAACATAGAAACATAGAAACATAGAAGTTGACGGCAGATAAGGACCGCAAGGCCCATCCAGTCTGCCCATTTCTTTTTCTACCTTATAAATGTGCCATCGGCCTTTGCTCTGTCAGTGACCTATCTATTCATAGTCATTTGTATTGCTCCCTTATGCCTATCCATGCCTGTTTGAAGCCCTGCACTGTATTCATAGCCACCACTTCTTGTGGTAAGCCATTCCATGCATCTACCACCTTTCTGTGAAAAAGAATTTCCTCATATTCCCCTTAATCGGCCTCCCTCTAATCTCATGCTGTGTCCTCTTGTCCTGCTATTTTCTTATATTTAAACATGTTAGACTCTTTCACCTTGTTTATGCCCTTAAGGTGTTTAAATGTCTCGATCATATCACCTCTCTCCCTCCTTTGCTCAAGGGTATACATATTGAGCTCCGTTAATCTGTCCTCATATGTCTTCTGATGCAGTCCCTGCACCATTTTGGTTGCCCTTCTCTGGACTGCCTCAATTTGGTTAATGTCCTTGTGAAGATGTGGCCTCCAATACTGCACGCAGTACTCCAGATGGGGCCTAACCAATGTCTTGTACAGAGGGATTATTACCTCCCTCTTACGACTTGTGATACCCCTACTAATACACCCTAACACCCCCCTAGCCTTACCTACTGCTTTAGAGGTCTGCTTGGATGATTTTAGGTCATCAGTGATGATGATGCCCAAGTCTCTTTCTTCCTTTGTGACTGCTAGCAACTCCCCTCCCAGCCTATAAGTGGCTTCAGGGTTTCTCTTCCCTCGTGCATGATTTTGCACTTCTTTGCATTAAATCCCAGTTGCCACTCTTCTGACCATTCTGCTAGTTTATCCAGATCTCTTCTCATTCTGCCCACCCCATCTGGATCATCTACTCTGTTGCAGATCTTGGTGTCATCTGCAAACAGACAAACCTTACCCTCTAGTCCATCTGCGAGGTCACTAATGAAGATGTTGAATAGGACTGGCCCCAGGACTGATCCCTGAGGTACCCCACTTGTGACTTGCATCTCTTCTGACTGTATACCATTTACCACCACTCTCTGTTTTCTGCCAGTCAACCAGTTTGCCACCCAGTTGACCAACTTCTGACCCACCCCGAGCCTACCTAGCTTATTTATCAATCTTCGCCAGCATTTATTTGTTGAAAAATATTAATCTTTTAAAAAGATACAGCATTTTTAATGTCCCATTATTTTTAATGGGATTTTCATTTTTCGGGATAGCTGCATGGAATGAAAAAGGATATTTTTTCTTGCAGTGGCATTCCTTGTTCGCCAGGGGCCACTCCTTGTTTGCCAGAAAAAAATTCCTTTTTCATGAGCCGCCATCTTGTTTTTTGATTTTGCTCCCCAAAAAAGCTGTCAAAAATCTGCCCAGTAATGTCTGTCTCAGACATCTAAGTATGTTTCTTGCTCATTGGGAGTTGATGAGCAGTTCTTTGTGGTTTCTGACGTCTGTATACCCTTAGAATTTTTTATAATTTTAAATCCTTTTTCATCACTCACTAACTTCCTTTTTCACCATTACTTTTTCATCATGGTGAAAAGGGAAATTAGCTGGTGAACAAGAATTCCCAGTCAAGCCATCTGGTTGTGAAAGTTTTATGACTAGATGGCCATACCGGAATCCTTTTTCGCCAGCCGATTTCCTTGTTTGCCATGATGAAAAAGGATAGCGAAAAAGGAATTGCTCTGGTGAAAAAAGATTCCAGTCTGGCCATCTGCTCATGAAAATGTCACGACCAGATAGCCAAACCAGGAATCCTTGTTCACCAGCCAATTTCCTTTATCACCATGATCAATAGGGATGGCGAAAAGGAAATCGGGTGGTAAACAAAGATTTTGTCAGGGCCATCTTGTCAACAAAACCATAGCCATCTGGTCAGAAAAAGGATCCTTTTTTGCCAGGCAGACTCCTTCTCCACCACAACAGGAAAGGATTGGCACAGAAGGATTTCACCGGGAAGAAAAGGAGTCTGCCTGGTGAAAAAGGAATATTATGTGTATGACTTTTGTTTCTATTTATTTGTTTTTGTCATTTTTCTAGTATGATCCCCTCAACAGGAAAAATCTCTGGTGTCTGGTGATACCCCACACCCTATATCATATATATGTGTGTGTGTGTGTGTGTGTGTGTGTGTGTGTGTGTATATATATATATATTATATATATTTATAATATATATATATATATATATATATATATATATATATATATATACACATATACATATACATATATACATAACCAAAAAACTCCATTTAATGCATCAGTTAGGGTTGTTCCACAGTGAAAAAGCAAGGAAATTTGATGTTAGGGTTGAAACCCCCTTCCACACCAGCCCCCACCCAGCCCCCAACCAGCATCGGGTGTGCATTGGTATCATCATTCCTAACTATCACCCCATCCCATGTGTAAACAAGCTGAGGTGCTGAAGTATAGGAGAATGGGGTGAGAGTTAGGACTGACAACCCCAAAGCACACCCAATGCCGGTTGGGGGGATGGGGTGGGGGTGGAAGGGGGGGTTTCAACCCTAACATAAAATTTTCTTGCTTTTGTCACTGTGGAACAACCCTAACCAATGCATTAAACAGAGTTTTTTGCCATGAATTTCCCTTCTTTTGAGAATGATGATGATAAACACAGAATGGAATGTGGTGGTCGGAGCGCAGGCCTTCGGGACCCGTGCTCCCACCATGTGATTTTTTGTTACATAGTAACAGTAACTGCAATGCAAACACAAGCGCAAATGGTAATGGACACGGTGACGCAAACATAAATGGTAACACAAATGGTAATAGAAACACAAGTGCAAAGTGATGCCAAAGTGAACAATAACACAAAGGGAGACACAAACGCATATGGAAACGCAACTGTTAATGCACGCAGTCATGGTACCACAATTGGAAATGCAAATGGTTATGGTAACAGCAACAATAATGCCAAAGGAAACAGAAACAGAAATGCAAGCACTTACAGAAACGCAAACCGTAATGTGCATGGTCACGGTTATGCAATTGGAAATGCAAATGGTTATGGTAACAGCAACGATAATGCCAAACAAAAGAGAAATGCAAATGCAAATGTAAGGGCGGTTGCAAATGAAAATGAAAATGCGTACTGTGACGAAAATAGAAACACAAACAGAAACAGTAGTGAAAATGCAAATGCTAACAGTAACGCAAATGCAACCGCAACCACAAACGAAAATGCAAAGCGTGATGCACACGGTGGCATACAAGGGAACGGTACTGCAAACGAGTATGGAAGTGCAAGTGGGAATGTTAACTGTAACAGTAACGGAAGCGCAATCCCTGTTTTTGCTCAACAGCTGCATAGAGAAACACAGTGGCCCGGATAGTCAAAAGTGTTGCGCCATGCGCAACAGGGTTGCGCATGCGCAAGTCCAAAAATGTGCCATTTTGCGATTTTCAGAAGGAGGCAGTTGCGCCACCGAAAACATGCTGAGCAACAGCGCAATGAAAATGAAGGCATGCGCAACCGAAGGGGGTGGATCCATGCATAAAGAGCGCAATGCGATATTCAAAGACTTGTGCGATGCGCACTAGCGAACAGCCGGAAATTGCTCACTAGCGGAAATGAGCCAAAATAAAAAGGCTCAAGGAAGCGGCACAAGAATGCTACAAGGCTGCCAAGTGGGGGAGAGAGAGAGAGAGAGAAAGACAGACAGACAGACAGAGTCAGGCTAGGGCAGGCAAGGCAAGCGTGGGCCATAGGCTGTAGAGGTCAGCAGGGGGTGCCGGGTGCAGTGGAAGTAGTAGTGAGGACAGCGGGGGTAACACAGCAACACCAGCCGGGGAAGTCAGAAGCCAGGGAGATGGACAGTGGCAGCTTCCACATGGAAGCTGTCATGAGGGGGTGAGAATGCATGCTGCAGGGGGACGTGGCCGTGGAAGGGCCCGTTGGCGGTATGCCCCCAACAGGCAGTACCGTGCCCGCATCAGCTTTGAGCTGTACACAGATGTAGAGATCGTGGGCCAGTACCGCCTGAACAGGGCAATACTGAGCCGGCTCTGTGAGCTGTGCAGTGATGTGACGCAGGCACCCTCACGACGGAGTCACGCTCTGTCGGTGGAGACCAAGGTGACAGCCTGCATGTGCCTGCTCACCACGGGCACCTTCCAGAGGCCAACAGGGGACACCACAGGCATCACACAGTCGGCCACGTCACGCATCCTCACCCAATTCCTCAGCGCACTGCTGCCACATTCTGCGGAGTACATCCATTTCCCCAGCACCGTGGCAGGGCGTACAGCAAACACGCAGGAGTTCCACAGGGTAGCAGGTATGCCTGGTGTGCTAGGGACCATAGACTGCACCCATGTGGCCATTCGGACGCCACCTGGCCCCAATGGGGTCACATATAGGAACAGAAAGGGCTTCTCCAGTGTCAACTGCCAGGTGGTGTGTGATGCCACTGGGCGCATAATCAATGTCTGTGCCACACACCCTGGTGGAGCACATGATGCCTTCATATGGTATCAGTCCACACTGTGCCATCGATTCGAGGTGGGGACATCCCCACAGGACATCTAGTGGGTCAGTACACATGTATGGAATGCAAACTTGGGGCAAGGGTGGGAATGCCACAGGTGCCATGGTAGTGGCACACAGGGATATGGGCAATATGGACCTGAACATGAGACTGATCTCCACTATCTCCACACAGGTGACAGCGGATACCCACTCCATCCCTGGCTGCTCACACAGTACCGGTGCCCCATGACCCCATCGCAGCAACACTATAATGAGGCACATGTTTCCACATGCAACATCATAGAGCGGGTGTTTGGGATGTTCAAGGCACGCTTCCAATGCCTAGACACCTCCGGCGGTGCCCTACAGTACAGCCCCCAAAAGGCCTGTGGGATATTCCTGGCCTGTTGCATCCTGCACAACATGTCCAAACACTATGGGATAGCCGTACAGGTTGAAGAGGGGGACAGCGATGGGGATGCCAGTGTCGCTGGTGTTGATGGTGATGAGCAGCCCCCCCTAGGACGGCGGGACCCCCGACTGATCCGGCAGGCCCAGCTGCACCGGGACACCATCACAGAGGAGCACTATGCAGAACACAGGTAAGTCAAGGGGACATGTGCAACCAACACTGTCCATGCGCAAACCACAGGCACACAGGGTAACACACCAGGGGTGCATGACGGCCAGGGGAGTGGAAGGGTCCAGGCATACAAACACACCATCAGGGAGGGGTGAGCACTCATATGGACACACACACACCAGGCACAGAGCGTGCATGGGCAGATGCACAGCACAGCAGAACCGACATTGCTAACACACAGCACCACGCGCCACCCCACCACCTGTACTGTCCAAGTATGTGTGTCAGATGCTGGACACCCTTGCACCTTGGTGTACAGTACAATGCAGGCATCATCATGCACACTCACCTGTGGACAGCAGTTGGGAGGGTGTGCAGGTGGTCCGTGTGTCGGTGTGGTGAGCAGAGCACCCAGCAGTGCACTGCCCACCATGACACATATTGCACACATGGCAGCACCAGACAGGGCCCGCACTAGGAGACAGCTCAGTCATGTAGCACTGTCCCTCGGCCACCACGGATGCGTGGGCGGCCCCACCATGACCCAACAGCACTGGCAGGCTGAGCAGGGGCCACATGGGGTGGCACTGTTGCACCACCAGGGGTCCAACTGCGCGAACGCGACCTTGCCCGCACAGGGGTCTGCAGCATGCCAAACAAACCTGCACCAGGGGTGCTCTGGATGGCCACAGCAGAACCCGGTGTTGACAGGCCTGGTGTCGCACAATGCCGGGAACGGGGAGTGGAGAGTGAACTGTGTGGGGTGTGCAGTACAGGGGCACCTGACTGTGTGCCCAATGCGTCCACAACAGAGACCACTGCCTGGGTCAGCCTGTCAATGGCGGCGGTCACATCCATCTGCATACGAACCAGCTCTGCATGGTCCAGAGCACACTCCCTGCTGTGCTGCTCCACAGCCACAGACAGTGCCTTCACGGACATTGCAACCTGCCTCTGCAGCTGTACTGATTCCCGCAGCAGGTGGGTATGCTCGTCCAATGGGTACTGTGCCCTAACGGCATCCTGTCCCCCAGGGTGTGGAAGGTCCTGATGCACAAACACCCCTTGAAGGTGGGCGCTGTTCGCCAGGACCAGGAATGGGAGGATCAAAGGGTGGCGGACATGTGCCACCACTTGACACTGTACCCCCAGACCTGGTGGGTGACTGCTGCTGCTGCCCTGCCAACTGCTGTGCCCCAGGGTCCACTCATTCCACCGCTGTGCTAGCAACAGTGCCAGACACCTGCACAGCCACTGGTGCTGCCCCACTGGTGCTGAAAGGCACAGCCTGGGACTGTGCCAGCATGCTGGTACACAAGTTGGAACCAGAAAGGCCCAGGGGCATGTGCTGGCCTGCTGTGTGTCCGTCATGGGACACACACCTATCACTGCCCATTGCAGTCCTTGCATCATCAATGGTGCAGGTACGTGCTACAGCCATAGTCACAGCGTGCTGGCATGCTTGCATGCCAGACTGCTGAGACACAGGCTGTGCACCCCCCGCACCCGAATCACCGACACCAGAGTTGGCAGCCCAGCGTGCATGCTGCTGCAGTGCCTGCTGGCTGGTGATAGAGGTGGATGGACCCTCCTCCATGTCCAGCAGGTCATCATCACTGCCTGGACCCACCACCACCATCTCCTGAAGATGAACAGGATCTGTAACAGAAAGAGAGTACATGTGAGTGCATGTGAACAACCTTCCCCCAACCCCCAACACCACCACCATGTCATACCGTGCAGTGATGGGCTTCCACCTGTCTGGAATCCACCTCCTGGTACGCCCTCAATAGCGCTCTGCTGCATTGATGCAACCAGTGTCTCCTCAGCCGGGTCAGCTCCAACACCACTGGCGGGCCCTGCCAGTGCCAGCACATGCTGCCCTGAAGGCTGCCACCTTCTCCTTCAACCTCCTGCGGTCTGTCCCCATCTTCTTCTTGCATTCCTGCACGGAGCGCTGGTGGCTTCCATGCAGGTTCACAGCCCGAGCTACCCCCCTCCCATGCACCCGCACGGGACTGAGGGGTGCCCCTCCGTCCACTCAGTACTGGCTCCTCATCCAGGTAGGCCTGGAAGAGGGCCTCTGTCTCTGCTGGGTAAAGTTGGGCCTCCTCCCACGCCCACCGTCCTCACCTCACCTTGGCTCTGCTTCGGTCATGGCGATCTGTATAGGGCAAGTGGACACCTGTCACTGTGCAGTCTACGCATTTTCCCATGACCATTGTCCAGAACATCACACAGCATGCAACTCACCTCTCACCTGCAGTAACCGAATCTGGCCAGCGCAGCCCAATGTCGCACATTTATAGCGCAATGCATGCAAATTAGGAGTGGAGCAACCATAATGACATGCAATCGCGCCACCGCGCCTTTGAATGGCTGATCAGATGATTTGCATGTGTCGGCTGAATATCGTGAATTTGCGCTTGTACACGGTTGAGTCGGGCTGAGCCAATGGCGCAGATCTGTGACTGTGTGATACACTGCATTGCGCATGCCCAGATAGCTTACGCAGGCGTCTGCCACGCTGCTGACGTGCTGTGCACGATCGGCAATTCAGGCCATGGCCACCTTTGTGCCAGTGGCGCTACAGCACTGGGCACTATATGGCGCTGTGGCACTACTGCGCAATAGTCCACTGTGGCACTGGTACGCAGCTGGTCGGTCACGCAGGATGCGTACATCAGATGGCACTGTGCGTGGCCTGTGTCATTGCCCATGACCTTGTGTCCGACCTTTGCCCCTGGCGCTGTTCGGCTACCATGTGTATGGCCCTATTGCGCTGTCTGGTGACAGCGCTATGTGAAGTGACGGCGCTGTTCGAACAGCGCGATTGGAACCTGTGGTGGTCTATTGCGCAACATCTCCACGTGGGGTTACGGTGCAGCGGGTGCCATATTGCCTGCTGTAAAGTTGGTACCATGGCTCGCAGAAGAGCAGTACAGTGAAGCCCTGTCGAAGTGGCCAACTTGGTGGCCCTAGTGGTGCCCCACTATGGGGCACTTTATGGTGAGGCGCCCCTCACCATTGCCAGGACGCAGGTGTGGCAGCAAGTGGCCACTGACCTGGTGGGGGTCACTGGACGGTGCCGGTCAGCTGAGCAGTGCCGGCACTGGTACAGTGACCTCCGCTGGAGGGATCCGGATCTTCTCGATCAGCTGCGGTCACGTGCCAGGAGGGGTGTGGTGCCTAGGCCAGGTGGGTGTACCATCTATGCACCTGTATTCTCTATAGGGGTGTGATTGTGTTTTGGTGGCTGTGCATAGGTGATGGCTCTGCCATGGCTGGCTGTGTCAGTGTGTGCAGGTGTGAGATGCATGGGTCTGGCTGTGTGGGCAGGCACTCTCACTGGGGCAGGGGGAAGTCTGCTTTGGAGTCACACTGATGTTTGTCTCAACATATGTCTCCCACAGGCCGGGATGTGAGGATGCAGGCACGGGGTGAGGAGGGCTGTGCCAGGGCCCCGGTGCCGGTGGGTGTTGCACCCCAGCAGCAGCAGCAGCAGCAGCATCAGCGGTAGACCCAGCTGCTTGAGGAGTGTGAGTATCATTACTTCATGGATGCTATTGCATGCTGGGGGGGGGCAAGACCACCAGCCATGCACAACACAACCATGCAGGAAAGGGGAGGTCATAATTCCACTATACAAGACACTAGTGAGGCCCCACCTGGAGTACAGTGTACAGTTCTGGAGACCATACCTACGTAAGGACATAGACTGGTAGAGAAGGTTCAGAGGAGGGCAACAAAGATGGTGCATGGATTGCATCACAAGTCGGATGAAGACAGGTTGAAGGAACTGAACATGTACTCCCTGGAGGAGAGGAGGAGAGGGGATATGATAGAGACATACAAGTATCTTACAGGGAGGAACAGGGTGCAGGAAAACACTATTTTTAAGCGAAAAAGATGTTCCAGGACTAGAGGGCATGGGATGAAGTTGGAGGGAGGATGATTCAGAGGAAACATGAGAAAGAATTTCTTCACAGAATGGGTGGTGGACAAGTGGAACACCCTGCCAGAGGAAGTGGTGGAGGCTAAGAATGCACGGGATAGACATAAAGGAATTCTGGAGGTCAGGGGTAAGGTGCAACAGATTTATAGGAAAACAAAGTGAACTTACAAGCTCAAATGGGCAGACTGGGTGGGCCATAGGCCCTTATCTGCTGACACTGTCTATGTATCTATGTATGTATGCACGACACAGGTGACATGCATCACTGTCCAGTATCACGGCACGTCTGTGTATGCGTCACTGGTGGTCCATGCATGCACTGGGCACATAGCTGTGTAACTGGCATCGCACCACATTGCCACGTCACTTGACAGCCTTGTTTGTGCTGTGATGGACATGGGCAGTGTGTGTGTGCAGTGGTGCACATAGGTGGTGCCGCCTGTTTGTCATGGCCATGTGCATGCCATCACCGGTGAGGGACATTGGGCTATATGGCTTGCAGGTTGGGTGGTGTTCAGGGTTGTGGTCAGTCACAGCCATTGACTGTGTTCCCATTTTCCTAGGCCTTGCAGTTCTCTGGAGGATACATCGGGACATACGGGGCCTGACACAGGTGTCCCTGGATAACCAGGCCATCCTGGATTCCATTAGGAGACATGGCCTGCGGAGGAGACATCGCAGGGAACAGCAGCACCAGGCACAGGATGACCAGCCAGCTGGGCCTTAGGCCACATTACCTCTCTTCCCACTTCACCCATCCCTACCACCCTGCCTTCCCTCTCCAAGTTGTTCATCCCTACCCTTGACCACCCCTACCTTGTACCCGTCCCACCCCCTTGTAAATAGTTCTTGTTTATTGTTTTGTAATTTACTCTTTGAAAATTTTAAAATACATTTATATTTTGTTATGAATACTGTGTTGGTCTCTGATTTGCAGCTGGCTATGGGTGCTCAGTTGCAGTGGTGTACATGCCATCTGGGGTGGTATGGTCCTGGTGTGTGTGTGTGTGTGTGTGTGTGTGTGTGTGTGTGTGTGCATGGGGAGGTATCTCCGGCATGGCAGTGACTTTCTGTTGGTCTTGCCATCTGCTGCCACCCACTGCTGGGTGCACAGAGTGTGTCTGGCTTGTATGCTTCTCTGCTGCACGGGGTTGACGTGTGCTGGGGGGGATGCATGGTTTCCTGCAGTGCCAGTCACTGCACATGGTTGGTGTCTTGGGGTCACGGTGCAGGGTGTGCTGTGCGTAACGGGGGCTGATGTGCACTGTGGTTGTCAACCCCCTGTGTGTGGCACTCTCAGCCTGCCAGTGGTTGTGCTGGGGTGTCATGGCTCTGCTGTGCTTTGTTGGCTTGTCCCCATGGGCCAGTAGATCATCCGTCACACCCCCAGTGATGCTGTGCTTGGGGTGTGCAGGTGTCTTGTTGGTTCTGCAGTGTGGTCCTGTGCCCATGTGTGGCATGGCTGGCGGTGGGCCCCAGCCTGCCTCCCTGGATGTGCAGTTCCATTGCTCTGGGGGGGTCTGCTTGCGCTATGGCACCTCTGGACTGCTCAGCTGGGCTGCCCTGGTTGCGCTATAGCACAACATTTCTGCTCAGCTTCTCCTTCCTGGTTGCGCTATGGCGCAGTTAGTGCGATATTCAGACGTTGGCTGCTTGCGCAATTTGTTCTGCTCCATGTTTGAATATCGCACCTGTTGCGCATATGCGCAATTGGTTTATGTTTGCTCCTGCTGTTGCGCACATTTTGGGTGCAGTTTGAATATCCGGGCCAGTGAGTACAAAGAATGTATACATAATAATGTGCCTAGGAGCAGAAAATGAGCACTTGGAATACTAAACTGCTTATACCTCAGGAACCGTACGACGTAGAAAAACATTAAATGTCATATTATTTATGACTTTCCTGGTTGTTTGTGCTTAGCCCCTTAATAGGGGCTAAGCATTTTCCACGAAAAGTCCGTATCTCAAGTTGCTCGAGATACACGGGACCTGAAAGGCACTGCAGACTCTGCAATGTAAGTCTATGGGAAAAAGCATCAACTTTGGAGCACCATAACTTTCCATATGTGCAATATTTTGTCACCAATCCACCGAAAGGGCACATCTATGGGATGTTGTCTTTCTTCCCTCTAAATTTCAGCCCAAAAGACCAAACCAGTGTTTTGCAGCAGGGGGGCAAAGAATTCCTGTTATTTTTCCCATAGTGTCGAATAGTAGTGTCGCAAATCACGACAGTTTCACAAAAAAAATCATGAAAGTGTCGCAGGTGCGACACTACTTTTCCCAAAAAATTAAAAAACATATTTCTGGGGTGTTTAACCCCAAAATAAAGACTTGACTTGCATTCTCAGGGCTCGACTAAGTAAACACAAAAAGAATTGTGTCCCTAGAGGGTCCCAGTTTTAAATGCCAAGCATTTTTGTGGTCAGTAACTGAAAAAAAAATGGCTGACTCACAACACTACAGGGGTCATTTGCTACACTAAAAACTGCATTTGCGACACTGTAGAACTTTTTGTTAACTTTTCCCATTGACCATAATGGGAAACTTGTTTTTTTGAATAACTTTTGAACCGTTCAATATTTTCTCATGAAATTTTCGAAAGGCACATCAGAGACCCCAACCACATGTTTCCTGAAGACTTTGGACCGCTCATGCAAACTGTGCAACCTATAGGTACGAGCAAAGAATGCACAAAAAAGGTTTAATGCGCTATGGAAGGTCACTTAACTCTGAAATAGTATATCCGACTGATATGAAATTTGGCAGATCCCAAGACCTATGGTAATGCTCCATGCCTGCCAAATTTCAGGCAAATCTATTGAACGGTGGCAAAATTATTAAGGTGCAAAATTTCACACTTTAACCTTAAATGGGGTATTTAACCTAACTATAGTGGCACTACTGTGCACATAGCTATATATATATATATATATATATATATATATATACACACACACACACACACAATAGGGGTGAGCATGTAACATTGACAATAAAAACACGTATTCTCACTGCAGTGGAATAACTCTGTGATGACATAGACACTGTGGGTTTATTTCCTGATAAACCCACAGTATCTACATCGCCAGCAAATATACTCACAATGGTGATGTCACCAGAGTGAGACTATCTACACTGCAGCCTGCATTTAGTAGCTTCACAGTTTCTCTTTCTCACTGAATCCTACAGCTAACTCAATTAGCATTGTAAAAGACAATCACCTGTGTCCCATAGTTATTCTGACAATCCTAGCACACTGCTGTGCAGCTCTAATCTTCAAACCAACCTCCTTCATAAACCAGTTTCTCTTTCTAAGTGCTGACTGCAACAGTTTCTCTGTCTCAGTGAAGTCTGCAACTTACTGAATAAACAATCTGTTTCTCACTCCTAGCTGCAGGTAACACAATTATCATTGCAAATCACATGCACCTGTTTCTCATAGTGTCTAACAGTCTCAGCCTATTCAGACACACTTACACACACTCAGACCGTGCACAAACAGTGCTGTCAGTATAGCCTAGAGTTTAGAGTA
This sequence comes from Neoceratodus forsteri, assembly GCA_016271365.2. Taxonomy (NCBI): domain Eukaryota; kingdom Metazoa; phylum Chordata; order Ceratodontiformes; family Ceratodontidae; genus Neoceratodus; species Neoceratodus forsteri. Next base: position 934,585,018 of record CM057455.1, read on the forward strand.
ACAAGCAATGAACAAACTTTCTACATTCAGCAGCCCAGACCAGTATTTGATTCTTACAACTTCCATTTCAATACTGTGTGACTCTGAACAAATCACTTAACTGCCCAGTGCTCCCAGGTCCCCCCTAAAAACTTACCCAATTACCAAAATAAAGTAAACAGGGAGAAAACACAGAAAAAATGTTCCTAAAGGGTACTAGCCCTATTGTATAAATCGCACACATGATGTGTGACTTGTGGAATATGGCAAACATTTGCACTCATGCAGAGTGAAATGCAATAATATCACTCGTGCCTTCAGCACTCATGATATTATCACAGTTTACTTTGCACTCATGCAAATATTTGCCATATTCCAGTCGCCCATCATGTATCCTATATATATATATATATATATATATATATATATATATATATATATATATATATAAATTCTGCTTAAAGTTGAATCAGCATAATATTCTGTGGTGATCTGCATATGCAGCCCATGATGTTTTGCATTGTGGGGGCATGTGTGATTTTGTATTTCTTTGAAACGCGGCTTCCTGGCCAAATGCCCTTTGGGGTAACCATTGCCTCAGTGCTTGTGCACAGAGGTTCTTTGTCTTTTAAATTGTTTTTTGTTTTAATTGGGTTCATCACAACATAACCCTGATAAACCATCTTAGGGTAGGGTTCATTCCACCGGGGTGTCAAATGGATGAGGCAAACAGATGAGTCCTGGTAGGAAGAAACATGTGTCTATGTATTCTGTTGGCACCCTTTACAAACTGTGTGAGAGGCCTTTCGGCACCATGCATTTCTGCTTAAAGCCGAACCAGCATAATATTCTGTGGTGATTTGCATATGCAACCCATGATGCTTTGCATTGTCAGAGCATGTGTGATTTTGTATTTCTTTGAAACTTGGCTTCCCGGCCAAATGGCCTTTGGGGTAACCGTTACCTCAGTGCTTGAGCACAGAGGTTCTTTGACATGTATGTGTATATATATATATATATATATATATATATATATAGATATATATAGATATATTTAGATACACACACACACACACACACACACACACACACACACACACACACACACATATATATATAGTATTTATTTTTATTTAGTTTTTGACTATTTTCAGGCACGACCCAGGAGTTTACAGAGACAAAACATTTGCTTAACAGAGGTGTGAGGTGTGGGATAAATTAGGACTCCAGGCAACAGGTTATAGATAAGCTGTTGTTTGTTCCTTATGTACTTATTCAACGGACTGAGCGACAAAACAAAAATAGAAATCATACAAAATAATACATAAACACACTAGAACCAACTAGTGTTACCACTCAGAGCAGAACCTGTCTGCTCTTTACAAAACTATCTTCTGAAATGAAGGAAAGCATCACATTTATAGGGATCTGACAGGGGAGGAGCTTAACTCTCCACCCATATGAGTCACAAGGTATACAAAGTCTTTAAATCAACAAATTATTAGATTTTAAGCATAATTTCTGATTTTATTTTTCATTTACATATCACTCTAAGCTCATAAGCAAGACAAAATGTATAAAGAAAGGATATAACCAAAACAATCCAGAAGAAACTCCACCTCTTCTATGTCAGGTCTATAAGTAGAGCAAAGAAAGGCCGGCCGGCTAGTATAGACTTGAACACAGAGAAGGGTGAAGCTTCTAGAAACTTTAATTCAGCAACAATACAGCCTACTACTAACCATCCCAGGTAAATACACATAAGTTCATAATTATCCCTTCCTACAGCATGCTTTGGAAGGAGAGACAAAAATAATATAACCTGGCAACCATAACATATTTATTTTTAGCCTTCTAATAAAGCTCATAAGAAACTTGGACTTCATAAAGTTAAAACTGGGCTGTATGTGAAAACTCAAACTACAAGGCAAATATTTAGACATAGGTCTTATTTCCCTTCCCTTTCTTCCCCTTAAAACTGCTACACACTGCTACAGGATAAGGAGGGAGCTAATAACCCTGGTTTGTACTTAGAAACTTTTATGGGACAACAACATGAAACTAGGTTTTAATTTTGCTAAGTGATTGAGCACTTTTATGACCATGTATTGTTTCAGTATAGCTGGACTTGAAAGAGTTAGGATACAGAGAGTTTTCAAGCTGGAGGTTTTAATTACTGAACGAGGCTTATTTTTATTAGTGCAAAGAAATCTTGAATGCACACTTCACAAATAGCAGCCAAACCTACGGAGCTGCTTCAGCACGTTTGACACACAGTACACTGTCTAAAGGGTGGGGGGTTTAAACCACACTTTACACAGCACGAGGTGCACTTCAAGGAGAACACACAGCGTAAAACGCTGTCAGCGCTTCGCTGTTTTTAGGCTTATTTTTCAGAAGGGGGAACGTAATACTGGGCACAGGGAGGCTCACACGGAGCACTGAATGGGAAACTAGGACCGCGCACAGTACGGCTTCTGTTTTCAACAGGCGCGGTTTGCAATTTAAAAGTAGAAACACACGCCTTGCATTCAGTTCGAATTACAGCTACAGGCTCAACGCTGAACTAATTTATTGGGACAGCTTTACTAATACATAATAAAATTAAGAAGTACAACCAGTACTACACCAACGTATGTACCAGGCAGGGCAATATGCTGAATGGATTCTGACAAGGGTGCTTAGAAGAAGAGAGAAACATAAAGGTAATAAATTTAAACAATATCAGGTGGCCAGCCTGATAATAAAAAAAAGAAAAAAATTAAAGCTACAGAAGAGACAAAGGATAGAGGAAACAATGCTGTTGCAACAGGCTTAAAGATAGAATGGTAGACCCTTGTACCGAATCCATTCTCACGAGAGGCAGAAACAATACTATACAGTAACATCATAGATAGTAATAATACAATGTGGACCAAACTATTGAATGAACAATAATGTATAACATAGAATGAAATACGAGAGCTAGTACAATAAATAAAAAACATTTGGAAGTAGTTCAGGAGGAGAAAAAGGGGTAAGATATTATGAGAACAGATACCAGATATTATAATTGTATTAGGAGGATCAAGTAGAGTCAGGAAATGACTAATGTGGGGAAGCGATAAAAGAGGGAGGAGGATAGCATAGGAGAGAGAAAGAAGGCAAAGGGTATGGGGATGTGGTATACTAGGTTAGGAGTAAGGAGGAGACTAAAGGAAAGTACAGTGCTTACCTGTAGAAGTGGGAGGGTGCCTACCTGTTGGGGTGAGAGGGTGCATATATCAGAAGAGAGCTGGGGGGTTTGAAGCAAAAGAATGAGCAGGAAACAGCAAGATGATCACAAAGCAATTTCTTGAAAGAGTCATGGGATGGTGCTAGCATTATTGTTAAAGGGAGGGAGTTCCAGTGATGAGGGGCATAACAGGAAAAGGAGCTAGGACCTTTGGAGGAGTGGTGTCGAGGGATGAGAACAGGGGCATTAGCAGTTGAGCAAAAACTGTATATGGATGGCTGGATGAGAAAGAATTCCGCCAAGGGCTTCGGTGTTTGGTTATGGATGATGTTATATATAACTGAGCCATATGCAAAGTCTCTTAAGGCATTCGGAGAAAGCCACCCTAGTTCAGTGCACAGGAGGCAGTGGTGTTTCATCCAATGTGAGGAGAATAGATATCTACAGATATTGTTGTAAGTGACATCCCACTTATGAAGATTAGTTTTACCTGCTGAGGCATACACTACAACTCCATTGGTAAGTGACGGATGGAGAATACCATGGGCTATGGCAAGCCTCGCTGATGGTGTAAGTATTTAGCTGGAATGGTAGGCCATACCAAGTTTTATGTTAGCCAGCTTGCAGGACTGTTGAATATGGAGATCAAAAGTAAGAGCTGGGTCAAGTATGAGACCAAGGTATTTGAAAGAAGGTACCACTTCAATCAAGGACCCATTTAAGGTACTAACACTGAAAGTGGGTTGAGCGATTTTGAGTTTGGCATTAGAGCCAAATAGCATGGCTTGAGTCTTAGAGACATTCAAGACAAATTTATGGCTGAAAAACCACTGCAGAATTCATTGAAAGTCAAAGGAAAGTTGTTGGTTGATTTCTGTAATGCTTTTTTGCACTAGCATAAAGGACAATATCATCAACAAATAGCAGGGAGGCAGTCTGAAGAGAGTTGGAGGTAATGTCATTTATGTAAATGTAGAAGAGCAGCAGAAAAGAATAGAACCTTGTGGCACACCAATGTTTATAGTGGCAAAATCAGACAAGGTAGAGTTGAATTTAACTTGCTGGGTGCGATCTGATTGGTAGCTACCAAACCATGCTGTGGCATTTGGTGAGAAACCTAGGGATCTAAGAGCAGTAAGGAGGATAGGATGGGCGACCAGGTCAAAATCTTTAGTCATGTCTATAAACATAGTCCCAGTTAGGAGACCAGATTCCATGACCACTAGGGTATCAGATGTAAATTTGAGTAATGCGGTGGTAGCACTATGACCCTTGTAGAAACCATGCTGTGCAGTAGTAAGAAGGTCATGTTTCTGAAGAAAGCCTATTGTTTGGGAGGCTACGAGCTTTTCAAGGATTTTGCTGAGGACTAACAATATGGCAATCAGTCTATAGTGGAAGGGGTTCTTGCGGTGACCCTTTTTGAAGACAAGGGTAATCCTGGCAGTCTTCCAGAGGTCAGGAACATAGCTGTGACACAGGGAGAGGGTAATGATCCTAGCAAGTGGTGCAGCTATGTAAGGGACAGCAAGCTTTATGCAGCTTAGGTTCTATATTGTCAGATCCAGCTGCAGAGAGGTAGGAGATGTTATTGAGCAGTCTATATACATCCCGGCGAATGACAGACTTGAAATGAAATTTGGGCCTGGAGGCATTAGGTTCAGCATGAGAGTAATGTGAAGCTGGGAAGGATGATGTATAATTAGTAAGGTCTGAGAACTGGGCATTGAAAAAGTTCCCGATAGTAGAGGCACTGTTGCCCTTGGCGCCATTTAGAGACATGTCATTTGGGGTGGGGGCCGGATTTGAACCTAGGAAGCTCTTAATGTGGGACCAGAATTTTTTGTAGTCACCATAATATTTAGTTAAAAGATCTTTACAGTAGGTGCTCTTTGCCCTTTTGATATCCTTCTTGCCTGAATTCTGGAGTGCCCTATAGGAATTAAGGTCGGCAGGCAGCCCTGTCTTTTTATAGAGGAGCCAGCATTTGTCACGCAATCGTAGTTTTGAGAGAAGATCAGACTTAAGCCACTGGGTATGCTTGTTTTTACACGATGGGTAATGAGGGGGCAGTGTTTGTTCTGGATCACCAGAAAGAGAGTCAGGAAAAGGTTTAGAGTGGTTTGAGGGTCATCCGATTCAAAAAGAGGGGACCAGTTGATAGTAGCAATATCCTTAAGGAAGGACTGTTGGTCAAAGTGCGCATAGTTACGGAATGTGATACACGAAGGCTTCGATGGGGGGCCTAGTCTTACCCCAAATACAGAAAGTGGGGGAATGGTCTGTGATGGTATCAGCTAGAAAGCCAGAGGAGATAATGTCTTCCGGGAGTTTGCTCATTGTCCAGTCCAGCAGAGTACTGGAGTTAAAATGACGGGCAGTTCTAGTGGGGTCATTAATAAACTGGTGAAGGTTGAAACTTTGGATCTTGGGTAGTAGTGTTGGTTGGGAGTTGCCCAGCCAGTTTATATTGAGATCACTAATTATGAGAACCTCATTTCTCCCAGAGAGAGAAGAGAGGTTTGAGCAATCAGCTAAACAAGGCCTTTTAAACTACTAGAAGGAGGGTTGTAAGCACAAACAATATGAAGTTTCTTGGAGACAAGGATGAGAAGAACATGTAGTGCTTAACTGTGGACAAGAGGAGATGAGCAGATTACACAGAGATTGAGGTGATCATTAAAACAGATAGCTGCACCACCACCTCTTTTAGGGGCAGGCCTATCGAATCTCAGAAGGTTGTTGGAAGTTAACAAGCAGCGATTGTCCTGGGTGAAGGGCTTAAGCCATGTTTCAGTAAGACAGATGATATCAGGTTTGTATAAGGTGGCCCAGGATTCTAACTCAGCAAAGTTGTGTAACAGGCTTCTGATGTTGTCATGCACCACTGTTAGACCCTTTGCATTCAAAAGGAGGCAACGTGTATCATTGGTCGGTCCTGGGTTAGAATGAACATCACCCGAGAGCAGTAGAGCCAGTAGAAGGAGATACCAGAGTTTATGTCGCAAGAAGGAGCGCGAGGTATGCATATTCAAGGGGCAGTATTTTAAGGTATAGGTAACAATCTGGACCTAGGGACTGTATAATATAAGTGAAGTAGGGTCACAATGGAGAGGGGACAACAGGAGAAGGTTAGAGAATTGGAAGTCCTTTGGCAAGTAATGTGGTATCACCGGGGGTGCTGTGGGAACAGAAGGCAAGGATAAGTGGAGCAAAGCAAATGAGGGTACTAGAATGCACAGTGATATGGACAGCTTCATTTCTTACAGGCCTAGGTACAGTGTTGTAAAGAGGGTGAGCTTCAGAGGCACTCAGGAAGAAATAGAAGTGAGAGAACCAGGCAAGCAGTGAAGCTTAAATACAGATATCTATAAAAATTAAAGAGTGAGAATGGAAAAAAAGGTTTTCTCTCCCAGGGGTGGGAAGGAAGAGAGCAATATACAGGCAGCCAATGAGAGCTGGGATGAAAGAGAGAAGAGGAGCAGTTGAGTATTTAAAGGAGGCTTGGGAGGGGTTGGGGGGGCAGAAGAAAATTCAGCCTGCTTTAGCAGTGCTCGAGAAATTAAAGCTAATTAAAACAGTTGACAAAAAAGCCCAAGAATTGCAATGCAGTCAATGCAAAAGGTGCACCAATCAGAACAGGCTTCAGTGGCAGAACAGACCAATCAGGATCCGCTCGCCAAGCAACACACCAATTGGAAGCCTCAGTGCTGACTTTTCAGAGAGTGGCAGTACCTGGGGTACGAATCCGGGGCAGAGGACCGTGAGGGCAGTTGGAAGGAATCCAGGGGGTTGATCGGCAGCGTCTGGAGGGGCAAGTGAACCGCTAAGCTGAAGAGAGGCACCGCTTCTGGTGCTAGCCCCTGGGGAAGAAAGCGGAAAACCAGATTAATTATAGCAGCCCTGGGAATGAAGGGGCAGGTGGAAGCTCCAGTCTGTCAGCAGGGGTTGGGGGGTTAGCACTAAGAGAAGAATAGCAGAGCAATTTAAAAAAAGAACGGGTTAATCATAGAAACATAGACTTTGACGTCAGATAAGGACTGCTTGGCCCACCTAGTCTGCCCATTTCGCTACCTAGAGGATAAGCTGTAGATCCTATTTAACCAACAGCCTATTTCTTCCTACCCCCCACAAAAATTGCCTTATGTCTGTCCCATGCATTCTTGAATTATCCCACAGTTTTAGATCCCACAACCTCCTCAGGAAGGCTGTTCCATGCGTCCAACACCCTCTCTGTGAAAAAATACTTCTTCACATTGCCCCTGAGCCGTCCCTCCTCTATCTTCAAATTGTGTACCCTTGTTCTTGCACATTTCTTTTTCTGAAACATACTACCCTCTTGGACTTTCTTGATTCCACTGAGGTACTTAAATGTTTCTATCATGTCCCCCTCTCCTTCCTTTCCACAAGGGTATACATATTAAGCTCCTTTAGTCTCTCCTCGTATGGCTTCTCTTGCAGACCCTGCACCATTTTAGTTGCCCTCCTCTGAACTGCCTCCACCCTGTCTATGTACTTGCAGAGAGGGGGTCTCTAGAACTGGACGCAGTACTCCAGATGGGGTCTCACCAACTGTCTGTACAGGGGGATAACAACTTCATGTTTTCAGCTGGTGATACCTCCCCATATACATCCCAGTATTCCCCCAGCCCTCCCAACTGCCTTCTCACATTGCTTACCAACCTTAAGGTCATCTGATATGATTACCCCCAGGTCCCTTTCCATTTTTGTTGTTGTTACTATCCCCCCCCCCACTGTGTAATCTTCCCCTGGGTTTTTGTTTCCCAGGTGCATTACTTTGCACTTTGTGTTGAATCCAAGCTGCCAAACTTCTGACCATTCCTCCAACCTTGCCAAGTCCCTTCTCATCCTTTCCATGCCTCCTTGTGTATCAACCCTGTTGCAAATCTTTGTGTCATTTGCAAAGAGGCATACTTTTCCTTCCCGTCCTTCTGCAATGTCACTTATAAAGACATTAAAAAGGACTGAACCCAGTACTGAACACTGCGGTACCCCACTAGTAACCCCTCTTTCTTCAGAGTGGACTCCATTTACAATTACCTTGTGTGTCCTGTTGTTCAGCCAATGTTTTACCCAGGCTACCACCCTGGGACCCACTCCCAGGCTGGTTAATTTGACTACTAATCTTTTGTGTGGAACTGTGTCAAATGCCTTGCTAAAGTCTAGGTAGGCCATGTCCACAGCCCTTCCCTGGTCTACTACTTTGGTTACCCAGTCAAAGAAATAAATTAGATTCATCTGACATTACCTTCCTGCTGTGAACCCATGCAACCTTGGGTCCTTTGCTTCACTGGCATCTAGGTACTCAACAATTCTTTCCTTCAGAAGTGATTCTATCACTTTCCCTACCACAGAGATCAAACTGACAGGTCTGTAGTTTCCTGCCTCTGTCTTGGTCCCACTTTTGTTAAGGGGAATCACATCAGCTTTCTTCCAGTCCTCAGGTACCACACCATCCTCCCATGACTTGTTAAAAAGGGTAGTCAGTGGTGTCACTAGTTCTCTGCTTAATTCTTTTAGAATTCTTGGGTGAATTCCATCTGGCCCCATTGCTTTGTCCACCTTCAGTTTTAGGAGTGCTTTCAGAACCCTTTCTTCTGTGAAAGGACTGGGATTGACCCCTTTCTTCAGAGTGCTTCTGTTAATTGGATTAAGCACCTCCCCCACCTCCTCTTTTGTGAGTACTGAACAGAAGTATTCATTCAGTATCTCTACTTTTTCACTGTCACTTTCTGCACACCTGTCATCCATTCTATTCAGCCTCACTATCCCTCCCTTTGTCTTTCTACACTCCCTGATATACCTATAAAAGGTTTTATCCCCCTTCTTAACCGAGTTGGCTATCTTTTCCTCAGTTTGTGCTTTTGCTATTCTGACTACCCTCCCTGCTTCCTTCTGCCTTAACTGGTACAGTTCTTTGTCCTACTTCTTTTGTGTTTCCTTATACTTCCTAAATGCTATCTTTTTCTCCCTAACCTTCACCACCACCTATTTTGAGAACCATAGTGGCTTTTTCTTTCATTTTGATTTGTTTATTTGCTTCACACAAAGGCTTGTTGCCTCTGTGATGGCAGTTTTGATATTTCCCCATTCTTGCTCCACCCCTCCTTCTAGCCTGTTTGCTAGTGCTTTTCTAAGGCACTCTCCCATCTTGCCAGAGTCAGCCCTCCTGAAGTACAGAACCCTCACTTTTGTATGGCTTGACTCTGTAGCTGAGTTTATCGTGAACCACACTGTTTGGTGGTCACTTGTTCCCAAATGGCTACCCACTTCTAGATCTGAGATCCTCTCACTGTCCCCATTTGAGAGTACAAGATCTAAGGTTGCTCCCTCATGAGTAGGTTCCAACACTAGCTGTCTGAGGCATACCACCTGAAGGGTATCAAGAATGGCCCTGCTTTTGGATGTGGCTGCAGCAAAGTTGCTCCAGTTAACATCTTGCATATTAAGGTCCTCTATCAACAGTATCTCCCCTTTCTCTGCTATCCTAAGTATGCCTTCTATCATATCCTTGTCCATTCCTTCCCCCTGACATGGGGGTCTGTATACAACCCCTGTGTGGATTGTGATGCCATTTCCAGTCTCTAAGGTGACTAACAGTACCTTCTCTCCTCCCTGTTTACTCTTTTGTTCAGTTGCTTTTATTCCCTTCCCTTACATAGACAGCTACTCCCCTCTCTTCTGCCCTCCCTGTCTCTCCTGTAGGTTGTGTACCCTGGTATGTTAACATCCCAGTCATGGTTCTCTGTGTACCATGTTTCTGTGACTGCTACAATATCCAGGCATCCCTCTTCCATTAAGGCCACCAGTTCAGGGAGCTTGTTGCCCAGACTACGGGTGTTTGTACTCATTACCCTCCATTTCTTAATGGCCTTACTCCTTTTTGCCCCATCCCTGTCCTTATTACGTTTGTCACTTTCTCCATTTAGCCCTGTGCTTCTCCCTATCGACATCTCTGTGTTGGTGTCTACCTCAATTAGTACCTTGATTTTTTGGGGGGGCTAAGATTTCCCTGCTCCTTTCCAGTGCCTCCCCCCTTGGCTAGTTTAAATACTTGCCAATGAAGTATTTAAACCTATCACCTAGGATCCTGGTTCCCCTCCTGGACAGATGCAGACCATCACACCAGTATAGGCCTGCATCCCTCCAGGTGGACCCCCAGTCCCCAATGAAGACAAATCCCTGAGCTCTGCACCACTTTTTCAACCACTGATTGAATCCCATGGTGTGGAGCACCCTAGCCTCACCTGTGCCAAAGATAGGTAGCACCTCTGAGAAGGTTACCATGTGTGCTATTTGTCTAAGGCCCCTCCCCATCTCCACAAATGCTTCTTGCACTGCTCTGATCCCTTTCTTAGCCAGGTCATTTGTCCCTAGGTGGACCATGACATCTAGCTCCTTCCCCTGTGCAGCTGCTCCTGTGATCCTGAGGATTTGCTCCCTGTCCCTCCAAGCCATGTTGCCAGGCAGGCACCTTACCTCCCTCTCCCCTTCCTCCCCTAGTTCTACCTTCTTAACAATGGAGTCCCCCACCAGGAGTTGTTTTCTTCCCCTGTGAGGTCCCATGCCACCCTCCTGTGGGTCTTCTTTGTGGAGGTTCCCAGCATCCTCCTTGGTCTCCACTGTGGGTGCCTCCATAGAAGAGCCACACTTTTCCAGAATGGCATAGAAATTGTGGAGAGGTACAGCTGGAGGGATGCACCTCTGTTCCACCACCCTCACCCTCCCTGAGCCCACTGTGGTCCAACCGCTCCTCTTTCTTGGCAACCTCTGAGGCAACGGCGGTGACTCTGGTGGTCCCTGGATGCGAGAGGAGGTCCCACAAATCCTGGTGAACTCAGCCTGGAGATGAGCAACCTCCCCCCTCAGTCCAGAGAGGTGCCTGCAGATGGGACAACACTACATCCTCCAGAACATCTCCCAGAAGACTGCTGCTCCACGGTCACTGTACCACTCCCATCATGTCTTTTTTCTGGCCCCTAAATGTTGTTTGGAATACTTACTCTTTCCTCTGTTTGTTTATTTCCTTTTTTTCTCTCCCTACTTACTTACTGTCTCTGTGCCCTTTTAGCTCCTGAGCTTCCTGTTCTGATACAAGAAGTTCCTATTTTTCTCAATAGTCTCCTTACTTGCTCAGAGTCAGACCTCCAGCAGCTAGGGGGGAATGGAGAGCTACTCTTGCCCTTCTAGGATGGTGAGTCTTTGGTGGCTCTGTGATCACTCACTTCCTGCTCCCAAACAGGAAGTTCCTGTTATCAGTTAAATCCTGTGCCTATAAAAGAGAACTGGTTTAGGGAGGGGAGGGAAGGAGGGCAATATAGTCCCAGTAGAGAAGTTTCTCTGGCAGAAGCTATCTAGGACAGTGTTTAAATCTGGTTTTAACCCGGCCCCTTCTAGCTATCCACTCCCCCTACTTTGCAAATCTTTCTACACTTAGTTAATTTCACAGATAACAATTCCCTTCTGACACCTGTGACAAGCACCTAGATAAGTACACAGATAACAGATACCAATTTACTTCAACTACATCTGACAAACACACTTAGCTCTTTTTTTAACCCTAAATTGAAGTACCCAGTACAAGAGTTCTAGTTCTGAGTCCCAGTAGAGAAGTTTTAGTTATACCAGTAGCTCCTTCCTCCTGGTGTTCTGTCTGTTCTCTGGCAGAAGCTATCTAAGGCAGTGTTTAAATCTGGTTTTATCCTGGCTCCTTCTAGCTAAGCCACTCCCCCTACTTTGCAAATCTTTCTACACTTAGTTAATTTCACAGATAACAATTCCCTTCTGACACCTGTGACAAGCACCTAGATAAGTATACAGATGGCACAGATAACAGATAACAATGTACTTCAACTACCACTGACAAACACACTTAACTCTTTTTTTTTTTACCTTAAATTGAAGGTCTCAGTACAAGAGTTCTAGTTCTTAGTCCCAGTAGAGAAGTTTTAGTTATACCAGTAGCTCCTTCCTCCTGGTAGAGGTGAGAAGAGGAATACTAACAGGACAGAGGGAGGGAGGAAACAATGAGGTGAGAGAGTTAGCAGAGGTGGGAGCAGAGTTTGAACCATGGTATTAGAAAAGGAAAAAAGATGAGTAGAAAGGCAGGGGTGGGATGAGAAATGGCAGAGACAGCAGAGCTTTAGGATTTCATTAAAGATAGAGTAGCTGGGGAAAGAGAATTAGGCAGAGGTACAAACGATAGCAAGGAGAGAGTAGAAAGGTAGCAGAGCAGGCAGGATAACATAGGGTAAAACATATACTTTAATACACAGCAGGCAGGGTAAATAAGCACTAAAGTCACAGAATTAGTACTAGGTAATACATCAAGCAGCACAATAAATGAAAATTCAGCCTGCTTTAGCAGCGCTTGAGAAATTAAAGCTAATTAAAACAGTTGACAAAAAAGCCCAAGAATTGCAATGCAGAGTCAATACAAAAGGCACTCCATTCAGAACAGGCTTCAGTGGCAGAACAGACCAATCAGGATCCACTTGCCAAGCACCACACCAATCGGAAGCCTCAGTGCCATATTTTCAGAGAGCAGTAGTACCTCGGGTATGAATCTAGGGCAGAGGACCATGAATGCGGTCAGAGAGAGTCCAGGGGGTCAGGCGGTGGCATCTGGAGTTGGCAAGTGAACTGCCAAGCTGAAGAGAAGTGCCGCTTCTGGCGCTAGCCCCTGGGGAAGAAAGTGGAAAACCAGATCAATTATAGCAGCACTGGGAATGAGGGCGTGGGTGGCGATGCCAGTCCGTCAGCAGGGGTGGGGGTTAGCACTAAGAGAACAATGGCAAAGCAATTTAAAAAAAGAAAGGGTGGAGGTGAGAAGAGGAATAATAACAGGACAGAGGGAGGGAGGGAGGAAACAAGGAGGTGAGAGAGTTAGCAGAGGTGGGGACAGAGTTTAGAACCACAGTATTAGAAAAGGAAAAAAGATGAGTAGAAAGGCAGGGGTGGGATGAGAAATGGCAGAGACAGCAGAGCTATAGGATTTCATTAAAGATAGAGTAGCTGGGGAAAGAGAATTAGGCAGAGGTACAAACAATAGCAAGGAGCGAGTAGAAAGGTAGCAGAGCAGGTGGGATAACATAGGGTAAAACTTATACTTTAAAACACAGCAGACAGGGTAAATAAGCACTAAAGTCACAAAATTAGTACTAGGTAATATATCAAGCAGCACACTAAATGAAAATTCAGCCTGCTTTAGCAGCGCTTGAGAAATTAAAGCTAATTAAAACAGTTGACAAAAAAGCCCAAGAATTGCAATGCAGAGTCAATACAAAAGGCACTCCAATCAGAACAGGCATCAGTGGCAGAACAGACCAATCAGGATCTTCTCACGAAGAGCAACACCAATGGGAGGCCTCAGTGCCAAATTTTCAGAGAGCGGTAGTACCTGGGGTACGAATCCAGGGCAGAGGACCATGAGGGCGGTCAGAGAGAGAGTCCAGGTGGTTGGGTGGTGGTGTCTGGATGCAGCAAGTGAACCACCAAGCTGAAGAGAAGTACCGCTTCTGGATCTAGTCCCTGGGATATAAATCTGGGGCAGAGGACCGCAAGGGCGATCAGAGAGAGTCCAGGGGGTCGGGCGTCGGGATCTGGAGGCGGTAAGTGAACTGCCAAGCTGAACAGAAGTACCGCTTCTGGCACTAGCCCCTGGGATACGAATCCGGGGGCAGAGGACTGCGAGGGCAGTTGGAGAGAGTTCAGGGGATTGGGTGGTAGCATCTGGAGGGGGAAAGTGAACTGACAAGCTGAAGAGAAGTGCCGCTTCTGGTAGTAGTGCCACTGTAGTTACGGTTGAGTACCCCATTTAAGGTTAAATCTGAAATTTGGCAGCTTAATAACTTTGCCACTGTATGTCAGACTTGCCAGGTTGCACAGTCTGTGTGACTGATCCGAAACCTTCAGGGAACTTGCAGCCAGGATCCCCGATGTGCCTTTTGAAGATTTTGTGAAAAAATACTAAATGGTTCAAAAGTTTTAAAAAAAACAAGTTTCTCATTATAGTCAATGGGAAAAGTTAAAATATGCAAAAGTGTCGCAAATGCAGTTTTTAGTGTCACAAATGACCCTTGTAGTGTCACAAATCCACCATCTTGTTTTCAGTTGGTGGTCACAGAAACGCTTGCCATTTAAATTTGGGATTCTTTAGGGACAAAATTCTTGCTGTGTTCACCTAGTCGAGTCCTGAGGATGCTAGCCATGTCTTTTTTGGGGGGTTAAACACTCCAGAAATAAGTTTTTTAAATGTTTGTAAAAAGTCGTGTTGCAATGTAGTGTCAAACATTCTACACTTTTTTGATTTTATTTGCGAAAGTGTCATGATTTGCGACACTACTTTGCGACACTATGCCCAAAATAGTAGGAAATCTTTGCCACCCTGCTGCAAAAGAAAGGTTTGGTCTTTTCAGCTAAAATTTGGAGGGAAGAAAGCCAAGCTCCCACAGATGTGCCTTTTGATGGTTTGGTGAAAAGACATTAGAGGGCTGCAAAGTTACAGAACTCCAAATTAACAATTTTTCCCATAGGCTAACATTACGGTGTCCACCGCGCCTTTCGGGACCCGTATCTCAAAAACACTTCTAGATACAGACTTTTTGTCACAAGAATTCTTAGCACCCACTATGGGGCTAAGTGCAAAACTTGCCAGGAAACTCATAAATAATATGAGATTTTAAATTTTTTTCTACATCGTACAGTTGCTGAGATATAAGCAATTTAGTATTCCAAATGTTCATTTTCTGCTCTGAGGGCCATTATTATGCATGCATTCTTTGTATTCACTGTGCTTCCGAATGGATCTTTTTGGAAAAAAAGTGTGTGTGTTTGCGTTACTGTTACAGTTAGTGTTTCTGCTTGCCTTTCCATAACTGTTTGCGTTAGCGTTTCTGTTTACGTCACCATGTGCATAACCATTTCCATTTGCACGTGCTTTTGCATTACCATTACCATTTGCATTTCCATTACTGTTTTTGTCTGTGTTTCCTTTTGCGTCACTGTGTGCATTACCATTTGCTTTTGCATACGTGCTTCCTTTTGCATTTCCATTTGTGTTTCCTTTGGTGTCATCGGCGTTACCATAAGCATTTGCATTTCCAATTGAGTTACCTTGACCATGATTGTTATCATTTGCATTTGCATATGTGCTTGGGTTTGTGCTTCCATTTGTGTTACTGTTCCCTTTGGCATTATCGTTGGGGTTACCATAACCGTTTGTGTTTCCAATTGCATTACCGTAACCGTTTGCATGTTCATCACCGATTGCATTTCTGTTGGCCTTAGCGTTTGCATTTTTGGTAGCATTTCTGTCGTCAATTGTATTACTGTTTCCTTCTGCGTCACCGTTGCCATTACTGTTTGCATTTCTGTTTGCATTTGTGTTACCATTTGCATTTTCATTACCATTTGTGTTTCCATTGGCATTAGCATTTGCATTACCATTTCTGTTTTCATTAACATTTGCACTTGCATTTTTCTTACTGTTTGCGTTATTTGTGTCACCATGTACATTACCGTTTGCCCTTGTGTTTGCATTACTGTTAGCATTACTATTTTATTTTACCTCACTGTTTACATCACCATTTGTGTTAACATTACCATTTGTGTTTTTGCATTTGCGTAGTGCAGTGGAAAACATTTTTTTGCTATTTTTCGGCACTGTCTTCCGTGACTCATAGCACAGCCAGTGTGTGGTTGATTGTTCTGAAACGTGGCAAGTAGAAAGACCATTGTTCAAGGAATATGGCAGTTTTTGTTTGGTGAACATATGTTGTTCCGTTCCAGAGTTATGGCCATTTAAAATTGGCCTGCTTCGCAGTAACTGATTTTTCAGCTACCAGGTCCTCCATTTTAGTGCATTTTAAGCTGTGATTTCAGCCATTTTGTGGTGGAAGACTTCTTAAAGTTACAGAAACATAACAATTAAATATCTCTGGAATGGTTTGGTCTTTTTTTTAACATGAAATATGGAGGGTGTTGAGTGGATGTCCGGGAGATGTGAATTATGCAGTTTACCTGTTTGAAAAATAATTTGCTGTGGTGATACTGCATGATGCAGTTAACATTTTACTCATAGCATTCTGCATGGTGCTACTGCCTTTAAATGTATAGTGTGGGTAGCCCTTGTGGCACGGAGGTGCCTTGCAGTGGTTTCATGTGTAAAATATTAACAGATGTGGAATTATGCCACTCTGACAAATGCAAATTTAGTTCATTATGCTTCAATAACTTCTGAACTGTGTGTCCAATTTGCCTGGCATTTGGAATGTTCAAAGACTTTGAATTCATCTTTCA
The DNA here is from genome assembly GCA_016271365.2 of Neoceratodus forsteri. Taxonomy (NCBI): domain Eukaryota; kingdom Metazoa; phylum Chordata; order Ceratodontiformes; family Ceratodontidae; genus Neoceratodus; species Neoceratodus forsteri. The sequence goes on from CM057455.1 coordinate 934,601,531, forward strand.
TTGTGCCTATTTGTGGGTCACTGGCACTTACAGTTGCTGAATTGTGCATGTTATATTATTTGCTCGTGGCTCTGTGTGACCGTTGAATGGATGTACACACAATTCTGGACACACGGTGTGCAATGGTACATGTCTTCATTTACCAATATTTTTTTCAGTCGGTCATACAGTTTTTGCACAGTGAAGTGCCAAAAAATCAAATGGTGGGAGCCAGGGTCCCCACCACCACATTCCATTCACTATTTATAGTGCACATTCTCAAAAAGAAGGGAAATTCATGGCAAAAGCTTTGTTTAATGCATCAGTTAGGGTTGTTCCACAGTGACAAAAATGAGGAAATTCAGTGTTAGAGTTGCCACCCCTTGCACCCCACGCCCACCCCGTCCCCACCAACAGGCATCGGGATGTGCGTTGGGGTCATTGGTCCTAACTCCCACCCCATTCTCCTACACTGCACCACCTCAGCTTATTTACACATGGAATGGGTTAAGAGTTCGGGCCAATGACCCCAGCACACGCCCAGATGCCTGTTGGTGGGGATGGGGTGGGTGTGGGGTTAAGGGGTGGCAAACCTAACACCGAATTTCCTCACTTTTGTCACTGTGGAACAACCCTAGCTGATGCATTAAATGGAGTTTTTTTTTGGCCATAAAGATAGATAGATATATTATATAAATTCAATGCAAAAAACTTTGTTAATACATCAGTTAGTGTTCTTCTACAGTGAAAAAAGTGAGACAATTTGGTATTAGTGTTGAAAGCCCCCCTGGACCTCCCAGCCCACTCCCCAACTGGCATCGGGGTGTGCATTGGGGTCATTGGCCCTAACTCTCACCCCATCACATGTGTAAAGAAGCAGAGGTATAAGAGAATGGGGTGATAGTTAGGACCGACGACCCCAATGAGCACCCTGATGCAGGTTGGGGGGTGGGCTGGGGGGTCCAAGGGGGGCTTTCAACCCTAGTACCAAATTTCCTCACTTTTTTCACTGTAGAAGAACCCTAATTGATGCATTAATGAAGTTTTTTTGTATAGAATTTTCTTACTTTTTAAGAAAGAATAGAAAAGTTGAAAGTTGTGCAAGTTGATGGGATTGCAGGCCCTTTGGGCCCCATGCTCCCACCAACTTGTAAGTGTCAGGCCACATTACACACCCAATGACAAAAAGTACATTCACAACAGCAAGGCCAGCCACCAAACAAATTTTAATCTAGTAGAATAATAGAAAACACTGTCCGCAAAACGTAAACTGCACCACACAATATGTCCATAAAAAATATATTGTCTGACATGTAAACACCTCTATTAACATCTACAGGACATGCCGTCAATGCCCTCCAAATTTCAAGTAAAAAGACCAAACCGTGTCCAAGATATGACATATCAAAATTTGAAATTTTCATTCGTCAGAGTGGCACAATTCCACACCTGTTGACATTTAACACAGACAATGACTGAAAACTACATCCATGACACTAAGGCTAGGTATCGTATCAATTTCAAGCCACCAACACAAGCAAAATGCTGTCCGCAGAACGTAAACTGCACCACGACATATCTGCACCCAAAAAATATTTTCTGACATGGAAATACTCTAATTTTCATCCACATGACATGCTGTCAACACTCTCTAAATTTCAAGTGAAAAGATCAAACCATGTCCGAGATATAATATTTTAAAGTATGAGATTTTCATTCATCAGACTGGCACAGTTCTGCACCTGTTGACATTTAACACACACAACAACTGAAAACTACATCCTTGACACTAAGGCTAGGTATCCTATCAATTTCAAGCCACCACCACCACAAGCAAAACTCTGTCTGCAACACGTAAAGTGTGTCACACAATATCTCCACAAAATAAATTTTCTCTGACACGTTAACACCATAATTCAAATCTACAGGACATGCTGTAAACACCCTCCAAATTTCAAGTAAAAAGACCAACCTGTTCCCGGGATATTCAATATGAAAGTTTACTAAAATTTCCCTATCTATTCCATTATAAAAATCTGCCCATCTTGTCCCTCCCTTGTGAACAAAGATGGCGATCAAAGAATCTCACAATCAAAGAATTTGCAGGCTCATGAGCAAAGAGTTAAAAACCTTATAAATCATAAAATTGAAGGAACTGATGTGAACCACCATCATGGATCGACAGAACGAAGCTCCCTGAGTAAAACACAACCTCATTTGACTTCTTACGACACCCCTGGGCTGAGAAAATTGATTTTTCAATTGGGCCATCTCATCCCTCGCTCACGATGCATGATCACAATCAAAGAATCTCATGATCAAAGAATTTGCAGGCTTGCGATCAAGCAATTTGCAGGGTCACAATCAAATCATAAAATTTCTTCAAATTCACAAAATATACAGAATCAAAATAAATTGCCACCATGGTTCATCAGAACGAAGCCTCTTGAGTAAAACCCACCCTCATTTGACTTCCTACGACACCCCTGGGTTGAGAAAATAGATTTTTTAATCTACCCATCTAGTCCCTCACTTGCGATGCATGATCGCAATCAAAGAATCTCATGGTCAAAGTATTTGCACCTTCGCAATCAAAGAAATTGCTCGCTCATGAATAAAGAGCGAGGATCGAGATGGCTAGATGAAAAAATCAATTTTATCAGTCCAGGAGTGCCATAGAGTGTTAAAAAAATGTGGGTTTTGCTCAGGGGGCTTTGTTGTGCCCCATCTGCATGAGAAAAATAATGTGGTACCTATCTCTGGTAGTCTAGTGGCCCCCCCCATCAGAATAAAATATTAACATCCCTGGTAGTCTAGTGGCCCCCCAATAAAATATATTACCCTATGTAGAGCCCTGGTAGTCTATTCCCCCCACCCCCTGTATGTCTTCATATCCCTGGTAGTCTAGTGTACCAAATTGTCAACATGGACTTTGTGGGACCTCTCCTCATGAACACTGGCACTGTCATTTCATTAATTGGTCCTGAAAGGGGATTCTGTGAATTGATTGTGAAATCACCTTTCAGGGCTGAGTAACAAAATGACAGTGCAAGTGTTTATGAGGTGGAGTCATAAAAGGTCTATGTTGAAAATGTGGTGAAAAAATAAAAAAAAATGGCCAAGATATCAACAGCAGTTCAAAACGCCATTGACAGCCATTATACAGTGCTTGCCTTGATTCTTAAGTTTGTGGTTCAGCTTTGAAGAGTGCAGACATGTTGTGGTCCACAGAAGATGACAGAAGAAGCCTCTGGTGGTAAGTATAGGGCAAGGGGGTGTGTGGGATGGTGGGTTGTGTGGCCAGATGGGCCTATATGCTTTATTAACATTCCTACTGTATATGCTGTATTGTACTTTAGAGTTAAGACACTGTCTCTTTAAAAGGTTTTTAAGAGTAAAACAAAATAGCCAGAATTTCTTTAAAAGCTAGGTTGGGTCTGGTCCTTCTCCAGATAAGGGACCGACAGGTTTATGAACCAAAAAAGTCATAAACTATTGTGGACATTTGGGCATTGCTCACTCCATGCAGCACCTATACCACAATTTTGTTTGGCCCAATATTGTCAAGCAGGTGAAGGAATACTGCAAATCCTGTCATCGGAGTCACAAAATAGCGAAGGCTGGAAGCAAAGCCAAGGCCACCCTGATTCCCTCACCACTTGTGGAGGGGCCAGTCCAGAATATTGAAATGGATATTGTGGGTCCTTTGAATACCCCAAGTTCCTCCGGGGAAAAAGTATATATTGACATGTGTTTATTATGCTACCCACTACCCCAAAGACATCACACTGTCCTCCGCTAAGGCAAAGTGACAGATGGTTTGTTGGGAATTTTCTCTCGTGTTGGGTTTCCATAGGAGTTATCTCTGATCAAGGGGGTAACTTCATGTCGGACCTAATGAAGTGTTTGTGGGAGAAGTGTGGTGTCATACAGAGGTGCACGATGCCGTACCACCCACAAGCCAATGGTCTTGTAGAGAGAGAGATTAAATGTGGCCCTAAAAGCTATGCTTATGGCATTTACAGAACAGCATGGGCAGGACTGGGAGAAATACCTACCCCACCTGCTGTTTGCCTACAGGGAAGTGCCACAACATTCAACTGGGTTTTTGCCCTTTGAGCTCTTGTATGGACGCAGGGTGAGGGGGACTTCCATAGTGGAGTATGGGTTAAAATTCAGAGAGACACTGAAGGAGATTATGGGTATGGTCAGAGTAACCTGGCAGCTGCCCTGCAAAAACAAAAGACCTGGTACTATCCTGGAGCCAGAGCTTGCTCATACGGGGTAGGACGGGGGTAATGGTTCTGTTCCTGGTCCAGAATGACAAGTTGCAAACTGAGTGGGTGGGGCGATACAAGGTAGTCCGGTAGGTAAACAGTGTTAATTACACTGTAGAGTTACCTGACCAAAAACACACTCACAGGATGTATCATGTGAACATGATGAAGCCATATTTTAATAGGGCTGACATGGTACTTGCAGTTTGCAGCCCTGGGGATGAGCTAAGTGGGGAAGGCCCCCTTCTCGACTTGTTAGCCAACAGCAAGCAGGCGTGATCTGTGGAGATCATCATGTTGTCACTCCAGTTGACACCTGGATATGCACAAGAATTAAGGACCATTTTGTGAGACTTTGCCCTTTTTATTTCCAGCAAAGCCTTGAAGCACACTGCTAGAGGTGCATGACGTAGACACAGGGATCCAAGATCCCATATGTAGGACAGTTCAAGGACATTAGGAGGGAGGTGTGGGAGATGCTATGTCTAGGGGTGATCCAGATATCCCACAGCCCCTGAGCCTTACCTGTAGTCCTTGTACCAAAACTGGATGGGACTACACTGTTCTTCATAGATTATTGTGGGTTTAAGGTCATCACAAAATCTGATACCCACCCAGATGAACTGCTTGACAAACTGGGAGGGGCAGCATACTTTTTTTTTCCAATTGTTTAACCAGGTGAGACACACTAAGCTGAAAGCTTGTTTACAGGTGCAACCTGGGAGCACAGGGGAAGTTAAGTGACTTGATCAGAGTCACACAGTATGCAAGTGGGGGCTGTGGGATTCAAACCCAGGTCTCCAGATTTGTAGCTCAAAGCCTTAAACCACTGCACTATACTGCTTTCCTAAATACTTGACTGCAGTAGACCTGACAAAGGGGTACTGACAGGTTGAATTGACTGACAGGGCTAGGTAAAGGTCAGCATTCATCACCCCAATTGGCTTTTCAAGTTCAAGGTCATGCCCTTTGGGATGAAGAATGCCCCTGCTACATTACAGCAGTTAGTAAATCAGGTGTTACAAGCTACAGAGGACTTTGCAGACTCCTACCTCGATGATATTGCTATCTCTAGTAATACTGCAGTTTGGAGAAACACCTGCCACACCTGAGGAAGGTGTCTGGCCAAATACAGGCTGCAGATCTGACTATTAAGGCTGAAAAGTGTCAGGTGGCCATAGCAGAGGTCACTTATTTGAGACATGTGGTGGGGCGAGGCCAACTCCACCCAAAACAAGCAACAATAGAGGTGATTGCATCATGGCCTACACCTGAAACCCAGAGACAAGTCAGGAGCTTTCTTGGGACAGAAGGGTATTATAGAAAATTTGTTCCCAACTACAGCTTCTGGCTGCTCCTTTATCTGGGTTGCTAACAAAGAATAAGCATAGGAGGGTAAAATGGGATGCAGACTGTGAGCAGACCTTCACACAGCTGAACACCTTGCTGTGTAGGTCCCCAGTACTGGCTAGCCCAGACTACAACAGGCCATTTGTGGTACAGATGCCTCAGATGTGGGAATAGGGACAGTCCTCAGCCAACTATCCAATCAGGGGACAGAGCACTCCACTGCATACTTAAGCAAGAAGTTGCCTCTATGGGAACAAGCCTATGCAACAGTAGAAAAGAAATGCCTCACCTTAGTTTGGGCATTAAAAATAAACTTGAACCATACCTTTATGGGAGGCATTTTAAGGTCCAAATGAGCCACAACCCATTAATATGGTCAGGCCAAATGGGCAAAACAAATGGAAAACTTCTGAGATGGAGCATTGCCTTTTTAGGTTTATGACATGGAGATTTCACATAGGCCTGAGTCAAAGAATGGGAAAGCAGATGGCCTATCTTGCATACTGGATCTATGACAGAACTAAGGAGAACTGCCTCCAATAGGGGAATGCTCCCCCCAGGTTCTGTTTTAGGAGGGATGATGTGGCCAGATAGACCTATATCCTTTATTAATGTTCCTATTGTATGTGCTGTAATGTACTTTAGAGTTAAGACACTGTTTCTTTAAAAGGCTTTTAGGAGTAAAACAAAATAGCCAGAATTTCTGTAAAAGCTAGGTTGGGTCTGGTCCTTCTCCAGATAAGGGTTTATGAACCAAAAAGTCATCAACTATTAGATAAAACTGGGCATGTAGTTTCCAATAGCTGGAAAGAGGTCACAGGATTGCCTAGGGGTAAGGGTTCAAGCCAAATTCATGTACCAGATGTACAGGGGTTTGACATGGAACCACAGTAATACCTGCAGGAAAAGGTAAACTATTGCACCCCAATGTCTGTACTTTCTTGCCATCCCAGAGGACAGAGTGGGTGTGACTTGAAAATGACTAGACTTTACCTAATAGACCCATTTTGAACATATGAACATACAAAATTTGCCAGCAGATAAAGGCCTAGAGGTCTATCAAGTCTGCTCGAATGTGCAGCTAGCACCCCTTATTCTGCAGCTGCCCCTCCCTTCCACCCTTCCCCTTCATTAATCCTCCCCCTTGTCCTGTCCCATCCCCTTTTGAAACAGTCCACTGTTCTACTGCATACCACTTCTGCAGGTAACGCATTCCACCCAGCCACCACCCTCTCTGTAAAAAAGTGTCTCCTCATCTCCCTCCTGAACCTTTCTCCCTCCAGCCTCATATCATGGCCCCTGGTGGCCCTCCCCTCCCTTACTTTGAACAGCCCTCTCTACCCATCTTGTTTATTCCTTTCATGTATTTAAAGGTTTCAATCATGTCACCCCTGTCCCTCCTCTCCTCCAGTGAGTACATGTTCAACTCCTTCAACCTCCTCTCATATGATAAGTCCCCCAGCCCCTTGATCATCTTTGTTGCCCTGTGCTGCACCCCCTCCAGTAACTTAATGTCCCTCTTCAGATATGGGTGCCAGTACTGCACGCAGTACTCCAGGTGTGGTCTAACTAATGACCTATACAGTGGCAGAATCACCTCCTCCTTCCTCGAGGATATACCCCTCGCAATACATCAGAGCAGTTTAGCTTGCAGTTAACAGCTTGAGGACTTGAAGGGTCTCAGAGCTGAGATTTTAAGTTGTTACAGTGTATACTTTGTGTTGAAGTATATGGGGTTTTGGGGACTACTTTTACAACCAGACCTGTGGATTTTGTGAAAACTTATTTTTCACATACTGAACAGAAAATTCTAATTTTAAGTCAGAATTTTGGAAACCAAGCCTTTTTACCAAGAAATGACCTAGAGACTTTAAAAAAGACCTTCAGAGAACTGACTTTGATCACAAATTTGCTACAAACTCAGTTGCTTAATGAACTTTCACCTACAGGGAGAGAACTTTCATCTCCGCAAGGGCATTTAATCTTTATGGACTATAACATCAGAATAAAGTATAATTTAAAACAACAGTATCTAGTGTTTTCTGTAAACAATCCAGTGTTATTTTTGGTATTGTCTGCAGTTCAAAGATCTTCCAGATTGTAGAATTTGCTGTGCATTTTTATTTAAGTAAACTTTTATGATTTTCTTATCAACTCTGCCTGGGGTTTGATTGTTTGAGCTAACATTTTAACAGAAGGGTTTTGCAAAGACTGTGTGCCTTTAAAAAAAAATTAATACACTTTATTAAATTTAACAGATACTCCAGAATATAAAAAAAGTGCAAGAACCAATATAGTAGGCAATGCCACATAGTCATTACAAGGTACAATACAGTGGATATACACCCCTATCACCCCTTCCCCATAATCCCTCATTACCACCCCAATACCCATCCCCTGAGAACCATCAAGAAGAATAAGGTCACATGAAACTAAGGGAGTCAGAGCTAAAGTATAAAAACAACGCAGTGGTCTACCTAAGGATTACAACTAGGTATTTCATGGCCAAGAGATGAGATACAATATCATTGCCTTATCAGGAAGAGGAGAGTGGGAGGGAAAGCCAACTTATAAATAAGGGTCTTTTACTATTGTGTGTAGGGGAGTGACACTAAAGTGTACAGTTTCTCCCACCTAGATCTAAAGCTATTTAATTTACCTCTCAGACTAGCAATGGTTTTCTCCATCCTTAAATTATATAGGAGTTCATTTAGCCATTCTGTATAAGACAATACATATTGATCTTTCCAATGCCGTAATAGTACTTTCTTAACCGATAGAGCTATACGGGTCATATGGAAACACTTTTCCTTCACAGGGATCGAGGAGTAATGACCCACTATTCATATTTGTGGAGTAAATAATGACTGAAGTCCTAGGTGGGGATCCATTCTGGTCCAAATCAGGTCCCACAGGGGGGCAACCATTGGGCATTCTCAGAAAACATGGAAAGTTGAGCCCTGATCTTGACCACATCTAAAACAATTAGTATAATACAGATTGTGGAGTATAAAGAACTGAGTAAGCTGGAACCTATCTTTAGTGGTATACAGGTATATGTCTTGTCAGATCTTCTCCTGAGGAAAAGACGCATCAGGGAAAGCTGAACACCAATAGGAGGGGTGGCCTGTAATGTTCAGGTACATTTTGGGGAATAGAGTCAGTACATGCCTAGAAACACAAAAATGTGCCAGGCTAGGGTTTGGAAGTCCAGAATGGTATCTGAATAGTTAGTATTCCACAGACCTGGGCCAAGTCATTTGATCAGCATGTGACAAATTTGATAGACTGCAAAGGTATATTTCACTGGGAGATGGAGATATGTCAATAAATCTCATGTGGGTTTTATCTTTCCATGGGATACCAAATCCTTGATTCTGACCTGCAGACCTACAAACTGATTTCTGGGAGCCACTAGTTTCCCATGTAACCGAAAATTGGGGTTACCAAATAATGGTTGAGCGATATCCCTTAGGTTATCATTTTTAAAAGCCTTGCATAATTGATTGTGGACCTTAAGAGATGTATATATAGTAGTGTTACATAGGAAAGTTGGAAGAGTTTTAGGGGCAATGTAGAAAAGAGAACAATTTTAGCTTTGCTCAGTAGATGTAATTCAGTCTGGAACCATAAGGAGATATATTGGGGAGCATCCATTGGAGAAGGAGGTGCTGGCCAGTGTAGATATTTGGCCATATGGCTAGCAAGGTAGTATGTGAAAAAATTAGGAAGTTTCAGTCCTCCCAGCAGTTTCGAGGCACTCAAGCAAATGTAAGACTGTCTTTGAGGTCTATGGTTCCAGAGAAATGTAGAAATAATGCTATGAATTCTCTTAAACCAGCTCAGGGGAAGATGAATGTTATGCATATTGAGGGGATAGAAAAGAAAAGGTAGTATATTCATTTTGATAACACTGATCCTCCCCTGAAGTGAGAGAGAGATAAAGAGGGTTCCATCAATCAAGGTTCTGTTTGATGGATATAAGGAGACTATCTAGGTTAAGCTTTTTGGATAGCGTGTCTGTTGGACCCAAGACTCTACCTAAGTATTTCAGATGGGGGGACCAGGAGATGAAAAGTGAAGCAATGTCTGATTGAAGCATGTATGAGTTTAGGGACATCACCTCTGTCTTATTCAGATTTAGCTTATAGTTAGAAAGATGACTAAACTCTTCCATAATATTTACTGCAGCCGTTGTAAAGGAAACTGAATCAGTGACATGGAGGAGAATATCATCCGTATAAGTGAGCAATTTAAGATCAAAGGGGCCAACTAGGATACCTTTTAGAAGAGGAGAGGTATTCAATTGTCTAAGGAGGGGTTCCAGGTAAAGATTAAACAACAGAGGAGATAGAGGGCAATCCTGTCTAGTGCCAGATCAATCCAAAGACAGTAGCACACACCACCACCACCCCCCCCCCACACACACACAACATAGTATATTTAAATTTCCTCTGCCAAAAATGGTTATATTTACTTCCCATTCACAGTGGGTTGGAAAAACTTGTGTGAGTGGCACTCACTGTCGATCTGGCTGGTGATGACAAGGCCACACATGGCACTGGCACTGCAAAAAGACAGAGAGTGGAGGAGTATGACCAGGTTGTGTACACATTCTTGCATGTAACAAGATTTAGTAGATGATTATGCATTCTAAGTGTGACTGTGATGTGACATAATAAACAGTGTTATGACAATACTAATATAAAATTGTTTTACATGCCAAAAAAATGAGATTTGTGATGATGAGTGTGTTATTTTCAGAATCAGTCTACTTCTGTGAATTTTGTTAATGTAATTTTACTGTTACTTATAGGCCTAGAAAGCATGAATGTGAATGGAATAGGAGTGGAATGGTGTTTTAGAAGCCAGATTTTTTGTTTTTTAACCAGGACTAGCACACTGAGCTGAAAGCATTTTTGCAGGTGTGACCTGGGAGCACAGGGAAGTTAAGTGACTTGCTTAGGGCCACACAGTCTGCAAGTAGAAGCTGTGGGATTAAAACCCAGGTCTGGTCTATTGGGTGTCACCAGATTTGTAGCTCAGAGCCTTAAACCACTGCACTAAACTGCCTCCCTGATGATGACACGATGCAGCCATTGCCTGCTACTATGATAACTCACAATACTTGATGATTTGTAGATGCCCAGCCCCTTAAGTGTAACATTTATGTGACAATAAATAGTACTCTGATAATATAATATTATGCTCCATTGGGTCACTGTAGAAGATTGTAAATAATGATGTGCTGACTTAGGAGTATAGGTAGCTTCACCACGAGATGGACCATACAAAGGGTTGCTTCTTTGTATTTCCTTTATTTAAATGCCATAATAGTGTGATTGGTGAAAACATGGTTATTTGCTAAAATCTGATTTGAGAAAATGTGATTCATGATAACATGATTTGCAAAAATGTGAAGTAAAGAAAAAGAGGAAAGGGAACAATAAGATCTTTTAAGCGTCTAAGCTTAGACAGTCAGTAATTTGCTGACATGCATCCACTTACTGAAGGAAGGCTGCAGTTCATATAGTCTGTCTTCATGAAGAAAAATGCATACCACATACTCTAGAGGTTAGAGTGCCAAGCTGTAAAACTGGAGTCTTGGAAGACATGGGTTTGAGTCCCACAACTGCCTCTTGCATACTGTGTAACTCTGAACAAGTAATTTAACCTCTCTGTACTCCCGGGTCGCATGTGGAAGTGAGCTTTGGCTCAGCATGCCTTTTCTTGCCAAATATTATGAATTAAAATTATATCAGTCCTACTTTGCCTTCTGCTGTGCATGGAAGAAGGTGGTGTAGAAAACATTGTTTTGTGAAAATCAGATTTATTAGAGCATGCATTTCTTCTACTACATCACAATTATTACTATTAGTATGTAAATTCTTTTTTGTTTGTTATGAAAATGTGATTCAGGTAGAAGAGAGTGAGGGGAGGCTGGATCTCTGGGGAGGGACATTTCAAAAAGGCTTTGTTGGACTGGTGTAATGTTTCCACATTCCACAGTGATTCAATATGAGGACATAAGATGAGTGTGCCTGCATTATTATTGTATATTTATTAAGTTATTTGCCATGAAAATGTGATTAGTGAGAACATGCTTGTGCTTTTCTTTTATTATTTTTAGAATTGTTAATATTATTGTATAAATATGTATTTATTATTTATTTATTTGCTGTGAAAAAGTGATTCAGGAGAAAGGGAGGGAGCGAGGGGAGGCCATCTCCAAGGGAGGGCACTTAAATTATTCTTTTACTGACCTTTCTCAACCCAAAATGCTTGGATGGGATTGTGAATTGGCAACATGATGGATAGCCCTGCTCACTGCCCCACAGAGCGACACTGACCATCCAAGTCTCAATGCAGCAGCTGAGTCTACCTCACTTTCACTCTAGCTCACAGACAAAATAAAAAAGATGGATTTCTGTACCCTTCCTACAGTGCAGTACCCTGCCCTAACACAGAACCTAAAAGTAAATATATGTCAAATCAAACTTTAAACCTAAAAGGACACTTTTTCTGTCTATGCAAGTCACTGCCCTAAGCCCAAATGCTGAAGTGCCTTGGTGCAGGCAAACCCTACAAATGAAAAATACATGTTTCCACCTCCCTATCCTCGGTAGCTGCAGGATTTTCCTGCCTGCCACTAAATGTCAATGATGTTTAGTAGCTAACTCAAATGATACTGCACAATTCTCTGACAATTTCAGGCCATGTTACATTTTTTCTGATTGCAAGATCACTCATTTTTAAAAACATAAATTGCTCTCTATCTCTGGAGCAGATACTATAATTCTCTGATGAGAGAAAGTTGAAAATGGCACTGAGAAATCAATGCTTGGAGTTCTCGATCTCCAGAGTCCCAGCTTGCCTGCTGCAGGTCTTGTGGCTTGCCAACAGATTGCACATGCTCAGTGCTCCCTGTAAAAAACCTTAAGCCATGAAGTCAAATTGCCAAAATGATGAAGAGAAACCAAGTTCCGTTGGATTGGCTTCACCAGCATCAAATGTGTTGAATTTCTGCGTGTTCTCTGAATGCCAGTTTGGCACTGACTCATCATAATGGAGTGTTTTAGCAGTATTCAGTTGGCATGGGTTTCAATCCCAGTTAGGTTGCATGATTTGTTTCACACCATAATTTGCATTGTCATTGAACCTGATAAATAATTTAACTAATTTCTCAAATCTCATAAAGAATTTCTAAATCTTTTATGTTTGTCTAGTAAACTGAGGATGCAGTGTTTATGCTATAGGAGTTATTGATCTGTGGTACTTCCTCTATTTATACATTCAAGACTGGGCTGAAAGCCTTAATGGTTAGTCAGGCATTTAGTTTAGCCTAGTCTTTGGGATTCTCTCCTATGTGGCTGCTGTAATATTTAATATTAAAAAAAAATACATTTATTTATTTCTATTCATCTATTACTAAAATGTTGGCATAAGCTGTATCCAGGAGGGAGGTCTGTGTTGTGAGTTTAAATCATTCTGTTTTTATATTTTGTTTTGTTTGATTTAAGGTACAGTTTGTAATGGTCTGTGATCCCATGAAAAGCATTATATAGATAGTTATTGCTCCCTGCTTTTTCCAAAGACATACAATATAAAATGCTTCTGCTTTTTTCGCAGTTCTGTTCACTATGCTCACCCCACCACTCACCCTTTACAGTATATTTCTAGTCTACCTCCTACCTACCAACCCTTCTTGTGCTCATTAGGCAGTATAGCACAGTGGGTTAAGGCTCTGAGCTGCACATCTAGCGAACTGGGTTTGAATCCCACAGCCACCTAGGTGCATACTGTGTGAACCTAAACAAATCACTTAACATCCTTGTGCTCCCAGGTAACATCTGAAAACAAGTTTTGGCTTAATGTGCTACTCCTGGTTAAACAATGTTCCTTTTCCTATTACTCCTTGTCACTTTTCTCTCTGCATCATGCTTCACCCAAGTTTGCTTTCCCTCAGCTCCTCTCTTCCTTACAATCCCAGCAGGTACATACGAACATACGAAATTTGAAAGCAGATAAAGGCCTAGAGGTCTATCAAGTCTGCTCGAATGTGCAGCTAGCACCCCTTGTTCTGCAGCTGCCCCTCCCTTCCACCCTGCCACTTCATTGACCCTCCCTCTTGTCTTTTCCCATCCCCTTTTGAAGCAGTCCACTGTTCTACTGGATACCACTTCTGCAGGTAACGCATTCCACCCAGCCACCACCCTCTCTGTAAAAAAGTGTCTCCTCATCTTCCTCCTGAACCTTCCTCTCTCTAGTCTCATATCATGGCCCCTGATGTCCCTCCCCTCCCTTACTTTGAACAGCCCCTCTGTACCTGTCTTGTTTATTCCTTTCATGTACTTAAAGGTTTCAATCATGTACCCTGTCCCTCCTCTCCTCCAGTGAGTATATGTTCAACTCCCTCAGCATCCTCTCGTATCATAAGTCCCCCAGCCCCTTGATCATCTTTGTCACCCTGCGATGCACCCCCTTCAGTAACTTAATGTCCCTCTTCAGATACAGGCACCAGTACTGCACGCAGTACTCCAGGTGTGGTCTAACTAATGACCTATACAGTGGCAGGATCACCTCCTCCCTCCTCGAGGATATACCCCTTGCAATACAACCCAGCATTTTGTTGGCCTTTGCAGCTGCCTTCCTACATTGTGCTGAGTTGTTCATTGACCCTGTAATGAGCACCCCCAGATCCTTCTCCTCCTCTGTCTGGGCTAGCTGCACTCCCCCCAGCTGGTAACTCCTCCTTGGGTTCTTCATCCCAAAATGCAGTACCTTGCACTTTTTGGCATTAAACCCTAATTCCCAGGTGTCTGACCAGGTTTCAAGCTTTGCCAGATCATCCTGTAACCCCTGCCATCCCCCTAGGTCATCCACCACCGCTCCTACCTTGGTATCATCAGCAAACAGACTGATCTTGCTCTTGATGTCCAATGATATGTCTGCAATGAATATCCCAAACAACACAGGCCCCAACACCGAGCCCTGTGGAACACCGCTCGTCACTACCCTTGGGTGTGAGAGCTCCCCACCCACCACCACCCTCTGTTGCCTTCCCTAAAGCCAGTTCCCTGCCCATCTCACCAGCTTTGCACCTGCCCCTGTGCCTACTAACTTACTTCCCAGCCTTCCATGTGGCACCGAGTCGAATGCCTTACTGAAGTCCAGATACAGGACATCCACTGCATGGCCCCTGTCAAGTTGCCTAGTTACCCAGTCATAGAACTCCACCAGGTTGGTTTGGCAGGATCTGCCCCGTATGAAGCCATGCTGTCTGCTGTCCTGTAGTCCTTTGGCCTCTAGGAGGGCCACCAGCCTCTCCTTCAGGATAGTCTCCATTAGCTTACCCATGATGGATGTGAGACTCACTGGCCTGTAGTTTCCCGGTTCATCCTTGGGGCCACTCTTGTGGAGGGGCACCAAGTGAGCCATCCTCCAGTCCTGAGGTACACACCCCGAATGTAGTGAGGCATTAAATAGGTCTGCCAAAGGTCCTGCAAGGACCTCTGCCAGCTCCTTCAGTACCTTGGGGTGGATGCCATCTGGGCCTGGCACCTTATCCACCCTCAGTGCCTTCAAAACCTCCCGAACTCTGCTCTCTCCATGATTTCCCCATCTGTCCCCCTTCCCCCCTGTTTCTGCCATCCCCCTTGGGTGTCATCCCTCTTCTCTTTAGTAAATACTGTGCAGAAGTACCCATTTAGTGCTTCTGCCTTATCACACCCTGCTTCCACCCAACCCCTCCTTCCTAATTCTTACTATGGTCCTTACATCTTCTTTTCTCCTGATGTACCTAAAGAAGTCCTTCTCTCCTTCTTAATGCCTTGTGCCAGCCTGAGTTCCGTAGATGCCTTGGCTCCCCTTACTACCCTTGTCACCTCCTTCGATTCCGTCAAGTACTCCTCCCTGTCCTCCCCTCTCCCTGTTTTCTTGTACTTCCTAAAGGCAGCTCTTTTCCTCCTTACCTTTTCCATGACCTCCTTGCTCAACCAGCTCAGTTTCTTAGCTCTAGCCTTCTTGCTATGGGCCTTGCAGCAGGTTTTGGCTGCCTCCACTATCCCCAGCTTTATGAGCTCCCACCTCTGGTTATGGTTCATACTAGATTGAATTCTGGCCAGGTACCCTTTTACCACTTCCCCCATCCTCCCAAAGTCGGCCCTTCTGAAGTCCAGCACTCTTGTGCCTGATTCCACTCCTTCCTTGCTCATATCCAATGTTAGCCATACTGAGTGGTGGTCACTCCCTGACAGCGCTTCCTCCACTGTAAGTTCTCTCACAAAGTCTCCATTTACCAGCACAAGGTCAAGGGTATTCCCTAAGCTGGTTGGTTCGCTGACCATATGCAGCAGGAAGCTGTCCTGGAAGGCATCCAGCAGTACCTGCTCCCTTCTGTTCCTGGTTGTTGGGGTACTCCAGTCCACTCCTGGCATGTTGAAGTCCCCCATAATCACCACACTACCCTTCTCGCAGGTCCTCCTGATCTGTCCCGCTAGTTCCCTGTCTAATTTCTCCATCTGAGATGGCAGCCTGTACATCACTCCCATTCTAAGAATCCTATTCTTGGAATCCTGGATTTGCATCCAAAGTGACTCTGTACTACCCTCCTCCCCTTCCTCCCTTACACACTTCAGTCCTTCCTTCACATATAATGCCACACCCCCTCCTTTCTCAATCACCCTGTCCCTACGAAATAACCTGTACCCTGGTACGGACAGGTCCCAGTCATTGTATTGGGTGGCCCATGTTTCTGTGATGGCTGCAATGTCCACCTCTCCCTGTGCCATGAGCACCTGTAACTCTGCAGTTTTCCTCCCAAGGCTTCTAGCATTATGGGTAACCACCTTCCACCCTTTTTTCCCCCTCCCATCTTGTCCTCCTTTACTAGCATCACCAATAGTACTTGCCATTTGTCCTTTGTCACTGTTATGAGGGGTAAGCTCATATGGTTTCCCAATCTGTGGTCTCTGCGTGTCTCTTGCCCAATTGCCACCCCCCGCTCCTAGTTTCAATTCCCTACTTCCTCTATATACTCCTCCATCCTCTGTTTCAACACTTTATTTCCCTCCTCACTCAAGTGTAGTCTGTCCTTGGCATAGAGACTACTGTCCTCCCTGGTTCCTCCCCACCACCCCCCCCCAACAGCCCATACCCTTTTGCACAACACCAGGTTCTTAACCATCCGTTAAATTCCTCTATTCTCAGCTTTCTTGTTGTGCTTGCTTTGGGCACTGGAAGTATCTCCGAAAAAGTTACTGATCTTCCTGCCCCTTCACATAATTGTCCTCTGGACTATATCTACTGTCTTGTCAGCCAGGTCATTCATCCCAAGATGTATAATTAAATGAGGCTTGTCCCTACCCCTTCTAGCATATTTCAGAACAGATTGTCCCACCCTTTCCACTGTCATTCCTGGCATGGCCTCCATCCAAATGTGACTATGCCTCTACCCCTTGCTACCCCTCCTGACTTCTCTTAGTATTGAGTCCCCCAGCACTAAGATTCCACCACTATTACTCCCTGCTTGCTTCCATTCATCTCCCTCTCTCCTTTCTGGCTCCTCCTCTTCTTCCTCCTGCACATTATTTCCCCCTTTTGCCCCTGTTGCAATTCTCCCAGCAGAACTTCCCCCCACTCCGGTTTGGTCCAGGCATTTATCAATTACTCCTCTAATTTCATCATTTCCCTCCTCCACCTTCTTCCTCTCGAGCAGTGCAAAACTATTTTCTGAAGACCCTTCACAAATTCCCGGTCCCTCTCTCTTCATAGTAACCTCTTCTCTCCTTTCCACTCCATGACTTCTGCCACTTCTTCACCTCCCCTCACAAGTCCCTATCTCCTCCTTCCATTTGTCTTTTGTCTCCTGACCTGGTTTCCCCGGCAATCATTCTTCCTGGCCTGGGCCCCCTTGTTCCTGCTTCCCTTCTTCTGACCCTCTCCTCACCACTGTTGGCTTAAATTGCTCTCCTTCATCTCCCATTCTTCCTCCCTCCAGTATTGGGCTAAACCCACCCCCAGTCTGCCTTGCCTGCCTTAGTTCCTCCTGTAGACCCTCAATCTCCTTTCTGAGTTTCTGTATGTGGTTGCACACTAAACATCCTCCCGATTTAGGTACTAAATCCTGCCGACTGTTTTCCCGACATTTGAAATCCCGCCCTCTAATTCCCGAAAAAAGAATTGCCTGAATGCCGATATTCCCGTTAGTGAAATTCCTGACACAATTCAAAAACTCTCAAAAGAAAAATCCCTTAATTTAGCTTTAAATCTTCAATGCTCCTCACTCTGAGCCTCAGTTCACTGTTGGACAGGTAGTGTGCTCACCATTGTATGTTCCTTATGACCTTTACATGTAACTAAGTCTGTAAATTTCAGGACGGAGTCCCCCAGAACCACAATATCTCTGTGATTTGTTTTATTTATCCTTAAACCTTTATTCCCTCCACTATTTTCTGTGTGCTTTGTTAGTGTTTTAACCATAGGAACTTGTGATGGCTGGGTTAAGGGCTCAGTGGTGTTTAGGATGCTGCAGTTAAAATGCTTCCTTCCCCCTGTTCTATTGCTATCAGTGTTGGTACTTACACCTTCTCTTGTTGTACTGTCTGTCTCAGTGATAGGAGAAATGATCTTAGAATTGCTTGTCCCAGTTCCTGTTTCCTCCACCTCTATATGGGTATGGTATTGATTATGCAATACCAATGGGTCTACCTACACAGATTTCCTCTTTTTTCACAAAGATAGCACATGGGGCTAAATCAATAAAAAGGAAATGTAGAAAAAAATGGGCATCTGTTCTTGATTTGTGCTTTTTTTTTTTTAAACATACAGATGTCTAAATGTTTTACTGGAGCGGGAGTGAAGAGGGGGCAAGTCAGAGAGACAGTTCATTATGAATAGTGCTGCACATGCAGCGTACTAGGACTACTAATTTAAAAAGAAAAGCTTTTTCTATTATTTCTGTGGGAGAACTGTGACAAAAGTGGCAGAGTGTGTGCCCCCTCAGTATGTAGGGTGTCATTGTGATTTGTGTTTCATGTCCACTAGTGTGTGCGGTACCAAGAGGGTGTATGACATGGTTATTTCCACCTTTTTTATGTGTTTCAGTGAGGTGCCCAGTGTATGGCAAGTAGGAATTGTGTGATCACTACTATGGAGAGACACATACTGTGGTTTTGAAAAACACACTGCAGGTCTCTCTGTTTTCACTGTTTTCATCAATTGGGATTTAGCAATTTCGGCTTTTTGGTCTCGGGATTTTGGTCGGCGGGCAATCGGTTGGCGGGAATTAGTACGGATACCATCCTCCCACACTCCAGGCAATTTTTAGAAAGATTGGTGCACTGCAGTTGTTGCAGCCTACCACCCTACCCATTGCTGTCACTGCCCACCAGAGACCCCCCCACCCTTCCAGATGCAGGATACCAAACACTCCCCCAAGTCTCCCCCCTCCCCCCTCTATCAGCGCAAAACATTCTTTTCTTAATTTCCCTTAACCCTTTGTTGCACACGTTTAGATAGATTGAGCAACTGCTTTTTATATTCCTAATCTTCATATCCACACTCAAAAAGAGACTTTAAGTAGCTATTGCACAACCTTCTTCAAACTCCTACTCCTCCTTTCCCCAATGCAATAACAATGCAGAGAAGTAACAATGAAAGCTCCTAGATTTGCAGTTACTTCCCTTCCACTGAGAGAGCAGTCACCTCTTCACTCGCTGCTGTTCCATTCCTGGATGTCTGCTTCTGCTATTACAGGTGCATATCCTTTGCCCATTTGAGGAAGTGATGTCAGAACCCCTGGTATAAAAGAAATCACAGACCAGGGGCAGGTGGGGTGAGGGGTTGGGGGTGGGACCAACCCAAGTCTTCCAGAAACAATCAGGTAGCTGAGACCCCTGGTCAGACCATTAGCACCCTTCCCCCACTATGCACTAACCTTTGCAGCTAGTGAAGCCAGCAAAAATGAATCACAGTTCTACTCAAAGCCCCAAAATAGGTTTGTTACCAAAAGAAAGAGGTCTCCAATTCAAACAGCTTCACCAACAACACATCAGAATAGGCTTGAAATTAGAAGATATAGGTCTCTGATTCAAAGAAACAGCCCCAGTTAAATTACTCCTGTAACCCCTAGATGGCGCTATCCCAGGGGCTACTACCCCTGCCTGATTTGCCACTAACAGGTTGAGGGGCCTGGATCCAATGGCGGGTGCCTCCACCCAGAGGTCAGGGTTTGCAATAGTTAAACTTACTTGGTCACAGCCCTCTGGGACACTGCAACCCCCCTTTCTTCCCACTAGTGGCCCACACAATATATCAGAATTACCTTCACAGTATACACTTACCCCCAGGGCTGGTTCAGGCACTGGGACCTCCTGTAAAATAAGATACAGTGCAACAATCACAGTACAATACTTTAACATAGACAAATACCTCAGGCAGTATAACTTTGCTGAAACAAGCAGCTCTGATTTATTTAGGGGGAATATAACAAGGACAGGGGGAAATCAGGTTAATTAGCTTATCACTTTACTCATCTACCTATGGCTCTGTGCACAGGCCTGTCCCTACCAGTTACTGTCCCTGGGTACCCAAGCCCTAGTGGCTAGTCCAAACCGTGGCAGCTGGTAGGGCCCTTTCCCACAGAGAAAAGAAAAATTAGTTTAAACAGTCAGCAGTACAGTGATTCCATTTGGATTCAATGTGGCAATTCAACAGGAGCGACCCTGAATTAGTACTCACGACCTCCAAACAAGATAGGGTCCTTCAGTGTCAGCAGGGCTACTCTTGAGCTCCACGAGACTCCTCACACATTTATATGGCAAACTGCAACAGGCAAAAGTTCTTTAATGGCAGCAGGATTCACTTGAGCTAACTAAGCCTCCTCACACATTTATATGGTGAACAGTAACAGGCAAAGTCCTTTAATGGCAGCAGGATTCACTTGAGGTACACAAGCCTCTTCACACATTTATATGGTAAAACAGAAAGTACTATACCAGGCAGGCTGCTTCTCTATCCCGATTGCTAATTACTGCACAATACCCGGAGAACACACAGCAGATTCAGTTCCTGACAGACCGAGTGCAATTCAGCAATTTCTCCAGTCTTCTACAGGGTGAGCCTGGTTTCTACTCTTCAGATATCCTTTGATTCTCTTCACAGGACGGATTCAGTCCTAACAAGCAGTTACTCAAGCTGCAGACTGGAACTCTGGGCCTATACATGTTTCCGACTAAAACTGCACACTGAAAAGCACAGGGCTCCTTCCTCTTCACTGCCAGAGCTCAACTGAAACTCCAACAGACAAAACCGGGCACTTCCTTTGAGTTCCTCCCAGTTCTTGACTGGATTGGCTGTCACTCACAATAGACTGCTCCTGTTGGTCCAAAAAGGCGCTGAAGTCTAAACTACATCTCCCAGAGTCACTGCCCATACAATCCTCTTGTGGCTGGCTCAGATTATGAGTCCAAGTTCTGATTCGTCCAAGGCACCATTTTAGAGCTAGCTTACCCCACACTGATTGGTCCAGTTCAGCAGTTCAAAACCAGAATGGGGAACTAGGCAGACACAGTTCTGACTGCAAAGAAAGCAGGTTAGACAAACTGTAATTTCATTATTACTCTAAATGGTTTCTGGCAAACAGTTACATCTTTCAGATAGGTTCCCTTTGCACTCCTAGTGACTGCAAAAATGGAGTGAATTGGCAGCTGCTCGAGTGGTACTCAATCAAAGAAACACACAGTCCCCCATACAAACTAATTATGTCTGCAAGCAGACAGTTCTTAAAGAGACAGTACCAGAGGTTCTAAAAACACTCACTGATAAATGGCTTAAACGCCAAACACCATTCAGGCTTGGAGCATTCAAGCAAGCTCCTGGAAGTCTTTTGGGAACCCCCATTTGCAGGGGGGTTACACTCCAAATAGGTTTTAAATCAGAAGAAACAGGCCTCTACAAATGCAACCTGCTACACAGTGAAACATCAAACAAATGAACCCACTTATAGCCACCAAAACAGTTTTCAAAATTCCAACAGCCCCAAAACAATACCCTGCTAGCCCCCTAGAAGTAGTAAGAAAGAAAAGAAATAACCTTCTAACAAGTAAAATCCACAAGAAACAATGTAAACACAGCAAGAAGCTACTGTACTGGACACAGAAATGTTAACCTTAAATTTACCCCAGTACATCAGCAGTGACTTCTTTGCAGCCTACTAGTCCCAACTGGAAGCTCTGTTTAGGTACCTCCTACTGCATCCTCTTCCTAATTCTTCTTTCTCACCTGTCCCCCAACCCCCAACCCTGAGAAGTAGAACTCCTTCTGATACTGCATTGTCCTTCTGTTAATACTGATGGGCGATGCTGAGTTCAATCCTGGCCCCTCTTGCCATCTTTCCCAGCCCTTGCTCCTCCCAAAGAGGCTGACAGTTGTCCCTCTGAATGCTTAGAGCCCACTGCTTCCTAAAATTGACCCCTTGGATACAACAAGCCTTAACCCTTGCAGGGCCATGGACTAATATATCAGTCCAGAACTCCAACACGTTCTAATTCTGGCATCAGTCTAAGGGTTAAATGATGTGATCTGCTCTCAAAACAGTTTTTTTCACATGGTCTTTAAGGCTAACATTTCTGCATCCAGCTATACAGTTTTTAGACAGGACCGGGATAAGGGGGCAGGGTTTCTAATTTCATGGCCATCAGCTTGAGGTTTGAGATTCTTCTTAACCTAATTTCATATGGGCTCTCCTTTCCATTCTCCCTCCCGGTTTTCATTGGTGAAGTACACTGCTGCCCTGGTGTGAAACTTGGTAGTCTTCTCAACATCCACTTCTCCTTTTCGTAGGTTCATAGATCATCTAGGCAAGAGTAGGCTTGAGCCTTTCAAGCTTGTCTGCCATATTAACAATTTACCCCAGTGATACTACCTCACAGTAAACATTTATCAAGATGATATTTAAAGCTATTCCGTGAATTGCTATCTACAATCTCATTAGATAAGTTATTCCAAGTTTCCACCACTATCTTAGAAAAACATCCCCTCTGCTTTTCTGTTTAAAGTGATTTCCCCTTAATTGCTTGTTATACCCTCTTGCTATTTTATCATGCTGCTTTAATTCTAGCTGTGCACATTGTAGTGCATCAGTAATATTCATGGCCTTCTACACTGTGATTAAATCACTGTGTGCCCTTCTCATTTATAGACTATACAACCCTAGTTCCTCCAGTCTTTCACTGTATGACATTCCCCACAACCCTTTATTTATTTATTTATTGATTTAAATATGTACTCCCTAGAAAACAGGAAGGAACAGGGGGATACAATAGACATTCAAGTACCTCACAGGAATAAAAAAGTACAGAAAGAGAGCATTTTCCAAAGGAAAAGATGTTCAAGGACAAGGGGTCAAAATATGAAGCTGGGGGGGGCAGCTCAGAGGAAATGTGGGGAAGTACTTCCTCACGGAGAGGGTGGTGGATGTTTGGAACAGCCTCCCAGAGGAAGTGGTAGGGGCTTGAATGGTCATGGGATTTAAGAATGCATGGAATAGACACAAGGAATCTTAGAAGCAAGAAGGGTGTGTTAGCCGGAGTCCAAGTAAGGTCTCTGGTGGAACTATAGGTAGGGAATTTAGGGCAGAGTAGATGGGCCCAGTGGTCCTTATCTGCTAACAACTTCTGTGTTTCTAGGTTTATCAATTTAGTGGTTTTGCCTCTATTTCATCTCCACCCTAGCAATGTCACCCATTATGTGGTGACCAAAAATGTACACAGTACTCAACATGTGTTCTCACCAAGGCTCTACATAGGTACAATTACCTCTCTGTCTTTACCAGTAATGTTTTTCCTAATGCATGATATTATTCTATTGCATTTCAAGACAGCCTCATTACATTGACATGATTGTTTCGGATTATTTGCTACCATCATTCCAAGGTCTTTCTCACTGTTAGATTCTCCCAGTTCAATATCACCCATGCTATACTTAAATCCTAAATTGCTTTCCCCAAAATGCATGACCACACACTTTTCCTGATTCAACTTTATTTTATTAGTAATGGATGAAGTGTATATTCTGTCAAAATCAGATAGGAATTTTGCTGCATTCCCCTTATTCTCCACCATATATTCCATTCTTCACATCATCTGTGAACTTGGATATCCATCCATCTTCTCCTGACTGTAGTTTATAAACATAAATGTTAAATAGGACTGATTACAATACTGAGACTCGAGGCATGCCATATGTTACCTTTACTTCATTTGAGTCTCATCCCTGCATCCTAACTACTTGTTTTTGATCTGTGAGCCAAGACTGTAGCCATTTAACTATTTTGATATTGATTTCAAATTTTAGTAATATTTCAATCAGTTCTGCATGAGGCACAGTGTTGAATGCTTTGTTCAAGTCAAGATAAACCACGTCCACTGGTTTCCCTCATCCAAAGACCAGGTCACCTTATCAAAAAAATCTACCAACTTTGTAAGGCATGACCTTCCCCTGGTGAAGCCATGTTGTCACATGTCTACCATGTTGGTTTCAGTTATTGTAATCTCTATTTTACCACTAATAAACCTTTCTAGTAACTTCCCTAGTAATGTTGTTAGGCTTACCCCACTCACAACCTGACAGTCAGTGCTGTGACCCCAGATGGCCAGCAGCACTGCCCTCCTCACACTGCCATGGCCACTGGCCATCTGACTGCTGCTGGGAGTGAGCCCCTATCTATAGGCAACATGCACCATGCAGCAATAGGACAGCCAGTGACTGTGGTGGTGTAAGGAGGGCAGTGCCACCGGCCATCCACAGTTATGGAACTGACTGTCATGTACTGGGTGGGGGGGTGCCTTGGTGGGTGGGTTCCACTGTACAGCAATGGTGTCACTGGGAGGGGGCAGGTCAGAGCTCTGGTGATGGGCAGACAGGCAGGCAGGGCTATTCAGGTATAAGCTGTGCAGACTGGGCACTGGTGGGGGGTGCACTGACTATGGGGGCTAGGGCCAGACGTGTGGGGTGTGCTAGGCAATGATGGTGTGTGGCAGTCCTTTGACATGGGGGTAGGGGCCAGGAGACTGTGCACACTGATCTGGTGTATGTGTCCACAATGGACATGCTGCACACATGGCTAGGCTGTCAGCTGTGTAGCCACCCCAGCCCTCCCCATCAGCCTTTTGGGCACAGGAGTGGCCCCGGTGGTTGAGTCCTGGTGCCACCACATCCAGCTGGTGTAGCCTGATGGGGCACTCAGTGTGCTATGACAGGGTCCCACTTAGCATAAGTGGCACCATCCTCTGCACCGCTGTGGCCAGCACTACGTGCCTTAGTGCATGGTGCATAGTGCTGGTATGCCCCCAGCCCACCCCAGTGCATTGTGGTCCATGGGCCCGGAGGATCAGGTGCATTGAGGCTGTGCACTTCCCATTCATGCATCCAGCACGGGGGGGCACATTGGGTAAGGAATGGTTATGAGCCCCAGATACACGGCACACAGCCACTCAGTGGGATCATGCATGGGGCCAATTTGTCCAGACCTGCCTCTAGAAAGCTTACTGAGCAAATTCAAGCCATACACCTCCTGTAGCAAACAGTATTATCAAACCCACCAGGCTTGACATATCCACAGACAATCACACAGTCATTGCTTACGTTCTCCCATCACATGCCTTTTGTATCTTGGAAATTGGTACACTCCCAGATGCACCTAATGAGCATCACTTGATCATCTCCATGCCATCCGTCTTCAGAAAATATGGCATACTTCCCAACTGGCTGTGAATTCCTTGATGTGTTGCTGCTGCTTTCAAGAGTTTTGAGCCATGATATAGAAATTATATTTTCTTAACAGTAATTCCAGTTGTGCATAGACTCCATTCATAGGCAGCTAGTTGGTATGAGTGGTCCTCCCCTGTTAGCAAGGACAGGTTGTAATTGTCTGAGAGAAGCCTTAGGACCCACCCCTTCCCAGACTCCTTCACATGAACCTTCTGTTCAAGTCTGTAGGAAAATACTGCTTAGAAAAAGGAAAACAAGAGTAAACATTAACCAACAACACACACTAACCATATGCAATACAGGACAGAATATACTATAGGGGATGTACAGCACTGACAACTGGGAGGCCCGGACTACCTATGGACAAAGCCTGATCACATCTAAAATTACCAGTAAGAAAATCAAATTATTCTCTGTGTGTGAGCTCTTACCAGCAGTCAAATTTTATGGGCCCTAATAAGCAGTTCATAAAATGGGAGGGTCAGTGGTGTGCAACCAAGGTCAGCATTCACCTGCCAAATGAAGCATTTGTGGAGCTGAGAACATCTAAGTGGTAATGCCTGAAGAATGTGTGGACAGAGCCCATGTACTGACCTTACAAATATCCTCCAGGAAAGCTGTTGCAAGCTTGGCATAGGAGGCTGCCAAATTCTATGATGAATGTGTTCTTATCACAAGGGGGAGGGACAGATGCTAGGAAGCATAAGCTAGTTTGAAAGCAGCACATAGCCATTTAACTAGGGTATGTTTGACTAGAGTAGCAAGCAAAAAAACAAAGCACCACAAAGTAAATGAAATCACACTAAAAGTACATCATCAGGAGGATCCTCCAGATGATGCACTTTTAGTGTGAAACCAGTTGAGGTGTTGGTGCTCCTGTACTACAGGAAGGCTCTATTTAACTTTTCAATTGATTAAATTAATTTCCTTTACCATGCGGTGCCTTGTTTTTTTGTTTGCTATTTGGACTCACTTGTGGCACGCGCTTGAGTGGAGCTGAGGACTTTCTTCGGTTGACTAGAGTAGACACTTTTTTTTCTTAAACCAAGAAGAACATGACATCTGTCAGTATGGTAGAACAGCTTAGTGCAACTGAGGTAAACTCTGAGGGCTCCATTAACATCCAGAGAATGGAGCCATTCCTCCTTGGTGTCCTGTAAGTATGGACAAGGGGAATGCAATACTATCTTCTGTTGCTTGTTAAAGATTGAGGCCATCCTAGGTAGGAAAAAAGGCACCATTCTGAGGACCACGCCATCCTTATGAAACACCAATAGAGCGCCTTGTGCAAAAGTGCCTGTATCTTGCTAATCCTCTCAGTCAAGCAAATGGCCACTAGGAAGAGAACCTTAAGTAATATTAGCCACATGGAAACTTCAGGAGGGGCTTGAGGGGGGAGTCAGAACTTCAAGGACTGCATTTAACTTCCAGGGTGGAGATACCTGTTGGTATCTGTGGCA
The DNA here is from genome assembly GCA_016271365.2 of Neoceratodus forsteri. Lineage (NCBI taxonomy): Eukaryota > Metazoa > Chordata > Ceratodontiformes > Ceratodontidae > Neoceratodus > Neoceratodus forsteri. Next base: position 934,628,367 of record CM057455.1, read on the forward strand.
GAGTTTGCAACAGGCTTTAAAGAAGCTGACAACATTTGAATAGGATGCCAGGGATTGCAACACCACATAATCTCTGCGAACAAAGATAGCCTCCATCTACACCTTGCAAGAGCTAACTGACAATCCTTTCTCTAGATCCTTCTGCAGAACTTCCAAGAAACTGGACAGAAAGGGAGCTGAGGGGCTGATCCCAGTGAGGTGCACCAGGAGTGGAACTTATACCAGACCCTTCAATAGGCCTCTTTGTAGACCCTTTTCTCGATTGCATCAAGGTGTGGATAACACTTACATTTTGTATCCTGCCCTCATAAATCTTATGAGCTCACAAGCAAGGGTCAGAGTTGAAACTTCTGAGGCTCTGGATGAGGTCTCAGACCCTGATGAAGGATCTGGCCTGCTTAGAAGTGGGACCAGTTTGCATGGTGCTGGATGTGGCAGTTCTGAGTGCCATGCTCTTCAAGGCCATTGGGGCAAAGATGAGCATTGAAAGTTCCCTTCACAGTTTTCATAGAACCATTGAAATCAATGACCATGATGGGAATGTATACAGAAGGGTGTCCTGGCATAACAATGAGAGGCAGTCTATCCCCAGTGATTGGCTGCTTCTGCATCTGCTGAAATATTTGTTTTTTTTTTAGTTGGACCTGATGGCTATGAGGTCCAGAATCAATATTTCCCAGTGACTGCAAATAAAGCGGAAAACTTCCTGGTTGAGTTTCCACTCCCCTAGAAGGTGTTGCTGTTGATATAGGCAGTCAGCATGACAGCTCAGTGTACCAGCCAGGAAAATTGCTGACAGGGAGAACTGGTTTATCTCCACTCAGTGAAGTAACTTGTATTCCTCCTCCATCATTGCTGTGCTCTTTTTGCTGCCTTGACATCTGATGTACGCTATGGTCACCACATTGTTTGACTGTACTAGGACATGCTGATTCCACAGTCTCTACCAGAATGTGAACATTGCCTTGAATACCACTATCACTCTCATTTCAAGAACACTGATTGGTAGTTTCCATTCCACTTGACTCCATTTCCTTGAGTTGATGTCATGCCATACCTAGCATCACTCTCCAGCCCATCAGGCTAGCATACTGTCCTGCACTCAGTGTTGTCTTTCTGCTATGTTAGCCTTTCCATACTGACAGCCTCTTTGCCAATTGTCTCGCACACAACAAGACTTTTTCTTTATAGACTACAAGTAATGCTGCTGCAGTGGGCTCCCCTTGACTGTTGGAGTCGGCTGCAGCAGTGTGACTCGAAATCACTAAAGAACAGGTTTAGTTCAGCATGCAACAATAGGAAAGTGCTGACAGTCTGGAAAAATTAGCATGGTAGAAAGCCAACAGTAAGCTCAGAACAGCATAACCATCTATAAATAAGCATTTGTTAATGCTAAATGTTTTCTTGAAGTGCAATAGAGCATTAAAAGGTAAATAAACAATATGCAATTTAAATCAACAATTTTTGGTGTTTTCTGCTCATTACTACTGGCATGCTGATAACATATTTGATGCTTAATACATTTGCATTCTGCATGCTGAGTGGTTATTTGAGCAATAAGGCATGATAGGGTGTGTGTGTTATTGTGAAATAACATAATGCTTAGGGTGGGTTAAAGAACAAGGCTGTAGTCTGAGTGCATTCAACACCAGAGAAGTGATGTTATTATACAACACACACCCTGAAGTGACTTATTGCTATAATACAATAACTCATCAGTAAAAAGAAAAAGATAAAGGAAAAAAAATGTTTTTGTGCATTTTTAAGGGTATTTATGTGTGTACAGTATGTGTATCTGTAGAAAAAAAGTCTGCAGTTTGTGTTTTCACCATTACATGGTGATGGTGCCTGAATGATACTGCCTGCCCAGATCCCAAATGTTTCTCTGCTTTCACTTTGCTGTTTAACTGGGTTCAGTTAGTCTGCAGGCATGTTATATATTGCCGCCCTCCCATCGGTTGTTTGCTTCAGGGTTGAAGATAGACTTATTTAAGTTTAAAAAAAAAAAAACTTAGTTTCAAAGAGTGTGGCCATTTCTTAGTGCAGTTGCCTGGCCACCCAGTGACTGTAGTGAGTGCAGCACTGCAGTGTGCATACACTGTCACAATCACAATTCTGAGAGGGGGATAGAAAAACCATTTTAGGATTTTTATTTGCTATGTGGGACCACTGTTTTACTGGTGTGTAGCAGAGGAGCACAGGGATGTGTGGCAGTGGATTGGGCTTCATGAGTTCTACTGGAGATATCTGGTCACATGATCAGCAGTTTTGGTCTCTGTAGGTCAGTGAAGCTGCTCAGTTTGTATAAAAAGGCTGATTTCACAAGCTGCAGTGTTGTATTTTCTACAAAAGTTAATAGTCACTTTATGGGAAAAAAAGATTTTTGGGGGCACTGTTACATGGTGGGAAGGAAAGATTTAACAGGGGCATGGATACCGACAGGTATGTGAGAAGTGATCGCTAACATGCTGTCTTCCGGTAATCAGGTCATGCGTGTGCCTGCTCTAGTTACTGTGATATTTCTGTCAGATAATATAACTATCTCTAGGGCAGTCAAGATGCTAGATTTATTCATTGCTATTGTATAATTTCACACTTTGTTTACAGCTTTCAAAGAGTAATTTCCAGACTGCTATTTGTAACGAGGGGAAACCACTAAAAGTTTGGAAAACACACAAATGGAGAGACTGTGAAGCTTGATGTTCATCTTCAAAGCCTGATGAGGATGTCTGTTAGCTGGTTAATGGGTGGAAAAACAGTGTGATTGGAGGGCTGCTTCCTTTGAACTACATAAAGTTTACACTGATAAAGCAAGCTAAGTGCTGTCATTGTCAGCCTTCTCAGTATTGGCTTTTAAGTAGCAAGACTCCTGCATTTCTACATCCATAGGCTAACAGGCCACACATCTCCACAGCCCCCTACACTGCCCAAGCACCAGAAATATGTTTGTTTTGCGCATGCGTGCAAGCAAACACAAAAAACTGGGACAGGCAATTTGTCAGAAAAAATGTTGAACACTGTTTAGGCCAGGACAAAGTGGCATGATGAACCACAAAATATTGCCTTGGAGTTTGGAGACAACAATGGAATTTGAATTAAATAAACACAGAGAATTTTGTTTAAATTACTTGGAGTGAGCCCAACCCTGTTTGCAATAAAATTGTTTGGAAGTGGAAGCCCTCTAAAAACAAGAGGCAGCATCTGAATTAGACTATGCAGTCTAATAGGATTGCCACATTTGGATGAGGCAAAAAACAGATACTAAACCACACCCTAAACTCCACCCCTAGCTCTACTCCTTTCCATTGCAGAGCATACATTGCTTTTCCTTCAAAGCCATTTGCTATGTCAGAGAAGACGGTAATAGAGCAGTAAAAGAGCCACACTCAAAGCAGCAGTTCAACAAAAATGTTAACATACTGTGGGCCAGATATTCAAAACTTTGCCCCAAGGCTAAATTAGCACTGCCTGGTGGGCAAACTTAGCACACAGCACAAAGCAAGCTATATTCAAATGGAAATAGCCCAGTGCAAAACCAGCTGAATATAGCAAGCAAATGAAGCAGGGCAAACAGGGCCAGGAGTGCAGGCCAAAAAATGTCCGGGAATAAGACAGCACTGAATATAGCAACAGGGAAGTGCACACTGCAACTGCAGATCATTAGGCTATGGAGCAAGCCAGTGTTGCAGGTGGAGAACATTTGTGAGAGAACATTGTGTGTGATTGCACAGAGATGTCTGACATCTACTGCAAACAACAATGTAAGCCACACACTGAAGAACTGAGTGTACTGTGCTGAAGTGATGTTTGCCCAGGGCTAATCCGATTGCACAATGCTAACACATTAGCCCAGTGCAAACTGGTTAGCTGGGGCTAACGGGAGCTATGTTCCCATGCAAATGAGTCTACTTAGGTAATCTGTGGGCAAACAGGAACATTTGCATCTCAATATGTGCTGCTTATCATACATTACCATGCAGTTTGCCTGGTACAACTGCATGGAGCACAAAGTTCCCCCTTTTGGTTGGAATGGAAGTACAGGCTGGATGCTGCAGGCCAAGGCATGCCCACAGCATCCCCTGCTGGGTGGAATAGAAGCACAGGAACTGTGTACTGGCAGGTACAAGCTGTGCATACAACATACCTATGTAGCACTGCAAGCAGTGCATAATATATATATATATATATATATATATATATATATATATATACACACAGTATATATATGTGTGTGTGTGTAAATCCGTAGCGATCTATAATTATTGACTGATACAGAGACACATGCATATATATATATATAGCTAGCTATACATATACACACACACTATCAGTGGCGACAGGTGACCTGGATGATGCCCCCACCCCACACCAACAGAGGCAGCCCACAGCAGGTGTGGGTGGAACACAAGTATGCATGGGCCAGGCATAAGGAAAACCTGCAGGGGAGTGGGGGATGTTTGCTGTAGGGTCACTGAGCTGTGCAGCCAGCCATCCAACATATAGGGACCTGGGCAGACAGGCTGGGCCAGGCAGTCCTTCTCAGCTGTCATGGTCCCTGTTCCCAGGTGTGTTGGTTCCACTCCCTGGTAGTCCAGTGGTCCCCCCACCCCCTCCAGCACATATCCTGACCCCCGTTTGAAATAATAATAACTCCCTTTCCCTGGTAGTCTAGTGGTTCCCCCACTCCCCAGCACATATCCCAACCCCTGTTAGTAATAAACACAACTCCATTTCCCTGGTAGTCTAGTGGTCCCCCCACCATCAGCACGGAGACCTCCTTCCTACCTCAGTCAGTGTCCAGCCATGGTGGTGAGAGGAGGCTGAGCCAGTCGCTGGCTCTGTTCTTGGAATCTATTTGGATGGGCGGGGTGTCACTGCCAGGTGGGGGGGCCACTAGACTACCAGGGAAACAGAGTTAGTTTTATTTCAAATAGCAGTCGGGATATGTGCTGGGGGTGGGGAACTACTAGACTACAAGGAAGTGGAGTTGTTTTTATTATTAACGGGGTCGGGATATGTGCTGAGGTTGGGGGGACCACTAGACTACCAGAGTAATGGAGTTGTTTTATTACTAGCAGGGGTCAGGATACATGCTGGGGGTGGGGGACCACTAGACTACCAGGGAAATGGAGTTATTATTATTTCTAATGGGGTCATGATACATGCTGGGGGTTGAGGGACCACTAAACCACCATGGATTTCAGTGATTTTCAGGGGTAGTGGGGGTTGGGGATCATGATGGTGGGGGAGGGTTGACACCGCTGCATTACCACCAGCTTTTTGCCAGTGGTATTTGGCACCACGCTACAGGTCACACTAATGCCTGTAGCACGGTGCTATTCCTTTGAAGTGAGCCAGCATTCAGGGCCCCTCCCCTCAATCCCTCCCTTGCATACATTATAATTTAGTGTCAGCGCTATAACCTAGTGCCAGCACTAAATGTCCTTTTCGATATAGCAGTTGGGCACAAATTTGGCGCTAGTCCAGTGCAACGGATTTGCGCCCCACGCTAACCTTTGAATATCTGGCCCTGAATCTGTTACATTTGCTTGTCTAGGTTCTCTCAGTTTATTTATTTAATTTATTTACTTCCTGACATTGTCTTAACAGGTAAACATACAGAGATAAAGGAAATCTCACTTACAGATGTGATCTGGGAGACAAGGGACATAGTATAAATAGTTTAAAAAGGTAACATACTAAACAAATTGTTTGCTTCCTGCAATGTGCTGTACAGTAGAAATATATTTTCTGAATCCAGTTCCTTTTCATGTCCACAGTATTATTTCAAAGCAAAAAGAAGTAATTATTCTTTTTTTCTTGAGGAAAAAAATAATGTAGAACATTTAACAGCTTAAATTCTGGTAGAGATGGAAGAGTTTACAAGGAATTGAAAGTGGACACTAACTGAATCTTTTGCTGTTACAAAAAGTAAAGTAAAACTTTTTGCCCAGCTTTGCTGCAGTGCGTTTTAGGATGCAGAGTGGTCTTAATGGTCTTACATTGCACTTCCCAAGTTGACTGTTTTTACAAAGAAAAGGCTATATTACCAATGGAACTTATTTGTAACCTGGACATGCAGCTGAAACAATGAATTATATGACAGAATATGTTTTAAGAGTATGTCAGCACACAAAATGGCTTACAAACCTGACTATCTCTTAGAAAAAAAATGGATAACCCAACTGGGACTTTGAAAACTGGATTATCGGGTAAAAAAACTGACAGGTGACAACCCTACTGGCTAACAGTAACCCGTAATAAGAGCAAGTGAAAATGGATGAGTCAATATGAGCAAGTAGTAATAGTGAATCCAAACTGAGTGACATGGACTAAACGCCGACTGGTTATAATAGCGATGTTGTAGAAGGGGTAGGCAAGGTAGGGGCTGAGGTAGTTATCTGTGTAGACAGTAAATTGTGATGGTAGAATCAAGCTGGCAATGAGGCTTAGATGGTAGGAGCACTGCCTGTGTGTGTGGCAGCCTCAGTTTCAGGATGGGCTGTGGGGTTTTTATTTATTTTTCTGGATAGAGTTTCTTTCTCCATTGTCAACCCCCCCCCCCAAGTTGGTTATTTAATTACTGGAGGGTGTGGGGGGCAAAGCCCCCCACAAGAGAGGTGCATGTGGCATAGCCCTCTGCATAAAAAGAAATAATAAATCACCCCCATAGAGACAGTAAGCGCTGATCAGTGTTTCTTACAGGTGCTATTATATTGGTTGCTGTTTTGCTTTTCAGCAATTTGTAGTCATCGTTGTTGTGGTCACTTTTATTATTTAGCTGTTATCACATGGAACCCTGGTGTGTGTGTGTGTGTGTGTGTGTGTGTGTGTGTGTGTGTGTGTGTCTGTGCATGTATGAGTATGTGTTTGTGTGTACTATATATACTGTATATATATATATATATATATATATATATATATATATATATATATTTTATTAAAAAAACGTTGTTAATGCATCCGTTATGGTTGAAGAGACAAAAGTAGGAAATGAGGCATTAGGGTTGACACCCTAACACCTCCCACCCACTCTACTACCCTACCCCCACCCTACACAGACCAACAGGTGATGGGGTGTGCCTTGTGGTCTTCGGTCCTAACTCTCATCACCATTCCATGTGTAAGAAAGTTGACATGGTACAGTATAGGAGAATGGGGTGAGAGTTAGACCAGATGACCCCAAGGCACACAAAATCATCTGTTGGTCTGTGGAGGGTGGGGTGGTAGGGTGGGAGTGGTGTTAGGGTGTCAACCCTAAGGCCTTATTTCCCTACTTTTATCACTTCAATCCAAACTGGTACATTAACAAAGTTTTTTGCAATAATTTCCTTACTTTTTGAGAAAGTGTAATTTTTCCCTTATATGGTTTTGGGAGCTCAGAGCTCTCTGGGCCCTGCGCTCCCATGGTATCAGTTTTAGGGCCCTGCACTCCCATCTATCCATAATTGCACAGACATTGTAATGAATGATCACCTCCCTAGGGCCTTGTGCTCCCAGTATCGTATAATGGATGGCCCAGCAGTCCAATTACTACATAATGGTATCCATATGTGGGAGTACAGGGCTCTCCAAACCCTGCACTCCCACCTACCTATAATTTTAGAGATTCAGAGCAGCCCTAGACACATTCCAAGAAAGCCTTGTGCTGCAAATTGTGCAATATCTCAGTAACCATAGCAAATTTGGAAAAAAATGCACTGCAGTTGTAATGATTGACTGGCAACCTGCATGCATGCACGCTTAGCGAAAAATCCATATCTCAAACTGTTTTTGCGATATAGGCACCTAAAGGTGCCGCATTCACCACAGTGTTACAATTTGGGAAATTTCTCATCTTCAGAATGCCATATCTATGTAACCGATTCAATTTTTTAGACTAAACTAGCATAAGTCATATCTATGAGACACCCCCTTTCTACTCTGCAAGTTTCAAGCCAAAAGTCCTAACCGTTTCTTTGCAGTGAAGTGGCAAAGAAACAGCAACCTTTAAAAATCCCTGTCTGAGAGCTGTCAAAATCCTTGTTTGTAAGCCAAACCCCTGTTCAAGAAATGTCAAAATCCCTGTTCAAAATTCAATCTTTGTTCGTGAGGTAGGGCCGTCTGGTCATCCCCTCATGAACAAGGATGTTAACAGCTCACTAACAGAGATTGGCTCATAAACAAGGATTTTGACACCTCACAAACAAGGATTTTGACAGCTCATGAATAGGGTTTTTAGGGCTATCTGGTCGTCCCCTCATGAACAGGGATTCTGATTGCTCACGAACAAGGATTTCTCATGAACAAGGATTTTGACAGCTCATGAACAGGGATTCTGAGAGCTCACAAACAGGGATTCCTTTTTAGAATCCCTGTTCGTGAGCTGTCAGAATCCCTGTTCATGAGCCGAATCCCTGTTCGTGAGGTGTCAAAATCCCTGTTCATGAGCCAATCCCTGCTCGCAAGATAGGGTCATCTGGTCATCCCCACATGAGCAAGGATTTTGACAGCTCATGAAGAGGGATTGGCTTGCGAACAGGGATTTTGACACCTCACCAACAAGGATCAGAAGTGAGTTGTGAACAGGGATTTTTGAATAAAAAAATGGCAATTGTTTGACTAAACTAAATGAACCAAAGCCAAGGATTTGAAGAGATCATCACCCTGAACAAAACCGATGCTTCAGTCTCCACAAAAGGCATCTGTGGGGCAAGTCACAACATTTTGTTTTTTGGAAAAATTGAAAACAAGATGGCAGCTTGCTAACATGGATTTTTTCATATGAACAAGGATTTAATGAATCCCTGTTTGTGAGCTGTCAAAATCCCTGTTTATGAGCCCAAATCCTTTTTCAAAGCTGTGCAGTTATCCAAAAAATTGAACTGACCATGATCAGAACTCAAACTTTTTAAATTAAATAACTTTAGAATGGATTCATATTTTTTCACCAAACCACAGCTGGCATGTTCTTTAGGGCAAGCTCTTTCTACCTTGAAAGTGCAGGCCAACATTCCAAATAGTGTGTCCACAATGTGATGAGGAAAAATCATCAAAAATGGACAAAAAAGCTACTTTGACACTTTTTACACTATGTGCTATGCAGAATCCACACATCTGATCAAAACAAAACTTTTGGCACATCAAGAGATCTATACCACCGAACTGCACATACCAACTTTTATGCAAATCTGTTAAACATTTGTAAAGTTATTAAAGTACAAAATTTAGGGTTTAACATTATACTGCTTACTCAACCCTAACTATAGTGGCATATATATTTATTTATAGAGAGAGAGAGAGAGAGAGGATGAATAAAAGATGGCAAAGTGTTAGAAGAGGAGGAATAATATTTGATATTGAGGAAGTTGAACAAGTTTGATAAAGTCATGAGCCCAAAGGGCAAGAGGCCTTTATGAGCTTCTTCAACCCCATGATGGTATTATTTCCTTACATACAGTACTCAGCTATTATTTATTTTATATAATGCAATGGGGTGGACACTAATTAGTCAGGTTGTAGTGTTTGCAGCATGTATCTCTTTAATTGGTATCACGTACTGTAGACCAGTTAATTGTGACATTGTAGTAGCAGTCATTCTATAGTAATTGGCATCATTTATAAACTATGATAGTGCAACTGTGCTGGTGTTTGAGTTTGCCATGGATCTGATGTTCCTGCATGTGTGTTTGTTGAGGGAGGGGCTTGCCTTTTTGGTGCGTGTTTCAATTTTGTATGCTGCCAGCTTGTTTGTTCATTTCTGTGCTTTGTTGGGGTTCTGGGATGTTTTTTGTCAGCACTGGTGGTGTCTGTGGGTTGCTGCTGCAGATTCTTGTACTTTTGTGCTGTATTTCTGTATTTATTGGTGGTTGTAGTGGTTTCAAATTAAATTTTCTGAGCTACTCCACTTGTGGTGTCTGTTTGACTTCTGGGTTGCTCTGTCCAATCTGTGGTGTTGGTTGTGATAAGTGTGACATCATCTTGTGCTCTGGTCAGCAGTTTTGTTCAGTAGGAGGGCTCATGATGCTTTTAATTACCAAAATATATGGAGATATCATAGAATCACAGAAGCTTGATGGCAGAAAAGGACCATACTGGCCCATTTAGTCTGCCCCTCTTTTTCTTCCTACACCTCCCCCTCCCTACCAGCCCTGACCCTCCCCCCGATAGTCCCATATTCTTGTCCCATGCCCTCTTTAATTTTTCCACTGATATACTGTAGCTCTTACCATTCTGTCTAGTAGTCTGTTCCAGAGCTCCACCACCCTATCCGTGAAGAAACACCCTCTCACATTGCCCCTGTATCTTTTTCCTTACAGTCTGAAGCTGTGCCCTCTAGTTTTGACCCACTCCTTCCTCTTAAGTAAACCCTCTTCTCCCACTTTATTGAGCCCCTTTACATATTTACATATTTAAAAGTTTCATTCATATGTTTTTATTTTTTTTATAATGGGCTTTGGGTACCATCCATGTATTAGATAGATAGCTAGATAGATAGATAGATAGATAGCTTTACATACATATGTTGTAAAAAAAAATGTGTTAATGCATCAGTTAGGGTTCAACTTAACACAACAAAAGTGAGGAAATGTGGCATTAGGGCTTCCAACCCTAACTCCCTACCTACCCTCCCAGCAGAAAAACAACAAGACCACACAAGCAACCACAGACAGCCATCATCAGGTAAGACAAACAACATACAACTGTTTCAAGATAACACAAATGCAGTAGCACTGATGTGCTACCTTCGTGGATTTGTATCTGTGACATACGCACCACAAAACATACTCACTCATTTGTCAGTTCGGAAAGAAATCCATAATACAATGCTCAAATCATAACACTGCTGTGTGCAGAAGCACAGGCCTCTGCAGCCATAGATACAAATCCATAATACCCAACTGACAATATTTTTTTTTTATCTGCAGAAGCACAGGCCCATATGATGCCAGCACTTCTGTTACCCCATGTACTCATGCATGCTATAAGACATAAACACACTTAATGGGTGTGTGCTTCTGCAGTTGCAGGTGTAAGACATAATTCAGTGACCTCTGGCTCCATAAGTGCAGGCACCACAAAATCCATGATACCAAATTTGCTGCAGTACTTGTGCCTGCAGAAGCACAGGCTCCTGGGGGGCCTTCGCCTCTTCAGCCACAGGTGTAAGACATACAAACCAACATCTTGCTCTAGAAGGTCAGTAAACTATGCGGCATGCAATTATTCAGCCAGAAGCAGTGTTGCAATATGGGAATCATGGTTTCAGCAGCAGAGCTAGAAACTGTTCAAGGGGGTAGTAGTTCTTTCAGTTACTCATCTGCATTTAGAAAACCATGCACTAGCAGATCATGCTATCTAGTGAGGTATAGGTACCTTGTACAGTGCATGAGTACCTCTGGATGCAGAGCCATAGGCCCCATGGAGCCTTCTGCAAGCAGAAGATGCATTTTGCACTTCTGAGGTCACATGTACTCATCCATAATGTACAACATACTCACACAGGTATGGCTGCATAAGCACAGCTGCAGATACAAATTCATGAAGGTTGCACATCTGCACATCAACACCTTCCAGGCCCTGTAATTCCATGTGGCAGCTGATGTCAAGGATTTGTGGGGCTCTCTGGTGGGTTTCAGATGTGCAGCACCCTCTGGGCTCTGCTGTTCCATGTGGCTATAGATACAAACATGCAGGGCAAATAGTTCATCTGTCTGCAGATGTGCAGGACCCTCTGGCAGCCAGTAATACAGAGCTGCAGGGTCCTATGGAAACAGAAGATTTCTCTTCATTATATGGTACATGAGCCCATGTGGACAACCCTACACTTTCCCTTCCCAGGCTGGGGGTAGTGGTGCCATAGTGCTGCATGACAGTGCCATTCCCCCCCCAGCCTTGGCCCATTCAGCTAGCTAAAAAAGCACACCACTGGACTCAGTTCACTGGCATGAGATCACAAAGCTACCCCTGGGGTAAAGGTTGGCACTACACACAACATTTTGTAATAATTTTTTTTTTTGAAATTTTTATCCCAAATTTGAAAGAACAGCCATTTTATGACTGCCTTATAAACATGATATGTGACATTCATAGAATAATGACAGAACTGTAACTTTGTGCCACAGGTGAAAAAACATGTTTCGACTAAGATTTGAAAAATTACACCTGTTACGTTTATGAGCTGGTGTGAACAATGGCAATGTTGAAAGTTTGGAATCTAAATAGTGAAAATTAGTGATGGTACAGTATGAGAGAAAGTTAAAGTATTTCAATGTTCACTCATAACTTGCTAATTTTGTCATATTTTTTACCCAGTTTTCAACATAGTCTTTTTATAACCTCAACTCGTGAACCATGTAAGTGAAAAATTTCAAATCCTGACCGAAATGTAATTTCACAAAATGATTTCAAAATCACCTTTTGGCATGGATTTGAAAAATTTCACTATGTTGTTCATGAGGTGGGGTCCTAAAAATGTGATGTTGAAAGTCTGGCAAAACATATTGAAAACCAGTGAAGTTACGGTATGAGAAAACACTGAAATATTTCAATGTTCACTCATGACTTGTTCATTTTACCACAAGTTTACACCAAATTTTCAGCATAGCCTTCTTATGACCCCACCTCAGGAACCTGGTAGGTTAAAGTTTTCAAATCCCCCCCCCAAAAAAAAATTGATTTTGTGCAGTGACTACAAAATCACGTTTCAGGAAGGATTTGAACATTTTCACCTAACTTTTCATGAGGTGGGGCCCCAAAAAAGGCCACATGACAAAGTTATGAATAAAAGTTCAAAGCCCATTGAAATACATTACACAGACATAGCTTGTTTTCTCATATTGCAGTCGCTGGTTGCAGTGGCAACATGTGTTTGTCACCGGAGAGCAGATCTATGCTGTGGGGCCTGTTCAGGTGAGTGAGGGTATGTGGGGAGGGTGGGTGGGTGCTGAGTGTTTGTGTATGGAGGGCATATCAGTGAGGGACCATTTTCTTCTTTACAGGTTTGAAAAAAAACTAAGACAAAGAGGGAATGTTTTCTTTTTTCAGGACTTAGTTAATACTGGATCCAACACTGGGGATTGAGCACCCCAATGGTAGCTTATACTGTACGGTGTCAGTGGAAGTGAGTACCCTGGTGTCACCAGCTAAGCACTGAAGTGCCTGCAACATGGAGGGAAGGGGTTTGGGAAACAGTACTGGGATGTGCACCAGGTCTGCTTAATATAAATTCAAATGGGAGGGCTGGCTGAGCTGGGAGGGGGAAGGAAATGAAAATTAAAAATAGATTTTGGGTGCCCAGAAAAGTATTTCTGGCCACTTGTTTTTTAAACAAATAAGTCCTGTTTTGCTAGGTCAGGTGTTTGCTTTTTAAAAAAATGCATAGTTTTTAATGTATTTACAAACAGGTCCTGTTTAGCTAGGTCAGGTGTTTTTTTTAAATACATTTATGTATTTTCAATGTGTTTTAGTTTTGAAAATAAAAAAAACAAGATGGCAGTTGTCATGATAACTATTTCTTTCTCACAGTGGATAAATCATGAATGATAAACTCTTACAATCAATGTTTTTTATTGTTCAAATCATAGGATTATCCAAAAATCCTACTGAGCATGCTAATAATCCTTATAACTCTGGAACCATCTATTATTTTTTCAGGAAACCTTAAAAAGGCACTACCTTGGCACAGGCCGCTTCTACCCTGTAAGTGTTGTGAAAAAGTTCTGTACCATCTAGGCCGTATGTGAAAGCAAAAGCAATAAACTATGTTAAGTACAAGAAAAAAGTAATTCACTATAAATTGATGTTCCATTTCTCGGAAAATGTGCAAGATGCCACTATAAAACTTTTCACATTTCGAGAACCTGGCAGTCAGATTACACATGCTAAGTTTTGGGCTATTTTGTCAAATGCCACCAAAGTTGTCAAGGTACAAAGCCTGAGGCTTAACTCTAAACACCTTACTCAATCATAACTATACTGGCACTGCTGCACCAGTATGTCAGGTACAAAGGAATCAGAGCAAGGCAGGGCAAGTACTATAATAAAGAAATCATGTGCACTATAGAACAGTGCACATTAGATTCAAGCAGTACAATAAACACGCATTTGTCAATGCCGAATATTGGCTTGCTGGCATTGGCATTGGTAGTGTAGAAGTTACAGAGCTGCATAATAGAAATGGCAGTGAAGTATTGAGCTAAAGCCAACCCCACCACCACCTTGCAGAGAGTGACAGGCATTGGGGTGTGCCTTTGGGTCATCAGGCATAACGGCCATGCCATTTCACCACACCCTACCCTGCAGACACTGACAAGTGTCACGGTGTGCCTTGGGGTCTTTGGACCTTATGCGCACCCCATTCCATCAGGAAATATGGTGAGATGGGTGCGGTATAGGAGAATGGGGTGAACTTTGGGGCTGAAGAGTCCAAGGCATACCTCGATGCCTCTCACTGGCTGCAGGATGTGGAATGGTATGAGCATTACAGGCAAGAATCCCAAATCACACCCCTGATGCCTGTCATTCTCTACAGGGTGGGGCGTTATGGTTGGAAACCCTAACACCTCAAGCATTCATTGGTATTTTCACTCCAAATTTTCAACATGGTTTTTTTGTGACCCCCACCTCATGAACAGTGGCAATATCAGTTTGTTAGCCAAAAGCTGCTTATGCACAGCAATTACAGCATTCAGCACCACAGGTGCAAAAACACATTCTGAACAGGATGTGAAAAATGACAGCTGTACTGTTCATGGGGAGGTGTAAAAAATGGCAATGTTGCAAATCTGCAGTAAAAATATTAAAAAAACTGGTGAAGTCACGAGCGGGCATAGAAACTGTGCAACGCACACCTGTAATGTAATTAGGTTGGGGATTTTTACAGCAGATGTCAACACAGGCATTTTGGGACCTTCCGATCATGAACAGTGTCACTGTGATTTTCTTTATCTGTCCCGAACAATGATTTCCCACAGCGACCATGCATCTCTGCGCTGAAAGTGAAAACACATTTAGGCCATGTTGTGAAAATGACAGCTGTACTGTTCATAAGGAAGTGTGGAAAAATGCCACTGGTGAAAATCTGGACTGAAAATATTACAAAGTCATGAACTTACGAGGGTGCGTGGAACTGCACAATGCTCACCGTAAACAGTCAATTTATGGGTTTTCATCATATTTTCAACATAGCCATTTTAAGACCTCTGCTCATGAACAGTGTCACTGTGATTTTCTTAATGTGTCCCATACACCGATTTCGCACACCGACTGTGCCATTATGCGCTACATGGGCGGAAACATGTTTTGGGCAAGATGTGAAAAATGACAGCTGTACTGCTCATAAGGAAATGTAATAAAATGGCAATGTTGAAAATCTGTAGTGAAAATATTGAAAATTATGGAACTTGACGAAAGGCATGAGGGAACTGCTTAACGCATACTCATAAAGAGTTATTTTAGTTTTTCATCTACCTTCAACATAGGCTTTTGAGAGCCCACCTTATGAACAGTGGCAGTGTTGTTTCATTACTCAGTCCCAAAATGTGATTTTGCACAGTGACTGCGAAATCACCCTTCGGGCCCAATTAACGCCATGACAGTGAAAGCATTCATGAGAAGGGGTCCCAAAAACCCAATGTTGAAAACTTGGTGCAAAAATTCCAAAAAATGGCTGAGATATGCAGCAAAGTTGAAAAAACCCTATCTATCCCATTATACAGCTTACGGGCATTTCCTCAGTTCATGGGTCGGCTTTGAAGAGTGCAGACGGTTCCCGGTCCACCAAGATAGTCGCTACAGAGTCCGGAGGTAAGTATGGGGGTGAGGGGTGGGGAGGTGGGTGCGCAGTGGGTGGGAGCGGGTGGGGGCAGAGACAGTGAGGGACTGTTTTAAGTTTCAGTTTTTTTTTAAATGACGACGTGATGTTTGCATGCTGGGGTGGCTCCCAGTGGGGCCCAAGGACAGCTGGTGGGGGGCATGGAGCCGGACGGGATTGGGCACCCCGCCAGCACATCAGCCTGCGCCGCACTGGGTGGCTCCAGCATGGCACCCTTGTACCGGGCGGCGGCCAGTGGAGCCGACGGGGATTGGGCACCCTGTCAGCTATACAATGTGCAGCCATGCTGGGTGAGCACCCAGTGTGGCATATGTAACTCTGCTTTGGGGCACGCAGCACAGCCGATGGGTGATTGGGCACCCCTCATTAGCTACACAGTGTGTGCGTAGGCGTATACGCAGTATGCGCATGCGTGTGGTGTAGGGGAGTTAACAGAGCAGGCGATATCTTATCGCTGCTCACTGAAGTGTAGCTCCCTTTCAACTGTACTCCACTGCATTTTGACTGCTGTCATAGACAGCTCCAGCAGGCATTGGAGAACTGTGGCCACGCCAGCAAACTCACTGACTGAATTGGAAGAGGGCTGCCACACCTCTGAAAACTCAGATGATGGCACTATGTTTCTTGCACATGCGTACAAGCAAACATAAAATGGGCAATAGTCAGCAGCAACTGAGCAATAACCATCACTTAGTGGAAGGCAAGAGAATAATCAATGCAGGGTTAGGTGCAGAAGCCGACATGAGAGGTGAGATTATAGAGTAGGGTATTTAGGGCAGAGTGAAATGAAGCAGAACAGTTGAGGATGAGGAGTTTAGACCAAATCTGGGAAACCTGTATGAGAACGTGGCCTGACAAGCAATGGATATAGCACAGGGCAGAGAGAAGAAGAATGGATCAGAGTTCTGGAAGAGATATGAGGAGGAAGAGGTGCAGAATAGTATTTAACTGAGATATGATGGGAGGTTTCCAAACCAGAAGCTCAACATAAAATAAGGGAGACTCAGTGGCAAAAACATTTACCCTCTAGAGAGGGGAGAGAGAGAGAGAGAAGTTCAAAGAAAACAGTGAGTGCAGGGAGGGTAGTGAAGGACAAAATGACAGAAGGAGTAAGAGAGGGGCTCCAACCTAGCTGAGGTAAAGTTTGAAGTGCCTCTATATAAAAAAAATCCCTGTTGTCCATTCTGGAGAGATCATCTGTACAATGATCTCGTGGTGGGAAGGGATTAGGATATACTGTAGGCTTTGTTCCTGTAAAGTGCATCATGTTTAAGGTGGAGTTTCTTGTGAATGGCATCAGTGTGGAAGTAGAAGTCAAGAAGTCAGTCCAACTGAACACTGAGATACACTACAACTTGCATTAAACTGTTACACCAGTGAATTGTTTATGACTTCTCAATGATTTGCATAAGTGTTGCTTGATCACGCACACTTCTTGCAAAAAATGTTGCCTAAGAGTTGCAAATCAGTTTTGCAGTGCATTAGAAAATGGGCAAAGTTCATTCTCAATTCTGACTGACTAAAACTGCCAATCAGCCAGACTGGTATGGGGCAACAGAGACCAGGAAATAACTAGTCTCCATTGCCTTATATTGTTCTAAAAATGAATGGGTACATAGAATGTTAAAAAGGCTATAACCGCCATATTTAGTGTCTAGCTTCACAAGTGAGAGAGACCCTCCCCCATCAACCAGACTTAGAGCCGCCAAAGTAAGATTACAGCAAGTGGCCACATAAATCTTTTTCTCTCTGCCAGCTTAAATAAAAATAATGTGTATCCTGGAAATATATTTCTCAGCTAGTTACTGATGATGTCCCACTCAGTGCCACTCCTGATGTCCCTCTAGGCTCCTCCACAAATGTCCTGATCACACACACCACATATTGCATAATTATCTACTATGCTGCTGAATGATTCCTTCTGTGGCACCATAACTCCCCCTCTTCATGCCACGCTGTAGCTCACTTGTCCTTTCCTATCTGTGTTAGCAGACATAGCAATCCTGCATTTCTCCATAATATGCCAACTTCTGCCCTGCTACCATATCTCATAGAGCTGTTAGCTCTCTCACGCCCCACTGCTCTAGCTAGCCGCCAGTTTAAAAAGAAATGAAAAATAAAGTAATAAAATAAAGCTAAAATGAACTTGCTATGGTGTGTCCTGATGTCCTAAGACTGTCTGTTCTTGCTGGCCAACCATGATTCACAACTGGGGGGGGGATGGACCAATATACCAAAAAAAATAAATGGATCATAGCCTACCTAGACTTTAGCAAGGCATTTGATACAGTCCCACACAAAAGATTAATATACAAGTTAGCCAGCCCGGGAGTGGGTCCCAAGATGGTAGCCCGGGTAAAGAATTGGCTGGAGAACAAGACACAGAGGGTAATAGTAAACGGAGTCCACTCTGAAGAAAGTGGGGTTACTAGTGGGGTACCACAGGGTTCAGTACTAGGACCGGTCCTCTTCAATGTCTTTATAAGTGACAATGCAGAGGGATTGGAAGGAAAAGTATGTCTGTTTGCAGACGACACAAAGATCTGCAACAGAGTTGATATACAAGGTGGGGTGGAAAGGATGAGAAGGGACATGGCAAGGTTGGAGGAATGGTCAAATGTATGGCAACTTAGATTCAATGCTAAGAAGTGCAAAGTAATGCACCTGGGAAACCAAAACCCAGGGGAAAGAGTACACAATGGGGGGGGGTGAGATACTAACAACAACAAACACAGAAATGGACCGGGGGTAGTCATATCAGATGACCTAAATGTGGGCAAGCAATGTGAGAGGGCAGTAAGGAGGGCTGAGGGGATACTGGGATGAGTAGGGACAGGCATCACCAGTAGAAAACAGGAAGTTGTTATGCCTCTGTACAGACAGCTGGTGAGACCCCATCTGGAGTACTGCATGCAGTTCTGGAGACCCTATCTCCATGAAGACATAAACAGGATGGAGGCAGTCCAGAAGGGGGCAACTAAAATGGTGCAGGGTCTGCACCGGAAGACATATGAAGAGAGAGACTTAAGGAGCTTAATATGTATAGCCTTGAGGAAAGGAGGGAGAGAGGGGACGTGATAGAAACTTTCAAGTACCTCAAGGGAATCAACAAAGTCCAAGAGAGTAGCATCTTTCAGAAAAAGAGGTGTGCAAGAACAAGGGGGCACAATTTGAAGATGGGGGGGCAGCTCAGAGGTAATGTAAGGAAGTATTTTTTTACAGAGAGGGTTGTGGATGAATGGAACGGCCTTCTGGAGGAGGTTGTGGAGTCAAAAACAGTGGTGCAATTCAAGCATGCATGGGACAGTCATAAGGCAATTCTAGGGGGTGGGGTAGGAAGAAGTAGGCTGTCGGTTAACTAGGATCTGCAGCTTATCCATTAGGTAGGGAAATGGGCAGACTGGGTGGGCCAAGCGGTCCTTATCTGTCGTCAAATTCTATGTTTCTATGTCTCTATAGCCTGTATGTCTTTGACTGTTGGAGGGTGGAGGCACTCAATCTTTCTTTAAGGTAACAAGTCAGATCTATGTGCGTGCATGTGCGTTTGTGTGTGTGTCTCTCTCTCTGTTGGGGGGGTAACCATGACAACCAGCTCTAAGGCTAATCTTTCTAAGACAGGCACAGGAACTATTTTATTACAAAACGTATTTTAAACTAATTTTTCTGACAATGTTTTTATCAAACAAATTTTTTTACAGTGCCCATTTTCTAAGTGCAATAATGCCCTCCAGGGTGGACAGTACTGTGCTATACCAGACATTCCAGGGGCTATAATGCCCTCTGCCTGCAGCATTGGGCCTTATTACAGCTCTGGGTGGTCCAATATAGCACAATACAGCCTGCCCTGTCAGGTATTTTTGCTTACTTTTGACTTCAAATACATTTCAGTTGGGTTGCAAAATCTATCCAGCATCAAGGAGACTGGGGTAAACTAGATAATAAAATGAACCACCCCAGAATCTCACAACTTTCAGAAGTGCACAAGCAGTGCAAACTTTGGGGAACTGTGCAGCTGCTAAGGCTTGGACATTGCTTCACATATGCATAACAAAGAAGCAGCATTCAGTACTCCAAATTTATTAACAAAATCACAACAGCTGTCTCACCAAGAACCCCTCAGTGAAGCAACTGTTGTGTAGTTTTGTTAATAAATTAATACGTAATACTGAACTTGGAGTACTGAGCAGTGTTTTTTTTTTTTATATGAAACTGGATATTTGTCTGCTTTGCATTTTCTTTACTATCATTAAGACTATTTTCTTGGCACTGAGGGTTACCTGGTTGACAATGAACTAAAGTTGGACATTTCTGAAGTCATGCTGCAGCAGCCATGTCACAGGGACCATATCTGCATGCATGTTGATGCTTGGAGACACAAGCAGTGGGGGTCATTGAAGACTGAAAACAGAATGAGTCCAGGGACAGAGTTCTGGGGTATATACTGTATAACTGATCCAATTTGGAGAGGGGGAGAGAAAGTCATAAATGAGGACAGCCTGAGACCCTATATGTTGCTAGAGCTGGGTGAAAGTAACAAATTCCAATTTTGCAGAAGTTTCATGGAATTTTGTGAAATTTTGAGACATTTTCCAAACTTCTGTAGCCGGCCATAGCTCAGTTAATATTACAGCTGGAGGTCAGATGTTTGGCATGTTTATTATATGGGTGGGGTCCTAAATGGATGCCAATTTGCATGACATGTAGATGAAAGGAAGGGAAGTTATAGGGATTCAAAATCTGGCAGTGTATTATTCATGTGAAAATGTCTGAAAATATTTCAATGCTTACAATGTAGCCACCTTTGGAACTAGATAATTGAAACTTTATATGCTTACTCGTTGAAAGAAACATCAAAACTGCTAAATAGAGAAGTTATTAGTTATGTAAATTGTGAGTTACTAGAGTTCAAAATTTCACAATTTGTTTGCTAAATCGTGGGAAAATTTTCAAAATATTTGGATGTGTGTAGCTCCACTGCTATTACAGATATACACTCAAGATTTGGCATATGTACCAAAGTAAATATGTCTTGGAATCTAATTAAGCTGGATAAATGTGGTTTGGTACATTAAAACTGATTGTGGATACTTTAAAAATTGTTATTTGGTAAATTGTGCTCAGAAATTAATGAACGTATAATAGGTAATGCCACTAGAATTCCTGTTGTGGAATTTAACTTTCACAAAGTACATATTACCACTGAATAACCTTACCTGCACTAGCATCATGGCCCTTCACTACCTCACCAGCACTCCTGCGAATGTGATGCCCAGCATCATGCCCTTATAGAAATATGTGTGTGCCTTATACGTGCACAATGCATGCCACATGCTTAACTGTGCAATGTTTGCATGTGGTTAACATACACAAAGTGAACCACATCTGAAAAGCACATCAGGTTCACATGCTGCAAGCTTGATATGAGCGCAGCAGTGAAGCTGGTGTGAACATCATTTAAAAACCACATCAGGTTCTCATGTTGCATTCTTGACATGCATGCAGCAGCTAATCTGGTGCAAATCTAATCTAAAAAAAAAACACATCAGTTTCTATTTCCCATACTAGTGCTAGCAATTAGAGCCATTAAAATACCATTTTCATTGATTTCTCATTAAAATTATGCAAACTCATTAATTATCACCATTAAATCTTTTTGCAAATTGTTTAATGGCCTTTTACTTTTGTCATTAAATTACCATTAATTTGTAAAGTATTGCTTGCTTACAGCATTAAATGCTTAAGATATGACCCCATTAATCTTTGCTGTCTGTAGTCAGCCAACACCCCCCATTCCAGATGTGCAAAGAAGGGCCTCTGTGTTGTGAAGCCTGACATTTTTGTTTTGGGATATGCAAATCCCCTTATGCATATTTAGCGTTCCATATGTGTTTCTCCATTACTGTTATGGTTCACTTACTTTCACTTTGTCATTCAGTATGGAGCATAAACACTATGGCCATGCTCAGCACTCTTTGTGCTGAGTAGGACACTGGAAGCATGTACCATACCTCACTTTTTGTCACTGAAATGAGGGACATGGACACTAAGTGACACTAATCGTCTTAAGGGGGGACACATCCTGAAACATGGAGATACCTTGAACCAAAGTGGAAACCATTGTATATACTGTACTTGTACAAATATTAGTGCCTAAAAATTAATTTCTGTCATAAAGCAGGGGCACCATTTTGGTAGGGCAGATGGGGCAATTGCTCCTCCCTGCATTTGTGCCTAGATTGTTCTTATGTTGTTACAATAATGGCATTAAATTTGGACTTAATCTTTTGCACAGTAAGTGCCCTCCTGGCATGTGTGTGCTCATGCTGTGGGTGTGCTCCTGACTTGACCGTGTCTGTATTGTGTTGTCCACTCTCTCCACCTATTAGCGTGTGTGAGTCTTGCGCGTGCGACACTGTCTTTCCCACCTCAGAGTAGACATGCTACACACTACAACTCGGATGAGTCAGTGAACACTGATCTCTCGATAGCAGCATTACAATTGGATATTTTTGTTGGTCTACTCTTCGTGAGTCTCCATCTCCCTCAGTGGTTGAAGGGGCAGAGGGTGAGCTAGGACCTAGCTCAATGACTAGGCTACCTACCTACCTACCCACACTACTAGGCTCACCTCACAATAAAAACAGCATGGGCCCCTCACAGCAGCAAGCTTGGCCTATCAGCAAAGGCAACGGTGTTGTGGATAGCCTTTGCAGGTCAGTGCAGTGCAGAAGTAGCCACAGCATCAGTCAAGCAAGAAGCAAGCAGCACAGGTTGGGTGGGTTCAGTCAGTGAGGTGACTCGGTTGTGGATCACAGTGGAGATCCAGGATGGTGAGTTTCAGCATCCAGCTTATGGCAGAAGGATGGAGGAGGAGTGGGCTGAAAACTAGGCTGGTGGCACACTAGGCCAGACTGCAGGTTCTGGCCAGATGGCCAGGTAAGAAAAAGTAATTTTTTTTTATAGGGGATTAGGGAATGACTGAAATAATGATGTGTTTTTCATGTTCCTGGATCTTTAGGCAGCTTCATGACCCATATGCGATGGATATTGAATGGAATGGAGTCCGAGAGAGAGAGAGAGATTTGGGACATTTTTTTTTTTTTTTTTTTTTTGAGTGAGGGGTTCAGAACTTAAGCCAGAAAAAAAAATGGTTAGTAACTGGGTGGGTTTAAGCTGCAATCTGATGCACTGGTCCAGGGCACAGACTTGGAGTCTGTGTGAGAGAATGATAAAATGTGCTAAATGTGTAAATCAAAAAATCCTGAGTGATGATGAGACTGGTTGACTGAGTGAAGTAAAAAGAGACAGCTGAGTGAGCAGTGAGAGAGACTTGAGAGTTAGTGTGGTGGTTGAAGCCTGAAAGTCAAGTAATTACAATTTGTTAATGTTTTGTGATATTTATACCTGAAATGAAGGCTACAAGCAAGTGTGTGGTGTGCCTTAACCCAATAATTAATTTATTTATTTTATTTATTTATTTATGAGTTTTACCAGGAAGGCATACTGAGCAACATGCTCAATTCCAGGTGTGACCTGGGGGCCGAGACCCAATACATAACATGAAATTAATACATAAATAGTACAAAATGAAAAAACAAAGCTTACACCTTAAAACATTTGGGAGAAATTACAGACAGGGGAAGAATACGTACAGTGTAAAGAATTGGAGGGTAGTGTACTTTTCAATACATTTAGGTTATAACAACATGATTGTAAAATTGTTAATTGAAACAGGAGCAGCTGGAGGAGAAGTGTGCTCTGAGTAGTCGGTTGCGATGGTAGGGGTTTGGTGCATGTCTTATGGGAGGCAGGTAAGACGTTCCAGATCTGTGGGATTTGGTAGTTAAAAGCAGCCTGGCCTTTAGTTGTCGCGCATAAACTGGATGTGTGTCATGTGGTACTCTGAGAGTACGCAGGTGGAGGTTGTTGGAGAGGGTAGAGGACAGGTAGGGGGGAAGGGAGAGGGACCAATATTTGGCTGCGAACCTAGCATAGTTAGTTAGTCTGCGATCATGGAGGGACGGCAGGGTTAAAAAGCTGTAGAGGTTGCAATGGTTTTTAGATTGTGGGCAGTCGAGGATGAAATGACAGAAAGAGTGGAACAGGGTGTCTAGGCTGGCCAGGGCGGACGTGGGGGTGATGGTGTATACTATATCGCCATTGTCGAGTATGGGAAGAATCATTTTTTGGACAATGGCGTGCCTTGTCTGTGTGAGGAGGCTGCTTTTGTTTCGCTATAGTGCACCAAGTTTTGGGAGCAGCCTCTTGTGTAAGGAGTCGATGTGAGAGGTGAAATCTTGGTGTTGGTCTAGCCAGACACCTATATTTCTGAAGCTAGTGCAAGTCTCCTGAGGAGTCCCGTCCAAGGTTTTGAAAGGGGGGCAGGGGGCTTGGTGGGAGAGTCTTTGTTGGGAGCCAAATGTTAGTGATACTTTTTCTTAGAGTTTAGAAATAACTGGCTTGACCTGAACCAGTTCTGGATAGCGTAGAAATCTTCCTGAAGGAGGGTTGCTACGCTGCATGTTGTAGGACCAGAGGCACATAGGACAGTGTCATCCACACATATCTGGACGGATGAGAGGGAGCATGCTGATGGGAGGTCGTTAAGAAAGATGGAAGAGTACAAGACCTAGGACAGATCCTTGGGGGACACCGGCAGTGACTGGCAAGGGGTTTGAGGTGTGTGAGGCTAGTTTGACTGTTTGTTTCCTGCCCACTAGGTAGTCATGGAACCATTCAGTTGCTGGTTTAGAGAGCCCTGCATCTGTGAGTTTGGGGAGGAGTAGGGAGTGGGAGATGGTATCAAAAGCCTTGGCTAGGTCAATAAAGATGGCCAAGGTGATGTTTCCATTGTCCATGCTCGTGAGAATGTCACCAGTGACACATAGCAGGGATTTGATGGTTGAGTGGGATTTTCGGAAGCCCAATTGGAAAGGTGTGAAAAAGGAAGAGGCATCCAGGTAAGGAGTGAGTTGGGACAGGACCAGTCGTTCCTGTAATTTGGCCAGGATAGGGAGTAGGGAGATGGGTCTATAATTGCCTGGGGAGGTAGGGTCTCCACCTTTTGGCAGAGGTATAACAGTGGCCAGCTTCCAGGCCATAGGTAGCTTGCCCAAAGAGGAGGACAGGTTGAAAAGGGTGACTAGAGGGGCGGCTATGGCTGGGGTGGATAGGAAGAGCATCTTTACGTCCAGGGATGTTGGGCATTTGCCATTGTTTGGGTTCATGGCCCATAAGGACTGGAAGACTTCTGCTTGGGATACTGGGCGGAATGAGAACGGTAGGACTGGGGGGGCAGTTTGAGCGGGGCATGTGCAGTGGGGGATGACTGGGGGTGAATATACGGGAGGGAGGACAGGAGCTTGTCTGCACAGCTGGAGAAGTGGGTGTTAAAGGTTTCAGCTATGCAGATGGGGTCGGAGATGAAGAAGCCCTGGGCTGATATTGTAGGGGGTGGGGTTGAGTGGGGGGGGGGAGAGCAGGGATTTGAGTGATTTCCAGAAATCAGTTGGGTGATTTATGTTTTTGCTAAAAGCTGATAGGAAGTAATTCTTTTTGGCTTGGCGGATGCTGTTTGTGCATGCATTTCAGAGGGATCTATATGTAGTGAGGGACACATGTGTGCCCAATTTCTTGTGGGCTTTCCAGGCGTGGTCCCTGGAGTGGCATTTTCTGATTATGTCTGCCGTGATCCAGGGGAGATGTGCGCCTCTAACTCTTTTCGTACATAGGGGGGCATGTTTATCCCAGACTTTAAGGAAACTGATTTTGAATGCCTCAAAAGCTGTGTCAATGGAGGATGCCTCGGTGATAAAAGACCAGTTTACGCATCCTAAGTCTGACAGGAGAGATGCTAAGTTATGGGAGTTATAGGACCTGGTGTGCAGTGTCTTGGGGGGGCAGTGGGGCAATGCACCTTCCTGATCATGAAAATCATGTGATGATCGCTTATGGAATTGGGTAGCAGGCCTGCACTTAGAATCCTGTGGGGGTGGGAGGTGAGAGCCCAGTCCAGTAAGGAGTGGTTTTGTGTCTTGTAATTTAGTCTGGTGGGATCGGCAATGAGTTGAGTGAGGTTCAGGGCCTTAACTTTGGTCTTTAGGTGGGCTTTATCAGGACCTAGCCAGTTTGTGTTAAAATCACCGGTGGCATGGAGCTCACCCCCAACAGCTAGGGACTGTAAGGTGATCAGGTGGGAAAGGATGTCCTCGGGTGGTGTGCAGGGGGGGCAGTACGAGCCTACCATGTATA
The DNA here is from genome assembly GCA_016271365.2 of Neoceratodus forsteri. Taxonomy (NCBI): domain Eukaryota; kingdom Metazoa; phylum Chordata; order Ceratodontiformes; family Ceratodontidae; genus Neoceratodus; species Neoceratodus forsteri. Next base: position 934,654,432 of record CM057455.1, read on the forward strand.
TGGGGGTGGAACTATGGAGTGAGAGTTTGATAAGTGTAGAGACTATGTTTCCAGGGAGTGAGGGGATGTCCACTATTGTGAACTGATGACTATTGGCAATGTACATAGCCATGCCACCGCCTCTCTTTTTGCCTGGCCGGTCATGCCTGATTATTGTGTACCCAGGTATGGATACTTCCACATCAGTATGATGAGGTTTTAGACAAGTTTCGGAAATGACTAGGATGTCAGGGCACTGGATTAAAGCAATTGGTTGCAGCAGAGAGATTTTAGATAATAAGCTGCAGGTGTTTAGGTGCAGGATACAGAGGCCTTTGGGGAAAGAGAAGGGGGAGTGGGTATTTGTATTTGTGGGCTTTGGGCCGGGGTTTGCCTCTATGTCCCCTGACAGGAGCAGGAGTAGTGAGATGAGATGCTTTATTTTTGTCCTAGGAGGGTTTGTGCAGGATGTGGTGGTATGAGAGGCAGGGAAAATAGGGGGGTAGTGGTGGGCTGGGGTGTGTAAAGCTGAGAGCCCCAGATGAAAGGAAGGTGGTAGGATAGTGGCAGTAATGTGTCCATAATGGTTCTGAGCCAAGTCTTGAGTAGGCGTATGTGAGTCGGCAGCATAGCAAGGCTGTGGGGTTAGCCGTGGGGGCAGGGACAGCAGGGGTTCACTGTTTGGAAGGACGGCAGGGGGCAAGGATGGTAGACTGACAAGTGAGAGGAGAATAAGAGATGTAGGCAACAGCATCCTGGACTGATTTGTAATTAGGTGGCCGAAGATTTGGTTTGATGCCCTCTGGTGGCAGCAGCTGATAAGCTGCAAATGGAGAAATAGGCTGATAAGTTTTGGAGAGTCATGTGACATCAACCTATAGAAGGAGGAGCTCACCAAGGGCGGTGGTGGGGGTGGGGGGAGCCGGCACACAGCGCCGGTGGGGCAGAAGCATACAGGCACTGGGAAGCACTGTGCTGGCTTGTGAAGGCAGCAGACTGTTCAAAAATGGCGCCAGAACTGCACTCAGCTTCCAATTTGCTTCTGTAAATCGTGTGCATACCTGGGTGCTTCGGGGGGGGGGTCCTTTCTCGAGAGCTACAGCGGAGGGCTGGCTTCTGTCCAGGGGACCTCACTAGCCTTAATCCCGGCGTCTGCGGAGAGAAAGAGGGTTTTATAATCAGTGCAGTGGGAGGATTAACTATGCTTGTGAGCTAAGTAATCCATGCAATTGCTCCAGGAGTTTCCAGCACTATAATGGTGTTTTTGAATTATGTCTGTGTGGATCCTTTTTTTGAAACTGCTTGGGCTAGTGGCTGTGGGGGCTGGGGGCCCAGTAGACCACGTGGGAGAGACCCTCTGCGATTTGGCCTTATGGAGCCAGTAGCTACATGGAATCCCCGTAATGCTCTGTGGAGCTTTTGTAGAAAAATTACTGTGCTAGAATTAATTTCAATCCTTTAGTTTCAGTCTCAGAAGTGAGCCTTCCTTCTGGAGAGGCTTCTGCATATGTGCAGGGTGATTTTAGGAGTTAGTGGTCGAGGGTAGGAGGCAGCAGCAAGGCACGGCCTGCCTGGGAGCGAGTGCTGCTTTTGGGGCCAGAAATTGTGTGTTTGGGCAGTTTTTCCTTGGAGCAGGTAAAGTAATTGTTAGCAAGAATGGCTGCAATAACGCTTTCCCTTATGGGGTTGTAATGCAGAAAGCAGGTTACCTAAGCAGGGACGTTACGGAGCAATGCAGGGTCAGGGTATAAGTAGTGCTACAGGTTCCAACTGGCAATTTCAGGGTAAAGCATTAACTACTGCTGCAGAATTCTGACTGGTAAAAATGCAGGGAAAACTTATAAACTACTGTAGTTTCCGATTCCTTAAGACTCTGTCACCACATACAAAATTACAGCAATTTGGCATTGATTAACAGTAGACATGGAGAGCATGGGATTTAAAATGCAGTTTGTAGCTTAACTAAAGTTATGGCTTCTCATTGCTTCAGAGTAAATTAAAGGCATATAATTATTAACAGTAGACAAAGAGAGCAGCAGATATAAAACGCAGTTCGTAGTTTAACTAACAGGCATACAAGGACAACACAGTGAATAAACAGAGTCTTAAAGCACCAATGCTAAGGTGCATCGACAGAGGAGTACAGCTGGCAAAATTATTAGTAAATAAACTATCAGCACTTGTATGCTAACAGTAAATGCACACAGGCACTGAGAAGCACTGTGTTGGCTTGTGAAGGCAGCAGACTGTTCAAAAATGGCGCCAGAACTGCGCTCAGCTTCTGATTTGCTTCTGTAAATCGTGTGCATACCTGGGTGCTTCGGGGGGGGGTCCTTTCTCGAGAGCTGCAAGGGAGGGCTGGCTTCTGTCCAGGGGCCCTCACAACCCTTAATCCCAGTGTCTGCAGAGAGAAAGAGGGTTTTATAATCAGTGCAGTGGGAGGAGTAACTATGCCTGCGAGGTAAGTAACCCGTGTAATTTGTCCAGGAGTTTCCAGCACTATAATGGTGTTTTTGAATTATGTCTGTGTGGATTCTTTGTTTGAAACTGCTTGGGCTAGTGGCTGTGGGGACTGGGGGCCCAGTAGACCGCGTGGGAGAGACCCTCTGAGACTTGGCCTTATGGAGCCAGTAGCTACGTGGAATCCCCGTAACGCTCTGTGTGGAGCTTTTGTAGAAAAATTACTGTGCTAAAATTGGTTTCAGTCCCTTAGTTTCAGTCCCAGAAGTTACCTTCCTTCTGGAAAGGCTTCTGCGTATGTGCAGGGTGGTTTTGGGAGTTAATGGTCGAGGGTAGGAGGCAGCAGCAAGGCACGGCCTGCCTGGGAGCGAGTGCTGCTTTTGGGGCCTGAAATTGTGCGTTTGGGCAGTTTTCCCTTGGAGCAGGTAAAGTAATTGCTAGCAAGAATGGCTGCAGTAATGCTTTCCCTTATGGGGTTGTAATGCAGAAAGCAGGTTACATAAGCAGGGACGTTACGGAGCAATGCAGGGTCAGGGTATAAGTAGTGCTACAGGTTCCAACTGGCAATTTCAGGGTAAAGCATTAACTACTGCTGCAGAATTCCAACTGGTAAAAATGCAGGGAAAACTTATAAACTACTGCAGTTTCCAATTCCTTAGGACTCTAGCACCACATACAAAATGACAGCAATTTGGCATTGATTAACAGTAGACATGGAGAGCATGGGATTTAAAACGCAGTTTGTAGTTTAACAAAATGTATGGCTTCTCATTGCTTCAGAGTAAATTAAAGGCATATAATTATTAAAAGTAGACAAAGAGAGCAGCAGATATAAAACGCAGTTCGTAGTTTAACTAACAGGCATACAAGGACAACACAGTGAATAAGCAGAGTATTAAAGCACCAATGCTAAGGTGCTTCGACAGAAGAGTACAGCTGGCAAAATTATTAGTAAATAAACTATCAGCACTTGTATGCCAACAGTAAATGCACACAGGCACTGGGAAGCACTGTGTTGGCTTGTGAAGGCAGCAGACTGTTCAAAAATGGCGCCAGAACTGCGCTCAGCTTCCGATTTGCATCTGTAAATCGTGTGCATACCTGGGTGCTTTGGGGGGGGTCCTTTCTCGAGAGCTGCAGGGGAGGGCTGGCTTCTATACAGGGGACCTCACGACCCTTAATCCCGGCGTCTTCGGAGAGAAAGAGGGTTTTATAATCAGTGCAGTGGGAGGATTAACTATGCTTGTGAGGTAAGTAATCCGTGCAATTGGTCCAGGAGTTTCCAGCACTATAATGGAGTTTTTGAAATATGTCTGCTTGGATCCTTTTTTTGAAACTTCTTGGGCTAGTGGCTGTGGGGGCTGGGAGCCCAGTAGATCACGTGGGAGAGACCCTCTGCGATTTGACCTTATGGAGTCAGTAGCTACGTGGAATCCCCGTAACGCTCTGTGTGGAGCTTTTGTAGAAAAGTTACTGTGCTAGAATTAGTTTCAATCCCTTAGTTTCAGTCCCAGAAGTTGCTTTCCTTCTGGAGAGGCTTCTGTGTATGTGCAGGGTGGTTTTGGGAGTTAATGGTCGAGGGTAGGAGGCAGCAGCAAGGCACGGCCTGTCTGGGAGCGAGTGCTGCTTTTGGGGCCAGAAATTGTGTGTTTGGGCAGTTTTCCCTTGAAGCAGGTAAAGTAATTGCTAGCAAGAAAGGCTACAGTAACGCTTTCCCTTATGGGGCTGTAATGCAGAAAGCAGGTTACATAAGCAGGGACGTTACGGAGCAATGTTGGGTCAGGTTATAAGTAGTGCTACAGGTTCCAACTGGCAATTTCAGGGTAAAGCATTAACTATTGCTGCAGAATTCCGACTGGTAAAAATGCAGGGAAAACTTATAAATCACTGCAGTTTCCAATTCCTTAAGACTCTAGCACCACATACAAAATTACAGCAATTTGGCATTGATTAACAGTAGACATGGAGAGCATGGGATTTAAAACGCAGTTTGTAGCTTAACTAAAGTTATGGCTTCTCGTTGCTTCAGAGTAAATTAAAGGCATATAATTATTAACAGTAGACAAAGAGAGCAGCAGATATAAAACGCAGGTCGTAGTTTAACTAACAGGCATACAAGGACAACACGGTGAATAAGCAGAGTCTTAAAGTACCAGTGCTAAGGTGCATTGACAGAGGAGTACAGCTGGCAAAATTATTAGTAAATAAACTATCAGCATTTGTATGCCTACAGTAAATGCACACAGGCACTAGGAAGCACTCTTGCTGTCTTGTGAAGGCAGCAGACTGTTCAAAAATGGCGCCAGAACTGCTCTCAGCTTCCGATTTGCTTCTGTAAATCATGTGCATACCTGGGTGCTTCGGGGGGGGGTCCTTTCTCATGAGCTGCAGGGGAGGGCTGGCTTCTGTCCAGGGGCGCTCACAACCCTTATTCCCGTAATAATAAAAGGTTGCTGTTGTTTTTAGTGGAACGGGCTGGGAAGGCTCTCCCAGTCTGCAGAGCTGAACATTCAAGATGGAATCAGCTCTCACATTCAGGCAGGCAGGTGGCTGCTGTATCTGCTTGGACATGTACACACACAGTGCTTGTGTGAAGGAGCAGAGGTTCTTGTCAGGTGGTTACAGTTACAGTCTCAGATTTTGTCACTTGGTAGACAGATGAATCTTACACATTTAAATTTTTCCTGTTTTGCATACCATTTTCAATCACAAAAAATAAGTTTTACCTTTTAGAGATGTTCCAGATGTTCCAGAGCTTGCCTTCTAGGGACTAACTGGTGCCTGGCCTCCACTGGCTATTGGCGCTCCCCCTGCCATAAAGTCTATATTTACATGATCTCCTCTGTGCGAGCAGCATGATTTCCATGAGGGATGGATGAGGGACAGAGCAGTTTTCAGGTGTAAATTGGGGGATGTCTCTCGCAATAAGAGACAGTTGAGAGGTATGGTATGTACAGACTATTGGAGCCCCACTATAGTCTGGCATGTGCCCCCCGCCCAGAGCTGATCTCCACACCCCGCACTCAGGCACATTAAGACATAGGGGAAGGAGAGTGCAGGGTGTGTCCTATTGAATGAATGGGGTATTTTTATTATTTATACATTATGACGGTGGTGAATTGAGATTAATGAAGCCACCTTGACTAACAAGGGCCTTGATAGTAGAACAGTGGCCATCATTAATCTCCAACTCGCCATCATAATGTATAAAATAATAATAAAAAATAACCTACAGGAAGGCAAATTGCACACAGGAGAGCAACAGGGGATGCTGGACAAGGTAGCAAACCAAAAGTCAGTAGTAGAAATAATCCAGCACACCAGGATATGCTTGCAAAAGTTTTCACCAGCATTTTTTCCCTCTCATGTTCCCTGGTGGGAATGGTGCCTTTCAGCCTCGCACAGCCACAGCTTCCTGTGTAGCAGAAGCAAGCTCCCTGGCCTAGCCACAGGGATCACTGTGTCAGTGGAACTCATCACCAACCCTCACTGATCAAGATGAGCTGCTGAGTGGCAGCTGTCTTGGCCATGGCCTGCCATATGATGTGATTTCCTGGGCTTGCCTCTGAACCTGGATCATTAGCATGGCAACATAATGCTTTGCTGCTGGGCCATGGGGGTGGCCTCAATGTCTAATATTTAGTTTCAATAAGCCTAAAAAATCTGGCGATATTCTGTTCTCTAGTTTTAAAGTTATAGGGGCTTACAATTCTGAAGTTTAGGTAATTATGAAACGTAATTTTAAAGTGTTCAACTATTTGGAAGCTTATAATGTAGTCACCTTTAAAGATAGAGATCTGAAACTTGGCACACATCTGTACAGACCTTGGTAAGTTGTTATACCAAATTTGGTGTAATTTAGACAAATACATTTAGTTTACATAATTGTGAAATGTAATTTTAAAATTTCCAAATGTCTGGAGGTTTATATTCAGTCACCATTAAAGACAGAATCCTAAAACATGGTACACATCTGTATGGAACTTGGCAAAGCTATCATACCAGTCATACCAACCACAGAGTAATTTGGACAAATAATATTTAAATTAGATGGAATTAACTGAAATTACAATTTTGGCAAACTATTTCAAATTTTTCTCAGACATTTAGTGGCATTTCACAAACGTGAAATCAGAATTTCACCTGAATTTCACTGGCTGAAGATAAATTTTGCCCAGCCCTATCTGCTATGTACGAACCACATTATTTAACTGTGAGGTCAGATATATTCCAACCCCAGCAAGCTGGTTCAGCAGTATGGGGTGGGCAACAGTTTCGAAGGCTTTTGCCGAGACTAAAAATATAGCAGAGTTGAGCAGGCCCTAGTCCTTCCCCCTTCACAGTGAAATCAGTGAGCCTAAATAGGTAGAACATTGTGGAGTGGGATTTCCTAAAGCAAGATTAGAAACATTAATAATACATGGTTAAGACCTTTTCGCCATAGGAAAACCATTTGTTTCCTCAAAACACAAATTAACTAAATTGATCACGCATACCAATAAATCATTTATGACATCATCAGTACACTAATTAATCACTAATGACATCAACTGACTTTTTTTACATCTCTTACCTTAACCTCAATCCAGACTTGGTTTAAAAAAAAGTTATTTTTTATTAGTGTTTCAAGTAACTTAAAAAGAAAAGAAAAAAGTTTTCATTTTACATGATGAAGATATAGAATCACTGAGTAAATATCATTTTAAAACATACTCGAGTCACCAGATGTATCAAAGCATAATATTGCTTACCAATAAAAAAAGTCAAGAGTGTCGTAAGCATTTTGATTGGTATAACATGCAAGGATATATGCTGACATATACAGTAAAAGGTACAGCCAAGATTTTTATGTAAGAATTATATGCAGGGAATTTGTAAGGATTGTGATATTTTCCTTGCATACAAAAGTAATGGAAACATAGAATCTGATGGCAGAAGAAGACCGAAGGTCCATCGAGTTTGCCCTACTACTGTGTATTACCTCATACCACCAACCTACTGTCTTGGTGAGCTGTATCACTTCTCTTCCCCTCTACCCCACCTATCAAACCCTTGCTGCCTACCTTAGGGACTGTGAGTCCCCTTGTCCTGTCCCAACCATGTTTGAGCTAATTAAGTGTAGCTGTCTCCACCACTTCTTTTTTTACCTCCTACAGTATATGTACTTTCTCCACCACCGCAGACCCATAAGGGGCTATGACCCTTCTGTGTCAGGGGCACATCCTCTGACCTTTTCTGGCCATCATGGGTCCTGCCAGGCCCTGGAATTTTCCATTTGTCCTGTGCCCACATCTGTAAAATGGGTGGGAAGGCAGTCTCCACCTCCATGGAGGTAGCTGATCACCCTGGAAATGGCCAGCCCCTTTGTGCAGCTGTGTACCTGCACTGACCCCCAGACACCACTAGGTATCGGCTGACAGCATGCAGCACAAATTCCCCCACCCCAAGAAAGGAGAGCAGTCCTCTGGATGCTCAATCCTTCCTTCCCCAGCCGACCTCCAAGCAACCTGAGTGCATTCCTAAACCCGGATTGATGGTGTGTCATGAGGTGTGGCATCCAGTGCCTCAACCCTCAGTGCCACTAGGCTAGCCGGCCCCACCACTTCTGCTAGCAGTGTGTTCTATGATTCCATTACCCTCTCAGTGAAGTAGAACTTCATCAAGTTTCTCCTGAATTTTCCCCCACCATCCTCCAGTCATGCTCTCTAATGATTGTATCCTATTTCTTACAAACAGTCCTCACTACTTACCTTGTTTATATGGCTGAGAAATGTATGTTTCAGTCATGTCCATTTCTCCTGCCTGACTTCTGGTGAATACATGTTTAGAGACTCCAGCCACTCCGTAATGATCTGCCCTGCTGACCCTGGATCATCTCAGTGACCCTCCGCTGTACAGACCATTCTGTTGATGTCCTTCCTCAGTGAGGGTCCTAGAGCTGGGTACAGTACACCAGATGAGGCATCAACAGGGATCTGTATAGTGGCAGAATTTCCTCTTTTCTCCTACTATTAAAACCCCTCTCTACACAATGCAGCATCCTTGACGACTTGCTGTTTGCTTTGTTGCATTGACTTATTTGCTCAAGGGAGTCACCAATCAGGACATCCTCATTGCAAAAAAAAATTCCTTGCAATGTCATAAGCTGCAAGAAAAATTGTGAGTGGAGTTACTGCTCTACAATATTAGTTTTACATGTTCCTGATGTAGGGTTACAGCCAACAACCTTCTGGCCTCAGAAGAGGGCATTTGAGCCACTAACACTGTGTTGTTCAAGTTCCTTGCAAAAAAGTACATGAACAGATATGCACACAATAATCCTGATCACTTCTTAAATATTTTTTACATTTTTAAAAGGAAATATCTTCATTCTGCTTTCAACATTTTTGATTTGAATGCACAAGACTACTCTTTCAACTCTTAGAGTGGTCTGCTCATCAGTATTAACATACAGCCGAATTCATAATACTGTGCAGTCCACTTATAGCAGACACAATTAAGCCAGACACTTGGTTTAGCTGGATGAAACTCAACTGCCAAACGCCATTGTCTTGTGTTGGTAGCATAGCCTGCAGGTTAGACTAATGAGCTGTGAATGAGCCTGGTACATACAATAGATCAGGGATTGATCCCCAAAGCCTCAAATTGCATATGTAAGACCCCAAGCAAGTCACTTAACCTCCAGAGTTCTCCTAGATCACCTCTGAAAACAGGCATTTGTGCCTAGTGGGCCTTAACTGGTTACCAAAGAATAAAAATACAAAAAAAAGTTAAGCCTGCTGTTTACTATGGATTAAGCCATTCATCTATAGTGGATGTCTGAGATGTCAAAGACTGTGTTAATCTGTCTATTTACCTTCCGGTGTCTCTCCTTGCTTGCCATTATCACCTCATTCCCTCCCCTCCAGCCAAACATGCCAGTGTGGACCTAGAAGTAAGATCACAGTTCATAAGTTCATAAGTTGCAACAAAGCATAAAAGACCTATTTGTTCCATACTGCTTGCCTAAATTATTAGTATCCCAGAATACAATTTCCCAACAAATATTTGTCTAAATTTGTTTTAAAGTCCTGCATAGTACTACTAGATGCCACTTCCTGGGGCATGTTATTCCATATTGGTACTACTCTAACACTGAACCAATGTTTTCTTCTTGTAGTCCTGTACTTTTCCATTTTTAGCTGCAAAGGGTGTGCTCTAGTCTGATATAATTGTTCTTTTAAATTTAACCCCAATGATTCCCTCAAACTGATATCAGAGAGCGCCTTATAAACCAAACACCATTCTCCTCATAACCTCCTATACTTTAGCTGAGACTACAGGAGGGCACACCCCTGCCCCGGAGCACCCCACCGATGACCCTGAGCCGCCCCAACCACAAGCTGAGGCTACAGGAGGGCACACCCCTGCCCCGGAGCACCCCACCGACGACTCTGAGCTGCTCCGACTGCAAGCTGAGGCTACAGGAGGGCACACCCCTGCCCCGGAGCACCCCACCGATGACCCTGAGCCGCCTCAACTGTAAGCTGAGGCTACAGGAGGGCGCACCCCTGCCCCGGAGCACCCCACCGACGACCCTGAGCCACCCCGACCACAAGCTGAGGCTACAGGAGGGCGCACCCTGGCCCCGGAGCACCCCACTGATGACCCTGAGCCACCCCGACAGCAAGCTGAGGCTACAGGAGGGTGCACCCCTGCCCCATAGCATCCCACTGACAACCCTGAGCCGCCCCGACCACAAGCTGAGGCTACAGGAGGGCACACCCCTGCCCCGGAGCACCCCACCGACGACCCAGAGCCACCCCGACCGCAAGCTGAGGCTACAGGAGGGTGCACCCCTGCCCCGGAGCACCCCACCAATGACCCTGAGCCGCCCTGACTGCAAGCTGAGGCTACAGGAGGGCGCACCCTGGCCCCGGAGCACCCCACTGATGACCCTGAGCCACCCCGACCGCAAGCTGAGGCTACAGAAGGGCGTACCCCTTCCCCTGAGCACCCCACCGAAGACTCTTCGCCGCCCCGACCGCAAGCTGAGGCTACAGGAGGGCACACCCCTGTCCCGGAGCACCCCACCAACGACCCTGATCCACCCCGGCCACAAACTGAGGCTACAGGAGGGCACACCCCTGCTCCGGAGCACCCCACTGATGACCCTGAGCCGCCCCGACCGCAAGGTAACTTCCATTGAAAATGGAAACAACACACTGCCTGTCTCCCTTTGTCCTACTTTTGAATTTTGGCGCCTTTCACAGCCTGGACTCTTAAGTTTCCCAGCTCATCTGAAAATAGCTTGTTTTTCCCTCTATAAGTGAAACAGTGCTGCAGTGAAGCAAAGTACACCTAATTCAGTAAGCGGGACTGTTAAAAGTCCTCAGTATTCTGTTCTTTGGGCTGCATTACCTTGAGTGCAAATGAACTGTCTCCCTCGCTCTGCTTAATTTTGTTCCCAGCTAAGGTTGAAATCTATTGGAGAAGTGCAAATCGGTAACGGCTGGGCAACGGGAGCTGAGTCCTGATTTTCATTCTGTGCAGCTCCTTGGCTTGAAACGGCCGGTCGGCACTGCACTGAAAAGATGGAGCGCTCACTCTAGGGAGGGCAAAACTTGCTCTAAGTGAATCAATTTCTGAATTTAAAAGTAATAAGCTAATATAGTAACAGATATTACTCCACAGCCTGTTCTTGAATTAACCTTGATGCAAACAGTATACGTTTATTCCAATAATTAATTATACTGCTTAAGCTGCATACTCTAGTGAATTTTTCTAGTAAAGCCATATAGCCATTTAAAGTATAGCCAGCCTTTGCAATTTAATCTTTCCACCTACTTTCTTTGTCCCTCCCTGCTCCCCTCTCAAAGCTCCTCCAATCTCATCTCTTTATTACTTTCAGCCTCCCTATATTAGAAGACCACTCACCCTCTCTCTTTCTCCTTAGCTGAGGCTACAGGAGGGCACACCCCTGCCCCGGAGCACCCCACTGACGACCCTGAGCTGCCCCGACCGCAAGGCAACTGCCATTGAAAACGGAAATAATGCACTGCCTGTCTCCCTTTGTCCTACTTTTGAATTTTGGCGCCTTTCACAGCCTGGACTCTTAAGTTTCCCAGCTCATCTGAAAATAGCTTGTTTTCCCTCTATAAGTGAAACGGTGCTGCATTGAAGCAAAGTACACCTAATTCAGTAAGCGGGACTGTTAAAAGTCCTCAGTATTCTATTCTTTGGGCTGCATTACCTCGAGTGCAAACAAACTGTCTCCCTCGCTCTGCTTAATTTTTTCCCAGCTGAGGTTGAGATCTATTGGAGAAGTGCAAATCAGTAACAGCTGGGCAATGGGAGCTGAGTCCTGATTTTCATTCTGTGCAGCTCCTTGGCTTGAAACGGCCGGTCAGCACTGCGCTGAAAAGATGGAGCGCTTTCCCCGCAGTCGCCTCGCTACTGCACCACACCCACCCTTGGCCAGCTCTAGCTATATAGGGTTAGGCCACGCCCTTAACACGCTCCTTTGATGCCCTTGGGTGGTGGAAAATTACTATCTCCTCAGTTTGCCTTTAGCAGGTTATATTGCTCTACAACTAGAGGGCGTATTGAAATAGTCAGTATTTCAAGCTGCTAGTAATCAAACTAGTAAGACTCACTAAACCCTACTTCTCTCCCCTAAGACACAGCTTGTTTCTTCAACATAGAGCATTTTCTAATATTATACTCAATATGGCCATCAAGACCTTTGCAATACTTCTGCTAGTAGCAATCCTCCTTAACCCATTATTGGTCCAAGTCCCATACAACCCTAACAAAACTTCATTTGGCTGTACCCAAACTATTAACTCTAAGCCCCTCCTGTTTCAAATGTCTTTTCAACATCCCTGTGACACCTTCCCACTTATTATTCCACATAAGCTCATATACCACTTAGCCTACTCCCTTCATAAACCCTTGGTGAGCAAAATTCCTTTGCCAACTCCTTTCACTAATCGTAAACTGTGGCACTTCCTCCTCCTAGCATTACTTTTATCTGGGGACATTGAGCAAAACCCTGAACCTGTAACAACTAACCAGTCACCAAATAATGCAACTTGGCTAGACTCCAAGGGACTACGGATTGCGCACATGAATATTAGGAGCCTCCTTCACAATCTAACCGAACTTGAGGCATGGGTTGCACAGAACCTCCCTGACATCCTCTGCCTGTCAGAGACCTGGTTAAAACCCTCTAATGCTGACCATCTATGTGCTCTACCCAACTACAATCTCATTTGGCAAGATAGGGTCACCTCCAAGCGTGGGGGTGGATTTGCCATCTAGTTCAAACAACACCTGTTGCTAGTCCAAAATGCTCTACCTGCCCTATCTCTCTGTGAAGCGCTCCATGCAACGCTTCTACTAGGCTCAAAGAAGTTACACTTAATTTGTGCCTATAACGCTCCTGTGGGAGGGATAAAAGGCCTAGAAGACCTCTTTTACTAATAGATAGTACCATTGGCCATAACGAAGTCCTCATACTGGGTGACCTAAACCTAAACTGGGCTAGTAAATCAATTCAGGCCTCCCACACCTTAGTACAAGGCCACAACTTTCATCAGCTGATCTCTGACCCCACCAGGGTCAGGGCTCACCCTCAGTTTAGCACTCTTATTGACTGGATCCTTACAAACCGTCCTGATAGCATCAGCTGCTCAGGTACCCTTCCAGATGTAATCAGTGATCACTCCCCGATCTATTGCATCTGGAGCTCAAATAAAAAAAATCTCTTCCCCCAAGACTCGTCACATTCCGCAATCTTGCCAGGTTCAACGCTATTCATTTTACTCACGACCTCTCAACGATTGACTGGTCCTCCATCCACAGCGCACCTAATGTCCAGTCTGCCCTTGATAGTTTCCTTACAAAATTTAGTCAGTTCCAAGACACCCATGCCCAATGGATCACTAGGCGCTTTCGTGGTGCTCAGACTAAGTGGCTAACAAAAGATCTACTAACTCAGATAAGGGCCAGAGATAAAACCTGGTGTCGTTTTAAGTCCACAGGGGTGGAATCTGACTTCTGCCACTACCGCTCACTGAGAAATGCTTGCAAAAGAAACATCCATCTATCCAAAAGCGCTTTCTGCAGGAACCTACTAACAAAAGCCTCTGGTGACTCCAAGAAATTCTGGACCACCATAAAAACAATCCTGGGTTCTAGTCAAAAAGCCCATACAAATGACATGCTGTTAAACGGCATACATTGCAACAACCTGTTAACCATAGCCAACACCTTTAATCACCATTTCTCAGATTTATCAAGCTACCTGACCTCCTTCCCAACTGGCCACACTGCTCCGCCCCAATGCGACACCAAACCTCTACTTCCAAACCCCCCCTTTAGGTTCCAGAGCATTCAAAAAAGAGAAGTAGAACATTTACTTCTCTCCATCCATGAAAATACCAGCCCAGGATCAGATGGTCTTGAACCTAGGCTCCTGAAAGTTGCGGCCCCCTTCATAGCCTCCCCAGTAACCAAAATCTTCAATATGTCCCTATGCCGTGGTATAGTCCCAAATATATGGAAAATTGCTAAAATCACTCCTATTCCAAAAAAAGGAGACCCAAAGGAAATCAAGAACTATTTCCCCATCGCTATACTCTCTGTATTAAGCAAAATCTTGGAAAAATTAGTCACCACCCAAACAATAGAATACCTCCAAAAATACAACCTCCTTTCTAGCTCTCAACACGGATTCCGTAAAGGTCACAGCACCACCTCTGCCCTGCTAAAGTTGACTAGTGACATTTATTCCTCCATGGACTTAGGCCTCTTAACAGGTGCAGTTTTCATCGACCTAACTAAAGCTTTTGACCTGGTCAACCACACACTTCTAGCAAAACTACAGTCATTTGGTTTCTCCTCAGATACCATTACCTGGTTCGAAAGCTACCTGACTGACAGACAACAGGCTGTGGTCTTTAATTCAGCAATCTCAGATACTGTACCGATCCACGTTGGAGTACCCCAGGGCTCCATTCTTGGTCCTCTACTTTTCACTACTTTCATTGATGACATCCCTTTAACTGGACCGAACTGCTCATCTCTGCTCTATGCTGATGATTTGGTTATCTACCACAGTGCGAAAACTTCGACTTCCCTAAAACATCCCTTGCCTTGGACTTCGCGAGTATCCAAACCTGGCTCACTGATAATAAACTAGTCCTCAACTCTAGCAAATCCTACTCAATGTTGTTTGGCTCGCCGGCCAGACTCAAATCAAATCTAACTCCCCTTATCATCTCATGCACGGACAGCTCCCCTCTACCCTCTGCCAAATCCTTTAAATATCTAGGTGTCACCCTGGATGAATCTCTTGACCTCAACCTCCATATCTTGGCTATCTGTAAGTCCGTAAATGCCAAGATAGGAAGTGCCTATCGCACCAGCTATGCCCTCACCCCTCAAGCCAGACTAGCCGTGGCTCAATGCTTCCTTCTACCGGTTCTAGCATATGGCTCTGCAGTCTACCTATCTGCATCTAAATCCTCCCTCCATAAATGGGATACCACTTACAATAGCATCTGCCACTATGCCTCTGCTTCACCGCATTTCAAGCACCACTGCCAACTCTATTTGGACCTAAAATGGCTTAGCCCCTCGGCCTATCGTCTCCGGTCCTTTAGATCATTAATTGACTCTGTCACTAGAACAGGCCTCCCCCTATCCCTTTCCTCTGCTCTGGAATTACAACCTCTCACTTACAAACTACGATCAAATGATAAAGCCCTTCTGCACGTTCCAAGATGCAGAACAAACATGGGCACACACGAGTTCGCTTACACAGCTCCTAAATACTGGAATTCTATACCCTTCTCTATTCGTCAAACAAACACCCATGCTGCCTTTAAGAAACTACACTGTGAACACCTGCACACCTTAAACCCCTGCACTTGTTTTAACCCACCTTGAACCTCATCCCTCCCTGCTCTCTCCTCATCTCCATCTAAACTACCTCCTTGATACTTCTTACCCTCCTCTCTTAATCCAAGCCTGCCCACTCTCTTACACCCTCCCTCTCCTCTCTCCCCCTCTCCACTGTCTAGGCACTTATTGTACTGTACCTCACTACCTATCTACTTTTGAACTTTTTCTATGTTACCCCTTCCTATCTATAATTTGATTTCACAGTACTTTTACCTTCATTATTTAGTTTGTCAATGCGTTTATATCTAATATCCAAACATTGTTTCTTACTCTGATCTGTACTGCCTTCATGTGCTATGTCACATGTATATTGTTTGTCTGTAAACTGTTGTCTCCCGGGTCATGCCTGAAAATAGGCATTGTTTGCCTAGTGCACTTACCCGGTTACCAAAAGCAAAATAAATAAATAAATAAAATGTACAATCCATATTTACTCAAACGGGTTTGCTAATCACAACCTTGATTACCATCAATCAAATGTGTGGCCCTTTTTTGGACCCTCTCCAATGCCAAAATTTGTTTTCTGTAGCATGGAGACCAAAACTAAGCACAATACTCCATGTGCGTTAATACCAAAGAACAGTAAAGTGGCAACAGTACCTCGCTCCTCCTAGACTTAATATGTCTACTTGTGCAGCTCAGTATGTTCCCTGCCTTTTTCACCACCTGGCTGCAATGTTGATTGAACTTCAAGTCATTTTGGACCCTCACTCCCAAATCCCTCTCATCAGTTACTTCTCTTAGGATTTTGCTATTTAACCTATAAGTGGCCCTTTTATTATTTCTGCCAAAATGCATGACTGTGCATTTATCTACATTAAAGGGTAATCTTGAAGCATTTGCCCAGTTTTGTAATTTAATCAAGGTATCCTGTATTTTCTCAGTATCTGGGCTAATATTCACTATAGTGCCAAACCTTGTATCATCAGTGAACTTGGCTACCCAAATATCCTTTTCAGTTGTCACAGGTGTATATATATATATATATACATATATATATATATATATATATATATATAAAGAGACAAGGTCCCAGAACTGACCCCTGCGGAACACCACTCGTCACCTGTACCCAACCCGATTTACTTCTTTTTATTGTCACTTTCTGCTTTCTATCAGAAAGCCAGGAGCTAATCCATCAAGTTATTTTACCATAGATGCCATGTTCTATTAACGAGTCTGCAAGCTCTCCATGGGGCACTTTATCAAAGGCCTTGGAGAAATCCAGAAATATGACATCCACTGGATGTCCCTCATCCAGGGCTCTACTAACATTCTCGTAAAATCCCAAGAGGTTTGTCTGGCAAGATCTTCCATGCCTGAAGCCATGCTGTGATATGTCAATGTCTCCCCTGTTTTGCATATCCACTTCTATGTATTCCTTTACAATCCCCTCTAACACCTTACATAGTATTGAGGTCAGGCTTATTGGTCGATAGTTACCTACCTCGTGTTTGGTGCCTTTTTTAAAAATGGGGGTGACATTTGCCTCCCTCCATGCATCTACAACTTCTCCCTGATCCAAAGAGGCCTGGAATAAATGGGTCAGAGGTTCAGCCAATAAGTGTGCCAATTCCTTGATCAGTCTGGGATGTATCTCATCTGGGCCTATAGATTTACTAGAGTTAAGACTGAGCAATTTATGTTTAATAGCTTCTTTATCTAATATTAGCTGACTTGTTGATTCCTGATGTTGCTTGGTGACACTGGTACTTGGGTTACATACTGATGAAAAATATCCATTGAACTCCTTAGCCATTGATACATTATCCTGAATCAGGCTACCATCAGCTTTTTTTAGTGGGCCTATCCCTTTTAATCCTCCCTTTATGCTGCCAATATAACTATAAAAGGTTTTATAATTATCCTTTACTCTACTTGCCAATTTATATTCATAATTTCTTTTGGCTCTTGAGATACATTTCTTAGTCCTTTTTTGCAACTGTTTATATTTTCTCCAATTTATCTCATGGCCGTATTTTTTGGCTGTAGCATATGCCCTTTTTTTTCTATTTATCAAATGTTTAATATTTCTTGTCATCCAGACAGGAATCTTCCCTGATCCATTATATTTCTTTTTTATTGGGACATGTCTATCCACTATCCGTTTCAGTTTTTTAGTAAGAATATCCCACATCAATGTAACAGTTTTCTGTTGCAAACCAACCTTCCAGTCCCAGTTTCTGAAATCCTCCCTTATTCTGTTGTAGTCAGCATCATTATAATTTCTGATAAGAGTTTCACCAGAAGTTCTATTTACTTGTTCCTCTATGGTAAATTCTACCCTGTCGTGATCACTGGTTCCTAGAGGTGTAGTTACTTTGTGTTTTTTAATATATTCCCCCATATTACTTAATACAAGATCAAGTATATTTGAGTTCCTGGTTGGTTGTTGTACATATTGCTCCAAACCCATAAGGCTAAAGGTATCAAGATATTTAGTTTCCACTGTAGTCCCTGTTGTATAGTTTTCCCAGTTTATATCTGGTAGAGTAAAATCTCCTAATACTATTAGGTTCTCAGGTATTTTCATTTCTTCTAATCTATCAATTAAATGTGCATCTATATTTGGTAAGGTCAGAGGAGGTCTATATATCACACCTATAGTGATATTAGCTTGATTAACTGGAGAGGCCCTTATCCATAATTGGTCAATACCTTCTAATGTCTGAACCTCCAGTTCCTCTGTTGTGATATTATTTGCAATATAGATGGCAACCCCATGCCCTTTTTTCCCATGCCTATCTGCACAGTACAGTTGGTACCCTGGAATCTGCCAATTCCACTGATCTCCTATATCCCACCAAGTTTCTGTGATGGTGCATATCTGTATCTTATCTGTTATAATTGTGTGTACCAATTCATCAAATTTTTGGACAATGCTTCTTGCATTAATATTTAAACATTTCCAAATGGAGTCTTTTTTATTTCCCATGGTAATATGTTTGTAATTTTGCCTATACATTGTTGACCCTGTTAGAGTAGTTAAAGATGTTTAATGATAAGGTGTTTGTGTGTTCTGCACTGTCTCTTACCCATGTGGCTGTGTCAGTGTAATCTCTCCTCCTCCCCACTAATTGGCTTGATCCAGGCAGTACAGTGTTAATGATCCTGCAGGTTTCAGTACCGGTTCCAGTTCTGGTCCCAGTTATCAGTATACAGCAATGCAGCAAATGCTGGCAGAACTGCTTTCAAGAGAGCAGGAAAGAGTATATTAATAAATTTGACTGGATCTTTGAAGAAGTCCATGTGAGGAAGCAGGTACAAGTGCATATGGGAGTTCAAGAGAGTAGGTAGAGTGCATATGCAGGTTCAAGAGAGCAGGTACAGTGTATAGGCGGGTTCGACCGTCTCTCAATGCAAGGGCCATGTCAAACAGCAGGTATTGTTAAAAAGGCCAATAAAGTTGTTTCACTCTGCATTCTTACACTGCCCTGAACTTTTAGATTTAGATTACACTATTAGCAGCATGACTGGAATACTGGAGATGAGCCAACATAGCAACGACATTATAGCGGATACCTCCTATACCAGACAAACACTGTATGCATGGAGATGTCCATTATAAGGGAGTTCTACTGTAATGTACTCTGCTTGTGGCATCCATGACAAATTACTGTATGATGCAGCTATAGAGGGATACAAATTCATGTGATGAATAAGAAAGAAGGGTAGATAAGTGATTGTGGCCCTGTTTTCGTACACCTTTCCTCAGTAATGACAGGAAGGCAAATTCTGTGATAGTAGCCAAATACTGTAGTACCTACATAGTGCATTTAAAAAATACTGAAGGACAGGCAGCTTTTTACAGCTCATATATTTCCTAAAGTTTGTACCAGCACTATGAAGGCATGTAGTCATATCTTTTTGTATACAGAGTAAAACAATCTTCCTTGCACAGTTCTTACAAAGTGTCATTATGTACCATAATCCTTAAACACTACCTTTTATACTTGCATGATTCTTGACAAGTGTAAGAACAGGATTTTTTTTCTTGCACTATGAATACAAACATGTAATACAGCAATATTGTGTACCACACTACATTTTAAACTTGCAGATTTCTTGACTAGTGATTGAAGTTAAATTGTGATTTTGCAAAAAAAGTGTGTGTACCTGCAATAAACATGTGTTTATTCATTCAAGTAAAATGGAAGATTGTGTATATGATAAAATTATTGCACAGTCATACAAATAAAGTAATTTTGACACAAAGTACCTTTTCTTATGTTATTCTTACAAATCATGCACAGATCAGTCATAAACCTTCTTTGTTTCAACAAGTGATACATTCACATGATGAGGGTACAGAACCACTGAGAAGAGTAAATATTCATTTAAAAACATAAAATAATCCAGTCACTAGCATCACATATTTTAATACATAATATTTTAAACTAATATAAATGTCACAAGATAAGTGTAAAGAACCACCGAGTGGAGTAAATGGTTTTAAACAAAATAATCCAATCACTAGCATAATATATACTAAAGCATAATATATTTAAACTATGCAGAAATTAAATTACCCACTAGATTTATAGTCTTCCAAGTGGCAGGCAGACTCAAGAATTCATTAAAAGTTAGAACTAATTATATTTAAATCTCAATGTCAGACAACAGGTTATAATTTGAAAATAATGAACATAGCAAAGTAATAATGAAATATCTTTATTTTATTCTATCTGTGCTGTTATGGGAATTTCTGGTTATTCTACAACTGAATAGGGTCATCAGAAAATGGTAGTCAGGATTTCACAAATCTCTGCTGACTTTTACCAACCAAGTACCCTCGTTTAAACTCTGACAAGAAGAAATAAGTCAAGAAAACAAAACACCCTTGAGTACAGGCCTGTTGTGGCAGTATCAGGGGGAGCACACTAGACTATGTTGATTCTGATCACTCACCTGAGCAATGGCACAATACCATTTGATTTGTTACTATCTATTGCTTGTGTTTGTATAAGAGCTAAGGCCTAATGGCCCACTGCTGTGGTCATTAGGCTAAGGGCCATAGCATAAGGGCGACACACTGGGGATGACAGTGTGGGGTGACAGTTGGTACAAGATGCTGCACCCTTGGGGCACCATCTCAGACCATACTACAGTTTAGCTTTAAAGTGATTTGTGGAAGATTGCCATAGCAAATAGGAGTAGTAACCTGCAGGAGCTGTGAATCAGTCTCCTACCATTCAAACTGTGAAAAAAGTGCTGTTTTCCATGAATAAATTATTTTATTTCTGTACTCTGCTTCATTTGCATAACCCTGTCCTTTTATTTCTCAGTGCTACAACCCCCCAACTGTGACACCATGCAAGGGAAACAATGTTTTAAAGGGACACTCAGTTTTTAGCTGACTCTTTACATTGTTTGCAAGTACCTGCATCTAACATTATAATATGTTTAGAAAAATACTAGTGATTTGATTGGCTGAAAGCAGTTCAGAGCCATGTAATCACTAACCCATAATTACACTCCTGAACTACATAATACTCAACAAGGTGGGCGGTATTGGGAAATATCGGACTGCCCAGGGGCGTAATGAGGCCAGACACCACAGGCGGAGGGCCTTATAGTCCCTGAAAGGTCTGGTATTTCCCAATACAGCCAACCCTGGAGGGAATTATTGCACTTAGAAAATGGGCCAGTATATAATATATATTTTAAAATAGAATTATGTTTAAATCTTAAAACTCTTGGTTTATTGCAATATTTTGCAATAATATAGTTTCTCCGCCTGCATTATAATGCTGTGTTTTCACACAGACACAGGGCTCAAGTTAGGTTTTTATTTGTTCATTTGTTTTTATGTATTCTGTCAGCCAGCATTTTTTTCCTTTGTAAATATATGTGGAACATGACCGAGGAGCGTTGGTGGTAGATGGCTGAGCAGGGAGGAAAAAACTAACCTAATCCTGCTGAACACAGGTACATTTCTGTGGTTTCTTGAGCTTATTATGTTTTGTGGGGTATTACACTTGTAGAGAGGACTGGATGTGATCAGGAAAGAGCTGGGTCAAACTCCATAGGAGAGTACCGGTATTTTCTTCATCTTCCATACCGCAGATGGAAATCTAAGAAAATACCAATGCTCTCATGTTCAGTCGTAGTGGAACACATTATATACTGCCAGACTTTTAAATACTAGGCAATTTTTATACCAGAAAGCAGCTATGGCACTAACATTCTTTATTCAGCCCCAAAAACTGCCTGTTGGTTTATACTTTCAGTCGAGGGTGAGAACGGCCTAAACGCTATTTTTTTCCGATACCTTAGTGAGTGATACACAATGGTGGATCCATTTACTGAACATCCGGGGTGCCCACTGATTAAATTGGTAATGGGGCACCCCGCATAGGCCCTAGTTTTTATGCGGGCTCTATCGGAAAATAAATGAATCTCTCCTAAGACGTTTCAACCAATGAGATTCATTTATTTTCCAATACCATTTTCTAAATAAACATAGAAAAGCATCATTACCCTCCCACATTCTGATAGCTGTCACTTCAGACCTGTCACTTCACCAGCAGGCAATATAAGTGAAACATCTACGTAGAATGGCAAATGCTCTTTTTGATCTACCTGCATCACACAAACATTTTTCCAGAAGCATTTCTACAGATTGTACTGCAGTAAACTTTACCAAAATAGGAGATCACACTTTGATTAGGGAAATAGAAAAATCAGCTATTTACTGTACCCTCAATGCCTCACTATAAATTAGTATACCGGATATGATACAGTATCTCGGTACTCACTGCAGAAATAGGAGACTACATCTCTCAGTAAAGAAATCTTGTGAGCTAGATACTGTATGCGCAATGTCTTGTTTTGAAAATAAACATACAAGACCTTATATTGTTGAAACACTACAGAAATAGGAGACTGCACCTCACAGTCAAGAAATTAGAAAACAACTTCTTATTGTACTCACAATGTCTTGGTATTTATATCTCCATTTTAGGTGCTATACTGCAGTTGCCAATATCGAAATAAAAGACTGCACCTCTGAGTAAGGAACATGTAAGTCAACTTTATAATTTACCCAAAATTTATTTTTACTGTATGTAAAACATTGACAGCTCCCTTGCATGACATCATTCTGGGGGTGTCGCAACACAGAGAAAACTGGAGGGCAGCCAGAAACAAAGTGCTAATACAGTAAAACATTAAAAAAATGACTATGACAGACTTTTTTTACAAAACAAATTGCAGCTTCAACATCTGAGGCATGGCTGGTAATGGCATACTATGTGAAAAAGGCATTTGGGGAACTTCCATGAATCACATTAAATTTGAAGTGTATTGACATCATAAAGGAAATGAGTAAAGGGTAGGCCAAAACAGAAAAGGACCAACACCCAATCTAGGGTAGGTGTCCAAACTATGTTGTATCTACCTCTCTAGGGATTAAAATAACTTTTCTAGGATAGGTGTTCAAGAGGAAGAGAAAACAAACAGTAGGGAAACACTGGAAACACACCATCAGGGGTAAAGGTGCATAAGGGGTGGGTGGATGGTAAAGATTAGGCCAAAATAGGGAACAGGAACAACACTCTGTCTAGGGTGGGTGTAAAGGGGGTATAACAAACATAAAAATGGAAAAAACTAGTAACACCCTATCAAGGGTCCAGCTACATAAGAATTTTCAAATATCAGAGGAAAGTGTAAGAACTGAGAATGCTGGAAGTGTTGCAGTGCAGTAACTAGGGATGCAGCGAAATGTAATTTCACTGGCGAAATTCCAGCGAAATCATCAATTTTTCCTCGTGGAACATTTCATGAAATTACGACCTTGGGGCAGAATTTCACCTGTATAGTGAGGCAAAAATTTGTCTATATTGTGCAGTGAAATTTTGCCTATAAATGTTGTTTTTGCTGGTAAGTTTCACCTTAGCATTTAACTAAGGTGAAATTAGGAAGAAAGGCATGTCACATGACTTGCTTTCTGAAACAGACTGCAGGTCACATGTGTGCCTGTACTCAGGGAGGAAGCCACTGAATCTGCATTCTTTTCCTGCAGTTTGTAGGATAGGGACAGTAGAAGAGACTGTGTGTGAGAGAGAGAGAGAGAGAGAGAGAGAGACACAGACTAAAAAAAACATATAATTTGGTGAATTGTGAGTGAGAA
Source organism: Neoceratodus forsteri (assembly GCA_016271365.2). NCBI lineage: Eukaryota > Metazoa > Chordata > Ceratodontiformes > Ceratodontidae > Neoceratodus > Neoceratodus forsteri. Next base: position 934,677,950 of record CM057455.1, read on the forward strand.
AGTGAGACTTTGTGTGTGTGTGTGTGTGTGTGTGTGTGTGCGTGTTGAACTTCTGTTCATCCCCTATTTCTTTAACAAAAGTTTATCTTTCTGTTGTGTTCTATTTTCTCTCTTTATCTTGAGTGAGTGTCTGTGTATGTGTGTGTGAGTTTCACGCCTACCTTTTTTCATTTTTTCTTTAGGAGTTTAATAAAACATTTTTAATTTTCTTTAAATAATGATACAAGGGAGTGTGTCTGACTCTGGAGCCTGACAGAGTGGAAGGGGAGGATGACATGTTTGCCTTAACAGGTGAGTATTTAAAAGTGAGCCACCCCCAGCAGCAGGACCAGTTGGCCCTGGCCTCTGCCCCCCAGGCAGCAGCAGGTGCTAGTCGCTGGCCCCAAACCAGCAGGTTTCCCCCCACCCCTGGCCCACAGCACTGTCAGCAGGAGCAGCTTCCCCCTCCCAGCAGCAGGGTGTGAACCCTGCTACAGCCACCCAGCAGCAGCAACATCAGCAACACTCAGGCTCGGAGCCCATTGCCCCCCCAGGAGGATCACTTGGCTCCTACGGCTGCCAGCACCCAGCAAGATGATGCAGAGGGTGAGGCCCTCCCTGGACATCAGCTTGCACCCCCTCTAACCAAAGATCATCAGTTTGGGCATTTTCTATCACAAAAATACAGATGACATAAGCATGGTTGTCTGCAGCCTTTGTGGTAAAAATGTAAAAAGGGGGAAACCAGAGTCCCACTTTGGGACCTCTGGTCAAAGGAGCCACCTGAAGCACTACCATGCTATAAAGTGGCTTTCAAAACAGCGATAGACAGCAGCAGGAGGCAGCACTGAGGCTTGGGGTGCCATCCCAAGGGGAGGAGGAGGAGGGCTAGCAGCAGGACACACCTGGAGCTGGAAGAGATAGAAGCATCCCACACCCATGATGCACGACAGAGGATTTGGTGGTGCCGCCCCCACCCTGAGCATCCTGCAGCCCCCCAAGTCAGGTGGTGGTCACCAGGGCAGACCTGGAGGCTGTGTTCTCCGAGGTCCAAAGTGTCCATCAGGACATTGACCAGCTCTGCCAGGAGGTCAGGGGGAACCTCCAAAAAATAATAGCGGACCAGAACAACATCTTGGAAATCCTGTTTGAGCTTTGTTGTGGTGGTGGCACAGGTGGCAGTGCCCAGTGAATGGCCTGTGGCTGTGGTAGTGGGCCATTACTGTTTTCTTTTTCTTCTCCTTTGTTTGTTATTGTCATTGTTCTTGTTCTGCACCCCCTCCCTTAAAAAAGAAAAATCAAAAAAATTAAATAAAAAAATAAATACAATATATATTTTCTGTCCTCTTTGTCTTCCAATCTATATCCTCTTGTTTATTTTATCTTTTCCAGTTGTTTATGCTCCCTCCCTCCCTTTCCCATTCCCTCTCATATATGAATCTGAATGACTTTATCTTCCTGACCATGCATGTCCCTGGTTCCCGCCTTCCCATCCCCCTGTTGTAGCACCATGCCCATAAACTGTGTACCTTTCTACTTTTATCTTATTCCATTTTTCTTTATGTCTCCTCCTTGCTCCTTCTATCCTATCCACAAATGTCAAGTATAAGAACTTTACTATGAACAAACATATTTTCCAAAGCTACTGTATGTGAAAATGAATCTTGGCTCTGCTCATGTAAAACATGGCCCTCAGGTAACAAAATGCTTCACAAAAAATGTTACATTAAAGTCAGACAGAAATCTGGTCCTAGCCAAGATGTTTTATGGTGTCTATCCCCCCACCAGCACCCAGACATTAAAATGCTGTTTTGGCCACTGTTTACAGTTGCTTTTAGGCCACATCTTGCTTCTGCGAGTGCAGCACAGGCAGTAAATGTCCAGAAATGTTTCCTAAAAAATGGTACATTAAATTCAGACAGAAATCTGGTCTCAGCCATGATGTTTTATGGCGCCAAAACCACCAACCAGACATTAAAATGCTGTTTAGGGCCTGTTTGCCAAATATTTCTACCTGAAACTCACTGCTGCTGGTGCCGAACAGGGCCTACAAGTCCAGAAATGTTACAGGAAAAATGTTACATCAAATCGAGACTGAAATGTGATGTTAGTCCTGATGTTTTATGGTGTGCCACCACCTCAGGGACCTGAAAAGGGGTGCCAACCCATGCAGAGAAAATCAAATCCTCTGGCAAAATGCTGCTACTTGAAACTCTTTCCTCCTGCTGCTGCTGTTCCAATTGATTGAGATAGAAATGTACAATTATCATTTCCCTATCCCTGTGCTGCTGTACTGATTGTCTAGCTGTGTAGACTGACTGACTCTGTGGAAGTAGCTTGTCTGACTGTAGGGAGTGAATGACATTTTGGGGCACTATAGCTTGCTGCCTGCTGCTGTCTTTGACTACTACTTGCCAAGTTGCCACAAGAACTACTGTTCTGGATGGTTGATGCCTGGTGGATTATCTTCACACAGTCCTTACTGCTGCTACTGAACACGTAAGTATCTGTCTTCATTTTGTATTCATGTGCAAGGTAAGGGTGTTGGTGGGTTGGTATTATGGCATTTTGAGTTCTAATATGCTTGTACTGTTCTTATATTATTTTTCAGTGTGCTGTGGATGACATCATCTTGCCAGGCCAGGAGGGAGGGAGGTCTATGGATCTTTGAATACACCGCATTTCCCAATTTCCCAATGCAGACGGTAAGTATTGGAATTTTCATACTAGTGTGGTATGTGTGTAACTGCCATCTGGTTGTCTGAGCTTGATAGTAATTGTATTGTTTTTTGCTTTTGTCAACATCAGGAATTCCGGTGAAGTTAAGTCTCATTCCATCCTGCTGCTGCTGCTGCTGCTTCTGGCTGCTCAATCAGATCTGGGGGATTTATTTAATTGTGCAATGGTTCCACTTTCACAGTCCTTGAGGTAAGTATTTCTTCATTTGTTATGGTCTTCTGTGGTGGTGGGGTTGGTGGATGGTCACGAGTGGTGGTGGTGGGGGGTATTTTTAACAATCCTCAAAGTGTATTCTTATTTTTTTCTTATTTCAAGGTACGTAGTACTGATAGGGGAAGAAGAATGCCTGCTACTACTACTAGTGCTACTGTGCTTCATCATGGACCTTGATCAGGAATCATGTGCACCACACAGCATGTTCCTGTGGGGAATGTCCACAGTTTGATGACACACGGGGTATGGTAAGTATACATTTTTTTCTTTGCATCTTCTTCAAACTTGTTAGGTAAAATCAGGTATGCAGATTGACCAGTATCTGTCATTATGTTTGCTTGCATGCATGTGCAAGAAACATGGTGCCATCATCTGAGATTTTGGAGGTGTGGCAGCCCTCTTCCAATTCAGTCAGTGTGTTTGCAGGTGCAGCTGCAGTTCTCCAATGCCCGCTGGAGCTGTCTATGACAGCAGTCCAAAATGCAGTGGAGTACAGTTGAAAGGGGGAGCTACGCTTCAGTGAGCAGTGATAAGATATCACCTGCCCATGCGCGCGCCTCCCCACACACACACACACACACACACACACACACACACACACGCATACTGCGTGCTCGTCCCCCCCACACTGTGTAGCCGACAGGAGTGCCCAATCCCCCGTCGGCTGTGCTGCACCCCCCCAAAACAGAGTTCCATATGCCATGCTGGGTGCCCAGCCCAGTGTGGCTACTCATCGTATAGCCGACGGGGGTGCCCAATCCCTCGTCGGCTCCACTGGCCCCCCCAGAGTACAGGGTGCCACGCTAGGAGCCCACCCCAGCATGGCAACAGATGCTATCACCGATGGGGGTGCCCAAACTCACCCACCAGCCGCCCTGTGCTGCCAAGCCCACCCCATGCGTGGCAAACGCCCCATCGCCGTCATTTAAAAACAACCTGAAACTTAAAACGTCCTCGCTGTCTCTGCCCCACCCACTCCCACCCACTGTGCACCCTTCTCCCCACACACACCCCACCCCATACTTACCTCTGACTCTGGCGCGATGATCTTCGAGGGACCAGGAACACGTCTGCACTCTTCAAAGCTGATCGCGAACTGAGGAAATGCCGGTAAGCTATATAATGGGATAGATAGGGTTTTTTTCAACTTTGCTGCATATCTCAGGCATTTTTTGGAATTTTTGCACCAAATTTTCAACATGGGGTTTTTGGGACCCCTTCTCATGAATGCTCTCACTGTTATGGCATTAAATCGGGCTCGAAGGGTGATTTTGCAGTCACTGCATGAAATCACCTTTCGGGACTGAGTAATGAAATGGCACTGCAACTATTCATAAGGTGGGCTCTCAAAAAGCCTATGTTGAAAATTTGGTGGAAAAATTCCTAAAAATGACTGCTTTACGAGTGTGCATTGCACAGTTCCTACACACGCTCATAAGTTCACGAATTTTCAATATTTTCACTCCAGATTTTCAACATTGCCATTTTACCACATCTCCTTATGAGCAGTACAGCTGTTATTTTTCACATTTTGCCCAAAACATGTTTCCGCCCATGTAGCGCACAATGGCACAGTCGGTGTAAGTAAATCAATGTATGGGACACATTAAGAAAATCACAGTGACACTGTTAATAAGCAGAGGTCTTAAATGGCTATGTTGAAAATTTGGTGAAAAAAATCCTAAAATGATGGTTTCTGGCTTGGCGCATTGCACAGTTCCTATGCACGCTAAGCAAGTTTCGCAATTTTCAATATTTTCACTCCAGATTTTCAACATTGCTATTTTATTACACTTCCTTATGAGCAGCACAGCTATCATTTTTCACATTTTGCCCAAAACATGTTTCCGCCCATGTAGCGCACAATGACGCAGTCAGTGTGCGAAATCAATGTATGGGACGCATTAAGAAAATCATACTTACACTGTTGATGAGCAGAGGTCTTAAAATGGCTATGTTGAAAATTTGGTGACAAAAGTCCATAAAATGACTGTGTTACGAGTGAGCATTGTGCAGTTTCCACGCACCCTCGTAAGTTCATGACTTTGTAATATTTTCAGTCCAGATTTTCACCAGTGGCATTTTTCCACACTTCCTTATGAACAGTGCAGCTGTCATTTTTCACAACATGGCTGAAATGTGTTTTCACACTTTCAGTGCAGAGATGCGTGGTCGTTGTGGGAAATCATTGTTCGGGACAGATAAAGAAAACCACAGTGACACTGTTCATGATCAGAGGTCCCAAAATGCCTGTGTTGACAATCTGCTGTCAACAATCCCCAGACTAATTAAATTACGGGTGTGCGTTGCACAGTTTCTATGCACGCTCTTGACTTCACCAGTTATTTTAATATTTTTACTGCAGATTTGCAACATTGCCATTTTTTACACCTCCCCATGAACAGTACAGCTGTCATTTTTCACATCCTGTTCAGAATGTGTTTTTGCACCTGTGGTGCTAAATGCCGTAGTCGCTGTGCATAAGCAGCTTTTGGCTAACAAATTGATATTGCCACTGTTCATGAGGTGGGGGTCACAAAAAAACCATGTTGAAAATTTGGAGTGAAAATACCAACGAATGCCTGAGGTGTTAGGGTTTCCAACCATAATGCCCCACCCTGTAGAGAATGACAGGCATCAGGGGTGTGACTTGGGATTCTTGCCTGTAATGCTCATACCATTCCACACCCCGCAGCCAGTGAGAGGCATCGAGGTATGCCTTGGACTCTTCGGCCCCAAAGTTCACCCCATTCTCCTATATCACACCCATCTCACCATATTTCCTGATGGAATGGGATGCACATAAGGGCCAAAGACCCCAAGGCACACCATGACACTTGTCAGTGTCTGCAGGGTAGGGTGTGGTGAAATGGCATGGCCGTTATGCCTGACGACCCAAAGGCACACCCCAGTGCCTGTCACTCTCTGCAGGGTGGTGGTAGGGTTGGCATCAGTTCAATACTTCATCGCTATTTCTATTATGCAGCTCTGTAACTTCTACACTACCGATGCCAATGCCAGCAAGCAAACGTTTGGCATTGACAAATGCTTGTTTTTTCTTATCTTTGGTCTTGCTAGGGTCATTTTCCTCTGTTGAGGTTTCATCGTAATATGATGACTACGTCCATCCAGGCCCTGCAGGAGCTGCGTTGTGTCTGTGGAAGACAGGGGTGTTGTTTGAACTGCGATGTTGGCCTCTGGACTGGTGTCCATACCATTAACATTAATGAGTAATCACCACTGCCACCCACATACAAGGAGGAACTTTATGTGAAAACAGATGGTTGAGATGGTGTTTAGTAAATAATTAGGTGAAGGGGGTTCATGTCTTGTCTAATCAATGGAGATTCCATAGCTGCAACAATCATGAACATTTTGAATTCATTCCGAAGAGAGGACAGCAGGACCCTCCCACTGTCCTGCCCCCCCCCGAACCATTGCGGTTTTGGTGTACTTTAAGCTGGTACCGTAGCATAAGTAACCTTTTTGGTGGGATTTGATGTGGTAAGTTGTTAAGCCTCTTCATGTTTACTTTTGTTATCAATGACTCGCATCATTAAAGATGGCCGCCATTCAGCATTTCTCAAAATGTATTCAGCTTGTGGTGTTAATTGTTGAATTAGCATGTTACATTCATATTCTACTTATATTAGCCTAGGAGCTAGGGTTCTTGTACATGGTACTGATACTAAGTGGCAAAAACATTTTTTTCAGTCGCATGGATTGCATGGGTGTGTCAGGTCAGATCAGGTTGACAAGGGGGGTTGTGGGACAGTGTGGAATTTGCCATCATGGGCACTTTTAAGGAAATCCAGACAACATATCTTGCTGTAAGTTAGGGTTGATATAGTCAACATGAAAAGTAAGATATTTTTGGAAGAAAAACATTATATCTGTAATCATGCAATTGCAAAATATTTACGGTTATGGTAATTACATTGCTGTTGCTTTATATAGGCTTGGGGGACTGGTGGTGAGGTGACCAATCAATGGGTTATGGCAAAGGGTGATCAAATGAAACTTATACACACTGTAGCACATAACAACACATTACCATAATCAATCCAGTAATACATAGCTAAAAATAAGGTATAACATACACACCCCAGCCACCATACTGAGTTGAAAGTTTTGTTTTTTTTTTCGGGAGGGGTCCCCTTGGAGTAAACAGCCTTTTTCAACTTCCAATTCCACATCACCCAAGAAGCACCACTCACAGTCTTCAAGACTGAAGTTCTCATCAGGTGGGAATTCTCTCAACATTGCTGCCTCATCCACCTCACTGCTGGTGGATGCCTTAGTCGAGGGATCATCCTCGTCACTGAGACACAGTTCCTGTGGCCAGGCCCAGATTAATGGATGTGGGGGCCCTACTCACATGTAATATTTTTTGGCTCGGGGCCCCTAAATGCAAACATCACACTTTTCCTCAGCGCTGTGCCAGCAAGGATACAACAAGCAGAGTACTCAAGCAGGATGTCATTTACACTAATGCTATGTGTTATGCCACATGACTTGACAGGTCACATGTCATTTTAAACAATACAATTCAGAGCTCTGACAATAAAATCACAGATTAACTCACATGTGACAGTACCCTTCTTTATTTTTGAAAGATATCACTTCTGGTAATGCAAAGACACCAAATGATGTATTACATATTAGAAATACAAAAAAATACCAACATTTGTTTTACACGAATGCTTGGACTGAAGCGTTATATTTTACTTCTGTATATATGCGCTGTTTTTACTTTTGTATGCAGTGTGCACCATACAATATTTTTTGTTTAAAAAAAAAGAAGATGAAATTCTGCAGCTGGACATAAGCAGTACATACAAGTGCCAGTAATACAATCTGCTTTAGTTCAAGCAGCAGGTATGTATAACAGCCTATTATAAAAAGGGTCTGAGAAATACAGTTTTCTGATTGGTTGCAAACATTCTATCAGCCGCCCTATGTAAATCTTTGATTAACGTACATGAAGAGCCCAATCATATGCTGAGCAAGGTTTAACACTATTTAAAAAAAAAAAAAACACACTTCTTTTATTATAATAGCAGTAAGGCACTTCCAGGGGTTATGGTAATGATCAGGGGCCATGTAGCACTCACCTACACCTCATGCCAGATTACTCCCCTATAGGGTGATTAACAGACCATTAACATAACCCCTGGTATAGACATATTGCTTAACTGGAGATGCCTAGTTTAATTTGCTCATCAAACAAAGGAAACTTTCTTTACATGCTTGAATTAATAGAAGCATGCAGTAGAAAAATAATGAAGTATCCATTCTGTGGGAATACAGAACACCAACTGATGATGTATATCATGCATGTTCCAAATAATGCAAGTTCAAAATAACTGTATATTATTCAGAGGCAGACCTGTGGAGAATGATTGACACAGGGAACCCCAAAGGGCATACATGACACAAAGCAGACCAGTGGGATAGAAACCTGAACTGGTACACACCCAAGGACAGTCACAGACCAATGCGTCAATGGACAGGATAGAATTCCTATGCAGCAGGTCATGCACCACCAGAAAAGTGCAGTTGGGTTGAAATGGACAGGGATGGAGACACAAAGACATGTTCATGCATTCACAGGTCAGGGCAGCAGACCAGTCCAGTAGGGGTGAGACAAGGACTGGACAAGAGTCCCAGACATAGCTAGAAGGCATACATCACCCAGTGCCAGGGGGCAGATCAGTGGTGAGATAGACAGGATGGAAGCCCTAGAGGCTATATACCACCCAGGGTCAGGGCAGAGCAGTGTATATGTGTGGGAGTGGGTGGACAGACAGCCACAAGAATCCCTAGAGTAGAGAGAGCATTAAATATAATTTAACATAACATATTAGCTTCAAAGTTCCAGGCAGACATGTGGAAGACATGTAATCAAATACCAATTCTTGTGGACTGTAGAAGAAAAATACCAAATGGTGTAAATATGCATCTTAGAAATAACTCCATTCCCCATGATGTAGAGGAATATGGCACAGTGCACACAGAAGTGAAATGCAATACTTCTAGACCTTCACAGTCCGAGGCAGACATGTATTTCTCAAATATCATTTCTTTGTGACGGTAGAACAGAACACCAAATGGTGCAAATATGCATCTTAGAAATAACTCTATTCCTCAGGATATAGAGTATTATAAAACCATGCACACAGAAGTGAAATGTAGTACTACTGTAGTTTCACTGCCTGAGGCAGACATGTGGAAGATATCTGTAGTAAGAAATAATTTCTTTGTGACTGTAGAACAGAACACCACATGATGATGTATATCATGCATGTTCCAAATAATGCAAGTTCAAAATAACTGTATATTATTCAGAGGCAGACCTGTGGAGAATGATTGACACAGGGAACCCCAAAGGGCATACATGACACAAAGTAGACCAGTGGGATAGAAACCTGTATGGGTACACACCCAAGGACAGTCACAGACCAATGCGTCAATGGACAGGATGGAATTCCTACGCAGCAGGTCATGCACCACCAGAAAAGTGCAGTTGGGTTGAAATGGACAGGGATGGAGACATAAAGACATGTTCATGCATTCACAGGTCAGGGCAGCAGACCAGTCCAGTAGGGGTGAGACAAGGACTGGACAAGAGTCCCAGACATAGCTAGAAGGCATACACCACCCAGTGCCAGGGGGCAGATCAGTGGTGAGATAGACAGGATGGAAGCCCTAGAGGCTATATACCACCCAGGGTCAGGGCAGAGCAGTGTGTATGTGGGAGTGGGTGACAGACAGCCACAAGAATCCCTAGAGTAGAGAGAGCATTAAATATAATTTAACATAACATATTAGCTTCAAAGTTCCAGGCAGACATGTGGAAGACATGTAATCAAATATCAGTTATTGTGGACTGTAGAAGAAAAATACCAAATAGTGTAAATATGCATCTTAGAAATGACTTCACTATTACTACCCATGTGGCAGATAAATAATAGAAAAGTTACAAGAAGTAGAAAGAGGAAAAGTATGGCTTCAGTCCAATCCAAGGCACACTGAGACGAGTAGTTAGAACTGCTTCCTGCGTGACTTCTGAGTAGAGAAAGTGTTGATTATCGCCTCAAAACTGAGTGCCCTTGTCACATCACTCTCAATAGAAAGTATGGCAAGTGAATTCAGCTTGTCCTGTGTCATTGTTGATCTCAGGCAGTTCTTTATCAAGGCCAGTTTTGAAAAGGAACGTTCTCCTTCACAGACTGTTACTGGCAGAGTTAGGAATAATCTGAGAGCAACTGCTACATTACGAAAGGTAGATTCCACTAGATCATTTCGCCGTATATATTTCATAATCTCTTGTGCACTTCGTTCAATATTGACATGCGATATGAAGTCAAGAAAATGAAGAAATTCATCCACACAGTTTGCATCAAGATCTTTTGCATATTTGCTAATGATGCATGATGCAACGATACGGAGCCGTGTTGCATCATTATCAACAATAGCACGCACAAATGCAAAGTCATCAGACACTTGTTGGTAAGCTGTGCAATGCTGCTGTAATGAAGCATGCACCTGGTTGAGTATCACAAGGAATGACTCCACCCAAAAGCCTTGGGAGCCTGTAAGGATGACGTGAGATGTGGCCGAATCATCAGCATAGCGTTTTGGTTGTTTGATTCTGGTACACTCACTTGAATAGGCCTGGGACACATCTGGCATTATGTTTTTGCTGCCCTTTCAATATCTTCAAATTGATCTCTCAACTGATTAGTGAAATCCTCAGAGACAAGAACACAGCAGCAACAGCTGTCAAATCTACTTTGTACTTTGGAGAAGGGTATTGCATTTCTGGAATCTTTCAGAATTCTGTTCCACAGTTCACACATGAAGGCTGTTTCCAGTCGTCGTAATGCATTGGCCAGTGACTTGCAAGTGAGCCTCATTTCTGATGGTTCTTCTTCATCGTCTCCCAGATTCTTCAGTATGTTGTAGAAGTTGCGATAGTTCAAAGATAGAGCCCTGACAGACTCTGCATGACAATGCCATCGTGTGGATGATAGGGTCTTGAGTGTCAGGATTCTCCCATTCTCGTTGGGAGTCAAACCTTCTGTCAGAGATTTCCACTGCCTTGTGGAACCAGCTGCAAAAGCATATATCTGCAGTACTCTGCTGAAGAATTTAACTGCTTCTAGGCAACAATTGACACTTGCAGTACCAACTAGATTCAATGAATGTGCTGCACATGGTACATAGTCAGCAAGCGAGTTGATCTCTTTTAGTCGTGCCTGCAGGCCCGCATACTGTCCAGACATGGCAGCATTATCGTAACTTTGACCTCTACAGTCTTCAACACTGAGGCCCAGCTCTTTCAGCGTGTCCAACACATTATCCCACAAGTTTTCACCAGTGTGACTGTGTATAGGCACAAATTTAAAAAAACACTCCTTGGGCTCTCCAGTTTCACTGACAAATCGAACAACAAAAGTTAATTGGTCCGTGTGACTCACATCTGGGGTTGAATCAACAGAAATGGAGAAATATTTAGCAGCTCGAACCTCATTGCACACAGCTGTCAGAACGTCAGTTCCCATTACTTCTATAAGTTCATCACTAATAGTAGATGATAAATAGCTCGGATTTCCTCTGCCAGAATTGCCATATTGTGAGATATGGGCAGCAAGAAATGGATCAAACTTTGCTATTACTTCAAGCATGCCAAGAAAGTTTCCATTGTGTTGTGAGCCTATTAGCTCGTCATCTCCTCTGAATGCCAGTCCTCGCTCAGCTAGAAATTTGATCACCTCAACAACTCTAAGGAGCACTGATCGCCAGTAGTTCTTCTCACTTTCCTGCTGTTTCTGCAGTTCAGCATCTATGCACCCCCTGGTAGAAGCTCTCTTTAGCCAGGCAAGCATTGCTGTCTGGTGCTCGTCACTGTTCTCATGCCATTTTATTAGCTTGGTCGCATTACTCCAGTCACTGAATCCATCAGTGGCAAACTGTGAGGAGCTTGCAGACAATAACTTGCAGCAAAAACAGTAAATGTTCCCAGCTGCAGGAGAGTATAAAAGCCATTCACAGTTGTACCGTTCACCATTCGCTTTCTTTCCATGGGAAAGATTCTTGGAGAAGTATCGTACTCTGTTTGAAATGATTCTCTGGGATTGTTCGAAGGGTCCCAGATGGTTCTGACAAGAGGAAGAGCCATATGAAACCCAATATTCAATGTCCTCCTTCGATAAACTGCCCCACAAACCAAGATCAGAAGACGTTTTCAGTGTTTTAGCTGCAGCACTACAGCCAGACCCACAACCAGAATTGACCTGTGTGGCAGCCTGTGAAGACGGGAAGACCTGGTGCACGATACTAGAGGTGGCGGGACGTGGTGCCGCAGTACATCCGGAACCAGAATTGACCTGTGTGGCAGCCTGTGAAGACGGGAAGACCTGGTGAATGATACCAGAGGTGGCAGGACTTGGCGCCGCAGTACATGCAGACCCAGAATTGACCTGTGTGGCAGCCTGTGAAGGCATGAAGACCTGATGATCGATACCAGAGGTGGCAGGACTTGGCGCCGCAGTACATGTGGACCCAGAATTGACCTGTGTGGCAGCCTGTGAAGGCATGAAGACCTGATGAACGATACCAGAGGTGGCAGGACTTGGCGCTGCAGTACATGCAGACCCAGAATTGACCTGTGTGGCAGCCTGGTGAACGATACCAGAGGTGGCAGGAGATGGCTGCTGTGAATCAGGTCCTAAAGAAGATACCCGCTCTGTGTCCAAAGAAGGGATACATAGTTGCTCACAGTGTGCAGATGAGTTGTCTTTATTACTCGCTATCCTCACTGGTGCATTTTTAAAGAAAGTTTCCAACTTTGGTGTTCTATCCACAATAGCTTGGTTTGCCTCATCCCGTAGCTGTTGGCGTTTCCTCTTTTCAGCACCACTAATATATTTTTGCACAGACATGTTGCTTGAGAACCAGCCTGCATACAAAAATGGTGGGAAAAAAATAAAATTATTGTAAGGGAACTAAGTAATACTCTGCTGTTTGTTTGCTGGCATTGGCATTGGTAGTGTAGAAGTTACAGAGCTGCATAATAGGAATGGCAGCGAAGTATTGAACTGAAGCCAACCCCACCACCACCCTGCAGAGAGTGGCAGGCATTGGGGTGTGCCTTTGGGTCATCAGGCATAACTACCATGCCATTTCACCACACCCTACCCTGCAGACACTGACAAGTGTCACGATGTGCCTTGGGGTCTTTGGCCCTCATGCGCACCCTATTCCATCAGGAAATACAGTGAGATGGGTGCAGTATAGGAGAATGGGGTGAACTTTGGGGCCAAAGAGTCCAAGGCATACCTCGATGCCTCTCACTGGCTGCAGGGTGTGGAATGGTATAAGCATTACAGGCAAGAATCCCAAGTCACACCCCTGATGCCTGTCATTCTCTACAGGGTTGGGCGTTATGGTGGGAAACCATAATACCTCAGACATTCATTGGTATTTTCACTCCAAATTTTCAACATGTTTTTTGTTGTGACCCCACCTCATGAACAGTGGCAATATCAGTTTGTTAACCGAGAGCTGCTTATGCACAGTGACTATGGCATTTAGCACCACAGGTGCAACAACATTACAAACAGGATGTAAAAAATGACAGCTGTACTGTTCATGGGGAGGTGTAAAAAATGGCAATTTTGCAAATGTGAAGTAAAAATATTTAAAAAAATGGTGAAGTCATGAGAGTATATAGAAACTGTGCAACTCACCCCGTAATGTAATTAGTTTGGGGATTTTTTTTTACAGCAGATTGTTAACACAGGCATTTTGGGACCTTCGATCATGAACAGTGTCACTGTGATTTTTGTTAATTTGTCCCATACATTGATTTTGCACACCGACTGCGCCATTGTGCGCTACATGGGCGGAAACACATTTTGGGTGAGATGTGAAAAATGACAGCTGTACTACTCATAAGAAGGTGTGGTAAAAATGGCAATGTTGATAATCCGTGGTGAAAATATTGAAAATTCTACAGTAAAGCAAAAAAGCATTGTGCAACATATGTCCAAGAACAAGCATGCAATAAAAAAGTAGATGTTCTGGCTGAGAACGGGGCTCAGTGTTGGGACCAGTGTTGTTTGGGATATTCATTGCAGACATATCATGGGACATCAAGAGCAAGATCAGTCTGTTTGCTGATGATACCAAGGTAGGCGCGGTGGTGGATGACCTAGGAGGATGGCAGGGGTTGCAGGATGATCTGGCAAAGCTTGAAACCTGGTCAGACACCTGGCAACTGTGCTTTACAATTTCCTCCCACAAAAAGAGAATAAAGTGTCAGTATTTGGGTAAGACTGAATATTAGTTCCAACTTTCTGTGACATGTTGAAATATTTTTAGGTTTTGCTACTAAAAAAAAAAAAATGCCAAGGCACTGGACCCTTGCCCCTAAGCCTGTTACAGAGAGGCTACAAGTAGAGACAGCACTGTGAGTAAGTGTTCTCTTGACCACAAATGATTCTACACTGCGGGGGGGGGGGCTGATGGTAGCATCTCTCTTTGATATAAAGGCAGCATCCTCCTGCCACTGACAGCCTTGTGTCTGGGGTTTATGGAATGCCACAAAACATATCATGGCTACATCAGTGATATTCCTACAGAATCATCCATTTAAGTTGCCCACATTGCTACTGTACATGAACCAGCTGGACTTGATCACATAAGGCCTGTAAGGCTGGTGAGGGAGAATCATGAATGCTTCAGGAGCATCCCTGGTCCCCTACTATAGACACAGTAAATAAGGTCTATCACTTGCAACTACAGATTAACCCTGTTTCATCAGCTCCCATCACATACACATACACATACAAACACACACACAGTTTTGCTCAGTATTTGTACTGATAAGATCTTAAAGTGCATGACCCCCTTAAATACTAGCTTCCAGTGTAAAATCATTTAATGACACTGTAAGATGCAGCGCTCAATTTTCAAAACAGAAAATTTGACACAAGGTTCCTGTGCCAAATGGGTGTGACACAAGTGGCATCTTGCATCAAAGTTTGAGGCCCCCATGTTGAGACAGGCTGCTGCCCAATCACAGTGTTGGGGACTGGAGGACCTATGGGGAAGGTGTCAGGGCTGTGTTCAGCTGGGGCCAGTTCATGGTCCATCCTTGCCAATCCCCTCTACCCCAGCTGATTGGATCACTGGACCTGCGCATGGTGCCCTCACTGGGTGCCACCCAGCACCCTGACATTGCCTTCTGCAAATCCCACACATGGCCACCTCTGCTGGACAGTCGACTTTTAGTGTCCATCTACCAAAACTATGGAACTCCCTGCCAGCTGACATCCGGCTCTCCCCCTCCCCTCGGATACAAATCTCCCTTCTAAATGGTCTAGTCCCCACAGGCTGCATATGTCACCTTGACGTACACTAGCATGGGTCTTGTCAAGCTGGTGTGCACAATGTAAGGACCAACCACCCATCATAATCTATGTTACCCACCCAAATGCTTAACTACCAAATTTTTGATGATCTCTTATTCTTATTTCTGCCTACTATTATGCTGTTCACTCTGTTTCTTGCCTCCTGTACATACAATTTTTTAATTTATTGTATTTCACTGTAATAACAAAACCTTGTACGTATTGTATGTTACCTATGAAATTTTTGCTGTTTCTACAATTTATTGTTAGTATGTTATATCCCGTTTCCCTCCTCCCCCAGGACACATCTGGAATCGAGCGGTAGTCTGCTCAGTATGTCTTCCTGGTAAAACTTTTAAATAAATAAATTGCTGCTGTGCCCCCATTGCCCCCTAGGGCACCTCCATGCTTATTCTCCCCCATTCCCCTCCTTATCAGCATTTCGCCTCCCCCACCTTCGTGGTCTCTCTCGGGTTGTGCCAGGGGGTGATGAATCTCTCTGTCAAACATTGCAGGTGAGCCACATGTTTGGTACAACACTGCGCTGCAGCAACTCCTGGGTCTGTGGTTCAGAGACCCCCATTTTACAAAAATATGGCACAGGGTCCCTTTCAGACTCACAATTTGTTATAGTTCAGATCACTGCAAACTGCAGTGATATAAGGAGGGCTCTTGAAACTCAAGCCTGCAGACTGTGGGGCTTCCGTTCCGCTGCGCTCATGAAAGCTGGTTGAACCTTCAGCTCCGTCCCCACCGAGGCCAAAATCAATAAATTCAAATACTAGAACCCAAACCGGAGATAATAAGCTGCTATTTACTGGAGAGGATGTCAAACGCAAGCCGGACAACCCAAAGCCGCCCCAGGGCTTAGCAGAAACTGATGGTAACTGATCTGATAGCAATGGCTCACAAGTTTCGGTGCGAAGTGAAAATGCGTATGCCGACGTGGTGGAGAATCTGAACATTTCCAGACAGATGTATTTGGTATTGAGAGAATTGAGAGACTTTAGGAGGGAAACTCGACTAACATTTGCAGCCCTCAGAACTGATGTCGGAAAAATTGAGAAATGGATGGACAAATTAGAGGAACAGGTGAAAGCATCAGATTCCCGGGTAGACGAGGCAGAATCAGCTATCCTACAGCTACACCAGAAGGTTCAAGGCCTGCATGAGAGAGCGGAGGATGCAGAAGCCCGTAGCAGAAGGAATAACCTCCACGTATCAGGCTTCCCAGAGGGTGTGGAGGGTAGTCACCTGCTCCGATTCATGCAACAATTCTTTAAAAAAGCACTAAACCTACCAGAAGACTCACAGCTGGAGATGGATAGAGTACATCACACGCTGGGCCCCCAGACACCTAACCGCCCTCGCGCAATACTCATCAGATTCCTGCGATACCAGGAGAAAGAATTGATTCTCCATAAATCCTGGCAGAAGGGTGAACTGAAATATCAAGAGCAGAGAATTTACGTGATAACGATTATCCCCAGCCATTGCTGCTAGGTGCCGCGCATATGCCCCACTGTTAAGAAAACTCAAAGAGGCAAAGATTAAATTCCGAACTCCTTACCCGGCTAAGCTCGTAGTACAACTCGGGGATGGCCCCAAATCTTTCGATAACATGGAAGAGGCAGTACAAGGATTGGCAAAAGAAGGGATCAAGGTTACCCTACAGCAGAAACCTCCAAGCAAGACACTGGCTACAAAACTAGCAATGAGGGTCTGGAATCGAATCCCACAAAAGGAACAGCAAAGGATGGAAGGCGCCTCGACCCTGAAGCAGATCGTGACCGGGCTTCGCAGACAGGCCTCTACCGAAAATAATTCGGACTCTGCACCACCAGTGGTGAAATGAACTGCCTACCAGTGACTGAGAGGCTGAGTATGGACTGAACAGGTAGGCCGGTCTAGCTTCCCCCCTCGAACAGTTCTACCCTGAGGCCCCCCCCAGGCTTCCCCCTCTGCCCTCCCTGCCTTCCTTCCTCATTGCACTGCCCTGACCTTAATTCGGAAAAATTGGGTCGACCCCTCTCGCCAATTGCCAGGAGATGAGACACCCATAAAGAATAAAGTCTGGCTGGACAGGTCACGAAAGTGGCCTGCCCAAATGGATAATAAATTGATTGGTGAAAGGCGGGCATCTTGTGATGGGTGATCATCTCAGGAGAGTGGGGATGCGGGATGAGGGGGTGCTGGGAGGGAGATGTGGGAGGTGGGTGGATCGGGGTTGGCTGACCTGGCTCAGGAGTACCTTGCGCCTCCCACATTTCCTGTTCTCCTTTGTCGCTGTTTGCCTGTCCCCTCTGGAGTTGGGAGGCGGGAGAGGAGTGGAGGCATCGGCCTGAGACATTGCTCCCCTGAGGGGTCTCAGGATTGAACACTCAGACGGTTCATCTCTATACAAACTGGACTACATCCCCCCACCTTTTTTTTTTTTTTTAGGAGGAGGGGAAGGAAAGGAAGGAAGAGGGGAAAAAGGGGAAAGAAAAGGGGAAAAAAGGGGAAAAGGGGGAAAGAAGGGGGAAGAAAAAGAAAAGAGAAAAAAGGGGGAAAAAAGGGAGAAAATAGGGGTCAGCTGTATGTGCTGAGGGGGAGGCTCCTATCGAAAGAAGATTGTTTTATAAACTCTCCTGGGTTTAAGGGGAGGAAGTGTCATATCTTGGTTCTTGCCCTACCCCACCTCTCCCTGAAGTGCTGGAACAGTTACCCAGACCGACTTTTAATGACGCGAGGGATAACTAACAGCCATGAGCGGGGACTGTGCCGGGGCCCACCCCCTCACACACCTCTAATGCTGTGCAGGGGGCTCTGGATGGGAGGAGGCGGAGTGGAGCCCCATGCATTGCTCAGAATTTGCGCAGCAAAAGGCACGATCCCTCCTTAGGTTCGGTGTCGCAGTATCCATCTCCAGGTTATAGAGCAACCGAAATACATAACTATTTGAAACCTAATCGAAGTTACTGACCACTGATAACATAGGCCCGGATGGGGACATGGGCACGACTACCCCCCCCCCACAAGAGGCGTTTTACGTCAGGTCCTCTCTAAGAGTAGGACTAAGCCAAAATGGGCAATCTTAGTTCTGGGAGCCCGATAGCACCCAGAGCTACGGAAGCCACCAATAGTTGGGCAGACCAATCCCAGTTGGATTGGAGCTGCGCCAAGTGGTGTTTTATGACCACTTTGAGATTTCATTTCTTGTTCTTAAAATTTAATAATTTACTGTTGGAGGGTGATTTTTTCCCCTCACTAGTTTATCGTCGGTCACCTAACAAGTTGATAAATGCAGAAACGGACAAAGCTACAGGCGAGTGGGCCAATATGGGATTTAGCATAACAATTATAGAATTTGATGGAATATGAATGGCTAACCAATCACTGCAAGTTTTATCCTTGAATGTGAACGGGCTGTGTAACCCCATTAAACATGCTAGAATGCTTACAATGTTAAAGAAGAGCAATTCAGAAATTATTTACATACAGGAAACTCATATGACTGAAATAGAACACAAAAAACTAGCCACACGGGGATTCACACAGGTTTTTTAATCCTTATTTAGAGGAGGCAGAAAGAGGGAGCGGGCAGATTTGGAGGGCCGATTGGTGATAGCCCAGGGACTGCTCCAGGATAGGGAGGTAACTCTGGCGAATGCTTATTGCCCTCCAGGTTCCTCCTCCCAGACAATTGGTTTTCTATTAAGGAGAATGCTAGAAATGTCTAAGGGGATCCTAATCCTGGCAGGAGACTTTAACATAACCCCGAGCCCATCATTGGACACTACCAACATAAATAAAAGCAGGCAACCTGCCCCACACAAATTTTTAAAAGATTTATCCAGGAGGTGGGCTGGTGGATGTATGGCAATCCTTCATCCCAGGGAAGAAGTTATTCATTCTACTCAACTGCCCACCGTATATACAGGATCGACCACTGCTACACCGCAAAAGAGCACTTGTGACACTTTGAGGATGCTGCCATGGGGATATTGCTCACTCAGACCATGCACCAGTGATAATATCGTTGGGATCTGGGCCTGATAGACGGAACACTTTCTGGAGGCTTAATCCATTACATTTTAAAACTGAGCCTTCCAGAATATGTAATTGACAAAATACAAGAGACTTGGTAGACAATGATACACAAGATATCAGCTCAGCAATTAAATGGGACACACTGAAGGTGGTTTAGGGGTCACCTAATACAATATACATCCACTTCACGAAGCAATGTCAAGAGAGGCAATCACAGTTAGAACAGACCTTGAGTTTCCTGCAGGAAGCCCACCAACAGGGTGAACACTCGTGGAGGCCCAGTTGAAACAAACTAAACTAGAGCTGGACAGATTATGTATTCAGCGATTGAAATTGCATTATGCTTCTTCATCAAAGATATGGGGAGGTGGGCCCTCAGGGCATCCCGGCCTGCTAGCTCACCGATTAAGACTCCACAGAGACACCTCTCTCACCATAGCGCCCATCAGAGACCCTACTACAGGTACAATACATACCAGACTGAAACAGGTGACAACAGCATTTTGTAACTACTATAAGAAATTATATACCCCAGACCACCTAATTGAGCAAGACACAATTGAGACCTTCCTTTCCCCCCTAGCCCTTCCCAAGCTCGATAAGGAACAACAAAAAAAACTCACGACACACATAACCCCCACGGAACTTAGAACAGCTATCTCAAACCTCAAAACCATGAAGGCCCCAGGTCCTTATGGATATGGGCCAGAGTTCTACAAACAGATGGAAGCAAAGGTGAGCCCCCTCCTCCTACAGGCTTACAATGAACTACTGTCAGGACAATGTGCCCCACCCCCTAGTTGGTCATATGCAAGTGTTTCTGTCATCCCTAAGCCGGACAAGGATCCACAGTCATGCAGTTCATACCGCCCCATATCAGTACTGAATGTGGACTATAAGATCTTAACGGCTATCTTAGCAAAACAATTAGACTCGGTCCTCCCACATTTGATCGCATTAGATCAAACAGGTTTTGTTAGCTCGAGATCGACCACCGACAATACCAGAAGGGCCTTACATTTAGTCCAGAGGATGCAAATGATGGGAGCCCTCTCAGTCCTTCTCAGCCTAGATGCTGAGAAGGCATTTGACAGGGTTTCATGGCCCTTCCTGTTTGCTACCATGGTAAGAATGGGAATCCCTCCTGTATTCATCTCCCTGATTAGGGCTCTTTATTCCTCCCCAAAGGCATGTGTGAGGGTGTCTGGTCACCATTCTGAATACTTTCCCATATATAAAAATACTCGCCAGGGCTGCCCCTGTCACCTGGACTGTTTGCTATTTTTATCGAACCTCTGGCTCAATCAGTTAGGCAATCACCCCACATTACCGGAATACTGTGTGAGGGGGACGATCACCATATAGCTCTTTACGCAGACGACGTGCTGCTATTCCTCGCTGACCCCCTGCACTCAGTCCCCACCGTTATTCGGATCATCGAGGAATTTGGGGGGGCCTCAGGATACAAGCTGAACACCTCTAAAACGGATACCCTAACATTTCATTTTGAACCCCTATGGTCTTTAAAAACTCCTACCCCTTCCGATGGGAGCTTGACAAACTAAAATACCTGGGCATCTCCCTTTCTCGCTCCGTGAGACAAACTATTCAGAGTAACTACGATTCTTTTAGCTCCCAGCTTCAGGAAGACCTGGCGAGGTGGGCTGTCCTCCCCCTCAATCTAATACAATGAGTCGAAGTAATTTGGATGGTTGTCTTCCCCCGGGCCCTATACCGCTCCAAAATGTCCCAATAGACATACCTGCAAATGGAGCCAATCTTGGAATAAGGCAATACTAAATATATATGAGGGAAAACTCCTCGAATAAGGTGTCAAATACTCTGTCTCCCCAGACAGAATGGAGGTTTGGCACTTCCAAACTTGAAATTATATAACTGGGCCTCCCACCTCTCTTTCCTTGCTATCCATCTCGCACGCAGCCATATGGCCAAGTGGAGGGACATGGAGGAGGGTTTACTCCCATTCGAGGACTTGGTGAGGGCCACCCTCCATAAAACCACACCAGTGCCGCCCAGGATGAACCCTAGTCCATGGATAGCACACCAGCTTAAAACCTGGGGGGGCAATTCGAAGACAACTAAACCTCACGCCCTTCCTAGTGTATGTGTGTCCCTGGCTATGCTGGAGGATTTTGCCCCAGCATTACATGACCACACATTTCGGCAGTGGGATCGATTTTGACTCTATTCCTCTTTCAGTTACTAAATGGGAATGAATTTAAATCCTTCCAAGAATTGCAGCAGACCTGGCTATTCAGGCAGGTAGACTTTATAGGTATTTACAACTTAGGCATTACTTACTCCTTTCATGGGCCTGTGAGACCCCTCGACATTCCCCAATAATAGGTCTATTGCAATCTATTCTGGCATCTAGTAAGATCCCTATGCTATATCTACTTCTATAAGGCACTTAATAATAACAACATAGCTAACACCTATGAAATATTTAAGAGATGGAGGGGGGAGATAGGTCAGGACTTAACGGAAGCACAGTGGGATGGGAGCTGGCTTATCTCAGCAAAGCTCACCTGTTCCCACACATGGAGGTTGTTCTCCTGGCAACTAATGATTAGATACTTTCGTACTCCAGTCATTACGGCTCATTACTTACCTACTAATGCAAAAGGGTGTTGGCGCCAATGTGGGGAGACAATTGCACACCATACACATATCTTCTGGTCCTGCCCAGTTCTTCAACCCTTTCTAACCTCTCTACAACAAGAACTTACAACTATTCTGGGACATACAATTGACTTGAATGCTGAATGTTTCTAACTTCTTTTTTTCCCACATGAATTCAGGGATTTGCACACTAAATATCTGTTGGGCATGACCCTCATGGCAGCAAAAAAGACCATTACCAGGCATTGGCTCACCCCCCAAGTGCCCACCATCATGGAATGAAGAGAAATAGTGAACCAAATTTATAGGTCAGAGAGAATCACTTATCAATTAAATAATAAAGCAGAGCTTTGCTCTAGAAAATGGACGAGATGGATCCTTTACATTATGACCTGGGACCCTGACTTTGTCCCTGGAACCTAACTATTTAACTCCTGAAGTTGAGTAAGAGGGACGTGATGAACAGAACACAGCAGGGCAATGCTGGGGAGGATTGGAATGGAAAGGCGTGGAAGATAAACTTGCCTGGGTTTTATGACTCCTAACATGTAACACTTCTACATCGACTTAGTAATGGTATTAACTACTAAATGAGAGAGGAGCTGTGCTGTGGTTGATTCTAATCATGCTTTTTACTCGCTCTGTATAATGTTTAATGTATGAAATATGTAAACAAGTGACTGCCGATAACCCCCGAAATTGTAAAGAAAACCTGTTAATAAAAACTATATTAACAAAAAAAAAAAAAAATAGCCTGCAGACTGTAACTAAGCAATAACACATGAGGAGATGTGCATTAGATATTGCCAATGCCTGGCCAGGGACATGGTGAGGTGCAAGACTACAGGCTGAGTGACTTCATCCACTGGCCGTGCATTAGAAATGCCTAATGCACACCACCAGAGTGTCTTATTGCGCTTATAAAATGGGATAACCTATTTTATATGAATGTAACAATTTAAATTAATCTAGTAAAATAATAAAAAAAATACCATTTGTCTCTGATTTTACATAAAATAGTTCCTCCACGTACATGATTGATGCTTTTTATTTTAGTTTGACATTAGTAGACTTCTGTCACTGTAGATTTTTTTCCTTTTTGTTCTTTTGAGAGATACCAAGAAAACCAGGCTGTTCGCTGGCTGCTGGCAAGAATGATCGATCATTTCTTTTTGTTATTTTTTTACCTGTATTTTAGAAAATGGTCTTTTTATTTGCTGGGCTTTGATTGGCTGCTACCCCTTCCAGAGGGGTACATTAACTTTCAATAGACGCCCAGCAAATAAAAAGTGCCAACCCAGCTGCCCCTTCACTCACTCTAACATCCTTGTGCATGGCCACCTTGCTTTCTGATTGGCTAAAAAAATGGGGCACTGAATTTGAAATAGACACCATTTTTTTTATGTATGTTAGCAAGAGACCATTTCCGTGAGTGCAACAATCGCCTCCCCCCCTCCAAAATGAAACTGTCACCAACGGCACAATGGCAATCCTCTGGTATAACAACATGAAGAGAAAAAATAAAACTCATCGTAACCAGACCATACTCATCACGCTCATCGCTTCTCATACTGCTGGCTGTCACCTACAACTCATATACCCTCCTCTGCCAGCCCAATAATATCCTAAAAGTATTATATGTAAAAAAAAACAAACAAAGCAAGCAAGAAACACACGTTATTTAATTTGCAGCTGAAAGACAGGAAATGAGTGTTTCTGTCAGCATAATAACTCCCGACAGAGATCTCGTGCCTCCTTCAGACGCCAACCGCTGTTTGCAACTGCTTACACCCCCCTGCCCTGCTATCAGAACACATCTGAAATCAAACGTTTATTTCAATTTTGTATTAATATTTGTCAGTTTCTCTCGTACCTTCATGCACTGGCAATCAGGCAGTAACCCAGCACTAAAGGAACAAAACTGTAGCTGAACTCGCACACGCAGCCTGCAACAAATCTGTGTAGCTGACATGCAGGCTGCAACCAATCTATTTTCAAGAAAACCAGCTTTCAAGATACCCACAGAATAACGTGATCGGCAACAAAATAGAAAACCTTTTTTTTTTTTTTTTTTTTAAAGCACTACAAGGAGATAGGTAACTCTATATCTTCTTCTGAATGGCTCAGTGGGGGGGTGGATGGAACACCACAGACAGGGACTACTTTACAACAGAGAGTCTTCAACTTCATTTTTAGTCAATATTTTGTATTTTTTTTTTAATTTTATTAAATCCCCTTATAAAAATGCCACAGGTAGCCCATTTTCTAAGCTCAATAATGCCCTCCAGGATGGGCGGTATGCTACGCCCCTGGCCGGTCCAGTATTGCCCAATACCGCCCACCCTGTCGGGCATTATTGCTTACATATCGTGTCTTCATGGACATATTGAGCAGTGTTTCAGAAGTGTCAGAAAGCTGGCAGAACTGGGAGCACTAGAGTGCTACTACTAAAGTGACAAGCCTGGCTTGGAAAAAAAAAATCCCAAAAAGTTTACATGAATTAATTATTATGGGACATTTTGTGAGTATTTTGCCAGTGCATTATTGGTTGTCCAAAGAGTGCCATCGATGAGATAACAGAGCAGGGGAATTTCCCCAGTGTCCTGGCCAAATTTCCCTCATTCACTAAAAATACCACCAACAGCTTAATCTGGTTCAAGGTCAGTTGGCATTCATCTGTATCCCCCTCACCTGGGTCATGCCTGAAAATAGGCAGGATTTGTCTAGTGCACTTACCCGGTCAACAAAAACTAAATCAAATGATCCACCCAATATGAAACTAATGAAATATTAAAAAAGCAGGAATAGTGTTAACACCACCTCTAAAGCTTAAAACAGGATTTTCCCAGCCATTTGACTCTAAGACTCTGCTGTTTGCTTAGGCAGTTAATGCCAGCCAATTGATCAGAGAGGCCTTTTACCTTACAAAATCCAAAATACCTGCTTTGACAATTTTACTGTGGTGTATTGTGAATATGGTAATGTTTTAGCCTTGACATTTGGGGCATTTCACATTTGTAAGATGGGTTAAGTTGGATACAGCTATTGTCATTACTATCATCATCAAATATAATTTTTATTAAAGGGATATTTTACACATCCATTGAGCTGCAGTACATTTTGAATGGCATCCTGAATCTTGCACTATAAAACAGACGAATGGCTAAACCTGACTTCTAAATTGCAAAATAGGACAGGTGACAACTCTAACCTGAACTCATATCTGTGGTAAGAAAACAGGAAATGTGGAGACAAATTTAGCCTTAAGATCAATTTGCATTGGTCCATACCAGAGATAAAGTTAAGGAATCTCCATGGAGGACAGCACTGTTCAATTTATTTAAAGTGACTGAGTTTCAATAGTAAGAACTTCTTAGATTCTGACCTCATAACAAGCATTCAATTCCTGTCATCCAGTACACCCCCAACAGGACCGATTTCACCTACCTGTGATTCGAAGATATGCCTCTGCTCTGCCTCTCACCAGCATGATGACAGGACTCCTCCTGGCTCCTCACCTCAGATTCCTTGTCTCGATTGATCGATTGTGCACACTAAGCACCGCACGCAGCCACAGATGATCACAGTCTGTGATCAGATGGTCAGCAAAGTGACCACACTTCAGCGCAGCCTCTTGCCCCTGCTCTAATTACTACTCGACTCCGACGACTGACCAACCGATGACTTGACTCCCGCCATCACTCCCAAACAATGCATCACTGCCGCCACGAGTCTCCTCCTAATTTCCCGCTCGGGCTCCTCACACTTGGCCACACCTCCTTGCTCACAAGTCGGACGGTGATTGGGCAGTGGCGTGGCACTCATTCTATACTTCTGTCACTGGGCAGAGGAGGGAGCCGAGCAACAGAGTCTCTGACCAGTCACTTGCTGAGTGTCCGCGGGCAGCACAGAGGGTGACCGGGGGGGGGGTGATGGGTTACAAAAAGTGCCGACTGCAGCCAGCCTCGACAATGGCAAGTATCGGGAGGTGGTGGCAGAAAGGAAAAACAAAGCATTTTTTTTTTAGGGACGAGTGGGACGTAAAAAAGAGACACTGCAGAGTGCAGACTGGGGGGCCCTCCCTCTAACCTCGGGGTCCTACGCCATGGCATCATCTGCATACTTGTTAATCCGGGCCTGCCTGTGGCAACACCACTGAAATCACTGTGTTGTGTGGAATGTGCCTTTCATTCATTTTGATGAATGTTAGCATGGACACATTCTTGGGTGACAAATTGGTCAGACGGTCACTCACAGTTGCCCCAGCCACACTAAACGCTCATTCTACAGTGACACTGGATGGTGGGCAGCTCAGGTATTTCACAGCAACCAATGTTAGAGCTGGCCAGTCAGTCATTTTACTGCTTCAGTACAGCAGTTGCTCAACAGTAATGACAAGGTGCTTTGTGTCTCCCATGTAGGCCTCCACCATTCATTCTGCTGCCCTGAGTCCAGCTGCCTCATCTGTCTCCTCCTCCTCCTCCTCCTCCTTTTCCTCCGCATCTTCCACTCCCACCTGAAAAAGAACATCCCGAATGGGATTGTTTGCTGTTTTCTGCTCTGCCTTGCCCATTTTCTCTGATTGGGTTGCCTGTGAGCCACTGGTGGTGGTAACAACACCCGTTTTTTGATGCAGTGCATGCATTTTCCATTTGTGCAGCATGTACCAATCTAATGAGGTTTTCTGTCAACTGTTGTACTCACTGACGACCTCCTTCAATTATAGAGGGCAGGCCACGTTTATATCGTGGATCCAGCATGGTGGTGATTGCAAAGTCAGCCGACTGTAAAATGCCAGATACATGGGTATTTGTGTCCAGCACATGGAGCATCTGATCCATTAGATCACAACTGCCATAATCCTCACTTGCCTCTGTCTGGTGTTGCACATTCACTAGTGTCTGCCTCAGCAAATGTATGAGGGGTATGGACTGACTTATAGAAGCAGTGTCCCCACTCAGTGCCAGTGTAGTATGCTCAAATGGATGGAGAATGCATATTAGCCCATCAATTTGGTGCCACTGCTGTGTTGTTAGAGCGATGGACACTCCAGCACTGTCATGGGTGGTGTGCAGCAGTGGGTATTCTAACACAGCTTTATACTGTTCATACAACTGGTCTAGCATGTACAGTGTGGAGTTCCACATGGTGACAACATCAAGCTTCATCCGGTGCTAAGGCAGATGGTTATTGCACTGTAGCTCACATAGATGGTCATGGGCCTTTGTAGAATGGGCGAAGTGGACACATATGCGATGGGCAACAGTAACCATTTCCTTAGTGTCCACATGGTTTAGAAATGGCTGAACAACAAGATTAATATGGTGTGCCAGGCAGGGCACTCTGAAAAAAACACCATCGCTAATGCATTTCACTACATTGGAGCCATTATCACTTGCAATAAATCCTGCTATAAGTGACTGTGTGTGTAGCCACCCATCAATCTCGTCCAGCAGGACAGTAAGCATTTTTGCAGCCATGTGAGAACCTATGACACTTGTCATACTCAGGGTTGCATGCTGCTGAATACCAGGTGCATTGCTACCACCACAATTTTGTTTCATGAATGTTTTGCCAGGCCCAAAATCAAGTACCACCCCAGGCAACTGTGCCCAGTGTGCTGTTATGCACAGATACGAGCTTGCTGTTGTTTATCCACTGGTCCACATATCCATGCTAAGATGGATATAGTGTGGTGCACTATGCTTCAATGCATGTCTAATGTAATCAGCAACTCTACTGTTCAGGTCAGGCATGGCACGCTGAGTAAAATAGGTTCACGATGGAACTTGCCATTTGGGACAGGCATGGGCCATCAACCTGCAGAAACTAGCATTCTCTATGAATGAGAATGGCAACAGATCAATGGCCAGCATTTCAGCAGTGGCAGCATTTAACTCTCATACAGCAGCATGATTGGGGGAGGGGTACTTTGTCTGCTGCTCAAGGATGGTCTTCAGAGTGGGCTGCATCTTTGGGGCTGTCGGACCAGAACGCTGTACTTGTGGCAGCAATGATTTCCTTTTAGGGGTAACATTTGACTCTTGGGGCTGTGTAGACCACATGAAGCCAGTTTTTTTGGTTGCTTGTGGGTGTGGTGGTGTACTTTTCAGACTCATGGGACTGGGACTCGCACCTCCACTGCTATGCCCACTTCTTGAGCGATCAAAGGATTGCTCACCTTCCTCCTCCACCACCGACACACTCTGCCCTCCCTCCTCCTGCTCTTGCTCTACTACATGTAACATGCCAACAACAGCTCTGTCATCCTTCTGGTGTTGCTGCCATCTCAGCAGGTGCTTGTTTTTCAGGTGGGCGTGTTGGCCACCGGTGCCTATATGGCATCTCTTTTTCTCCCCGACTAACACAGGCTTGACAAAGTTGGCATATTGCTATGGTCTCATCAGCAGGATCTAGCGCATAAAAGTCCCAAACTCTGGACTTCAGATGAGCCTGGGAATGGGATAGTTGAGAAATAGGTGTGGAAGTGTGTGTTTTTTGGGCTGCTCTCATCACTTCAGTAAAACTACATTTGGGGGGGGGTTAATTGACTGCTTGGAGGTTTGCTTACAGGCTTGGTGACAGACTGACCCATGGTCTGTACATGATGTAAATAGCCTACATCACCCTTGAACTTTTTTAACTCAGGTTCCCATGTGGGATCATGCCAGTCATCATCATCATCACCACCAATAGAGACAATGTCCTTGTCTTCCTTCTCCTCCCCCCATCACTGTCTTCATGAAGGACGGCACCTTTTTCTTTCTCTACAACCATCTCAGGGGGCTGACTATCCTTATCTCCTGGATTATCAGACTCTTGTTGAACACTATAATCACCAACTCCTGCAGAAACATGGACAGTCACACTGACAGAGTTAGTATCACCCTCCTCCGAGTCCTGGACCACTGTTCCGTGCTGGTGTCGGTGCCTCCCTTCTTCTCACTGTCAGCATCCCTCACTAGCATGGCTGCAAGAGTCTGAGCTTTAAAAAAGTAAGACACGGGTATGCCTGACCCAGTTTAGCCACCAACTCCTTTGCTTGTTCCTGCCACACCACCAGGGCCCACCTCAGAAGACACTGATTCAGACATATGTGTGTTTTCACTGCAATGTGGAACTGGAACTGAAATTGTACCCTTTTCAGCAGACTTCTTAGCTCCCTCATCCCCCATGCCACATTTCCCCCCTGTACTTGGCCGATTCTTAGCAGGCATTTTTGCTGACTGCTGCTTCAAAGCTTTGCCTTTCTCTGGGAGTATTTGAAGAAAGGCTGTATTACTACTACCTGTGTGAATAACACCTCACACGTGAATAATGACATCACACACCTACATTACTGGCTTCCTTACAAGTCCAAACACAATCAGGACAGGTACTAGCACTTTGAGTACAACTAATACAATATATGGTAGACAGCCTATTCAAGCAAAAAAAAAAAAGGTAACTTTTTTTTTCCATAAACAGGATAGGAATTAAAGCATCACACACAAGGAAAAAGGGCACAAGTCTGCCACCTTTGAACCTGTGTGTTGGCCAAAAGCCAAGAGACAAGAGGAGGTAGACAAGGTGTATGCTATGCGCTGAGTATTTATTTTAAATTTCTTGCAATTGCAGGAGTTGGAGACTGACTAGGGCAGGAAGTACTCCTGTGACCTGTAGTTCAGGTAGATAAGTGTGAGCTACAGAGCAGTAGAAAGCTGCAGTTTTTATCGTTGGGGCACTATAGTGGGCTTAGCAGCTGAACAGCTGTAGCTAGCGTAGCCTGGTGAGGTTTTTAAAAAACAGTTCTAAAACGGTTCTGGCTGCTGTGTGTGACCGCAACCCTTGTCTGCACTTCCGGGTCATGGCACATATATTGTGGCACTAGTGCGAGCATCAGCAGAAGCCTTTGCTGCCTTTGAACTTGTGCATCAGCCAAATGTCTAGAGACAGGGGGAGGCAGACAAGGTGTATGCTATGCGCTGAGTATTTCTTTTAAATCTGTTGCAATTGCAGGAGTTGGAGACCGACTGGGGCAGGAAGTACTCCTGTGACCTGTAGTTCAGGTAGATAAAGGTGAACTACAGAGCAGTAGAAAGCTGCAGTTTTTATCGTTGGGGCACTATAGTGGGCTTAGTAGCTGAACAGCTGTAGCTAGCGTAGCCTGGTGCTTTTTTTTAAAAACAGTTCTAAAATGGTTCTGGCTGCTGTGTGTGACTGTGACCCTTGTCTGCACTTCCAGGTCGCGGCACATATATTGTGGCGCTAGAGCGAGTGTTTTGCATGGAGACGTGCACCTAGACACACACGTCTCAGCGCATGTAAATGAGTGTTCAAGTGGGGACATCGGGCAGAGGGCCCAAAGACAGTCAGCTGAAAAGCACAGTAAATTGGTTAGGGGACACAAGAGTGAAACTTGGTGAGGATAAGTCTAGAAACAGTTCTGGTAGGTGTATACAAAAAAAGGGTAAAGTCCATAAAATAATGGAGAACAGAATTGTAGCATGGAGGTCTGGTGAACTGGTGGTTAGGTGTAAACTTTGTAACAAATTCAGTGTCAGGGAAACAGTTGATTTACCTGAATATAACTGTCAAAAATGTAGCAAAATTAAAGAGCTAAAAGCAAAAATCCTACGGTTGGAACTGCAGGTGAAATGTTATCAAACACAAGAAACTAGAAAGGAATGTACGAAGGTGGGAGAGCAAAACAATAGAAATGAACAAAAATGAGATAGAGCTGAGGAAACAGAACATGGGTGGGAAGTACAGACAACTGTAAGAGCTAAGAACAAGCATTTGTCAACGCCGAATGTTGATTGCGTTGGTCTGTTGAGCATGCTCACTGGCCCTCTGTCAGTCGCTCAGTCTGTTTCTCCTGGCACTGCAGGCTGCTCTTTTGTATGGGCTTCTGCCTGCATTGGCACCTTGTTCTGCCCACTAAGAAATCTGCAGCTGTCCCGACAGAACTCCGTTGAGGTGGCTTACTCCCCCTCTCTCACTCGCTCACTCTGTTTCTCCTGGCACTGCAGGATGCCCTTTTGTACTGGACTCCTGCCTGCGTTGGTACCTTGTTCTGCCCACTAAGAAATCTGCAGCTGTCCTGACAGAGCTCCGTTGAGGTGGCTCACTCCCCCTCTCTGACTAGCTCATTCTGTTTCTCCTGGCACTGCAGGCTGCCCTTTTGTACTGGACTCCTGCCTCTGTTGGTGGCTTTTTCTGCCCACAAAGAAATCTGCAGCAGTCCCGATACAGGTCTGTTGAGCCTGCTGACTCCCCCTCTCTCACTCACTCATTCAGTTTCTGCCGGCGCTGCAGGCTGGCCTTTTGTACTGGGCTCCTGCTGTGTTGCTGGCTTTTCTGCCAACAAAGAAATCCACAGCAGTCATGATAGAGCTCCACTGAGCTCGCTCACTCCCCCTCTCACACTCGCTCATTGTGTTTCTCCCGGCACTGCAGGCTGCCCTTTTTTACTGGGCTCCTGCCTGCGTTGGCACCTTTTTCTGCCCACAAAGAAATCCACAGCTGTGCCGACAGAGCTCCATTGAGGTTGCTCACTCCCCCTGTGTCACTCACTCATTCTGTTTCTCCTGGCACTGCAGGCTGCCTTTTGTACTGGGCTCCTGCCCCTGTTGGCACCTTTGTCTACCCAGAAAGAAATCTGAAGCAGTCCCGACAAAGCTCCATTTAGCTAGCTCACTCCCCTTCTCTCACTCGCTCATTCCGTTTCTGCCGGCGCTGCAGGCTGCCCTTTTCTATTGGGCTCCTGCCTGCATTACGGCCTTCTTCTGCCCACAAGGAAATTTGCAGCAGTTACAATAGAGCTCTGTTGAGATCACTCCTTCCCCCTCTCTCACTCGCTCACTCTGGTTTCCCCACCAGTGCAGGCTGCCCATTTGTACCGGGCCCCTGCATGCATTGCTGGCTTTTTCTGCCCACAAACAAATCTGCAGCAGTCCCAACAGAGCTCCGTTGAGCTCACTCACTCCCCCTCCCTCACTTGCTTGTTCTGTGTCTCCTGCCACTGCAGGCTGCCCTATTGTACTGGGCTCCTGCCTGCATTGGTGGCTTGTTCTGGCCAGAAAGAAATCTGAAGCAGTCCCAACGCAGCTCCATTGAGCTCTATCACTCACTCATTCCGTTTCAGCCTGTGCTGCAAGCTGGCCTTTTGTACTGGGCTCCTGCCTACATTGCCACATTTTCTGCCCACAAAGAAATCTGCAGCAGTCACAATAGAGCTCCGCTGAGCTAGCTCACTACCGCTCTGTCACTCGATCATTCTGTTTCTCTTGGTGCTGCAGGCTGCACTTGTGTACGGGGCTCCTGGCTGCATTGGCA
Source organism: Neoceratodus forsteri (assembly GCA_016271365.2). Taxonomy (NCBI): domain Eukaryota; kingdom Metazoa; phylum Chordata; order Ceratodontiformes; family Ceratodontidae; genus Neoceratodus; species Neoceratodus forsteri. The sequence goes on from CM057455.1 coordinate 934,710,292, forward strand.
CCTTTGTCTGTCCACAATCAAATCTGCAGCTGTCCCGACAGAGCTCCGTTGAGGTCACTCAGTCTCCCTCTCTCACGCGCTCATTCTGTTTGTCCTGGTGCTGCAAGTGGCCCTTTTGTAAGGGACTCCTGCCTGCATTGGCACCTTTTTCTGCCCACAAAGAAATTCGCAGCAGTCCTGATAGAGCTCTGTTGAGCTCACTCAGTCCCCCTGTCTCACTCGCTCATACTGTTTCTCCCACCACTGCAGGATGGTCTTTTGTACTGGGTCCCTGCCTGCATTGATGCCTTTTTCTGCCCACAAAGAAATCTGCAGCAGTCCTGACAGTGCTGCGGGGAATTCGCTCACTCCCCTTCTGTCACTTGCTCTCTCGTTCTGTTTCTCCCAGTGCTGCAGGCTGCCCTTTTGTACTGGGCTCTTCCATTGGGCCCTTTTTCTGCCCACAAACAAATCTGCAGCAGTCCTGACAGAGCTCATTTGAGCTCAGTCACTCCCCCCTTTCACTCATTCAATCTTAATGTGTCCCAAACAGTGATTTCCCACAGCTACCGTGATATTCTGCAGCAGGAGTGCAAAAACAGATTTTAGCCAGGATGTGAAAAATGGCAGCTGTACTGTTTATAAGGAGGTGTGGAAAAATGCCACTGTTGAAAATGTAGCGTGAAAATATTACAAAATTGCGAAGTTACAAGGGTGCGTGGAAACAGTTCAATGCATGCTTGTAACACAGTCATGTTATGGAGTTTCATCACCAAATTTTCAACATAGACATTTTAGGACCTCTGCTCATGAACAGTGCCACTGTCATTTTCTTAATCTGTCCTGAACAGTGATTTCCCACAGCGACCACGTTATTCTGCGCCAGAACTGTGAAAACACATTTCGGTCAGGATGTGAAAAATGACAGCTGTACTGCTCATAAGGAGGTGTGAAAAAATTCCACTTGTGAAAATCTGGCATGACAATATTACAAATCTGTGACGTTACAAGGGTGTGTGGAAAGTGTGCAACGCACACTTGTAACACAGTGATTCGATGGGCTATCATCACCAAATTTTCAACATTGGCATTTTAGGACCTCTGCTCACGAACAGTATCACTCTCATTTTCTTAATCTGTCCTGGACAGTGATTTCCCACAGCGACTGCTCTATTCTGAACCGGAAGTGCGAAAACACATTTTGGCCAGGATGGGAAAAATGACAGCAGTACTGTTCATAAGCAGGTGTGGGAAAATGGCAATGTTGGAAATCTGGAGTGAAAATATAAATTTTCCAAGGTACGACCGTGCATGCAAACTGCGCAATGCAAGCTCATAACACAGTCATTTTATGGAGTATCGTTACCAAATTTTCAACATAGCCATTTCAGGACCTCTACTCATGAACACTGTCACTGTTATTTTTTTAATCTGTCCAGAACACTGATTTCCCACAGCAACCATGCTATTCTGTGCCGGAAGTGTGAAAACACATTTCCGCCAGGATGTGAACAATGACAGCAGTACTGTTCACAAGGAGGTGTGACAAAATGCCAATGTTGAAAATCTGGCGTGAAAATATTGCAAATTCATGAAGTTATGACTGCACAGCGTACACTCGTAAAACAGGAATTTTTGGGATTTTTTCCACCAGATTTGCAACATAGGCTTTTTGAGAGCCCACCTCATGAACACTGGCACTGTCATTTCATTTATCGGCCCTGAAAAGTGATTCCACGCAGGGACCACAAAATCACCTTTTGGGGCCAAGTAACACCATGACAGTTCAAGAACTCATGAGAAGGGGTCCCAGAAACCCCATGTTGAAAATTTGGTGATCTCAAAAATGCCCGAGATATGCACTAAAGTTGAAAAAAAAAAAAACTATTTATTACATTATACAGCTTACCAGCATTTCTTCAGTTAGCGGTCAGCTTTGAAGAGTGCAGACGTGTTCCCGGTCCACCGAAGATCATCGTGCCAAGCTCTGGAGGTAAGTATGGGGTGAGAGGGGTGTGGGGGAGCAGGGTGCGAGTAGGTGAGTGAAGCGGGGTGGGGCAGATCGGCCGAGGGACAGTTTCTTTTTTCAGGAGAAAAAAAACAAAAGACATCACAGGACTGTTTTTCCTTCACAGGGCATCTGGCATGCTGGAGTGGCCTCCAGCGTGCCAGCAGAGGCTTTCATTTAGGGGGCAGGAGCAGCTGATGGGGGATTGGGCACCCCAGTCGGCTAACAGGGGGTATCATTATGCCGACAGGGATTGGGCACCCTGTTGGCAAGAACAAAAAGGGGGGTTACAGAATGCCGATGGGGAGTGGGCTCCCCCGTCAGCAACAACAGAAACACGGGGCACCAAAGCCGACGGGGATTAGGGCCCCTGTCAGCAAGTAAACATGGTGGGGGGGGTTATATTGTTTGTGAACACAGCAGCAAGCCACCGCCATGTTCTCAAACAATATCAGGTTTTTTACATCCCGCCCTGCAATGACAGGTCGCTCCCTCATTGCAGCGGATGGCTGATGCCACAATGACGAGGCTGCCCCTGATTGCAGCAGCTACTTTTTTAGAAGGTTGTGGCACACTGGCTGAACTAGTGTCAGTAGCAGCGTGCCACAGCATTGGGGGAAGCAGGACATGCCTTTGCAGGCTGTAGGGGCATTAGCCACAACAGTGCTGTGCCTCCACAACCTGCTTGTGGAGAAAGCTGCCTCAACATGTTTCTTACGCATGCTCACAATCAACATACAAAGGGGAGGAGAGCAATGACTTTTCTATTAGCTTTGAAAAACAGTTTCAGTATACTAGCAGGGCAAGAAGTTCCTCAGGGAATTCAGATGATGACTGAACAAATACTAATGCCAGGTAATATTGAACTGGTAGAGGTAGAAAGTGGAGGCGGGGAGGGTCTAGTTAATGTAGAACAAATAGAAGCTAGTAGCAATCAGGTTGAAATGGAAGGAAATCATGAAGGGTTAGGTGATAAGGGAAGAAGTGCAAATAATATTATACAGAATGGACAGGACACAAGCATGGGAGTGAATAATAATATACAGTAAAGGAGGGGAGGATACACATTATTGGTGATTCCATCATCAGATACATTGATGCTTACACAACAAAAGGGTTAAAAGAGAGAGTAATAAGCTTGTATTTGCCAGGTGCTACTCTCACAGATATTAATACTATTATCCCCAAAATGGTAAAAATGGTGTAGATACCCCATTAATCATAGTACATGTGAGTAGGAAAGTATTTTTAAGAAATAAAAGTGCACAAACACTAGGGGTCATGCTATGAAGTTGGAGGGGGTAGATTCAGAAGACATGTGAGGAGGTGCTTTTTCACAGAAAGACTTGTGAATTCCTAGAACAGCCTACCAGTCAATGAGGTGGGGCAAAAACAGTGTGGAGTTCAAGAATGCATGGGTTAGGTATAAGGGAATCTTAGCAGAAAGGAATGGAAGAATGAGAAAGAACCAGAGATCAGGTAGGGTTTACAGAGACACAACAGGCAGGAATAAATGAGCAGACTAGGTGGACCAAGCAGTCCTTATGTGCTGAAAAAATCTGTTTCTATGTTTCTATGATCCAACTTATTTAACTAGCCAGGGCTGATCAAGTCACATCTTGTACCGTATTGCTGAATAATTATAAGGAGGTGTGGCTACTCCTATTTAACCTGCACCCTACCCACCATTTGGTAACATCAGTTCTGGTTGTACTTTATAAATGTGAGACAATGGCTAGAGTGTGATCTGAGCACAAAAGGAGAATAAAACAGCAGGACCTCAACTTGTATTAGTCAAGTAAATAGAAATGAATATGGAATAGTGTAGGACCTGACCAAACATGGTCACCATGAAGTGGTGGTCAGAATTTTGAAAATCTCAATGAACATTTTAACTAAGTATCCTTGTTTAAACTATGAAGAAGTAATAAGTTAAAAAAAATGAAAAAAATCTAACTATGGGCCAGATGAGGCAGTATGGGGACTCTGGACATTGCTGATTCTGATCAACTACTCACCAGGAGCACCCTAAAAGATAATTACAATGATTTAATTATCCAGGGTTGAGTAGGTTACATCTTGTATTTGTATTGCTTCAATAAAGAAAACAAGTTTACACATTCTTGGCTCTACCATAATTAATACATATAGAGAAACAATTAACAGTGATGAGTTAACATACAGTAATTATTTTAAATCATAAATTCTTATGCATTTATTCTCTTTCAAATTCTGCTATTTGGTGGTCAGGCATACTCTGTGCAAAATCTGTACTACTGGTAGATATGAAATCTGCTTCTGAGTCCCCCGAAGAATTAGAGCTGTTAGGTCTTCTGATAAACCCTGCAACTTGTTCATGCTAAAAAAAAAACTGTATGTTTTTTGCTGATGCACAATTCAAGCTTTCACTGGATAAGGCACACTACACTGAGCTATGAATTCAATCAGTTTGGCTTTCAGGTTTAGTAGTTTTTTTCCTTCTCTGCTGTATTGAGAAAGGCACAACTGGAAAAAGTATATGGACTTGATTTTTAAACGATGGACAATGATGCATAACGCCTGCATCAAAGGAGTATGCCAAGAGAGGCACCTTGCATCATCGTTTGTGGCATTATAGATTTTCAAAAGCTGTCCGCAGTGACATCAGGATGCTATTAGGCAAAGCCCCCCTGCACCACCCTTGCAGCAAAGGCAACCATGCATCAGGTTGCAAGGGTGGGTGCACCATTTTGGGGCTGCACCATGCCCTTACTTGGGATGCCATAAGCCCCACCATGGCTGCAATGGGGGGCTCACATTTGACCAGCAATGAGGTGTCCTAAGGGCCCTGTGCCACTGCTTGGCAGGGCAGAGAATGAGCTGTACAACCTGGAAGATGGGAAATGGGGATTGCTGGGGCAGGGAGGATGCCACAGGGTATGAGATGGGTATGGCAGCAGTTACAGTAAAGAGATCAGGCACCTGGCAGAGGTGCCATATGGCATCATCTGACAACCAAGGGGACCAGGTGGGAGGATGGCATGACAGTACTGTTATGACATGACCCCAGGTGGAGGCAGCCCTGCACCTTCCCCACAGAATCCACAGTCCCGTGGAGCAGGTGACAGGGCAGCTTCTGCCTGGGGCCATGTCATAATAGTATGGCCATGCCAACCCCACCCCCACCCAGTCCCCTCGGCTGTCAGATACTCTGTATGGCACCTTTGCCAGGTGCCTTGTCCACTCATTGTAACTGCCACTCTGCCCCCCCTCATGCCCTATGGCACCCTCAGTGCCCAGCAGCCCACATTCTCCACCTTCCAGCCAGAGTCCCCACCAATTCTGCAGGTTTTGTGGGCTTGCTTGGTGGGGTGCCTAATGTTCGGCACAGCACTGCAGCTGTGACAGCTCCTGGGTATTTGCTGCAGGGACCGCTAGTTTTACAAAATTGGATGCAGGGTCCCTGATGCACCCACAGTTCACCACAATGCTAGATAACCACAAATTGTGGTGATCTAAGGGTTCTTTGAAAACTGAATCCTATTATTTTTATTGCTGTATCAGACCATCTTTTATTCTGGCTGCTCCAAGAACAAGATCATGGTGTGAATCAAATGCAAAAAACAATAAAACAGTTGTCTGCTTAAAGGGCACATTTATAAAGGAAAGATCTGTTAGAGAGTCCATCTGAGGGCAGTAGGTCAGAATAGCACCACTGAAAGCAGCGCAGTCAAGAACTGCGTGTGTTAAAATGCCACCACTTTATGTTTTGCTCAGGAAGGGGGGTTGGCATGGCATTTGCTCTGCCCACCGCACCCCCTCAAACTAATGGATTCTAACTCGGGGGTGAGTGGGGGAAGAAGAAAATTGTGGGGCCCTGGAATACTGTTTCCACGGCCCTTTGTAAAAAAAATTAAGGCCTGATAAAGGCAAAATCTAGGGAGACCACAATTAGGACACTGGTCTCCACTACAACCCAACCGAGCTGCTACATGACTCAACCCTCCACATCAAGGGAGCAGCTCAGCCAGCCTCTAGAATTCTGCTGCCCTTGTCCTGTGGCAGCACCATGGACAGTGACCTGAGGAGTGCTTACTGTAAGCCCTGTCAATCCCCTCTCGCTGTTCATGCAGCGGTATTCAGACTAGCATTCTCTTTACGTGTGCTATTCTGGTAGCGCTATTACATAGAAACATAGACACATAGAATTTGACAGCAGATAGGGACCTCTTGGCCCACCTAGTCTGCCCATTTTCCTACCTAATAGATAAGCCTCAGATCCTAGTTAACCAACAGCTTACTTCCTCCTACCCCCTACTAGGACTGCCTTATGTCTGTCCCATGCATTCTTGAATTCCCCCACTGTTCTTGACTCCACGGCCTCCTCAGGGAGGCTGTTCCATGCATCCACAACCCTCTTTGTGAAAAAATACTTCCTCACATTACCTCTGAGCCGTCCCCTCTCTATCTTCAAGTTGTGCCCCCTTGTTCTTGCACATCTCTTTTTCTGAAAGATGTCACCCTCTTAGACTTTGTTGATTCCCTTGAGATACTTGAAAGTTTCTATCATGTCCCCTCTCTCCCTCCTTTCCTCAAGGGTATACATATTAAGCTTATTTAGTCTTTCTTCATATGTCTTCTGGTGCAGACCCTGCACCATTTTGGTTGCCCTCCTCTGGACAGCCTCCACTCTGTCTATGTCTTCTGACTGGGTAATCATCTGAGTCCCTGCCACAGCCACTTCTCAGTCATTGGTGTTATTGGTGAAACAGGCACATAAGATCTGTGATGTTGTATTACAGGCTCATTGGTCCAGGGCTACTGGGCCTTACACCCCTTGATTTCTGTAGTGTCTGGGCTATAGGGATCTGTTTGGAACAAAATTTGGCCTGAACAAAGGACCTCTTATATGGCAAAGGAAAAGCCTTGGTCAAAAAAGGTGAATTATCAGATGGTAATTTTGGAATTTAGATAAAAATGTCTGTAATCTCACAAAAAAAAGGAAACATTAAGACTTCATCTTGATGATGCCCAATAAATAGAGCTTGTTATTTCTGTTTTGATTTTATGATGCAATACTGTTAAGTCTCTGGTATTAACCTGAGTCAGAGCCTCTGTGGTAACTGCCTTGTTCATATGTTCTTTGAATCTTTTTTAGATTTTTGTAAGAGATCTGTTTCAGGTTTTTTTAGTCTACTTTCTGAAGTCATATTCTGAGTGACAACAGCAACCAGCTTTAAATCAACTGACTGATTAATGTACACAATTTATTATTCACTAATCTAAAAGTTAAAGAATCTCAGCACAAAAGCATGAAAGAGTTTAACCTGCTCCACTTCAGACAACAGTATATGGTGCCAAATGGCCTTTCACACATGCCATAAAAATTGAAAACAGAAGACACTGGACTCATCAGTATACATCATCTGTAACAGCCCAGGCAAAGGATGAATCAGTCATAGTCTGATCTGGTGTTACTGGTTTCAGTCATTGTGGAGCCCAAAACAGAAAACTAACCTAAAAGTCAAAGAACCTCAGCACAAAAGCAACGAGGCAAGGGATACCCAGAAAGGGTATTTGCAATAAATCCAGGTTTCAAGGAAATAGAAAATTACATATATCCCCACAAAATGCAAAGCATTGTGGGAAGTATATGCACATTATCATGGAAGAGTTTAGCCCAACTCTGCTTTAAAGTAACTGTGTAAGGGTCCCCAAATGCCTTTTACACATAGTATGCCATTACCAGACATGCTTCAGATGTTGAAGTTGCAATTTGTTTTGTAAAAAAAAAAAAAATATCATAGTCATTTTATATTATGTTTTATCAGTGTTTTCTCTTTCAGTTTCCTGTGTGTGATCACACCCCCAAAATGATGTCATACCAGACAGTTGTCATTGTTTTACATACAGCAACAAGGAATTCTGGGTAATTTATAATGTTGCCTTAAATGTACCTTACTCAGATATCATCAAAGCAGAAAGGACTCAGCACTCCTTGTCAAACACAAAATGTACATATACCACCAGATTTCTTCTGTAAACCAATGTTTCACACTCAAACTGAGTGCTTTGTCAAGGTGACAAAGCATTCAGTTTGAATGTGAAACGTTGGTCTGTGGTAGTGTCCACAGGCTACACCAGGATATATTGCTTGTTTTCACCACAATAAATTTTTTACAGAAGAAATCTGGTGGTACATGTACATGTTGTGTTTGACAAGTAGTGCTGAGTCCTTTCTGCTTTGATTAAATCTTTTTGGGACTTTACAAGCACTATTCTCCTAGTAGCAACCCTATTTTTCACCTTACTCAGACATGCAGTCCCTTATTCAGACATACAGTCCCTTATGTTGTTGGGGGTAAGCAGTAATATGTAAATGACTGTAGCAAGGCACTATAGGTAAAATATGAACCTGTTTTAAAATCTCCTTACTCTGAGATGCTGTCCCATATTGTGTGGTGCTGTCAACAATATTTTATTTATTGTTGACCGGGAAAGTGCACTAGACATATTCTGCCTATTTTCAGGCATGATCCGGAGGAGGGGGATACAGATGAATACCAACTGACCTTGAACCAGATTAAGCTGTTGGTGGCATTGTTAATGAATGGCGGGGGGGGGGGAATTGGCCAGGGCACTGGGGGAATTCCCCTACTCTTTTCAAAAAGTGCCATGGGATCTTTAATATCCACCTGAACTACCACCAGAACAGGCAGATGGGACCTCGGTTTAACATCTCTTCTGAAAGACAGCTCCTCAGGAGTGCAACACCCCCCCCTCATGCTGCACTACAGTGTCAGTATTGGGATTTAATCCAAGTGTCTGGTGTGGGGATAGAACCCACAACCTTCAGATCTTCTAGCCTCAGAGATGAATGTGCTACCTGCTGAGCCACTGATACTGACATAACATGACAATAATAATAATTGACAGTATAAGCTTTTGTTTGTTTATTTTCACAGCAATGCACTGTACATACCGTATCGAGCTACAAGACTTCTATACTGAGAGATGTTGGCTCCTATTTCTTCAGTGACCACAGAAATATAATACCCTGTTTACTAATTTACATAGTGAGGCATTGTGGGTAAAGTAACATTGTTTCCCTGGTATGATGTTGCAGCACTGAGAACAAAAGGGGAGGGTTATATAAATGAAGCAGAGCACCAAAATAAAAGGATTTTTTTTTTTATGGAAAACAGCACTATTTAGCAGTTTGAACGGTAGGAGACTAATTCACAACACCTATAGGTTACTACTCCCATTTGCTATGGGAACCTTCAACATTTACTTTAAGCAAGTGTGTACTGCATAGTGCCAAATGATTTCTCACACACTCTGAAAAGGCTGAAAACAGAAGACACAGACCTACAGAGGCCTCATACTAACATACTAATTGCCAGCAGATTAGGCCTTACGGTCTATCGAGTCTGTTCGAACCTCAGTTCCCTAGTTGGGTGCCGAGGCCCCCCCTTGTGTTCCAGAAACCCCTATAATCCATCCCCACCCCCTGGGCCAGGCCATCATCTGATACATCCACTTTCTGTGTCTGTCCCACCCTCTCTTGAAGCCCTCCACTGTGGATCTCTGAACCAACTTGCCAGGCAGTGCATTCCAAGGGTCCACCATCCTCTCAGTGAAAAACCTCCTCCTCTTTTCCCCCCTCACCCTTCCACCTTCCAACTTCAAACCATGTCCTCTGGTGATACCTCCCTGCTTTAGTCTAAAGATCCCCTCCATGTTTACCCTATTTAGTCTCTTGAGGTACTTGAAGACCTCAATCATGTCCCCCCTGTCTCTCCTCTCCTCCAATGAAAACAGGCAGAGCTTCTCAAGTCTGTCCTCATATGTCAAATCCCCTAGTCCTCATATCATCTTAGTTGCCCTCCTCTGTACCCTCTCCAAGAGCTGTATCTCCCTCTTCAAGTGAGGTCTCCAGTACTGTACACAGTACTCAAGGTGTGGTCTAACCAGTCCATTGTACAGCGGCAGTGTGCCCTGCTTGTAACAGCACAGGGGAAGGATGGACTGGTCACAGTTTGATCTTATTGGTTTGGGCTATGTTGGAGCCTTCCTTCACTTTGAGATTTTCAGATATAATCACAAGGTCCCATTCTTGTTTACTGTCAGTCAATACCTCCCTCACATCCTTTACTCAGCTTCTAGGTTTCTATGCCCTAAGTGCATGATTTTGCGCTTTTTGGCATTGAACCCCAACGGCCATGCTCTCAACCACTTCCTGAGTTTCCCAAACTCCCTGCACATTCACTGTACCCCCTATTGAGTTTCCACCCTATTGCAGACGTTGGTATCACCTGCATCTGCAAGTGAAGGAAGGAATGAAGAATCTCCTCAATTAAATTCAATGATCAAGGATTTCAGGGAGGTGAAGGAGTTATTTTTAGTAATGGTATGTTCAAGAAGCATTACAAGACATCAGAAAATGAAGGAATTGATAATATATCTTTTAAGACTGGAAATTAGAATTCACATTAAAAAAAGAGGAAATTATGGTAGTTCACAGACACAGTGCTGTTGGTATTGACCAACAAGTCACAATGGTAGTAAAATCATTAGATGGCTTTCTGGGCAAAGAGCGGAAAATTGGACATGTTAAACCATTTTGTAAAATAACCTGTGCCTAAGGTAGATTTTCTATTAGTTTTCCTACAGCAAGATAAACTTGACGGTGAAACAACCCAGAGCAGAATGGTAACGGTAACTGAAGAATTCAAAATCAAGAAATACTGGGATCCAAAAAATGTTGGAAATAATGTAATTCTCTCTAAACAGAGACCAAAAAGATAAATACTTCATTGTTCAATATCATTAATAATTTTGTGGGGGGTGAATATTCTTAATATCCAACTTGGTAAAAAGGGAATCATTTTGGATAGAGAGAGAGAGAAATGATGGATTTAATGATCTTGGGCAGATTGACATTTGGAAAAGAGATACTAGATTGGCTAGTGAAATTATCAGAAACACAAAAGGCTTAGATTAGTTGGAAATATTGATCACTGATAGATGGGGAGTCCATACTGGGATAAAATCCCGTAGATACTGTTTTGGGAATGCAGAGCCATGGCCAAATAATTGATGCAGGATGGAACATTTGAACCAGTAGAAAATAAGAAAAAAAAAAAAAAAAGTTTCAAAAAACAAAACCAACTTTGTCATGGTATTACTGAAAACAGATTTGCAGTTATGTTGAACCAAAATAGAAACTGAATAAATAAAAGTAAGGCTGGTAAAATATACTGTAATTGACATGAAGGAAAAATATATCTTGGGACAAGTAGGCACAGTATTCACCAGAACGGGGCTAATAAAAGAAAAAGAATACGATCACTTTGTTGGAATATAGCAGGAATTTTGCAAACACTACATCATATGGACCTCTTTATGCTTATTAATGAAGTTAATATCTTTATCATTCAAGAAATGTGTCACTAAGGACCTTAGAAGCTGGTGAGATGCCAGGAGCACGCACAAGTAAGAGTCTTCTTGTTTTAACCTTGTCAGGCTGAGGGAAGCTACATATCCTGAATGTAACAGTTTATTGCTGTCTTGCAACACAGGGCAAACTGTTTTGGACTTGGGTCACAGTAAAAGAAATGAGTGTTTCAAAGAGAATACCATGCGAGTCTAGGTAAACCGCCGACAATGATGTAATCAGAATTCTAAAGCATTTTCAGTCTGCTTCTAACAACTTGTATTTTAATTTTTTTTTTAGAAACCCAAAGAAAGCACAGTGTTCACTTAAGGAAGGTGAAATGAGCAGCAGGCTCCTCTAGAAGTAAGCATAAAATATTTTGTTTAATACTGAAGCCAGGATAAACATATGGTTAACATTTGGAAATTAAAGTACATTGTCATTGACAGAACTTATCAATTGTACATATGTAACACTATAATGAATGAAATGAAAAATGAATAACATGGTCATATGATTTAACAGACACTGTAGAGCACTGCAGTCAGTATTCTTAAAGGATCAATAACTCTGGTCAGCACACAAGATATTCATAGCTAGATATAAGCTTCATTAGTTTCATTTAAAGACCAACAGGAGAACAGAAATATATTTTGATTTTGATGTTTATTTCAGATCAGGTAACATTGTACCTAAGCAAAAAACCTCTGTGGCAGACAACAGAAGGCATAGGTCCAGATAAAAGTAGGTAGCCATTTTGGCACTTATGACTTCTGGTTGGGCTAGTTATCATTCAGGGATTACTGTATCACTTAAAACACTTTATAAGTAAGTGAGTTTGAATTGTGAATAATTCAGAAGAATTAAAAAAAATGTATTAATGAAACTTGCATGTATAACTGTCAATGAAAATTACAATGTAGTCAATTGGTAAAGACACTTTTTTTAATCATTTAATAGTTCCCCAGAAGAAGCCATTTGTTTGGTGAAAAATTGGGACTCGTTCACTGATGGATTTGAATAAAAGAAACTGAAAACAGTAACAAGGACTTCAGTGTGTGAATTTGGAGAGAGTGGTTGCATCATTTGTTTTGTTTTGGCCTTCTAAAATGACCTTCCAATAGAGACTGTGGACATGAAGACAGTAGAGCGGTCCCACATGTTGCCCATCCCTTAGCTTTTGCCAGCACTGAAACCATCAGTGTGAGAACCCAGTACTGTCCCTGCCCCACACTGTACCTACCCATGTGGATAAACAGAGGGCTTCAGCCTCTAGTGCTGTCAGTCTGCCACCTTTCATCAGCACTATATCTATCACAGTGCAGAAACCATGGACTGTCTGTTCTACACTGCATCTGCCCCAGTGGATTTATAGAGGCTTCAGTCTCCAGTGGTGCCAGTCCCTAACTGTTCACCAGTCATACACTGTACCTGTCACTGTAAATAAACTGTAGTTCTGGCAGTCCCTCACCATTCACCTGGACTAGATGCAGACCATGTGGAAACCAAGCACTGTCCCTGCCCCCACACTGTAGTGGCCTCTGTGGATTATCAGAGGGTTTAAAGCTTAAGTGGTGTCAGTCCGTCACCTCTTACTAGCACTAAATGCATTACAGTATGAGCACATTTGCACTGAGCCTGCCACACATGGTACTTGTGGATATACTGAGGGCTTTATACACTTTTTATCAGCACTAAATTCATCACAGTGGGTGGGTGGGGGGAAACCTGCAGTGTACCTGTCCCTGTGGATAAACAAAGAGCTTTAGTTTACTGTCCAGTGCTGTCTGAGCTGTACCTCTCATGAGCATTAAATACATCAGAGTGGAAAAGTCAGCAGTGAACCTGATTGTGTGGATAAACAGAGGTGATATAAGCCCCCACCTTTCACTAGCACAGACTAGCATATATACAAAGGCTGAATAGAAAAAATATAAAAAGCAGAAGAAAATGGCCTCAGATCCCAATAAATGCCCTTAGGAACAAGGGTTAAAACTTAGTTTGTCTGTAAGGAGGGATGGAGTGGTTGAGCAGCTTCTGACAGAGTTCTGCACACACACACGCACACGCACATGCACACACACATTCTTCAGCGCCAATTTGCACACATTTATTTTATACTGCAATGAGTTTCCAGTTTGTAAATGCATTCTTTTTTTATTACAATATAAAAAATACACAGCATTCCTGCACAGTACTGAGAGTCTTCATTTTGAATTACAGGGGCAAAGCTGGAGCTCAGGGTGGAGCTGGACTGTCTGTAATTTGACACTGTAGTCTGCTTAATGACACATTGACTGCTTCAGAGCTTCAATAAGGGCTATTGCAGTTTACAGTACTTGTATGCTTCTTTTAAGCCATTACAAAAGTAATTTTGTAATTCCTCTGGAGTTCCTCTAGAAGCTTGCTAAATCCATGTTTAATCTGACACAAAACGGTCAAGGAGAAAATGAGCTAATCCCTAGGCTGATGAAAGAACTAGAATGAATCTATTTGATTGAGCTGGACAGATGCTCAGTCTTCAGCCCTGCAAGGGTTAAATCGAGAAGCTACAAACACTGCAGCTTCAAAATTTTTTTTTTTGTTTATATCCTGAGAAGTTGGTAGGCTCAGAAGCATACCCCCTCCCTTCAGGTGCCTTTAAGACAGAGCAGCAAATATCAACAAGCATTTGTCAATGCCAAATGTTTGCTTGCTGGCATTGGCATTGGTAGTGTAGAAGTTAAAGAGCTGCATAATAGAAATGGCAGTTAAGTATTGAACTGAAGCCAAGCCCACCACCACCCCGCAGAGAGTGACAGGCATTGGGGTGTGCCTTTGGGTCATCAGGCATAACGGCCACGCCATTTCACCACACCCTACCCTGCAGACACTGACAAGTGTCATGGTGTGCCTTGGGGTCTTTGGCCCTTATGCGCACCCCATTCCATCAGGAAATACGGTGAGATGGGTGAGGTATAGGAGAATGGGGTGAACTTTGGGGCTGAAGAGTCCAAGGCATACCTCGATGCCTCTCACTGGCTGCAGGATGTAGATTGGTATGAGCATTACAGGCAAGAATCCCAAGTCACACCCCTGATGCCTGTCATTCTCTACAGGGTGGGGCATTATGGTTGAAAACCCTAACTCCTCAGGCATTTGTTGGTATTTTCACTCCAAATTTTCAACATGGTTTTTTTGTGACCCCCACCTCATGAACAGTGGCAATATCAGTTTGTTAGCCGAAAGCTGTTCATGCACAGTGACTACAGCATTTAGCACCACAGGTGCAAAAACACATTCTGAACAGGATGTGAAAAATGACAGCTGTACTGTTTATGGGGAGGTGTAAAAAATGACAATGTTGCAAATCTGCAGTAAAAATATTAAAAAAACTGGTGAAGTCACGAGTGTACATAGAAACTGTGCAACACACATCCGTAATGTAATTAAGTTGGGGAATTTTTACAGCAGATTGTCAACACAGGCATTTTGGGACCTCCGATCATGAACAGTGTCACTGTGATTTTCTTTATCTGTCCCGAACAATGATTTCCCACAGTGACCACGCATCTCTGCGTTGGAAGTGTGAAAACACATTTCAGTCATGTTGTGAAAAATGACAGCTGTACTGTTCATAAGGAAGTGTGGAAAAATGTCACTGGTGAAAATCTGGACTGAAAATGTTACAAAGTCATGAACTTACGAGGGTGCGTGGAAACTGCACAATGCTCACTTGTAACACAGTCATTTTATGGACTTTTGTCACCAAATTTTCAACATAGCCACTTTAAGACCTCTGCTCATGAACAGTGTAACTGTGATTTTCTTAATCTGTCCCAAACATTGCTTTACGCTGGCTGCCATTTATGCTTCATATCTTGGAAACACATTTGGGGCGACATGTGAAAAATGGCAGCTGTACTGTTCATAAGGAAGTGTAATAAAATGGCAATGGGGAAAATCTGGATTGAAAATATAGAGAATTCGCAAACTTACGAGCGTGCATAGGAACTGCTCAACGCACGCTCGTAAAAGTCATTTTTGGGAATTTTTTCACCAAATTTTCAACATAGCCATTTTAAGACCTCTGCTCATAAACAGCGTCACTGTGATTTTCTTAATATGTCCCATACATTGATTTCGCACACCGACTGCGCCATTGTGTGTTATATGGGCGGAAACACATTTTGGGCAAGATGTGAAAAATGACAGCTGTACTGCTCATAAGGAGGTGTGGTAAAATGGCAATGTTGAAAATCTGGAGTGAAAATATTGAAAATTCATGAACTTACAAGTGTGCGTAGGAACTGCGCAACGCACACTCGTAAAACAGTAATTTTTAGGAATTTTTCCACCAAATTTTCAACATAGGCTTTTTGAGAGCCAATCTTATGAACAGTGGCAGTGTCATTTCATTACTCAGTCCCAAAAGGTGATTTTGCACAGTGACTGCAAAATCACCCTTCAGGCCTTATTAACACCATGACATTGAGAGCATTCATGAGAAGGGGTCCCAAGAACCCCATGTTGAAAATTTGGTGCAAAAATTCCAAAAAATGGCCGAGATATGCAGCAAAGTTGAAAACCCCTATCTATCCCATTATACAGCTTACCGGCATTTCTTCAGTTCGTGGTTGGCTTTGCAGAGTGCAGATGTGTTCCCGGTCCACCGAAGATTGTCGCACTGGAGTCCGGAGGTAGTATGGGGTGAGGGGGGTGGGGAGGTGGGCACGCAGTGGGTGGGCGCGGGTGGGGCAGAGACAGCGAGGGGCCGCTTTTAAATTTCAGGGTTTTTTTTTTTTTTTTAAATGACGACGCAGGACATTTGCCACGCTGGGATGGGCTCCCAGCATGGCACAAGGATGGCTGGTGGGGGGAAGTGGAGCCGATGAGGGATTGGGCACCCCCATCGGCACTAACATCTGTTGCCATGCTGGGGTGGGCTCTCAGCATGGCACCCTGTACTGGGGGGACCAGTGGAGCCGACGGGGGATTGGGCACCCCCGTCGGCTATACTATGTGCAGCCATGCTGGGGTGGCACCCAGTGTGGCAAATGTAACTCTTCTTTGGGGGGTGCAGCACAGCTGATGGGGATTGGGCATCCCTCGCACACAGTGTGTGCGGAGGGCGAGCACGCAGTATGCATGCATGTGCGTGTGTGTGTGTGGGGGGGAGCGCACATGAGCAGGCAATATCTTATCACTGCTCACTGAAGCATAGCTCCCCTTTCAACTGTACTCCACTGCATTTTGGACTGCTGTCATAGACAGCTCCAGTAGGCATTGGAGAACTGCGGCTGCGCCTGCAAGCACACTGACTGAATTGGAAGAGGGCTGCCACACCTCCGAAAACTCAGATGATGGCACTATGTTTCTTGCACACCCGTGCAAACAAACATAAAAATCAGAGGGTGAGCACACTATTTTGCAGTTTTGGATGGATACCTCCAAAAGTCCAAAAAGGAAGTTCCACAGTAAGCTCATTTTCAGATCTAATGCAAGAGGGCTGCAGGCTCCGCCTACCTGCAGGCTCCGCCTACCTGCAGCCCTAAACATGGGAGAGTGTTCTAATAATAACTCATAAAATAACTAATGTATCGGTCCCACTTTGATCATACATTCCAATTACAGTATTTTATCTAGGCAAAAAGGGATCAATGTCCACATTTTCATTCAGTTGATTAGGTGCTAATTACAAAGAAGATCTCCATCATATTTCTTTCTGATCTAATAATAATGTGTGGTCACCACCATGAGAAAGGAGTAACTGTCTTTCAAGTCCCATTAAACAGACAAAGGAGATATCTTGAGTGTGAAATTGTGCAAAATGTACACCTCAACAGGCGTATCTGATAAGACGGATGGACCTAAGATGTTCCTGTATCCTCATCTTAAGGGAATGTACAGTACAATCTGCATATAACTCATTACAGAAACAGGTCAAAACATAAACCACAAAATCTGAATCACTTCTAGTAAATTGGTTGATATGTACATTTCTGCCCCCCCCCCCCCGTGGATGAACAAAAGTATTTTCAGTAATGCCATATCTACAGACACTACATCTGCCACATTTATGAAATCCATATGGAAAATTTGGCAACCAAGTTCTATTAATGGTGGAACCACTGTGCATTGAATTTATGACTCTATCACCAATAGTTGGCCCTCTACAAAAGGAAAGTCTTGTTTTTTTACCTATAGCCTGGTATACAATGTTACCCCTTCTCAGTATGTTCCGATGTTTAGTAATAATATAAGAGTTTTTTTTGGTGCAATATTACTGTAATGTGTAACAAAAATGATTTTGGTCAGTTTTCCTAACTTAAGGAGTTAAAAGGGCTGTCCTGTTTATGTTTATTGCCTTGTTTCTTGCCATATCGAAACTTTTTGCAGTGTAACCTCTATCTAAATGTTTTTGTGTAACTCATCCACTTGGCTATCTAATACTAATACTGAAATAACTGAACAATTTCTAAGTAAGTGGACAAATTGACCTTATGGCACCGCCTTAAGGGTGTGTGTAGGATGTGTACTAGATGCTATAAGTAATGTGTTACTACTTGAAGGTTTGTGATGTGTATAAGTGTGGATCATTCCATCCTTACCCACATGTTTTTTGACATCCAAAAAAAAAATCAAATCAGTTTCTTTATGGTGGATGTAAAACTTAAATTCACAGCATTGTTGTTTAAATCAGCAACACAAGTTGTTGCTGTGCTCATATCATCGTCTTTTACAACAATAGTATCATCAATATACCTGCCCAGAAAAAAAAAAGTGGTGCATGTATTGGTCACTGCCTTGGACAGTCACCACAGTGTCTTCCCACCAGTTCAAAAAGAAATTGGCATTGGAAGAACCCATGGTGATATCCAAGGCAGTACCACAAGTTTGAAGATAGAAATCATTGTCAAACAAAAGCAGTTCATTTTTAAATTCCTCTCAACTGCCTGTACAAGACAATCAGTCTGAAAATCTGCAGCAATATGATTTTGACCTAAATGATATGTCAATGCATTTATGCCTAAGTGATCCTGTATGGATGTATATCATGAACAAACATCTATGGACATCTCTAGATATCTTTCTTTCCAAGTAAGGGTGTCCAGTTTTGACAAGAGATCCAAAGTGACCCTGATGTATGAAGGGGGACATGGAACTAAATATTGCAGAAAAGAATCCACAAAGATCAAAAAACATTTTGTGAAGGACCTCTGGCTTGAAACAATAGGATGGCCAGGGTGTTTCTAGATTTTTGTGGATTTGGGGTAACACATATATGGTAGAAACCCTAGGACCAACAGTTAACATGTAATCACTTTCAGCCTGTGCAATCCAAATAAACTGTTGGTATCATACAGAAAAGAAATATTTTTTCTTTTAAATACTGTGACTGGATCAAGTTTTCCATAATTTTTTTGGAAAGATAACTGTCTCAAAATTTCTTGATAATACTATGTTTTGTCGATTATAACAATAAGCCTGCCTTTGTCTGCTGGTTTAATTTCAATAAATATATTTGCTTCCAAGTTTTTAAGCTCCTGATCTCTTTCCAGTGGTATATTATATTTTAACCACCTAGAATACCAAACTGTAGACTGATGCAGTCTAGAGACGGGACCTTTGTGATGGCCATGCCATTGATTTGAAATGCGTTTGTCCCGCCCTTCAATCTAGAACCTCAGTGGAGGCATTTAAAATAGGGCTAAAAACCCAGCTTTTTAGCAGGCATTTCATTAACATTATAAGAATTTCAGCATTTGATTCTTACTTAATTGCCATTCTATGCCTCTAATAATCTACTGACTGATTGATTGATTTATGTACTTATCTATTCTGTAATGGAGTTATTTATTATAATGTGTGCTGTATTCTATACTATGTACTGTGCGAGTGTGTGGCACCATTAGTCCATTGGGACAGGGTGTTATTTCTTTTGCTGTTAATCATTTTATTGAGTGATTTCATAATTATTACAATACTGGAACTTTCTACTTATAAAACTGAGTGGTTTACAACATCACCACCATATATCCACTTAGTACAGCATTAATGTCAATATGAGTATAGCATAGACAGTACGTAAAATAAACAGAGTTGACTGAGGCCATCTACAGGATGCATTCTACCTAGGGTTCCAGAAGGTCTCAATGGACTGGACTTACCCAATTCTCCATCGGTTCATAGTACCGTGGAGCCTATGGTCAGTAGTTCATATTGGGGAAAGGGGTTTGTAGTGGAAGTTACAGATCAGCTTCTATAGAGCAATGCAATGATATGAGGGGATAGTGGGGGAGACTGAGTGGATATCCACCCGATATCACTCAAGAGGTCTGTCAGGAAAAAAAAAAACATTCAGAAACATACAAGTCTACCAACTTTACAAGGAACTTCAGGGTGGGGCGCAGTAAGTCTTTCATGTACGTGACGGGTTTCCCATTATACATATGGTCATAGTAAGAGAGGTAGGGGGTCCAAACACTTTCAAATTTGGATAGGTTTCCAGATTTATAACAGGACATTCTGGTCTGGTGTCAGCCCCTTCTATGGCTTTATGCCACTCCGTAAATGTAGGGACCAACTTCATTCTCCATCGTTGCGGTATTAGCCTCTTCACTTCCACAGATACTTGTATGATCCATAACAATTGGGCTCTGGGCAAACCCAGCACAGAGTGAGGCAGGCCCAGTATCCAGAGCTCAGGAGCTGATGGGAGGGGCAACCCCAGAACTCGAGAGCAGTGGTCAATTACCACATCCCATAATGATGACAGATATCAACATTCTCAGAGTTTATGTAAAAGATCCACCCCAGGGATGTCACACCTCCAGCATGTGTTGGTTGCGAGCAATCCCATCATTTTGAGCTAAGAGGGAGTACGATACCAGAGATGCGTAATTTTGTTCTGAATGAATAAGCTTCTCTGGTCACAACAAGCTTGGTGCGCTCTCAGCCAGCCCAATTGCCACAATTGTTCCGTGATAGGGAAGCACAGTCTTTTTTCCCACCTGATTTTGGCGGGAGGGAGGGGTTGGGGGTGGAATCCCTCATAAACTTTTGAATGGTGCCCACTCTCCCTTTTAGGTGTTGGAGCCAAGGCTGTAGCGGAAGTGGGGCTCACATCTTTTTCTTATTTTTAAGACATACCACACACCTACATTTCTGCTTGACCCAGGTAGAAAGGAGGTTTCTTATTTGGAGATATCTCCAGAATTCTGTCTGTGGCAGACCATATCTGGCCTTCAGCCCTTGAAAGGAGTCCAGAGCCGTACCCTCCTCTATGTTAAGATCCCCCCAGGTTTCTATTTGTTTGGATTGCCAATTAGGCCACCTGAAAGATATATTGTCCATACATAGGTGGGGGTGAAGCCAAAGCGAGGTGTACTTGCCTAAGTGGAGGCAGTGTTTGGTTTGGAGCCCTAATTTTTGCCAAGCCAAGAAAGAACTGCATAGAGTGGGCCATTGTTCTAGTTTCTTGGGGAGAAGAAAGGCATAAAGGCTGAAGGAAGAGGGCCATCTAGTGAATCTCTCTCTATTTGCTTCCAAGTTTTTAAGTGCCTGATCTCTTTCCAGTGGTATATTATATTTTAACCACCTAGAATACCAAACTGTAGACTGACGCAGTCTAGAGACGGGACCTTTGTGATGGCCATGCCATTGATTTGAAATGCATTTGTCCCACCCTTCAATCTAGATTCTCAGTGGAGGCATTTAAAATAGGGCTAAAAACCCAGCTTTTTAGCAGGCATTTCAGCAACATTATAAGAATTTCGGCCTTTGATTCTTACTTAATTGCCATTCTATGCCTCTAATAATCTACTGATTGATTGATTGATTTATGTACTTATCTATTCTGTAATGGAGTTATGTATTATAATGTGTGTTGTATTCTATACTATGTACTGTGCGAGTGTGTGGCACCCTTAGTCCATTGGGACAGAGTGTTATTTCTTTTGCTGTTAATCTTTTTATTGAGTGATTTCATAATTATTACAATACTGGAACTTTCTACATATAAAACTGAGTGGTTTACAACATCACCACCATATATCTACTTAGTACAGCATTAATGTCAATAAGAGTATAGCATAGACAGTACGTGACAGCACATGAAGAGGGCACGGGGCTTAGCTCATTTAACGATTTTGCTACTACGGATGCTATAGAATACTGGATGAAATCTGGCATATTCCATCTCCCTCTCAGCTTCTGGGCTCGTAGCTTAGCCGCACTATACCAGGGCTTGGAGGCACCTCATTAAAATCTACTAAGTAGGCTGTTTAATCGCTTCACCCATACATCAGGCAGTAAAGTAGGTACGTGAGATAGTAAGTGAAAAACTTTGGGGGCTAGCATCATCTTGATCGTAGAGATTTTCCCCGCTAGGGACAGGTGTAGGTGTTCCCATCTCTCCGTGTCTTTCCAAAGAGTGTCCAGCAGCGTTTTGAGATTAATATCCATCAAGGACTGTATATGAGGGGAAATTTTTATCCCCAGGTATTTAATGGAATCGTGAGCCCAGGCAATTGCTCAACCTGATTGGGGAACACAATTCATTTAGGAGCAGAATTTCAGATTTGGAGGGATTAATGTTTAGACCCGAAAGAGCCCCGAACACCTTTAGTGTAGACAGAATGCTGGGAAGGCTGACTGGTAAGTTTCTAGTCAATATTAGACAGTCATCTGCATATAGTTTGGTGGCATATTGCTTGTCCTTGATAAGTATACCCTGGATCTCCGGATGGATTCTCAAAGCTGCAGCAAGTAGTTCTATAGCCAGAACAAACAGCAAGGGGGACAAGGGGCAGCCTTGTCTCATCCCTTTATATAGTCAAAAGGCGTCAGACAAGTTGCCATTGGTAACTACCATTCTACAGGGCCACATAAACTTTAAAATTAGGTCCTCCCTCAATGATGCTGCCCAGCTTGCTATTGCACAAGGATTTCTCCTCCCTGCTCTGACATATTGCTCTCAAATTTACCTTAAAGCTAGCAAAGGAGCACTCCAGAAATGGAGAACCTGCTATAACAGTATATGTAGATTTGCTCTCTCTGCTCGCAGACTTACCCATCATTGCCTGCTCTACTCGAAACTAAATTGGCTCTCCCCAGACTCACCCAGACACTATTCAGCGGGCCGTACAATTGATAATATGATCAGAACGGGGTCCCCTAAATACCTTGCCAAACTATTAACTCAGCCCTCCCAAGCATACCTCCTCAGGGCATCTGCTCAAACCAACTTGAAATTCCCAGATATCTCACAAAAAAAGGAGAACAATCCTTCACCATATCTGCCCCCCACTCCTGGAACTCCATTCCCTCCCACATCAAACTCTCCAAATCCCACAAGGCCTTTAAACTGGGTCTTTGGGCACACCTATTAGAATCCGACTGCTACTCTTGTGCTGTCACTTGAGCCTCTGTCCTAGCATTTTCTCCTCCCTATGTCACTTACTGATTTCCTGCTGGTCTCCAAAATCTGAAAGTTTCCCACACCCAGCAGAAATCCTATTGTTATAATGCTACTTCATTTAAGTTTTGTTTGCTGTTTGTCATTTCAATGTAGTCGTTGATGTATCATCAGATGAAAATAATTAATGTAATGTTATCCGTTTCTCTTTGTCATCACTGATAATGCCTGTACCTGGCTGTGTACTGTTCAAATGTTTGTTCTCACCTCATGCTGAGTCATGAAATACTCTTTAATGTTGGCTCTGGTCTCCCCTGTCTGTACCCTCCCGGGTCGTGCCCGAATATAGGCAACATTGTTGTCTAGTGTACTTACCCGGTAAACAAAAAACAAATAAATAAATAAATAATGTTTTAATCCAAGAGGCAAAGTATGGACCTATGTTAAAGCTTTCCAGCACGGCATGCAGATATTCCCACTCTACCGAGTCAAAGGCCTTTTCAAAATCAAAATGGTGATTGCTGTGGCTGGGGTCTTGGCTACTTGCATTAGGGAAATTAGGGCCCTTATATGGTCAGAGCTTATTCTGTCCCAAACAAAGCCCACTAGGGAGGGGTTCACCAGGTCTGGAAGGAGTTTCTCCAGCTGGGTGGCCAATACTTTAGCCAAGATCTTGGCGTCTGTATTGATGAGTGAAATGGGCCTGTAATTTGATGGTAAGGTATGTTTTTTTCCTTCTTTGGGGAGAACTGCTGTTATGGCAACTGACAAGGTGGGGAAAAGCGTGTGGTTCAACTGGGCCTCCTGCAGCATATTAGACAATGAAGTGGTGATCAGGTGCTGGACCACTTTGTAAAAGGCTACAGGAAAGCCATCCCTTCAGGGAGCCTTATGTAAGGTCATGCCCTCTATGGCTGTGACTATTTCCTTGGTGGTTATGTTCAGGTCCAGCACTTCCTTTTGGGTTTCTGTTAGTTTAGGGAGAGATAGGGGTCCTATAAATTGGAGAAACTTACCCTTGTCCCATTGTGCTTGGGATGTATATAAGGATTTTTAAAAGTTAGTCATAACGGCATTAATGGCCTTCGGATCAGGGTTTAACTTCCCTACCCCATCTCTCATCTGAAGGATCGATCTATCTGCCTGTTTTTGTTTTAACCTGTAGGCAAACAGTTTGCTTGCTTTTTCCCCCTCCACCCCATACCTATGTTGCACCCTGTGTATATATAGTTTGGCTTTTCTGGTTGCCAGTTTGTTAAGTTTTAGTCTGAGGGCTGTAAGTTTTGCTATCTCTGAGGGTGACTGCAGCATAGAGGGGCACGATTTATACTTGGCCTCAAATGCATTAAGATCCAATTCGAGGCATTTTTGCTCCTTCTCTCACTGCTTCTGCCTGCCCGAGGCTGAACCGACTGGGTTGTCCTTGAAGGAGCCCTCAGTTTCTTTGTGCAACCATGGAACAAATTCTTTATCATGCATTAAAAAAGGGTCTAGTCCCCACATTAATGATCTGGGAATTTGTGTGGGGGGAAGGAAAGTGATGGATACCGGTGCGTGATCTGAGATGTATATGGGGGAGATCCGAACCGTGATGGTGGCCGATGACAGGTTAGGAGAGGTGAGCCAGAAATCTAATCTGCTGGACATTGCCCTCGAGGCTGAAAAAAAAGTAAAATCCTTGACCGCAGGATTTAATACCCTCCACGTGTCTGACAGCTGATGCTGTGTCATGAGCTCATGCAGGGCATGAAGGGATCTCTGATGCGGTTCCAGTTTGGCATTGGATCTGTCCAGCAGGTGGTCCATTACCAGATTAAAGTTCCCTCCCCCTAGTATGTCTGGGTTGTCGTAAGCAACATCTATAATTTTTGGGGAAATGGTGTGGAAAATGTTTGGGGAGTCTTCATTTGGGCCATATATATTAACCAGTATCAGGGGGCCTGTGGGTGTGGAGACTTTTAGAATAATCCACCTTCCTTCTTCACCTGCATGTACCTCTATAGGCTGTCATTGCAGCTTCTTATGCAACAGAATGGAAACCCCTCTTTTGGCTGACCCCACTACACTATGAACTTCATTACCGACCCAATCTCTGACCAACTTGGAGGCTTCTTTGGAACTTAGTTTAGTCTCCTGAAGAAAGGTTACCTGGGTGCCTAATTTTTTGAGATGAGATAATACCATTTTCCATTTCACTGGGGAATTTAATTGCCTTACATTCCAGGCAGTTATATAATTAGGATCGGCCATAGTCATCGTGTCTCCATTTTGCGTACATGATGATGATTACACAAGCCATCTTCTTGAGTGCTTTGGGGTCTCTACCTACCACAAAGATCCCCCTATAATCTTCACAGGTTTATATTCTGTTACCAGATTTGGATTTGGGCCTATTTAGTGGTAATGCTCCTAAGATGGACGCAGAAATCACTAGTTTTATCTTAGTTAACATTGAAAACTCCTCGGCCAGGTAAAGGAAGGCACTTACCCCTGACAGTGGATGCCCAATAAAGCAATACTGAGCTACAGGAAGTGGCACCTCCCTGTATTGTGACATACGCTATACTGGTGTCTAAAGTAAGTAGAAGGTAGGTCTGCAAAGCAGGTCTGGCATTCTTACACTTTCAGAGAGGAGAACTTAGTAGAGAGTGTAGAGCCGTCATTGATAAGGGAGGTATGGGCTAGGTCCCCCTCCCAATGATCAAGTTCTATACCTCACAGGGGTGTATTCTGGTTGATCTTGTCCCACAAGATAGAGTTATTTGGTAGAACTAGATCTGAGCCATTTGGGGTACCAGCCACCCATTTGGTCCTTGTCTGGTCATCCCACTATCCTTTAATTAAGGTATGCATCTCATGGCCCATGAGATTCCCAATACTTTCCAGTAAGGGCACTACCTGTTATAGCCTTCACAAGCTTATGGTGGCCCAAATACCCTCTACCCAATCCTGCCAGATGTTGTAACCTAGTTACGGTATCCAAAGTGCCACCCTTACTAAGGCATGGGCATCCTAGCTCAGAGCCATCCAGCAGTCCCCCAGCTGTCCTCTGAGACAGGGTTATAGTTCTTCCTACTTATAATGTGCCTTTCCTACTGTAATAGGCATACAGCTATAAATTTGTTGTGGGTACTACAAGTCATGCTCCCTGTTCTTACTTCTGGGTGCTGGCGGGAGGCTAGATGACAAAACCCAGCCCAGTTCTAGTCTGTGAGGGCCAAAAAAGGGTTTGCCCCCTAGCCTTGTCATGGTAGCTGTGAATACTTGGTAAGGCCTGACTCCTGATGTAATCTCATCCAGACTGGAGGATATTTAGGAAGTAATCAGTCATAGTCTTAGAAACAAATTGGAGCTATCTAGATGAACTGAGGCGCCTTGCTTATACAATGCAACAACCTATGGGGCACTGTTTCTTTGGCCACATTAGAGTTTGGATTTTAGCCATTTTTCATGCTGTCTACTGTTCCTAGTTAGGAAATAAGCTGATTAGGCTATGATTGCATCTAACTAGGGCTAATTGCTTCAGCGTATATAGGTAGTAACATCCTGTCAACTATACAGCCACATACATTTCTGACCCAAAACAGATTGCGTTTGCAATTAGCAGGAAACACAGAACAACTGTAAAACATCAATAATGAGCAAAAAACCAGAGCTCGTAATTTTTCATAAAACTAATGTCCCATAAGAGTCTCATAGTTGCGTCAACTAAGCAGCAAGAAGTAAAGCGCCACAAAATGGGCATTGCAGCTATCCTCAGAGGGATGAGGCAGAAAAGACAGGTCTCGATATAGGAACCCCTTACCTCGAACATGTTGCCTACCCCTCCAGCCCTACCAAGGCAATAGACCCGGGTACTGAATGGAAAAATCCTGCTGGACAGGTACAGGGCATCTTCTAAGAAATAACGGGAGGCGCAACCCCTTACCTGCATGCTCCCAAGGTTGATTCGGTCCTTATCCCGGTGGAAACGTGACCGATGGGGAAACCACTTCTGGGTCAGATGGGGGACTGCCTGTGCTCATGGCCCAATCTTCGGATGTCGGGGCCCAGTCCTTCATAAGATCTGGCATTGCCGGGTCCATATGGTTCGCGTGAGAGGGACTCCTCTCGGGTAGGTCCAAAGCTCCAGGGAGGAAATCACCAAGAGGTTGGTAGTGATTGAAAAGTTTCACCATGGTGGAGTAAGTGGATGATCCGCTGCCTTCGGAGTATTGCATCCACCTCTGCTTGCTTCTAGACCGGGATCTTTTGGTGTTGCTCCTTGGTTTCGACTGGTTCTTGTGCTGCTTAGCAATGGCCTTTTTCCTCTGTCTCCCTCAATGAGTTGTCTGCCAATCTGATGGATTATCTACCATTGGGACTGGGGATCTAGAGTCTCGCTAATCAAGAATCGGTCCCTGCGCAGTATCCATCAGAAGTTGGACCTTGTCACGAGGCATGAGCGGCTGCGGTAGTGGGGGTGCCTTTTCATCTACTATGTCATCCAGAAACATTTCCACTTCTTCTGGCTTGTTAAATGTTATGTAGTCCCCTCTGAACAGGATCCAGAGTTGGGCAGGGTACCTCAGGGATGCCGGAATTCCGAGTCGGTATAGCGTTTGTCTTACCGGGCCATAAGCGCACCTCCTGCGGGCCAAGTCGTAAGAGAAGTCCTGATATATTTGAACCGGCTTCTCCTCCCATGGAAGATCCTTTAGGTCTCTTGCTGATCTAAGGTACAGCTCTTTAGTGGGGTAGCGGGAAAATTTGCACAGTATGGTATGAGGTCATTGGCCTGGCTGTGGTCTGGGTGCAAGAGATCTCTGGGCCCTTTCCAGCTCTGGTGGGGGTTGGTTGGCAATTTTTAACATTACCAGGAGGGCACGTTGTAAGAAGGTTGGCAAGTCGTTTCCTTCAGCCTCCTCTGGTAACCTCACAATCCTGATATTCTTCTTCCTCCCTTGGTTTTCCAGGTCATCTACCTTAGTCGGCAAATATTAAATTTGTTCGTGGTGCTCTCCCAGTTGGCAGTGATGGTCATGCAAATCCTCCTTTTGCTGCTTAACTTGTGTTTCATTGTGTGTTACCCTGTTCGTGAGTTTCTCAACATCTGCTTTAGTGCTAGCTGTAGTTTCAGTAAGAGCAGCAGTATCCAGAAGAACTTTATTATGCAAAAAGGTTATAATACCAAGTTGTTGGTCCATAGACAGGGGAGTAGTGGGCTGAAGATCCCATGGATCAGCCATTGTAGTGCCAACTCGACCCTAGTGGCTTAAGGATGTCTCACAGGCCAGGCTGTTGCAATGAGGCTAGATATAGATTTGAAGTTTAGATAACAGTCCTAAGTTTGATTTGCACAATTTAGGTATCCCCCTGTTCATCACGCTCTGAGGAAGTTAGATCCATTAAGTAATTCCTGGATAGTGATGTTCGAGATGTCGGATGGGTCCTGATGGGTGTAGCTGGTACAGCAGTAGTACAATTACACTGCTACCATATTGGATGGCAAGCTCTGCCTCCAGGGATAGAGTTTTATAAAAATAAAACAACCTTGCCATGCCCTATTAGTGAATATTTATATTCCAATAAAGTGCATAAAATACTATACTGAGTATCTTCAGAAAGGACTTATCTTTGGATGATTTGACTATAGAAGGAAACTATAATGGCCTCATTATCGCAGGAGATTTTAACCCAAATACATCAACTTGCTTTAGTCTAGATTATGTTTCAGTACAGAAGTAGTCAAGTCAAGTCAAGTCAAATTTATTTAAAAAGACGCCCAATCCCAGAGGCTCTGGGTGCCACACAAGAATTTTACAGCATTTCATACCGCATGGATTATAGATTAAAATTAGTACAATCATATAAACAAAATTACACCCCAAAAGCTTGCAAGAATAGGAAAGTCTTCAGGTGAACCTTAAAGGCAATTATAGTGGGAGCCTCCCTAACTACAGTAGGTAAGGTGTTCCAAAAAGCGGGAGCAGCAACACTAAAAGCTCGATCCCTCGCAGATTTTAATCTCGCTCTTGGAACAGTTAGGAGGCTGCCACTAGAGAAGCGGAGATTACGGGCAGAGGTGGAAGGTATCAGGAGATCTGACAGGTAACCAGGGGCCTGCCCGTAGGGCCTTATAGGTGAGAAACCCACCTTGAAGAGTACTCTCCATCTGACAGGCAGCCAGTGCAATTCAAGGCAATACTGGTGTAATATGACAGAATTTGCTTTGCCCGTCAGAGTCGGGCAGCAGCATTTTCACTAGCTGCAATCCAGTAAGAGAACCCCCAGAGACCCCGAGATAGAGGGCATTACAGTAGTCAAGCCTAGAAGTGACTAAGGCATGTACCAAGGTAGGGAGGTCCAGAGATGGAACAAAGGGCTTAATCCTGGCAATGTTTCTAAGATGGAAAAAACAGGAACGAACCACGGAAGATATTTGAACCTCCATGGACAGGTTCCTGTCAAGAATCACACCAAGATTTCGCACCCAGGGGGAGGCAATCAATGACGCGGCCCCTAGCACAAGTCCAGTTCCAGAGTCAGAGGCCATCCCATCACAAACTCTGTTCGACTCCACTACCAGTACCTCAGTCTTGTCAGGGTTCAGATGTAGCCAGCTGGAGGCCATCTAGTCATTAATCTCAGCCAGGCAGATGTTTAGCACATCCACTGTGTTTGATGTTCCTGGGGCAAAGGATAAGTATAGCTGAGTATCATCAGCATAGCAATGAAAACTCAGACCATACTTCCTAATGATCCCCACCAGGGGCAGCATATATACTGCGAACAACTTTGGGGCCAATACCGAACCCTGAGGGACTCCACACAAAAGGAATCAGGGTGTAGATGAGAAATTTCTCATCACAACCCGTTGCCTCCTGTTGGTGAGAAAGGACTCAAACCACTTGATGACAGTACCGGTGAGTCCACATAACTCCCTCAGGCAGAGAAGCAACTCACAATGGTCCACAGTATCAAATGCTGAGGAGAGATCGAGGAGAGCAAGAATTGTCCTGTTCCCCCGGTCTCTATCTCTGAGGAGGTCATTCTGCACCCAAACTAACGCAGTTTCAGTGCTATATCTGGCCTGGAAAGCTGACTGGAAGGGATCATACAACTCGTGAGTCATGAGATGTTCCTCCAATTGAAGCGATACCACCTTCTCAACAGTCTTCCCCAAAAATGGGAGATTGGAGATAGGACAGTAATTTTCCCTCATCTCTGGGTCCAAAGAAGATTTCTTTAAAAAGGGGTCTCACCAGAACCTCCTTCAAGCCATCTGGAAAGACACCCTGACTCAAGGAATACCGGACAATCAGGGCAAACACCGGGCAAACAGAGTCAATGCATCTCATTAAGAAGCGCGTTGGCACTGGGTCCAGTTCACAAAAGGTATGCCTCAAATTGGCTGCCACCTCAATAACCTCACGAACCTCCACTGGCCTAAACTCTCCCCAACTAGGCAGAGTGCACTTAGAACACAACTGGCGACCACTGTCAGCAATGGTATTGCTGGCTGAAAAAAACTCCCGCCGGATCACAGACACCCTGTCCGAGAAAAACCGAGCAAAATCCTCACAGTCCTCATTTGAGGAAACTCTTCCGGGCTGAAGACAGACAGGATGGAGAAGTCTATCAACAGTCCGGAAGAGTGAGGCTGGTCGGTTTCTCCCTGCAGCAATCTCCTGAGACAAAAATACTGTCTTCTTTTGGTTGATTGCCTCCTGATATGCGCAATAATGCGCACGCAGGACCAGTTTGTCTGTCTCCAGATGGGACTTCCTCCAGCGGCGCTCTAATCTCTGATCCAGCTTCTCATTTCCCTAAGATCTCCGTCATACCAAGGAGACCTCAGGTACGAAGTTCTGGGTCATACACGGATAGGTGCAAGGAAGTTGATGGTGTCAGATAACACCTTATTATAGGTGTCTACCCTGACATCAACAGCTCCGACACATGCATCACCCATACTAGATAAATCAACTGCCACCATAAAACCCTCAGGGGTAAGATCACGTAAAGGGCGGCAGCGAATCATCTCAGCAGGGAAAGAATTTATGACGGGAGCCCCAAGCATGAACTTCACTGTGCAATGATCAGACCAGAAAACCTGGTCAATCACAAGATCTACAATCTCAAGCCCCAGTGAGAACACCAGGTCCAACGTGTGGCCATTGTGATGAGTAGGTGCACCAACAAACTGCATCAGCCCCAACAAGGACATACTCTTCAGAAATTCACTGGTGCACTTTTGAACTTTATCTTCGGCCCAAACGTTGAAATCCCCCAGAAAAACATATCTTGGGGAATCCAACGTTTCGCTGGCAACGAACTCTGCAAATTCCTGCAGGAAGCCCCCCATCGGGCCAGGAGGGCGATAGATGAGGAGGATCCTGCAGCCAATGCCAAGTCCTCCACGAATGGCCACACATTCAAATGAACCTGGGGTTCCCACCGGGTGCACAGTGAAGATCAGGCTTGATCTAAACCAAATGGCTACACCACCACCCCTGCGATTTTCTCTGGGGCAGTGCACCACGGTATACCCTGGGGGGACTGCAGCCTCAATAACAGGGCCAGTGTCATCTCCCATCCAGGTATCTGTAATGCAAGCCAGGACAACCGATGAAATCAAGGTGGCAATAATTGCCGTCTTGTTTCTGATCGACCTGGCATTGCACAGCACTGCCGTCAGAAATATAAAGGGTGATGCAGCGCCTCGGGTTACCTGACCACTTGGTCTGGTGGTCTCCTTGGAAATGGGCACAAACCATGCCTGGCTTCTCCTAGATGCCCTACATATTCCAGGGTGTCTCCTGGACTTAAACACCTTTATCCTTTGATCAACCCGCTCCTGGTCATCCCACAGCCTACAGGCAAAGCAATCCCTTGCAATCCCCACTTCCCTGCAATGCCTGATAATAATATCAGACACAGGGAGAGGGACAAAGGGACGCAAAGCATGCAGTTGCGAGTTCCCATAGGTGATCCTAGGCCCTACAGGTCACCCTACAGACCCCCTACACATTTCTAATTAAATAAACTAACAAACAAATTAATTAATACAGACTCAAATAATTTAAAAAATAAATT
The DNA here is from genome assembly GCA_016271365.2 of Neoceratodus forsteri. Taxonomy (NCBI): domain Eukaryota; kingdom Metazoa; phylum Chordata; order Ceratodontiformes; family Ceratodontidae; genus Neoceratodus; species Neoceratodus forsteri. The sequence continues at coordinate 934,742,173 of CM057455.1, forward strand.
CCTATCTAAAACAACCTAACACAATTAAAACTTCAATAAACTAGCCTGCTTCCCTCCTCTCATCCCAAATAAGAAAAATTCCAACACCGAGTGGCGCTCATGTCACTCACAACGCTCGCACTTGCGAGCGGCGCTTGCGTTTATGTAGAAACCTCCCGCCCCCCCTCTACAGCAGCGTTAATTCCCCCACCACCCACCAGCTCCAGCTGGATACGATCAAACTTCAGCACAGCCTCTCATGCTGTGTATGTAGCCAGTTGGGGGGCTAGTGAGCAGGCAGCCCACGGGAGGGTAACAAACAATGGGAGGAAGAAAGGAAGTCCAAGTTTAGGATGCAAAGCACAGTTCCAGCCGCTAACGAGCAGCGTTCCCACACATGCACAGCAGTTCAGAGTACAAAACTGCCGCTTGCTAGCAGCGCTTGCATTTATGTAGAAAATCTCCTTGCCCCCTCTACAGCAGCGTTAATTCCCACCACTCACTCCACCAGCTCCAGCTGGATACGATCAAACTTCAGCACATAGGACATATCCTTGCTTACAAATTAACAGAAATTTTGAAAGTTAAAAAAATACTAACTCTAATGATATGAGATTGATGGGTTTGATGGGAAACTATAATTTCTGTCTAGTAAATGGAAGACGTGTGAATGATTTTAATGGTGAAAGCGAAGGTAGCACACCAAGTCCTCGAGAGGTCAGAAGAAGTGTAGGCAAAGCCTCGACAGTCAAAACTGAGCATCCAGAATACAGCCAGGGAAGGAAAAAATGGTATATTACTAAATTTCACTGGAGTGGTGGTCCATGGTGTTGTAGTGTTCTAAAAGTAAATTTTATTTCCTCCCAATCCATGCCAGTATTCTGGGTGCACAGTTTTATGTTCTGAGACTTTGCCTGTGCTGTTAGTGCTGCGATGGATTTGCTCTCGATGACATGATGCGGAGCCTCCAGTGAGTACCTTGAAATGATTGTAAGGTATAGAGTGACTTAAAGGAACCATTTATGATCAGAAATTCCTTACCTCACAGAGAAGTTAAGGGCGGAAGTAGTAGTAGTAGTTATTTCATTTTTTAAGGCACCCTTCCCCAAAGGCTCAGGGTGCCCTTACAACATATAAAGACATCTTAAGTATCTTAATAATATCAATTCATACACCTAACATGTTACAACAATAATACTTGGTTTCATAGGGTATGTAGACAGGAACAGCACCTTCTTCATTTTTTATGCTAGGAAGGCAAACAAACAAAAAAAACACAAGATAGAACTGAACATGGCCAAAAAGAAAGAGAAAATATTTAAGAAAATCTTAAATCAGTCTAAGAATAAATACATGTTTGCCTAGTGGGGGAAATTAATGAAGGCTGCTAAAACAGTCTCCAGGTCCTTTCAGTCAGTTTTTGCAAGTGGTACTGGTGAGAATTTTAATGGAATGGTGCCGTTTATTACCAGTGATGTTGGTGTTGACCGCTTCTGGGAGATGGTTTATGACCATAGTGTAGACAACAACATATTGCTAGTTACAATTCCAGTAGGATGATTTAATGAGACAACAGAAAAAGAATATTTTATTTATTAAACCAAATAAAGCCCCAGACATAGATGAGATAACACAAGATGAGTATAAAACTGATCCACAGCATGGGGTTGGGGGGTCTTCAATATTGTCTATATGTTTTACATTAGTCATTAGGGAACTCTATATTCCAGATTTGTGGCAAGGAAACCAGCTTGTGCATGTTCATAAAAAGGGAAGCATGAAAGATCCTAAGATAAATAGGCTAATTAGCTTTCTGGATTTCAAGGCAAAAATATTTGTAAAATAATTTTCAGAAGCTTGAAGTATGATTGGTGAAATGTTACATCAACAAAAGTCAAGATGGATTCAGACAATCAACCATGGCATACTGTGTTACTTGACTGCATATTTCCACAACATTCAGAGAAACTGAACACAAGATTTTCCTTGATTTTATTGATAGTCTTGAAACCTTTGATTCCTTAACTAGGAAAATTCTTTGGTAAAAGTTCTATTCTGAAATTTGGCCAGTTACTAGATATTCAAATCTAGGACATTTAACATTAAAATTCCAGACAAATAAAGGTGTTAGGCAAAGCTGCATTGTGCCCTCTTTCCTATGTAATTTTTGTTATTGTGGCTAGCTACCCCTTTAACATCTGCCCCAGTCTACCCAGATCCTGTTCTATGTAATTTTTATTTTATCAATCGATGAACCCAACTTTCATTTCCCAAATATTCCTGGGGTAACATCTGATCCTTGAATTTGCAGATGATATGGTTATTCTCTCCCTTTCATCAACAAGGCTCTACGACTGCAGGTCAACAGTTTCGATGTTGACTGCCATTACAGTGACACCATTATGTTGACCGCATTTGCAGTCGGCATAATGGCGGTCACTTCAGGGGGTGGTGCCTCCTGTACCCCCGCCACTTAAAATAATCAACTTTGAGTTGATCCAGGTAGGGGTGAAAGACCCCCTGGAAGCAATACCGGGGTCCAGCACCGACACTACAGTAACCTGGTGCTGTTGTCACTGTAGACATGTCACAGTAGGGGATGTACACTCATCAACAAGTCTTCAAAGGAAACTGTCACATATTTAAGAAATGTGTGATCAACATAACCTAAAAATCAACATCACAAATACAAAAATATTGACAGTAGGCTGCAGTTACAAGAACCAGATGTGGTTTCTAAATAATAAAAACCAAAAAATGTTAATGAATACGGCTACTTAAGGTTAACAGTGGCAAGTGATATAATAGGGCAAAACATTTCTGTAGTTAGGCATGTAAATGCAAAATTTATCCATACCGTACATCTGCACATTTTTCTCTTGACCTGAAGGCAAAGCAAAGTCATGCTGCACTTCTCCCAGCGACCATCTTGCATCAATTGCATATCCCAGTCCAAAACCAGACTTCCTTGATAAAGAGTTTCTTGTTTTAATCAGTTTGTTTTCACTTCCCCCAGTATACTTTACAAACAATAGACTTTCTTAAGAAACGGCTTTCTAAAAAATTTGAGTTATCACTCTCCTTTAAGCACATTTTAGATGTGATAGACTTTCTTTAAAAAAAACTTTCTAAGCAGTTTTGGTTCACCCCAAAACAAGCATACTTTAAAAGCCCCAGACATGCATAAAAAATTACTTTCTGCACAGTTTGGGTCACTCTCCAAACAGCATAAGGCTTTTCATTAAAAAATGGCTTTCCAAACAGTCTGCGTTAACCCCCCAACAAGCACATTTTAAAAGTAACAGTCCTGCATAAAACATTTAATTTTTTTTCCAAGCAGTCTGGGTTCACTCCCCAACAAGCAAAGCTTAAAAGCAACATGCTAAAATAAAACAAAAAAATGCAACATTTAAATCATCATTTAATTACAGCAAACAAGCAGCATGAACTTACCTTAAAGCTGCTGGGATTTTAAACTATTTCCAAACACAGAGAAAAGCACCTACGTTGAGGGATGGGGTACTCACACAGCAGAGAAGTTTATGGTAGCTTAATAGTCTACCTGATGATAACATGATTGAAACTCAGATGGCTGATACTGCCTCATGTGCAGTCAGCTCAAATCCTTATCAAGCTCATTAATGATTAACTTCTGTACTGCTGTAAGGTTTCTCACTTCTCAAAAAACTCTTAAACTACAGCTGCATTTTGACCAACCAAATGTATTGTATGAAACAAAACCTAGAAAAGTGATGTGTACTCTTGAAATAATGCTATCTTAGGGGCCTAAAGAGCTCATAATTTAAAACAATTGGGAAGGCAGCCAGTGTAGGGGTTTAATAGGAGCTTGTTCAGTGTTATTATGTATTACCATAGTTGATACCTTTAATTGGTGACTATCAGGCCTGTACTCTGGAATGACCCAACTCTGACCAGAATCATTGGGGAAGCACCAAAGATCAACTTCACAAGAGGCACCAATTTAAGAGATCAGCTGCTACATAGCAGCCTTTAATGAGCTCTGATTAGACCCCTGCACTGGCTGTCAGCCCCTCCCATGGAATTACAAAAATGTGGCAGATGTAGTGCCACCAAATATGCTAAAACAGGTACCACTTTCCACCCCACCCCATCCACTAATCCAGAAAAGGTAAAGAACAGGGCATTTTGTTTCACGTTTATTGTAGATAAACTCCATTGAGCAAGCTCATTCACAAGAAGGTCCTGAGCCATGTACACTAATAAAAAGAAAACATTACATACAAATGAAAATACTTGATAGTACAAAGGTACAACATATATTCATGATTACACTTAGTACAGCAAGATATTACATCAAAGGAGACATCAGATGACAAAGACAGTGAGGTGACATATGGTGCACAGTATGGATCACTTCAGGATAACATACCATCAGTACGAGACATGGTAGTTGGTGATTGCAATAAATCATTTTTAGTATATTGAGCAATGAATAGTGAGTAAGGATGACAAAATAACGCAGCTTGGATGAGTGAAAGAAGTAATATATACGTAGAGAGAGGCAAGAAAGGGGATGTGGAAGGGGCAGGTGTGGATGCTTTCAATAATTTATAAGCTATTTCTCTGATTTTGAGTGTATATCATGTATACAGCAAACTGTATACTGTAGCTGTACAATCAGACAACTCATAATACAGATTCAAGAACACTTAAAGAGGGACAGTCAGCAATAAACACCTCAAATCTTAAGTGTGGTGCTGGTTCCAGTTTGTAACTGCAAAAAATATTTTGTTTACTTACTGGTTACTGCCATATAGTAGGTTGTATCAGGCAGATTTTTCTGAATTGTAAGCTAACATTTTCGTCTGACCACAAATCCTAGAATCTGCTACAGCTCACATCAGAGGAGAACTGCAGCAGTGGGAGATTCAATAGCCTGGAGTGCATGTTAGAGTTTTTATGAGCTCTCATCTTTTGTTTGCTTGTCCCACTGTCCTTCTGGGCTAAGTACAGTCACAAAGGACTGCACTCAGCCTTGGGAGAACAATGGGACTGGCAAACATGTGATTGAAGTTTATAAAAGTGTATGTGTAGTAATTAATAGGCAGACTGGGTGGGTCATACAGTTCTTACCTGGGGACAAATTCTATGAATGTATGTGCTAGTGTAGGTGTGAGGCTCTTGGTACTGGCTGTTCCCCATTAAGGGGCATTATCCATGCCAGGTTGGAAGTATCCCTTGGAGCACAGTCAGGGCCTGCTGCCCCTACATGAAGCAGCAGGCTTACTAAGGTGGCAAAGAAGCAAACTCGTTGGGTATGTCACAATACCGATAACTTATTTTGTGCAAAACTCTATGGACCCTAAGTAGGAGACCCATCAGGCACAGTGCTGGACTTGTAGGATGTTTCACACAGGGTCTTGGGGGTCCTACATGCAGTGAAAGATCCATCTATTAGGTGGAAAAGTTGCCAATTGGGTGCTTGTGAAGCAAATGGTAAGTAGTTTATTCCCAAAATTTGGCTTAAAAAGTTAAAAAGTGTTAAAGTGTTATGTGACAGAAAAAACAGTGATAAACATTCTTAATTCCTGTGCATGCCCAGTTCATGTTTCCTTTTTCTTTTGAGTCTTTGGAGGACATTTTATTCATCAATCTGTAACATTTTTGTATTTCAGTGTGTTTTATTAAACTTGTGGATTGGGTTGGTTGCGAGGTTACTACACCCCCCCATGACCAAATAAGTGTAATGTTTGAATTTGGCCCCAAAATACATTTCAACCTGGAGCTCCTTGTTAATTTATTCTGCCTCTTTGCCCTTAGTTCTCCATTTCTCACCCATCACCACTCTCTATATGCTAATCTGTCTTCCCTTCCCCTGGGGCCCAGTGTCTTTAATACTGTTGCTCCTTCATTGCCAAATACCGACTTGCTATTGTTCCTGCTTACCTCTGTTCTCTTAACCCTGCCATCCCTACTCTTGCTCCCTCCAATCATCTGCTGCTTGTTTCTTTCGTATTGTCACAATAAATCTGTAACAGGACAGTCTGTTTTCTCTATACACCTTCGGACACTGTAGAATGGCCTCCCTTTTCCCATCTGTCTCTCTTCCTCTCTGCAGTCTCTCATACCACTCTCCCGACACACATCTCAAAAGTATGGACCTTCAGCTAGGCTTCTTCCTCTTCTAGACATTAAAACAAGCAATGTCCTATCCACCCCTACTATTTTACCCATTTTGTCTCTTACTCTATTGTATGGCTGAAAACTCAGAGTACTCTATAATTTGAAATTAATGCCACCATGATTCTGTACAAATATCTTGCCATTTATTGGTGGCACAATCCCTTAGCTCTCATCCTCGCTCCCCATAACTGACATGCTTGTGCACTATACATTTTTTTCATTCTCTGGACTTCAATACATTTACTGAGATTTTGTTGTTCATGTACATGCACTAGTTGTCACTTTGTTATTGCTGTTTCACTCCCTGCTGTGTCCCCTCCCCGGGTTGCACATGAAAATGAGCCCTGGCTCAGTGTACCTATCATTTTCACCAAATGTGAATTAAATAAATAAAGACTAAAATTAAACCAAATTCAACTTTTTTTTTGCTTAAAGAAGTCTAAGTCCCTGCATAAGCATAGTAGCTTTTTTTTATGTTCACCCTTGTGTTTGTGCAAAGCAAACATTTTGATACAATAGTGGATTTTGAGAAGTGTGCCACTGTCTGTACAATGCAGGGCAGTCTGCAAGAGGCTTGTCAGTGTCAGACCAATCATCAACCAGGCTGATCATGACACTCTTCTGGTCTTGTTTGGTGGAAAATTCATGTAGTTCAAATTAAAGAGCTGGTTTAATCACGGGAGTGGCTCTTTCCTTTGATCTGCATAATGCCACCCAGCAAGCAGAGCTTATCTATCATGATTAGCCTGCTGTGCCCCCCCCAATGTAACCTGAAATAATAAAAAAAAACTGTCCCTCCATCCTTCCCACCCCATCCTTTTTAATTTTCTGACACTGGGGTGCTCAATCCCCTGTGTCGGGTACTGCTCCCTGCCCCACCCATTTTCACTGCGCAACACTGGGGAACCAGCTCCTGGTGCTGCCAAACATAGCACTGGCACTGGGGTGCCCAATCCCCAGTGTCATATCTGAAATAAAGAAAACCATCCCTAGTAATCTTTTCTTTTATTTGTATACACCCTGTAAATAAGAAAAATGCCCTTTGATTTCTGTTGCAGCCACCACCATTACCCTCCCCCACCCAATCCTCCCACTCAGCAAGCCATAATTTTCCAACACTGGGGTGCCCAGTCCCTGCAAAATCACCTTCCGTAGGGGATTTTGAAAAATCCCACTGGTCTTATTCATAATGGGCCCTATCTATGATTGGAGTGGAGGGGCTACACACGCATATCTGAGGTGAGTAGCCACTTTACGCCTTACATGCCCCCTTCTTGAGATGCATTAAGGGGGAGCTTGCAGGACCAATGCACTGATCCTCCCAGTATGCAGACCGCACAATGCCAGGGGCAGGCTGTGGGTGTTCCAGTGCTACACACCATGTACAAAGGTGAGTAGTGCTGGCCAAAGGTGTGTAAAGGGGGTGCAGGTTATGCCAGGGGGAACCCTGCCATAAGCCCCCTATGTTCCCCATGCAACCTTCGGGACTCCACCGGGACATGGCGGACAGTCCACCCACCCAGACCACTGCTACCTGCCCCTGCACACATTGGTGCAGGGTCCCTACTAGTTGCCCCCCACCCCCCCACATGCACACAGGGGCACCAGACAAAGGTTATTGTCCCTCCAAACCCCAATGGCACTGCTGGGCCATCCCTGTCATCGGCCCCTCATTGCTTCAGGAGGGATTCAGATGAGGGTACAGCCCCTCCGGCACCGCCAACAAGCCTCACACCCACTCACAGTGACCCACTCTAGAGCTTCATCACAGGGGGGTCAGCAGCTTTGCCCTCCACTCACCATCATAGCCGCTGGTCATAGGTCTTCTACGGGACACACTGCCAACACACATCCTACTGTGTAGGGGATCCACTCTGCAACTTGGTCCGGGCATTCAACTGGATGCCCAGCCAGGTCTGCATCCCCACCGCCAGCTGTCCTGCATAGTCCTGCATGCCGGGGGGGGTCAGGGCCATGGACAGGTGGCCAGCGGTCACAAATGCCACCAGTAAGCACCTATCTGTGGGTGCGCAGCTACACAGGCAGGGTATGCACTGATTCTGCATACTCCCACCCCAATACTGCATAGTGGCCAATATCAGAGCATATAAAGACTGCTGGAAATTTGGGGTAAAATGTGGGAGCCCACTGAAAATTAGCTATTGCCTCTCAGCTCACCTGTTCTGGATAAATACAATCTAAAAATGTGTAACAGCATGTCACCACTGAATATGACATATTGCATCTCTTCTGACCCATCCTGGGTAAAGATATAATAAAAATGTGTACAAACAAGACCCAGTACAATAGCAAAGCAAGTGGTGAACATTCAGCATTGAGAAATGCGTGTTACAGCTGCAGGGGCAGAGCTCTACAGATGTCTATCACTTGGACAAAAGGGCACTTCAGACACCTTCTGAAGCACAGTTTCGGAGTTGAACCATGATCCTTCCACCACCTGAAATCACTGTGCTGGGGGGGGGGGGAGGAATTCCTTTCCTACATGAAGCATTCTCCTGCCAACTCAAATTACAATCGGTGGAGTGTAAATTGGACAGGCAGTTTGTTTTGGTCTGAAAGAACATCTAAACCATCATTTTACACATTTTTATCTAAACAATGCCTTGTTGGCAGGGGTGTAGTGCTCCCATACTTCTTAAAGTCTTCAATGATGTTTGTTTTTATGTAGTTCTCCAAGCAGTAGTCTTACATCAGCAATTGAACAGTCTTGAAACACAGCTGTAAGGGAACTTTGTTTTATCTTTCTGCTGAATTTCTTCACAGAGGATCACAATGTGATTTGAGATCAGGTTTCAGCTTGTGGCAGTGGGGTCACTGGTCTGGGATAGGCAGACAGTCATTGTGATGAGCCTCCAACTGAGTAAAACAGGCAGTCTAATTTTTTATGTTTGCTTTCATGCATGTGCAAGAAACATAGTGCCACCATACAAGTTTTCGTAGGTGTGCATCCCCCTCTTCCAATGCCCTGCTCCCTTTTGCAGGTGCGGCTGCACCGCGCCAATGAATGTCCGAGCTATGTATGACAGCCGTTCAGATGCAGTGGCATACAGTTCTGAGGAAAACACCACCACAAGTGGCAAATTATCTACACATCAGCACTGCATCTGAACTGTCATAGACAGTTTGTCCCCCTCCCCGAACACCTACATAGCACCTTGGGAGCCCACCCCACTGTGCTCATGCACTTCCCCCACCCACACATTGTATGGCAACCGGGGTTGCTCAATCCTGCATCGTCTCCGCTGCCCTCCCCAAATCATATTTCCAGGTGCCACGCTGGTAGCCCACCCCAGCATGTCAAAAGTCCATATGGTGACAGGGGTGCCCAATCCCTCCGTCAGCTCCACTGAACCCCCCCCAACAAAAAAACACCGATTTCTAGTCCTTAATCTGGGAGCCCACCCAGCATGGCAAACATCTGTATGGCTGATGGGGTGCCTCAATCCCGTCAGCTCCACTGCACCCCCAAAAATAAATCTTCCAGCTGCCACACTGGAAGCCCACCCCAGCATGGCAAAAGTTCCGCATCATCTTCTAAAAGTAAAAAGATACCTTTAAAAAAGGTCCCTTGTTGACTGTCTTGCCCTCCCTTCCCCCAGCCCATGCCCACCCTCTCTCACCCACCTCCCACACCCCCACCCCATACTTACCTCTGGAGCCCATCGCAACAATCTTCAGTTGACCGGAAACATGTCTGCACTCTTCAATGCCAACCGTGAACTGAAGAAATGCCGGTAAGCTGTATAATGGCATAAATGTTTGTTTTTTTTCACCTTTGGTTCATATCTCAGCCATTAGGGGGAATATTTTCACCAAAGTTTCAACATGGGGTTGGAGTAGGGCACATCAGTGCATGGGTGATTGGTAGATGTATAGTACCCACTTTTCATGTGATTAAAGTCTCTAGGCCTTCAGCTTCATGTCACAGCCACACACAGAATGGATAAATCCCCTCAGTAACCTGCAGTATTTCTGAATAACCTTATTTTTTTAAATATTCCTGTATCACTACTGCATCTTCCATGACAAGAGTTTGTGCTACTGATATTAGCACAACTCCAAATCACTGTGTCTAACTGCAAAGGTTTTCCCAAATCTGACTTTGGAGAAGTACTGTACATTGGACTTTGTAATAATGACAAAATGGAGTCAAAAATGTTGAATGCAAATTACATGTTTCTGACTATACTGTTATACTTGCATTCTGTTATCATAATGTGAAGGCATTCATTTTTTTCAGAGAAGTGTCCAAGAAAGAAAGAACAATGCATGTAATATTGTAGAGAAGGCAGTAAATACTGATGAGCTGTAGATCAAAGGGATGTGAGCAGTGATAGTCCTCCCTGAGCTCCTAAAGGCAATGTAGCATGGTGGTTAGCGCTCAGGCCAGTTACGGGTTCAAATCCCAATGGAGTCACTTACTTACTGTGTGGTCCTAAAGAAGTCAATTAAATTTCCTGTGATTCAATTCTCTCAGCTGTGAAATTAGGTAGATACAAGAAAATTGAGTGCTTTACCTCAGCTGGGCTTTCCTGGATAAATGAATAGATTAAAGAAAACATGTTTGGGGTCAAGGACTCACAGATTTCTGTCAGAAGGGGCAAAGGAGAAGGCAGTGTGAAGGAGACTGATAAATGATGTTTATTGTGGCTGATACTTTTTTTTGCTATCTTGGTATTAAAGATACATGATGCTGAAGAATATTTCTGCAAAATTGCCACAAGAGTGTTCTCCTGGGAGGAGGATCAAGAGAGAAAGATTATACAGACCTGAGGAAGAAGTTGAACAAATGTATAGCTGTTTTATTTAATTAATTTAATTTTTGTTAACTGGGTTAGGTGTGCTAGCCAAAGTTGACTATTTTCAGGCATGATCCGGGAGAGTACATACATAAAATGAGATAAGATTATACAATACATAATATATAGTACAGGTACATAGTATATAGTACAGGTAGGTTAGAATACATATCAAGTCAGACAGTGCTCGAGATAATACATATGGCTATGCAGAGATGACAAAAGTGACATTAGTACATGCAAATAACTGAAACTTGACTAAGTGGCAGCTATAAAGACATTTATAGCAAAGCTTGTTTAGAAGTGCAGCAGTGTCTTGGGTGAAATAAGGTGATTAGCTGTGAGGCATTAAGTGGGATCAAAGCATGTGCAGGGGTCCCGGGATAGGTGGCGATATAGTTCTTTTTTGAAGATTGGTTGGGAGTTAGCCTGCCTCAGGGCAGGAAGGAGGGAGTTCCCGATGGCCGGGGCAGTGCAGTGAAATGCTCCCGAGCCTTTTGAAGTAAGACACCTGGGTACAGTAAGTAAAAATTTGTTTGCCGAGCGTAGTCCATGGGCAGGTGTCTGTGGTACAAGTAGGACTGCAAGGAAGGAGGAGGTTTGGTTACAGATTAAAGAGTCTGTGAGGGTCCCTAGGGAGTTTAGTTGGTAGGCAGTTGTGGAGAGCCAGCCTAGGTCACTATACAGTGTACAGTGGTGCTTGAGGCGATGGGAAGAGGAGGCATACTGACATAAGTTGTTATACACAACGTCCCATTTATGGAGAGCAGTCTCACGGGCATTAGAAAAGTGGAGACACCATATGTCAGCTCTAGAAGCAGAATACCCTTGGCAGTTGCCAATTTGGTGGATGGTGTTAGCAGGTGACAAGTCTTATAGGCGATTCCAAGTTTGCCATTTGTTGTTTTACAGGTTGACTGCATGTGCAGACTGAAATCAAAGGATTTATCAAGGAGGACTCCCAGGTATTTGAAGGATGTGACACAGTCGATGAGTGACCCCCAGAGTCATGGACTAAGAGGGGTTCCTTACAGGCCCTGAGTTTGGGGGCAGTACCAAATAGCATGGATTGGGTCTTTTTTGTGTTGAGGATGAGATTATTAGCATTTAACCATGTTTGCAAATTCCTGAAATCCGAGGAGAGGTTTTTGTTAATGATGTTAACTTTGTCAGTGCTGGAGTAGAGGACGAGATCATCAGCATATAGAATAGTTGAGCAGGAGAGTATGGCATAATCTATGTTGTTGATGTATAGCGAGAAATGAAGCGGTCCCAGGATGGAGTCCTGGGGTACTCCAATGTCAGTGCTGGTCACATCTGAGAGAGTGGAGTTGAATTTAACAAGTTGTAATCTGTTTGGTAGGTAGTTGTTGAACCAGTCAACTACTGAGGATGAAAAGTTAAGTCTACGCAGGGTTGAGAGAAGCAGGGGATGATCAACAAGATCGAAAGCTTTGGTAAGATCAATAAATACTGCTCCACTGAGTAGTCCTTTGTCCATGTTGCAGAGTACATTGGTGGAGAATTTGAGAAGAGCGGTTGAGGTAGTGTGCCCTTTTCTGAAACCATGCTGAGTGTCTGAGAGAAGGTTGTTCTTTGTGAGATGGTCAATGGTTTGGGTTGCAACAAGCTTCTCTAGTAGCTTGTTTAGCACAGAAAGGATGGCTATGGGCCTGTAGTTGTTGATATCCTTTGAGTCTCCTTTTTTAGGGATAGGAATAACTTGGGCAATCTTCCAGAGATCTGGGACAATGCCAAGAGAGAGAGAGAGAGAGTGAAAATCTTGGCCAGTGGCTAGGCAATCAATGGTGCCACTAGCTTTAGGAGTCATGGCTCGAGTGAATCTGAGCTAGGGCTAGTGTTGTTGGATATATTTTGCAATAGCCTTTGGGCCTTAGATCCAGATATGGCTTTAAAGTGAAAAGGGGGGGGTAGTAGTTAGTTGGCAATGGTCAGCACCAGATGCAGATCTCTGGAGTGTGCAGTAAGGCTGAGATGCTGTGGGTGGTGAAGCGAAGGATGAGGTGTACTGAGACAGGTCCATGAATAATCTGTTAAAGGCATTCGCTATAGTGTTCGAGTCATTGCAATGCACACCATTTAGGATCATTTCTCCTGGGGTCAATGACTGGGTAGCCCCAAGAAAGGTCTTGATGCGTGTCCAGAATTTTCTAGGGTCACCAGCAGAGTTTGTGAGCAGTTCCTTGCAGTAAATACTCTTTGCTGTTATGATTTGTTTTTACAGGCACTCCGAGAGGCCCTGTAGGTATTGTAAGCCTCCAGTAGTCTGGACAGTTTATACTTCTTCCAGAGTTTGTCCTGTGTGAGCAGGTTAGCCAGCAAGTCCTTGTGTAGCCATCTTGTTTGTTTACCCCTGACCCTTCTGGTGACCTTTGGTGTATGTTTATTCTGAAGTGCTGTGAAATTATCAATGAAGATATCAAGTGTTTATAGTAAATGTTCAAAGTACCTGAGCACCTCTGTATTACAGTATTTGCTAAGCACACCCACATCCCCAATATGAGAAAAAAAATGTTTTTCCCCACATTTTTCCCAACAATCTGTCTATTCCCAAACCTGATCATGGGGGTGCCACAACTACTTCTTGCATCTTACCAGGAGGGCAGGTGAGCACTTGACTTCACAGATGACACTAATGACATACCTTGATCAACCATCAAGGTAAGTGGAAGCACCAGGAGGTCTATACTATCTTTCCTCAGGAGCCAGTTGCTTCTCCTTTGTGATGCACTCAGCTCTCAGATGGCCCAAGTGTGGGCCTCCAGGGGATGTACATAAACCCCAGTCCCCCAGATGGCACTATGCCTAGCTGCCAGCATTCACTGGACTTTCCAGATAAACATTTTACATTAAGGCCTTTGACTGAACCTTCAAACTTCAGTTCTGATGCAAAATGAAACTGCAACAACCTTTTGGTAGGACTGAGATCTTTAAAAGAACTGGACACACTTTCAGATTATGTAAATCTTTATTACCTCTACCACCATGCATGTTTTGAAAAATAGCCACAATCAAAATGCCTCAGATAAGCAGTGTTCAAAGCTTTGGCCATAGTCATGTTTCAAAGTCCATTATCTTTGAATCTAAGCTGTTGCTTTATATATAAAATAAACACTACAAGTCATTCTGAAAGACTTGTGAAATAACCTTCACCTCCAATCTCAATGATGAGGCAAACAGTGGTACACGCTCCATACAGTTCATCACTGTTTTTTTCATATTAGGTCCTTTGTTGACTAGCCCCATTCCAAGTTATTTGTCTTATATTTATTTATTTATGTATTGTATAATCAGCTTTACAACCTTTGAGCCAGAGGCTCGTTTACAGTGGTACCTCGTCACAGAGAGGGCATACAGAGTCAACATACCTGCAGAACACAGTCATACAGAATAACATAGTTTTACATAAATTGCTTGAACACAAAGAGTAATTAAAAAAAAAATTCAGAATTGATAGGTTTAGTATCAGCAGGTACTGGCAGTGAAGAGGGAGGCCATGGGGAGTACGGGTGGGGTGAGTGGGAGTTCAGCTCAGAGGGCTATGTCAATAGTGTTTTGAGAGCAGCAGAGCATCTGTTAGTGACAGATGCAACAGTGTGTGTTGAACAATAGGTTCCATAGGGCAGTTTTGAAGGGGGCAATTTTGGTGGTGTTGGAAATGGCTCCAGAGAGCGAGTTGAACCAGAACGAGACTCTGTAGCTGAACGACCTCTGTGACTGGGTGGTCCTAGTTCTGGGTACTAGTAGGGTGGCCTTGTCAGTGGTTTGGGTAGTGACTCTGGAAAATGTAAGTTGGATGGAAGAAGATATCCCAGTGGGGGAGAGCCCGAGTAGAATCTTCTTAGTTAGTAGGCAGGTTTGGTATCGGAGGTGTTCATTGAGGCTAAGGAGTTTGGCCATGTCATAGAGCTGACAAGTGTGGGTGAGCCTAGGGGCATTGGTGACTAGTCTGCAAGCCTTGTTTAGGGTGAGTCGAATCTTGTTGAGGGCTGTGGAGTCAGCAGCACCATAGACACTTCATACTGTAGCACCGGTCACTGACATAGACACAGCACTCCCACAGCTAGCATGGAGTAGAGGAAAACACAATCAGCTTGTAGAAACATAGAATTTGACGGCAGATAAGGACCGCTAGGCCAAACCAGTCTGCCCTTTTCCCTACCTAATGGATAAGCTGCAGATCCTAGTTAACCAGCAGCCTACTTCTTTCTACCCCAACCCCCTAGAATTGCCTTATGGCTGTTCCATGCATGCTTGAATTCAACCACTGTTTTTGACTCCACAACCTCCTCCGGAAGGCCATTCCATGCATCCACAACCATCTCTGTGAAAAAATACTCCCTTACTTTACCTCTGAGCAGCCCCCCCATCTTCAAATTGTGCCCAATTATGTGGCAGGGTGGTATACAGGGAGCAGAAATCATAGTTGGCAGACCCGAAGGGCTGGAGGATGAATGTGAGGCAATGGTAGTAAAAGAAGTGGCATGGAGGCCAGGCTATAAATGGCTTGGGGGATAATGTTAAGCAGGAGAACAGACACACGACAGGGGTTTAGGAAAAAATAGGGGTGGCAGAAAGGTGTGGGGTGTGAAAGGCAAATGGGGATCATGGAAAACTGTGTGCCTGAACTCCAAGTCATGGTACAACAAGAACAATGCACTGGGGAATGAAATTAGGAAATTGTCATGGGGGAAGTTAGTACTAAGGGGGGACCTGAATCAATCAGATGTGTAGTGTACGTAGCAATTACAGTGGCCAAGAGTGCCAGAAGTCAAGCACTGGTAGAGGTAGTATGGTATTGTTTTCTTGCACAATGAGCCAGAGAATCAACCAGAGAAAGGACAAGCTTATATCTGTACTCTTTAATGAGAATTTTATTGGGAATGTCAGGATGATGGAGCTGCTGGGGTCCTGTGGCCACAATTCAGTGTAGGATCAGATTGACATGGAGGGCCATCACTCCAACTCAGTAAAGAAGGTCCTGGACTATAGAAAGGCAGATTCTGGGAAAATAGGTGCGTTGTTAAGGGAACGATTGTCAGAGGTAGGGATGGCAGAGATGGTGGAGGCCAAAATTGATATGATCAAGACGAAAATAGCTTAAGTGACTGATACCTGCATTAAACAAGTGTGCAAGAACAGAAATTATAGAAAATCAATGGGGTTTACCAAAGGGATAGGGGAGGCCATTAGAGCAAACAGGCACCATTCCAGAAGTACAAAAGAGAGCAGGACATGACCAATGGGGCGAATATTCAAAAAAGCTAAAGGAGGCCAAATGAACTGTGAGGAAAACAAAGGCAGATACAAAGCTAAGAACTGCCTAAAGAGCCCGGTAGGGAGAAAGAGCCTTTGTTATGTTAAGGAAAAGAAGAAATGAAAGATGTAATTGTCATGCTGAAAAGCAGGAGCTGATGGGTTCAGAAGGACAGCAAAATGGCAGCTATCCCCTCCAAGAATGTGTAAACTTTCAAATACCTCAAGGGAATCAACAAAGTCCAAGAGGGAAGCATCTTTCAGAAAAAGAGATGTGCAAGAACAAGGGGGCACAATTTGAAGATAGAGGGGGGATGGCTCAGAGGTAATGTGAGGAAGTATTTTTTTACAGAGAGGGTTGTAGATGCAAGGAATGACCTTCCTGAGGAGATTGTAGAGTCAAAAACGGGGGATTCAAGAATGCATGGGACAGACATAAAGCAATTCTAGTGGGGGGTAGGAGGAAGTTAGCGGTTGGTTAACTAGGATCTGCACGTTATCCATTAGGTAGGGAAATGGGCAGACTAGGTGGGCCAAGTGGTCCTTATCTGCTATCAAATTCCATGTTTCTAAGTGGTATCTGGACCTGAGATGGGCAGAGAAGTAGACAAGTAGACCGAGGGTAGGAATGGTAACAGAGCAAAGAGTGCTCAAGGAACTCAGGGCCCTGAAAGTGAATAAATCACTGGGATCCAACAGCATGCATCTTCTGGTCTTGAGAGAGGTGAGTCAGACACTGATGGCACCTCTGACTGATGTATTTAACCCCTCCCTACAAATAGGTGTTGTGCAAGTGGAATGTATGCTCGCTAATGTGGTGTCACTCAATAAGAGTGGGGACAGAGATGACCCCGGAAGCTATAGGCCAGCAAGACTGACCTTGATTATAGGGAAGCTGCTGGAAATCATCACGAAGAAGTAGCTGGAGCAGGAGGTCAGATTCCAGCTTTAAATAAGACATGCTACCATTTCCAGCATTCACTAGAGGAGGAGCATCGCAATGATGGGCTTGCAACTCTGACAAAAATTGCTGCTGTGTGCAAGGGGTATTTGTGCATCTCTGGTGGCAGCACATTTCTCTCTGAAGGATTTTTTATGTAATTTCTTCCTGTAAAGTCAGGCCAAGTTCTCATTCTATCATACAGGAAAGGGATCCATCTTTGAGATGGCTAGTCAGGGGGAGGAGACCTGCAAGACCATATGACCTACACAGTCAAACTGGATTGTAGCAGGAAGCCAGAGTAAGGCCTGCTACTGTTATACAGTGCTGCTCACTAGGAGTGGAGCAAAGCTCTGACCACATTGTGGCTCTGAAAAACATTGCTGCTATGAGCATGGGGCTATTTGTGCAGTTTAGAAGGCAGTGCATTTCTTTCTGACCTTTTGTTTTGTTTTGGCATCTCTTCTGTAATGTCAGGTCAAGTGCACCTCTTGTCTCACAGGAAGGGGATCCATCATTGAAATGAACAGCCAGGGGAGGAGACCAATGAGTCCACGCCACCTACATGGTCCAACTGGATTGGAGCAGGAAGCCAGATTTCTGCTTCAATATTCAGCCACCCCAGCATGTCCTATCATGCGCATATCCTATCATGCAAGTAGGATAGACCAAGAGTGGATCTTCTGCCTTAAAGAAATGAGTTGGACATCTGCTGGGTGACTGCATACTGCAGGAGACTCTGCATGCAGGACACCAGATTAAGGTAAGTGGTAAAATATAATTTGCTTACTGCATACTTTGATGACCACCTAGGAAACAGGTAACTACAGCTTTCCATAGTACACATGTGTAAGGGGCAGTAGTCTTCTAGGAAAAGGCAGAAACAGGTAGGAGAGTAAAAAAGAGAAAGCAAGAGACACCCTATCTAGGGTAGGGTTAAAAAAAAACAGTTCCAAGGAAACAAAAGGAGAGGTAGAAGTACAAGGAAGTAGGAAGGAGGTAAAAGGATATGGCAGAGCTTAAATATACTCTAGGTTATGGAAGGAAAAATCATGGGGGTAGAGACATGCAATGGATGTGGGGTCACAGTCTTTTTGGACACCTTCTGAAGACTGAGGTGCTCCCCATATGCACCCACCTATCTGGGCTGTGGGCTCAGGTTGCTGGACTCCAGGCCAAACTGGCAAGAGTACAGAGGACCCTCTGCCCCACACAGGGGTCACCAGGTCTGCTGTCACTCCCCCAGAGGATGTCTAGGCATTGGAAGAGCAAATAGACCTTAGTGGGCTCTAGAAGGGTGGAGATGGTAGGATGGGTGCACGCTCCTCTACCGGTAACACTGCAGAACTCCTTCAACATATTGGTAGCACAGGATGGTGGAGAAGAGGCATCCATCATAGTGGGAAGGGAAGAGGTGGGAGTCCTCAAAAGTGGAGGCCCCAAAGAGGGAAGGGGAGGCCCCCAGATGAGGAGGAAGCAGATTCTGGTGGGAGGCTGTATTGTGAGGGTGAGAGACATGGGAGCGGGGGGATGTTAGGGAGATGGTGTGCCTGAAAATTGTATTTAAGTGAGTATAAGGAGAAGGAAAAAGAGAGACTGTTATGGTTCTTTAAGGAAGTGGCCAAGGTGGTGAAGGAATAAAGGTAGTATGAAGGAGGTATAAGGAAACACAGAGGGAGCTATGTAAGTGAGAAGAGGAAAGCAAAGGGTGGGTTAGTTGGGATTACAAGGGAGGAAAGGGAGATTGTGTAGAAGAGGGCCAAGAAAAAGCTGTCATCCTGAGCTGGTACTTCTGTTCAGTTTTCACAATGGAGGGATTGGGGATGGACCACCAGGTAGTAGCAGGAACAGAGCAGAAGGGAGGTGAACACAAGTTCATTTTCAGATGAAAGAATCTGGAAGGGACTTGCAGCTCTGAAGGTAGACAAGGCAATGGGACCACATGGGATACACCCAAGGGTACTACGTGCTAGCTTCCCCAGTGATAGCCTTTTTCAACAGTTCAGTGGAAATATGCATGGTTCCAGAGGACTGTAGAAAAGCTAATGAGGTTACTTTCTCCACGTAAGAGTGGTAGCAGGGAGGATGCTAGCAACTACAATACAGCCAGTCTTACTTCAGTGGTGGGGAAATTAATGGAAGCCCTGCTAAGTAAAAACAGATAGATTATCTAGAATCCAGTGGGCTGCATGACCAAAGGCAGCATGAATTTCGCGGGTGGGGGGGTCATGGCAAATGAATGTACTGAAAATGTCTTGACTTGCAAAAAAATTGTTTTTCATGGAACCCACTTTTTACAGATTCATGGTATAGCAATGGGGGCATCTTTAGCCCCCAGCTTTGTGAATCTGTACATGGGGCATTGGGAAAGGATTTATATACATAACCATGTGCTAAATCTTTTTTTGAAAATATTTCAGTATAATACAGATATATTGATGATTTATTATTTATGTGGAATGGGACATTGGAAGAACTGGCAGATTTGGTCAGGTACCTGCATAGCTCAAATGAGCATCTCCATTTTACTGTAAATGCAGATTTAGAAAAAATATGCTACTTGGATGTTGTGCTGAAAAAAAAAAGTAGGGACCTGGATGTAGACTAATATAGAAAAGCTACAGACAGAAACTCAGTGCTAGAAGCATCGAGCATGCACCCCAGACATGTGACTAACAACATTCCTTGCAATCAAATCTTGAGGCTACATCGGAATTGCAGCTTTGACACACTATTGCATTGAAATCCATTAAAATTCCATTAAATTCCATTAATCTTCAATTATTTTCATGTGAATCCATTAATTTTCACCATTAAATTTTGTAACACCTTCTTTAATGGCCAGTTTTTATTCCCATTAAATTTCCATTAATTGTTGATGTTATATGGGTGCAAACCATTAATTTACTCATCCATGCCATTAACTATGACAGGTATCCATTAAATATTTAATAGGTGTGGTACACCCCCTAACATTTTGTATCAGGCTATTTTAATGGCATGTTTAATAGCCATTACACCTGAACAATGAGCTTTTCATTGCCATGAAAATTATGTTAGCGTTATGCCAGTGCATTAATGGCCATTAAAACTGTCCAACTTAGCTTTTCATTACCATGAAAATTAAGTTCATGTTGTGCCAATACATTAATGGCCATTAAAACTGTCCAAATGAGCTTTTCATTACTATTAACAATTGCAGTTTTGTTGTGCCAATACATTAATGGACATTAAAAACAAATGATCACCAATTCATGCAATGTTATGTATTAGACATATTTCCCCTTTATTTCCACAGGACTGACTGGACTTTGACTTGTGCTTATCAAATAAGTATACTTTTATTTACTATCAGTCTTATCTGTACTTTGCCCTAAGAACTATGGTTCCTCTGTGACTGCTGTGTAGAGATGCAGCGAATTTAAAATCTGCCGGCGAAGTGAACTCTAAGTGGCCACTTTGCGCTGGCACTTCACTACGTGGAGTGCCCAATAGGAAAGGCTCACTTCACCTTGTTATTATTACTTTGCGTTGTCATTCCACCTTAAACACGAAGTAAGGTGGAGTGACAACAATATTGGCAGCATCCCACCCACACAGTCACCAGAATAGATGTGCATCCCCAAAGTGCTACTGTCTTGTGTCCAGAAAACTCTCCAGTGCTGATGAAGTGAAATGAGAGTGTAACAAGAAATGCAATGTCTCCCAGGATTAATGGTGCACTCAGTCATGCGCACAGTGGTCAGGTCACACACAGAGTCACTAGAATTAATGTGCATCCCCAAAATGTTACTGTCTTGTGTCCAGAAAATTCCCCAGTGCTGACGAAGTGAAATGAGAGCGTAACAAGAAATGCATTCTCCCAGAAATAATGGTGACATGCAAATTTACAGACAAAGATTGCACTGCACACTCAAGGGATGCATATGAAAAGACACAACAACACCTAACCAGTGCTCACAAGTCACAAATCCAAATCTGGAAAAGAATGCATTTTGCCAGTTGGGGGATTAGTGCACGGCAGTAACAATCCACTACCAGTAAAGATACCACAAAGCAGTATAAAAAATTCATGCAGGTGCGGTGGATAGCAGGTTCACACTGCTGCAATTACTCTGTAACACAATAAAAGGTGTCTGATTTAATGGTACGCATCGCACACACACTCACATGCACACTCAAGTAATGCGTAGCAAATTGAAAACCTTTAGTAATGTAACCAAATGTTTTAAACAGACAAACTGTACACTGCTGCACCGCAACAATCAGCAGAAAAAGTCAAGAATGACTGAAAATATTACTGTGTGTACATTAACACAGTTATACAAGAAAAATATAACCAAAACAGAAAGACTGCCTTTTTCTCACAGTTAAGCTACCTACACCACAAATACGCCCTTCCCCCAAAGCACACTTCACAGTACACAGACTGACTGTTCTAAATTAACATTCAAAATCCACACACAGCAATAAACACTTGGTGATATGAGCACAGAAGGGTTTCCTACAATCGATGTACTAAATTTTGAGCAAAAAATATTACTCAAAAAGGCATTTTAAACAGCTTTTAGAGGTTCTGAATCGCAGAGCTCTGAGAGCAATCTGTCTCCAACTACCACTGTACAAACAATACCCAGGCCAGAACTGAGGCTGTACCAAACAATCTAGAGCCCATGTGACCTGCAATCCCATGAATAACTGCAGAATTTCATTTGGAGCTCAATTACAGGGCAAAGTGAGGTGAATTATGTTGATTTCAATGTACTTCACCTTACAATTGGTGGAGAAGAGGTTTTGGGAAGGCGGAATAAAGCAAAGTCATTGGTTTCAATGGACTTTGCGTTCCTCATTATGAAGCGAAGTACTCCACTTCACATTGTGGAGTTCTCTATGGATTCCACGTTACTCAGTGAATGACTTCACAGAGCAAATTGGGGGCACTTCGCCCACCACTACTTACAGTACTGTAACTCACATGCTGTACGGGAAGGAACGCGAATGCTTATGGCTGTACTTCCCCGATGGGCTATAGCACAAAACTTCCAGACTTAAAAAAGGCTTATTAATGAGTACAATGGTGGAGTGGTGAAGCCCGGAGAGATACTACAAAACATGCTTACAATATATCCAAGTAACTAGTAAAAAAATGAATGTTGTGATTCGTGACATGATCGTGAATTGGGAATTGTGACTGCATTTGTGACTGTGATGATGAAGAACATGATTCGGTGTAGACGGTGTGAGATAACCAATATGAAACTGTATTGGGAGCGCGAATGCCTATGGCTGTACTTCCCCAATGAGCTGTAGCCCAAACTCCCCGACTTAAAAATGCTCATTAATGAGTACAATGGCGGGGTGGTGAAGCCTGGAGAGATACTACAAAACAGGCTTACAATACATCCAAGTAACAGTCAAAAAATTAGTGATGTGATTCATGACATGATCGTGAATCGTGATTTGTGACCGTGATGATGAAGAACGTGATTCGGTGTCGACGGTGTGAGATAAACAATATGGAACTGTATTGGGAATGCAAATGCCTATGGCTGTACTTCCCCTATGAGCTATAGCACAAACTCCCTGAAAACTGAATCGTGAATAGTGATTTGTGACTGCATTTGTGACCGTGAGGATGAAGAACGTGATTTGTATCATGAGTGACTCGTGATGATGGTCCTGACTTAAAAACGCATAATAATGAGTACAATGTTCATGCAGAATTATGCACCATACCTCTCCAGTACTCTGAAGGGAAGCCAAAGAAACAACTGTGACTTAAGCTACAGATGGAGAATGGGCCCTAAAGAGATGCAAATGCACAGACAGATTAAGATTGCACTGCACACTGAAGAGATGCAGAAGCAAAGGCACAACATCTAACCAGTGCTCACCATCAGAAATTCAAATCTGAAAAGAATACCTTCGGTTGGGCGGGCCACGGGGGCAGTGTTCTGCACTGCTGCAGTGACAGTCACTAGTACTAGTATCATTAAAGATGCCACAAAGAAGTATGAAAATCACACAGCTGCAGTGGATAACAGGTTCACATTGCTGAAATTATTATGTGGCACAATAAAAGGTGTCTGATTTGATGACACGTGTCACACACATATTCACACACACACTAAGTAATGCGTAGCAAATTGAAAACTTCAGTAATATAACCACATATTTTAAACAAACTAAAATTATGAACTGCTGCACAACAATCAGCAAAAAAAATGGCAAGAATTATTGAAAATGTTACTATGTGTACATTAACACAGTTATACAAGAAAAATATCACCAAAACAGAAAACACTGCCTTTTTCTCCAAGTTAATCTACCTACACCACAGATACACCCTTCCCCCAAAGCACACTTCCACTGTCTCTCAGTACACAGACTGAATGTTGTACATTAACATTCAAAATCCACACACAAACAATAAACGCTCAATGATATGAGCACAGGAGGATTTCCTATAATCGATGAACTAAAGTTTCAGCAAAAAAAAATGACTCAAAAAGGCTTTTTAACAGCTTTTAGAAGGTTTGAATCACAGAGAGCTCTCAGATCAGATTGTCTCCTACACCTTCCTACACACACTACCCCAAACTGAGGCTGTGCAGAACAATCTAGAACCCATGTGACCTGAAATCCCATGAATCACTGCAAAATTTGCCTTTGGAGCTTGAAAACAAGGCAAAGTACATTGTTTTCTATGTACTTCGCCTTAAGAATTGGTGGAGTAGTGGTTTGGGAAGGTGGAGTAACGCTAAGTCATTGTTTTCCAATGGACTTTGCATTGCCATTATTATGCAATGCTCCCCTTCACGTTCTTAGACACTTCACGAATTCGCCTTCACTCTGCGAATCACTTTGCGGAGCAGATTGGGGCCACTTCGCCCATCTCTACTGCTGTGTAACCTTTGTTTTACAGGTACTCCCCAGCATCTAGAATCAAAATCTACACAGAAGTTACCTCACCTGGACCAGTAAATACAAGAGATTTAGTTACTTGATTGGGTAGTGGGAAATCTGAGCCATAATGATGAGCCTGCATCTGTTACAGTGGGATTCCACTGAGGTTACATGTCAAGTCATCCCAGTTAATCTGCTCTGCGACAACTTGCGTTGTACTGTTAGTTCCAGCATCAATTGGCCCTCTGCCTGATATGTTCCCAAATTGTGCCCCCTGGAGATTACTATATTAAATTATGCTGGGGGGTGAATTATCAGGGAATGATTTGTACAGAGTGTTGATTAACACAGGAGCAAAGAGTACAGCATGCGTTCTCATGGAGCAGATAGATTGGGATGAACTGATATGTTGCCATGCACTGAAGGGGTGGGTGCCATGAACCTAGCCTCATGGGGGACAATTGAGAAGTATGTGATCAGTCTCCCCAGATTGGCCCCTCTGCAACTGCCCCCCCACCCTCTCTGCAGCTGGACTCCCACAGCTGAAAACTAGCTGTGTGCTCACAGCACGTATGGCAGCACCTTTTCCATGAGGGTCACAGCAGTGCTGGGAGGACAAGGCTGGGCTGTGGGTGGGAAGAGGGTTTCAAATGCAATGAGGAAGGTCAGTTGAGGGGGGCTGTCACAGGGTAAAGGAGGGTGGCCCACTGACAAAGAAGGTGGGTCTGCTGAAGGTGGGGCCACTACCCATATAAAAAAACTAAGTTAGCAAATAGTCACTGTTTCCCTTTTCATTAAATAATGGCTAAACATTGAGCATTAAGCTTGACTGTTGGCTGAGGAATTTTACTCAACTAATGTGTAATCCTTGCTATCTAGAGATTAGTTGAGCATTTTTTTGTTTACTTGTGCATTTGTTGAGAAATGAGACTCTGAAAAATACTGTAGTCAGGGATTGATTGAATTGTTCATCTTAAACAGAATCCAGCCTGTGAATTAGTTGATTATATGACTTAGAATATTTTTCCAGTTGTTAATTACTTGAAATGTAATACTTAGAAAATTTCTCGGTTATTACTTGAGATTTTAACTTCGATTTTTTTGCAATCAGTAACTACTTAATGGCCCATGTTAAGGTCTTTCTTATAAAAAGTGCTAAAGTAAAACAAGTGAAAAGGAGTCATAAAGAATACACAGTTGAGGAGATCCAATCTAAATAATAAACAATTAGCGGATAAATATCTGATAACTGTGGGAGTGGACCAAACCAGTAAAACAAAAGACCAAGCTAAGAATATGTAAAAGTTAGAAATGCTAAACAGAATAGTAAGGGATTCCCCTTCTTCAGCATAAAGGGGTCTGCTTGGGTGATGTGGTATGGAGGCTTAGGGTGTCCAGCTTTGGGGAGGGCTGCATGATGGGGATGATCTGGTATGGGGACTTAGGGTGTAATCCACCTGCAGCAAGGAGGGTACCCAGCTTGGGTAGGAGGCTGGTTTTTGACTGGAAAGGTGGTCCACCTATAGGGAGGGAAGTCAGTTGTAGTTGTAAGACTGGTCCAGCATCTGTGGGTGGTCCAGCTGCAAGGAGAATTGTAAGCTAGGGGGACAAGGCTGGTCTATGGGTAGGAAGGAGGGTTCAAATACAGGGAGGAAGGTCAGCTGAGGGTCTGGTACAGAGTAAGGGAGGGTAGTCCAGTGATAGGGAAGGTGGGTCTGCTGAAGGTGGGGCCACTAGCTCTTAAGCCTCCCAGCTATTGTGTCATATTCCCTATCGTAACCCCTCCTAGCCCTGGCAGCATGCTGTCAAGCCCTATCCCCAGCTTCAGGCTTCTCAGCTCCCATAGGCATGTCATCAGGCTCCTGACGGTATCCTGTAATAAGACCGCTGGGGAATGGGTGCCTACAATAATGGCAACCTACTCGCCAGCACATTTCAGGGACGGCTATGGGAAGGTAGGGATGCCGAATTGGGGGGGTGGATGACTATAGCGACATCATGTCACTATATGTATGTGCATGGGGGGTGGGAGCTGGCATGCACAGTGAGCGATGTGAGGGTTGGTGCTGCAGTGGGTTGCTGAGCTGCCCCATGGCATGGTGGGTGGGTTGCCGGCATTGGTTGGCAGGGTACTGGGTTCAGGTCCAGGCGCTAGTGCATTTTTGTTGCACCCGGCCGGAACCTTTTTTTTTTATGCTTTCACCCCACCCTAACATGCACCCCCTCTGGAGTTGAGAATCCTTAATTAGGGGGTGCGGGGGCACAGAACCCTTCAGAAAACATTAAAAAATGAAGTTCCCGGTGCCCTTTTGCTGTGCACAGGAGTGTCAGAGTGCCAAAATAAATTTTTGGCACTTTTGACTTCTGCCTGATGGTGATCACCTTTAGGCTTTCACCTTCATGACATAGAACTGTCCTGACTGCCCCTGATTAAGACCGTAGGCTCCTGATCCCTGAGTCAATGTCCTGGGTGGGGACAGCATGGTTCAGATGGTCCCCCAGGTGGTCATGATGGGAAAAGAGGGTGAACGTAGGTGGGGGGAGTCTAGTATGTGGGTCCCTTGGGAGGTCCAGGTGGGGGAAGAAGGGGGCCATATCTGGGGAAGCCTTGTCAGGGGTCCCTTTCAAGATTCAGATGGGTAAATAGGCTCTGGGGGGGTCCCATGGGTGGTCTGTGGGGGCAGAATATGGCCCCATAGGAGGACCTCTCGCCTGTCTGCAGCCCGCACACTTACCCCGCCTCCTCTCTTCTCAACTTCTTCCTGGGTTGGCTGCAACTGAGTTTATGTAGGAGGAACTACAACTGGAGGTAGCTACTGTTATTGAGCAATTGCTTTAGTCTGGTTATTTAACCTTGCATTCCCATCCTCAAGGCCTGTTGTCCAGAAGGGCTTAGGGCTCCTATTGTTTTTATAAAGTCAGATGGGGTGGACCAATGGTCAGCTGCCCTCATTGTCTATTGTTACTGTGTTAAAAGAATGATGCTGTTGGATACTCAAACTCTTCATATAGCTTATGCCTTTCAATGCCCTGTCTCACTGATTGGGGCCAAGGGTGAAAACTAAAGTACAGTATATGAATTGGAGGTAAAGAGATAAATCAAGGATACATCTTAAATGATAAGTGTTTCAACATAGTTTTTCAACAGTGAATGATTCACTGTAAAGAAATGGCTGGTATTTTATTATCCAAATCCCTAATTGTTAGTGACTGAAAATATTGCTCTGATTTGTTATGCTTTGTTGCCTCCCTTTAACCCCCCCCCCCCCAATCTGGAAACAAGCTACTAATCAGCGCAGTATGGCTTTCCTAGTAAAACTTTTGAAAATAAATAAAATGCCTTAATTAGGGGAGAAATGAGGAGAGGACAGTTATAAAAGAAAATCAGTGGCAGATTCCTGAAAAATCAAGGCCAGTGTCAAACCCTCGGTTTCCATTTGTTTGTTGTTCTGACTTTGTGCCTAGCCAGGTGGGTAGCCCTCTTGAAAGGAGCATGTCAGGAATTGTAGTCTTCTGTCAAGGCTTTGTCAAATGACCTAGAGATTAGATGGAATGGAGTAGAACTATGGTGAGGCACGGGCGCTCACCATCTGCCACTTGTGTAGTTTGCTAGGGAGTCACAACCACCTGACAGACTGTGATCTCTGCCAGCAGTAAGATTATGAGCCCCATACTCCTCCTCTGTCTTGAATGTTGATGTGCATTCTAGGTGACAAATAGGATATGGTTTGCTGAAGGGGCAGTGCTAACAAGATGGGAGGAGCAAATGCCTACGGAAAATCAATGGGTGCTGAAATATGCAGGCTATGATGGGGAAGGAGAAGGAGGACATACATATCGTGGAAAAGCTGGACATGGTGCCATAACCCAGAACAACACGGGGGATGTGGTGCAGGTGCTGAGTGTTTTACCTCAAGAACATTGGAGAATTAATCTCCGGTTTCTTTCTTTTCTCCCCAGTAAGAACAATAGTCTTCCTTTTCGAGTTCTGTGCATAGTTCTATTCTATGGTAAAAACATGGGTAAAAATTACATCTGAGGACCACGTATGTGGTCTGGCATGCCTCCTTGTGACAGAAATGGTGGTTCATGGAGCCAGCTGCTCCTCATGGCAGGAAGGGGCTTCAAGCTATCTACGTATAGGGTTGTGCTGGCACAGCTCAAAGTCGCTGGATGTCAGTCACACTGGAAGGTGACCTCTGATCAGTGGATCCTTGGAAGGGGGGGGTCTACCAAGGATCAAGTGGGGGGGGTCACAGAGGATCAAGCAGCAGGATCTGCCAAGGATCAAGCAGCCCTGGAGAAGTGGGCATGGGACAGGGATACTGGATGCTAGCTGGAGCATAACCATAATGTCTGAATGGCAGGGTGGGAAGCACAAGTGTTTCTTAGTTACTGTACTTCATTATAAATACAGAGAGGCAAGAAGAAGGCTGCTTCTGGTACATGCTTTGCTAAGAAAAAAAAACCCAGAAAAGCCTAGTATCAGGGACACTGGTTTACCGGGATTGAGAAAGGGCATATTCCGTTTTGCACATTGTAAAAAACAGTATTGTCACTGGTACCTGCTAAGCCAAAATCCGGTGTTACCGGTGTTTGGTTTTGTGTACTTTTTATAACTATTTTTAACTCTGCTAACATGCATTTTAGCAATTTTGACCTCCACTATTACACATCCTTCCATCCTTGTACCAATTTAAAGTTATTTTAGGTACAAGATGTGATGGCAGCAGCAACACTACAGCCACCGTCCCTAAGGTGTGATGGAAGCAGCACTACGGCCCCCATCCCTCTGATGTGACAGAAGCAGCAGCACTATGGCCCCCATCCCTTAGGTGTGATGGCAGCAGTACTACGGTCATCATTCCTCATGTGTGATGACAGTATCAGCACTATGGCCCCCATCTCTCAGGTGGGACAGCAGCAGGCCTACATTCCCCATCCACCTGTGGTGATTGCAGAAGCACTAGAGCCCCCACCCCTTTGATGTGATAGCAGTAGCAACAATGCAGTACACATCCCTCTGGGGTGATGGCAGTAGTGACAGCACTATGATCCCCTTTCAACACTCACACCCCACATGCACAGGTTATAAATGACTTGGTCTCTTTGCTTGTTAGAACTCAGATGTGAATTAATCTGAACCATCACCGCTAAGGTGGACTACCTTTGTTTTTTCCTATCTATAATTTAGCTTCCTGAATTGGATATCTGCCTGTGACACTGCTGACCAGGGTTAGGGAACAGACTTGGGTGTTGGAGGGTCAGCTGGTGGGTGAAGGCTTGAGTGTCCAACGACCACTTCACTTCTCCTGAGAGGGAGCATGGGTTCATGGCTTAGCATTTGCTGGCCCATAGTGGGGGCCAGAGGCACGACAACATGTCAGTCCTCACTGCGGGAGGAGTGTGACGGATGTTGGCTTGTGCCTTGACATCATGTAGCCTGTCACGCGCCCAAGAAAATGGGAAAACACCAGCTGGCCAACCGAAGGATGGTTGCTGGTCCCGCCATATACCAGAAGCCCCAGACATGTGTCCGCTCGACCCCCAACATGCCCAGGATACATAGGAAGCTCTTGGGGTACCTTCCTCCCTGGTAGCCTCCCACATGGGTAGGAGCCCACTCAATGAAGGGTTACTTTGGGTTACCTGGTAGCACAGCAGTAGAGATCAGTGGATGTGGTCGAGACTCAGCAGGTGGTAGGGGCTTGGCAGGCCTGAAAGAGTGGATGCCGGGGTAGGAGGAGCAAAAACTACTTGAATTTGCTTCTTTGAAATAAAGTGTTTCCACCTAAAAAATCCATGAGTGATTAGTGGAGGACCTTCAAATGGATTCATGCATCTCCCAGACATGTGGATGCCTTTTTTTTCTACTTGGTGTCCATGAAAAGGGTGTCTCCCAGTTTTCATGTCTTTGTTCAGATGTGAATTGAGCACTGCTCTGTCCACCAGCATCATACAGCCCCTGGGTCTTACCTTGTTAAGTATCTTAAATACTTAACATTTGCTTTTTGTTGAAGCAGTCTATCAGAAAACATTTTGTTGTCACAGAGACAGAACCAGCAGGTGGGAGAAAAGGCAAATGATCCAATTCACCTAAATGGGGTGCTAACTGTAAGTCTTTTCATAAGTAGTAAGGCAGTTTCTTCTTTGTGAACATACTTTCATTCAGACTAGTTTTCATACAAACAACTGAGGATTTTGGATGGCCCTACTGATTATAAACTTGAATAAGTTAGTTGGTAACAGTGGTCCTGCGTTTAGCAATCTACAACCTAGATGCTTATATGCAAAGAATACAATAAAAACCTGACTAAAATCTAAAAACAAGCTTATAAAACGAATATGAATATTTATCTTTACCTATACAAAATCATTGCAGCTCAAGTAAAACTCAAATAAATTACATGGTACCCTGACTACTGTTCTATGATGTAGTAAACATATATTGGTATTTTTTTTATATATTCTTTGTAAAGCAGGTAAGGCCCACTAGGCAGAACTGTCTGTTTTAAGGAGTGGCCTGGAAGCACTTGGGAGGTTAAGTGACTTGCTTGGATGCAAGTGGAGGTTGTGGGACTCAAACCCAAGTCTGCTGGATGTACCCAGTTCAATCACCGTTTGTTACTCTAACCACTAGGCATGGGTGGTTAAACTGAATGGCTGATTACAACAAAGCAGTGCAGGTGATTTCCTTACTGTT
This sequence comes from Neoceratodus forsteri, assembly GCA_016271365.2. Classification (NCBI taxonomy): domain Eukaryota; kingdom Metazoa; phylum Chordata; order Ceratodontiformes; family Ceratodontidae; genus Neoceratodus; species Neoceratodus forsteri. Next base: position 934,772,963 of record CM057455.1, read on the forward strand.
TCTATATGCAGCAAAGCAGAAAGAATGCAAAGCACAGCAGCATTCATTTTAAGATGCTGAAATCTGGGTCGGGCCGCTGGCACTGCAGTAGCACTATTGATTACAGTGCCAGTGACCCAGGGCCAGAAGCAAACTCAGGTTGCTGGAAGTCTGGCCAGGGGAGTAGGATTGAGCACCTGGGGGACTGCTCTGCTCCTCCAGGGAGGATGGGCTGCAGGTCCTGCTTCTTTACCACCACCGGTGTGACCACAGGTGGCGGTGCAATGGTGCTGCAGAGTGATCAGGAGGGGAGGACGCTAGCCAGGATCTGGAGCAGTGGCATGTCTCTATGTGACCTACCTCTTTGGTTCTCTAGTGCCGGTGCCCTCAGGGACAGAGACCAGAAAACCAGGAACAATCACCCCACATTGGCCACTGGCAGAAGGGACCCAGGTCCCCCCAGACTTCATAACCAGGCTCCATGAGGGACCCACTGGGCTGCCAAACACACACTAAGGGAGTGTGGAGGGGTGACCTGGGGTCCCCTCCCTTCCCAACTGGGAGGGGGTACAACCCAGGCAGGATAGAGGCAGGCCCACAGGAGCTCCTGAGCATTACCTGGGGGTGAAGCTAGGGGATACCAATGCTGTGAGAAGGGGACATAGAAAGAGAAAATAAAAAAAAATTAAAAAGATACTGAAATCTTAGAGATTCTGTACAGTTACATGCAATTTCCATGAGGCACTGGTATAAGAATTCAAAATCTGCAAACCAAGCAGGATTCTATGATTGTTACCGGTGTTACCAGTAAAAATGCAAAACCAGTGTCCCTTCCTAGTATCTGCAACTCAAGTCTTGAAAACTAATTTATTGTACAGGTAAAGGCAGATAAAACAAACATGCCTTGAGACACCCTGACCTGAACCTATGCCTCCAAGTTTCACTTATGCTTCTTCACCACTGACTGAGCCGTTATGACATGGCCCAAGGCAGCATATGGCCCACCATACCTCTCAACTGTCCCAGATTATGAGGACTTCCTTAATTTTGAACCTTAAAACTGTTCTGTCCCTTATGAAAACAGTGCCGTGAACTGAGATGTGAAAGAAGATATTCATAATATAGTAAGTTGCTAAATCAAATGCAACAACTGTACAGATATATACAATGATTTCCATAGACTTCTGAGCCTGTAACTCCATGTTTGAGAATGTGTCCCTTATTAGGGGTCAGTGTCCCTCATTTCAGTGACAAAAAGTTGTCACATTGGGCCCACAAGAGATCGCATTCAGCACACCCAAATAAGGATAGGGCCAGTGCTCCTCTGGGCCAACTAAACCCTAGCCTGCAAATAAATACTGACACTGTGGTGGAACCAGGGGGGGGGGTGCAGCACTCCTGAGGTGCCGTCTTTTGGATGAGGTGTTAATCCGAGGTCCCATCTGCCTGTTCTGGTGGTAGTTCAGGTATATATTAAAGTTCCCATGGCACTTCTTGAAAAGAGCAGGGGAATTTCTAAGGTGTACTGGCAAAATTTCCTCCTTTAACTAAAAATACCACCCACATCCTAATCTGGTTCAGTGTCAATTGGCATCCTTCTGTATCCCCTTCCCCCGGGACAAGGCTGAAAATAGGCAGAATTGTCTAGTCCTCCTTTCCCGGTCAACAATAACTAAATAAAATAATTTGTTTTGACTTAACTGCTGTGTTTGGGGTAGAACAGGAAACAGTATGGCGGATGAGATTAATGTTGCGGATGGTAATATCGTCAGTGCCTGGCTGAAGGGACAGTCCGTCTACATCACCATGGAAAATGATAGGACTGACGGCCAGAGTGTGGCGCAATGGACCTGCAGCAATGGCCTAGAGGTTAGAGCAATGAGTCGTCAGTGAGTGTGGTACATCCAGGTACCCTGGGTTTGATTCCCACAACCTCTGCTCACATACAGCGACACCCACTTGATTTGGGCTTCATTCCCACCACCTCTGCATGCATTCTGTATGAAATATACAAGGCCTGGAGATGATAATAAATCAATTTTTTGTGTGGGAGGGTAAGGAAGACCTCCACAGAAACCAATTATCTGAAGAAGTGAGCAGACTTAGTTTACCTACTGTATGTATTGCTGCAGTTTTAGGTTTTTCATTTTGTGACTCAGCACTGATGGTGTTCCCATGAGCCATGGTATTCCCATCTGCTATGTTACTTCCTGTCAGACACGCTTCTGACCCAACAAATGCAGTCCTTCCCTTCTCAAAAAAGGCTTTTTGGGAACCCACCTTACGAACAAATATTTTTCAAGCCTGTCCCAAAATGTGACTTTAAAGTCACTCCTCGAAATCACCTTTCAGGCTGGATTTGAAAATTTTCACCTATTAGTAGGGGTGGGTGAAAGTGTGGTTTTCCACCCCACGGAACTTCCTCCGAAATCAACAAACTTTTGCGGACGTTTCCAAACTTCTGCTTTTGGCGGAGTGGAACACTTCAGTGAAAGTTATGGGCAAATTTTGACCTGGGGCAGAAAATCACATTTCTGCATCCATCCCAAGCCCAGGTGACTAGTGACCCCTTCCCCCACCCACTCCATGAATACTTATAGCATGTCCCTGGTGACTAGTGGTCCTTCCCCCCACCGGATGACCCACCAGCCACCGGCGGCTTGACTTTATTTATTTATTATCTTTTGGTGACTTTAAAAAAATACCCACTCCCGCTGGGTTGCGATCCCTCCCCTACCCCATCCCTGCATGACAAAAAATGCACTGGTGGATAGTGATCCCTCCCCTCCACCCACCAGCTGCTGCCAAAATTGTACAGTAACCCCCCCATATTGTATTCTTTCCAAATCCCTGGTGGTCTAATGATGATGATAACAGTAAAAATAACCCTTGTCGACCACTCCCCATCCCCAATCCCCAGTCCCATAGCTATCTCTGGTAGTCTAGTGCTCCCCCCCACAGTGACAAATGTGCGTGTTCCTGTTCATTAAGCTCAGTTGGTGGGCCAGCCATGGAGGAAGAGGAGGGCTGTGCCAGTCCACCCACTCTGAGGGGGGTTTACAATGGGGGTGGGAGAGGGGTAGTGAGCACCTACTGGGGTGGGGGGCACTAGACCACCAGGGATAGCTATGGGACTGTGGATCAGGGATGGGGAGGGGTCACGACAAGAGGTTACTTTTACTTTTTTTCAATTACCACTAGACCACCAGGGATTAGAAAGAATTCAATATGGGGAGATGTTACTGTACAATTTCAGCAGTGGCTGGCAGGTGGAGGGGACGGACCACTAGCCACCAGGGATATTTTTTTACATGTGGGGTGGGTGGGTAGAGGGAGTACTAGCCACCAGGGGCTTTGGGACGATCGCACCCGCAGGCAGAATTTCCTCGGAAGTTCAGAATTCCAAACTTCTGCAGAAGCGAAAGTCAGACTTTCGCTTGAATTCCACCCACAGAATTACATTTTTGCACACCTCTACCTATCAGGTTCAAGAAGTGGAGCCATAAGCAGAATGTACTTGAAAATTTGGTGTCAGAACGAAACAAAAAACGAAGTTATGAAGGTACGTTGAAATTTCTCACCGCTCTCTCAAAACTTGCAATTTTCAATATTGTGATCCCCAGTTTTCAACATAGATGTTTTTTCACTCCACCCCAAGTGATGAGTGTTATTTTTTCAAATCTAGGCAAAAATGAGATTTCCCACTTGTGGCGCAATATGACATTCTGGTCTGAATTTGACCATTTTCACTTTCTGGGTTCATGAGGTGGATCATATGACTGTGTTGAAAATTTGGGTTCAAGGTGTCAAAAAAATATATATATATGAAGTAACAGGTTTGCAGGGGCAGTTATTTACCCAGTGGGCACCTTGCTTTCCCATGCCAGTGATCTGAGTTTGTGTATGGCCTCAGTGAGCAAGATGAATGGGCCAAAACTTGAGGGAGGCACTGCGGAGTGTGGCACTGCCCCAGGCCTGAAGAGGGACAGAACAGGTGCACATATGACACATTGTGGTGGGTAGTGGAGCTTTCTTTTAAAAGAGGTTGACATGCATATTGAGGCCTGATTGAACCATGCACTTCATCGGGACAGGGGTGGCAAGAAATATGGGGAACAGTGTACCTGGCAGAATGAAGGTCTGGTTGCTGCTGGCCCTACACTAATGACGAGCCCCCTACTGCATTCAGCTGCCCGGCACCATTACCCTCTGTCTCAGGAACTTACTTGTACCTTTGGTACCCCCAGACACAAATTCCTGTAATGACAGAGATAGGAAAGGAATGAATGTCTGCCACCTTGACTGCCAGTCACTTTGGCAGTCTGTCACCCTGTCAGTGGTAGTGGCTCCATCCTGCTCTGGAAGGAGTCAATGAGTGGGGCAGCTTTCACCCTTCCCAGAGGAGAGAAGGCCCTGGGACACCAAGTTCTGTCCGTATTCCCCAAACTGACATCCACGAGTGGCCCAAGTCTATTCCCAAACATGGGTCACTGCTGAAGTAATGGCATCTACCCTCCTAAACAGCCCATTTTAACCCCCCAAAAAACTACAATCCCTTTCCATGTGACACAGCTTATGGGTAATTTTATTAATCATACTAGCCCATTTTTCACTTTGTCTACAGATCCAGTGGACCAATGCAGACACCAATCCTGGCGTTGAAGTACTCTGACCACATGATATCAGATAAGTATTATTTTATATTTACAGTACCTTGTTTTTCCTAGATAGTTACTAAAGAACTGCAGATCCTTTGTAACTAAAGCTACCAACAGTCCCTATTTTTCCAGGACATTCTCTATTTTAGGCAGCATGTCCCAGTGCCCCCACAAGTTTTGTAAAATGTCACTTTTGTCCCTCTTTTTGCTTATTTGTCCTAGTTTTGTACCTTTTTCTTTTGCTGACTGCTAATCCATGAGTGAGAGTTATTTCAGCACCGCTGTGGCACTGCTCAGGCTGGATAGCAGTTTACAACTTCAACCCTTGTACCTGTGTTGCACCTCAAGCATGTCAGTGGGAGCACAGTAAAGCATGTTCCTTCCTGTTAGATTAGACTGGGTAGTAGTGCAAACAAGCACATGTGGACGTCTGCCTGCCAGCAGCTGAGAGGGACTCCAAACAGAGACGAGACCAGCAGTAGTGAACTAAGGTACCTGAACCTGATCAGCTGTAGGGAAGTGAGTGAAAACAATCTGGTGTGGTGGTGGGAGTCACTGAAGTGAAGTTTGCTCAGTAAATGAGGTGAGTGTGAGCGGGTTGGATGGGACTGTCAGGAGGAGCAATACATGCAGCTCGAATGTCTGATCACAATTTAACGCAGGCTTGCTTCTAATGACCTGTCTCTACATCATGATTTGGAACTTGCTGCAGAAGAATGATGTATTGTTTTAATCTGAATGTTTGCTACTGGTGTTACTGTGGGGGTGGCATGGCCAGAGCAAGCAGCAAAATTTAATTAATTGTGTGCAGCGTTGTCTGCAGTGGCGCACATGGAAGTGACATGAGGGGGTCATGGTCAGGATGGAACGTCCCAGTTTTACACCTCAGAAAGTTGGTAGCTTTATTTGTGACCTCCATTGCAATTTTTCTTTTATAGGTACCACTACCACTGGATGTTCACACAGGCCATCCAAACTCCATCCCACAGTTCCCAGGAGCCAGGTAATAAGTAGTAAGTAAGTAAGTAAAATTTATTTCTATAAGGCACCCTTCCCAAGCTCAGGGCGCCTTTACAAAATTACATAAGCAGCATTAAAACCACAATAATAAATAACATTTTATATATAACAGCTTCAATATAATTTACATTAATGAAATGCTTCATTAAAAAGGAAGGTTTTTAGGGCTTTTTTAAAAGCCCTCCACACTCAGGCTATTTAGTATCTGGTAAGGTAGAGAATTCCACAGGGGTAGGAGCCATAAAGGCAAACATTCTTCCACCAGATGTTTTTAAGGTTATCCTGGGAAACTCTAGGAATCCCTCACCAGAGGATCAGAGGGAGCGGGAGGGGCAGTAAGAAGTCAGGAGTTCTTCCAGGTAGTGGGGTCCCAACCCGTGTAGGGCTTTATAGGTCATCAACATGACCTTGAAAGTGATCCACCACTGTACCGGCAGCCAGTGCAACTCACGAAGCACAGGTGTTACATGGTTGGACCTTGGTCTTCCAGTCAACAACCTAACCGCTGCATTTTGCACCAGCTTCAAGAAGTGAATATCCACTCCCGGCAGCCCTAGATAAAGGGCGTTGCAGTAATCAAGATGACTGGCAACAAAGGCGTGGACCAGGGTAGGAAGATCCTCTGATGGAACCAGGTGTTTCACCCATGCTATATTCCTTAGATGGAAAAAGGATGATTTGACAACAGCCGACACCTGCAACCTCAGGGTCAGGCCCTCGTCAAATATAACACCAAGGTTACGTACCTGGCCAGATGCCATAAGCGTGGTCTCCCCCAGAAATAAACCTGAGGGTTTTCCCGCCCATGAACCTGACATCCTCACCCCCGGTTCCACCACGAATTCCTCTGTTTTTCCCTGATTCAACTTCAGCCAATTGGTACTCATCCAATTCTGTATCTCCAGGAGGCAGTTGTTAAACAATGTACTTGACTCAGACTCCTGTTCGGGCACAAAAGACATATAGAGTTGAGAATCATCGGCATAGCAATGAATCTTCAACCCATATTGTCTTATAATGTCCCCCAATGGAAACATGTACACCACAAATAACATGGGGGACAGCACCAAACCCTGTGGCACCCCACAGTGTAGACAGTAAGAGGCCGAAGAATGAATCCCCGACACTACTCTCTGACTCCTACCCTGCAGGAAAGATTTAAACCAACTGTGGACCACCCCCCTTATCCCCAGAAAAACCACAGGCGATCAAGCAGTACCCTATGATCCACAGTGTCAAATGCTGCTGAGAGATCAAGGAGAACCAAGATAGAACTAGTTCTCTGATCTCTTGCCATCAGGAGATCATTTAGTTCCCGAACAAGAGCAGTCTCAGTACTATGCTTTTTCCTGAAGCCAGATTGGAGAGGGTCATAGATACTGTGGATAGTTAAATGGTCATCCAGCTGCAATGCAACCACCATCTCAACAATCTTTCCCAAAAAGGGAAGATTCGAGACCGGTCTGTAGTTTTCTGGGCAGTCGGGATCAAGGGAGGATTTTTTCAAACGGGGGCATACTATTGCCTCCTTCAAGGGATCAGGAAAGATCTTGTTCTCCAGTGACACCGCAACTATCCCAATAAGGATTAGGCCAATAACCGCTACACACCCCACAAGTAGGTGAGTAGGGCCCGGATCCAATCTACAGCAGGTAGGCCGCAAAGTCTGGATGATCTTCACTATATCCATGACTGCTGGTTGACTGAAGGCGAACCAAGTCAATTGGGTATTTGTGCCCCTCAGTTGATCACTGCAAGACCCTATGGTAAGGCACTGGCTGATCTCATCCCTGATAGTGGACACCTTATCAGTGAAGAACATTGCGAATTCCTCACACTGTAATTGTGACAACGCTCGACCAGCTTGAAGACAGACTGGATTGCACAATCTGTCCACAGTCTGGAAGAGCTGGGCCGGTCTATTCCTCACTGTAGCAATTTCCCTGGATCAGAACTCTGCCTTCCTATGGGAAATTGCTAACTGATAGGTCTTATAATGATCTAACAATCTAAGCCTGTCCACTTCCATGTGAGTTTTCCGCCAGCATCTCTCCAATCTTCGGCCCTGTCTCTTCAACCCACGTATCTCCATGGTAAACCATGGGGCCCCCAGGTGGAGAGTACAGGGACGAACACGGACTAGAGCAATGTCATCCAGGGCCCTCACAACTGCCCTGTTGTAGGCTAACACTAAGGACTCTGGGTCAGTGCTAGCCATTGGAAATCCCAAGAAGTCCAGCTCCATCATTAGGCCTTCTGAGGTGACTCCTCCCAAAGGACGGAACTGTACAATCTCCTTTAGGGCCAGTCTCTTTTGGTATGGAATCATTATTGTCACATAACAGTAGCTCAATCACCGCAAAGGTGCACATACACTCAGGGAAAAAATATCAAAGTAGCACAAAATTAAAAAACTGCACAGCAGCAGTCATGAGTCAGGTCAGCACCAAAAACAGTATACACAGTGCCATGACACTGATTAACATGCAGAAAAATGCATTTGACCTTTGTGAAAAAAGGCAAATGCCACCTGGTGGTATCGGGGTCAAACTGGGAGGGTGACACTGGACTACTAAGGCATTGCATAGCTATCTCTCAGGGATTGGGGGGAAAGGGACCACTAGACTAACAGGGAGTGTTTGACATAGTTTTGATATTATTCCAACAGGATAAGGGAGGGGAATTCATTAGACTACCACACAGTGTATGCTTTATATCTCCTATAGTGGGACCTTCTGGTCTTTCTCCCTCTTCTTCCTTCTCTCCTGCTGTGCGCTTCATTTCTACCAGTCTTTGTTTCCTATGATGACCCTGAATTCACACACACACACACACACACACACACACACACACACACACACACACACACTCTCTGTCTCTCTGTCTCTCTCCTGTAGTGGAGCCTGTCTGTCTAGTTACACTTGATCTCCTGTTTAGTCTGTCTCTTGCTGCAAGCCTGCATTTCATGTCTCTCTCCTGTTGCAGGCCATTCTGTATAGTTTCCGTCCTTCTCTTCTTCTCCCCCTGGCTGCCTGTTCAGTCTCCCTCTTGCAAGCCTTTATTTGTGGATTCTTTCTCCCACTGCAGGTTAGTATGTTTGGTCTAAGTCTCTAAGCCACCAGCCCAATAATGAGGCCTGCCTGTCCAGTCTCTGTCTCACTATCTCTTTCCTTTAGTGGAGCCTGTCTAGTTTCACTTGATCTCCTGTAGCAGGCCTGCTTGTTCAGTCTGTCTCTTGCAGCAAGCCTGCATGTCAGGTCTCTCCCCTGTTACAGGTCAGTATGTACAGTCTCTGTCCATCTAGCTCTTCTTCCTCCTTTGGCCTGCCTGTGGGGCCATGGAGAGGGGGGCTAGTGTTTAGAGGAAGGGGATGCTAGTGTTTGGTGATTTGGAAGATTGGTCAGCAAGTCCCTATCCTATCACACTTCTCCCTCCTTTCCTCCTAGGTATACAAATGGAGGTCCTTCAGTCTCTCAGGCTTTTGATCCTGCACCATTTTAGTTGTCCTCTTCTGGACCACCTCTACTCTATGTCCTTCTGAAGATGTGGTCTCCAGAACTGTGCACAGTACTCTAGGTGAGGTCTCAACAGTGATCCATACACTGGCATCACCACATTCCTCTTTCTGTTAGTGATATCCCTCCCTATGCACCCTAGCATCCCACTGGCTCTCTCCACTGCCATGTCACACTTTTTAGCCACCTTTAGGTAATCAGATATGGTTACCCCAGATCTCTTTCCTGTTAGGTCGTAGCCAGTACCATGTCCTCATTTTGTACTCCACCCCTGCGTTTCTATATGCCAAGTGCATGATTTTGCACTGCAAATTGAATTTTAAGTTACAACAGTCTTGACCACTTCTCAAGCTTTCTTAGATCCCTATTCATTTTTTCCATTCCCCCACAGGAGTGTCTACCCTATTGCGGATCTCAGTGTCATCTGCAAAAAGGTAGACCTTTCCTTTTAGCCCCTCTGCAATGTCACTAATAAAGACATTAAAGAGGACTTGTCCTAGTACTTATCCTTGTGGTACCCCATTAGTCACCATCCCTTCCTTAGAATGAACTCTGTTTATCACCACCCTCTGTTGCCTGTCCCCAAACAATTTCTTACCCAGTTTACCACCTTTAGACCAACTCCTAGGCCACTCAGCTTGTTTAATGGTGTTCTATATGGAACAGTGTCAAAGGCCTTACTGAAATCTAGGTAGGCCACAGTAGAACTGAGACATAGAAAGTAAAGATGGATGAAGTCCATTGGGTCTGTCTTAAGGCCCCACCTTGCAATACTCTTAGACCAGCCTGTATCCTCCCTCCCCTTTAGTGTTCCTTCTTCCTTTGCTTATGCCCATAGGTGGTGACTGTGTCTGTACTGGGATGTCAGGAAGTACTGGCACCAGACAAATACACCACCAAACAGGCATTCTGACAACATGGTGGACTAGCACTACTCATTCAGTAGAATGTTTATTGCCTATGATTTATATTCTGTGTATGCTCTGCATGAGGATGTAGTCTCTGCATTAAGTGAAAACCTTTATCATAAATGTCCTCAGCTAGAGGTGTGTGGAAAAAAACTGCAGCAGGTGTAATTCAAGTAAAAGACTGACTTTAAAGGAAATCCCACCCGCAATCACCCAAAGAAAGCCCTGATAGCTAGCAGTCCCTCACCTCGCCACACACCTGACGTAATTAAAAAAGCCCTGGTGGCTAGCAGTCCCTCCCCCCACCTGATCACCTGCCTGACATTTAGTAAAATGATCCATGGTGGCTGGTGGGCCCTCCCCAACTCCATCAGGTACTACTAACAAGAATGAGCTCTGTGAATTTTCAATAAATCAACCACTGTACTCTGGCCTGCTCATAATAATGCTGTGTTTTGGGGAAAGAAAAATATGACATAACTGAGTGGGGTCACACACACACACACACACAGTCACTTAGTGACACATGACACCACACACACCACAACATGCAGCATCCCTGTTGTGCACGGTCAATGTAAGGAGGCAACATTGTTCCTACACAATGAGATATTAGGCATGTTGCAGCGTTTGTGGTGCTCGTATCATTCTTGCTTTAGTGTGTGTGTGTGTGTGTGTTTTTTTCTCTGTGGGGCACTGTGTGTACGTCATTGATAAATCGGAAACTTGATTCCAATATCAGGAATCCATCTGTCTCATGTTAGCAGTCTCATTCCAGAAAGTATGAACAGTAGGTTCGATGTGTGCTTTTTGTTAATCAAACACTGTAGTCTCTGGTATTCTCTTAACTGCTGTGTCCAGGGGTAACAAGGATGTGATGCATAACTGGGTGGGAACACAGATTCCTACACATACACCCACACACACACACATGCAGTCTCAGTCACATAGTGACACATGACAGCACACACACCACTACTTGCAGCAGCCCCATTGTGCAAGGACAATGTAAGGAGGCAACATTGATCATGCACTATGGGGCATAGGAATGTTGCAGTGTTTGTGGTGACTGTGTCATGCGTGGTGTGTGTGTGTGTGTGTGTGTGTGAGAGACAGCATGTTTAAATTTTTAAAGTTATATGTGATACTGGCCATTTCTATGACACATTTGATAAAGAAAAGCAATAAAAGGTAAATTGAGAAAATCTTCTGTAAATGATTCATTATTGATGCAATTTTTTTGTCTGCTGAAATATTGGTAATTGATTTATAATGTATTGTGAACCCTTAATATCAATCGATTTTGAGAACTTGATACCATTTTCACAGTATCAGTATGACGTCTGTACTATATGAACTATGTATCATTACGTCGCAGCGATGCCATAACAAAGCTGAATTCTGAATACGTTCAAAGTTCTTTATTACATGGCAATCATAGCTTATGCATGAGCTTTAAAAAGATCAATTGTGATAGTGTTGAAGAAATCAAATACTTCTTACAGTTTATGTAACACCACACACATAAAGACCGAATTATGTGAAACACACAATAACCACACTGCAGTCTGCACTACTGAGGTTTAACAAATTGTAATGTAAACAGCTAAAAATGCAATTAGTGTGGTTATTGTCAGATCACAATCCATCCTCTATATTCAAGGGAATTGCATGCTGATGGGTACTGCTATGAATCAATGTTTTTGGTCACAGTAATTAGCTCATCAAAAACAAACTTAATGGTGAATTCTGGTGCACAAGAGTCATGGTTGAATTCAGTACAATTAATGGGCTATTAAAATACATGGATCATACCGGCACTGTGTGCGATTAACGGGACCATTAAAATGCAAAAATACCATTAAAAGGAAATGTCCATTAAAAGGGTGATAAAAATTTTAATCTGCTGAGACCTTCACCTCCTTTTGCTTTCAGGATGGCGGTCATGCTGGATTAACCCTTACCACGTTACCTGTTTGCTGCCCTGTTTTGTTTTTTGTTTTATTTTGTTCTATTTTACATTTTATTTTATGTTTTTAGTTTTTAGCTTAAAAGTGGTTTTCGGTAAAGTGTGTACTTGTTTTGGCTTCATGCGGTCGCTGTTCTCTCCGGCTGCCGGTTATTGCTCTGGCGTTTTCTCTCCGTCTTTTCGTTTTCTCTGGCAGCGGAGTTCAAGTCAGGTTCTTCATTTCAGACAGTGTTCCTGCCTACAAATGTTTTTTGACTGGTGTCTGGCCATAGCATTGGTCTGTATCATCGTTGCCTCCGCTCATGAAAAGAGCGCTTGAACTTACAGCTAACCTTTGGCTGTGGTCGGAGAATCAGAGAGAGGATTATCTTTCCTGGGGGTGATTTCTGAAATTGGAATTCGAAACTGGCAAACTTTTTTCTGGGTTTGTCCTGGTGTTTCAACCTTTGGATACTTAAGACCTAAACTTGCTGGACTGGGATTTATCTTGCAGTGTTGGATAAGGAAGAACTGGAACTAGGATTTCCTGCAGTGCAATATTTCTGGATACTGGCAGAAGGGATTGCTGTTAGCTTTCTTGGAGTACTGTGAGTGAGGGGGTCTGATTTATTGATCAGAGCCCCTTTTTTGTAACATTATTTTTTAACTGTCTCCTGAGTTCTGAGTCCAGAAGTATAGCCATAGCAGTGGTCTGGTTGTGGGTGGCTCTGTTCCCCCCCCCCATGCCTGGGTGACCTTGGATGCCACTTGGGACCAAGCAGGAGCTACCTCACTTTTTCCTAGGGAGCTAGGGAATAGTGGGGGGCACCTAAGTTATCTCAGGGTCAATCCTAGTGGTCTGGCCTTGGGATGTCTGTAGCTGCAGGTCCTGGTGGTATAATTAATACCTGATTAAGCAGTTAGGGTGTGTGTGGGGGGGAGCCCCCGCTCTCAGTGGCTTGGCTTGTTTATTTTTCTGGCTCCTTTGGAGAGAGTGTGGTTCTTCTTGTCCATGTGTTGCCATTTTCGGAAAGCCCTAATCTGGAATTGATGAAACTTTTTTTGGCCTTTTATTTTTGGATTTTACCAATGTTGGATTATTTAAAATCTTCAGTTGGACTTGGATTCTTATTACTTTGAAATTTTCCTATGGCTCCTCCTACTGACTGATGACTTTTTCCCGGATTTTTTAATTGGTTTTGGCTTCCTGGTAGTGAGAGGACCAGGGTGCCTATATTTTATTTTATTTTTCATATTATTTGAATGTTTATTTTATTGGTTGTTTGACCATTTTCCTTTCTTCCTCAGCTGTGAGAGGGCTGGAGGAGGGGGGAATTTATTTCTGTGTGTATCTTTTAAATCCTGTGAGAGGGGATTGTGTTATTGTTTATTTTTTTTCCTCCTCAGCTATGTGAGGGCTGTGGAAGAGGGACAATTTATATTTATGTGTTTGTTGTATATCCTGTGAGAGGGGACTGTTTTATTGTTCTAGGGTTTAAGTCATCTTTTAGTGGGAGGAGGGTAGTTCAATATGTGTTCTTAGGGCATGCTTATTGTATAAGTTTTTTTATTGTTTTGGGGCTTTTAATTGTCTGCAGTTCCACTTTGGAGCCTGGAGTTTTGGTGTTTTATATTTTATCCCTACTATTTTGTTATAATTATTAGTAGAATGGGTCTGCTTCCCCCCCCCCCCGTCCTGTGCTATTTGGCTTCTGCTCTCCGCACCCTCTGCCCATTTTCTTCTCCCCTGCCTCCATTTATCAGTGCTGTCAAGTGCTAGGGATTGCTCACTGGGGAGGGAGTCAGGGGTGGGTTGGGTGTTGAGGACAGCAAAACCTGAATGAGTGGTGCTCTCCCATGGGGCGGTTAGGGCCAGAAGATGCCCTGGGGTGAAATGGTACCTACAGCGTGGTAATTCAGTTCTGGTTCCCATAACCAAGGGCACCTCCGATTTTGGAGGGAAGTAGTTGGGACAGCTCGCCAACCTCGTCCAACTAGGACGCTGTTGTGCACTGCCAGATCTGTCTGCAACAAGACTGGTCTTATTGCAGACTTTGTTGGTAGGTCAGATCTGGTTTGCATTACCGAGACCTGGTTGGATGGGAACGCTGCCCCTATTTTAGAGGCAGCTGTTAATGCTGGGTACTCGGTTTTACATCGCCCAAGATTGGACCGCGGGGGGGGTGGGGTGGAGGTTGCGGTCTGTTTCAAGACCGAATTGGGCCTAACTAGTGTACCAGTTGAGGAGGCTGGGTCTTTTGCGTCTACTGTGGTGGCTGGTGTGGGGTGCAGGATAGCATTCATCTACCATCCACCAGGTGATGAGAAGCTGTTCCTGCAGGAAGTAGAAGACTTTGCCACCGACATGGCATTGGAGTCACCCAGACAGATGGTTCTGGGTGACTTCAGTGCCTGGGTCAACGACGAATCCTCACTTTTTGGTCAACACTTCCTCCTGCTGATGACATCTCTGGGCTTCATACTGGTTGTTTCCTTAGCTACTCACAAGGGTGGTCACTGTCTTGATTTGGTCTTCCTCCTGGGGATCAAGGCCTCTGACTTTGTGGTGGAACCAGTCAGTTGGTCTGATCATTACTCTGTTGGGTTCAATTTTCCGGCCTCCTTGGGTAGGTCAGCCCCTGTGGAGATGGTCAGTTATCGCCCTTTGCGGGATGTTGTCCCTGAAGACCTGATGGCGGTAATTAACCTCTCATTATTGGGTGAGACTAGGACAGATCCTGAGCAGTTAGTTACGGCCTATAGTAGGGCCGTCTCTTCAGCTCTTGACCTGATTGCTCCTGTCCATGTTCGCCCTCTCCCGCGTCGCCCTGGACCCCTTGGTTTGATGGGACCATAAGGGAGTTGCGGAGACAGGGGCATAGGTTGCAGCCTCGCTGGCGGAGGACAGCCTCAGATGCTGACCACCATATTTTGTTAGAACATTATAGGTTCTATCAAACAGAAATTTCCTGTAAGAAGGCAGAATTCCTGTCCAGGGAAATAGCTGTCGCATGGAACCGACCCGCTCAACTCTTCAGAACTGTTGACAGACTGTGCAGCCCAGCCTGCCAGCAGTTCTGTCGAGTTTTTTCACAAAATGATTGTGATGAGATCACTCATTTCTTTGCGAATAAGGTGGCTGACATCAGGCAGAGATGCCTCCAACTTCACTATGTGGGGGATGCTGTTGATCGGAGCCATGTCACATAACCTGGAGTTTCCTGGTGTACCTTTGATCTGCCGGAGTTCGTGGATATTATGAGGATTGTCCAGGCGATGCATCCTACCTGCTGTAGTTTAGATCCAGGCCCTACTTCCCTGATTTTGGGTTGCAGTGACATCATTGGCCCGGTTTTATCTTGGATTGTCCGGTGCTCTCTGGAGTTGGGTTAGTTCCCTAGCTCCCTAAGGGGGGGGTGGTGATACCCCTCCTGAAGAAAGCTTCTTTAGACCTGGAGAACCTAGCAAACTACAGGTCTGTCTCTAACCTCCCTTTCGTGGGGAAAGTTATTGAGAAAGCTGTGGCAGCTCAACTGAATAACCATTTAACCATCCATAATTTATACAAACCTCTCCAATCGGGTTTTCATAAGAGGCATAGAACTGAGACTGCTCTGGTTTGGGTGCTCAATGATCTCGTGATGGTGAGAGATCAGAGACACCTTTCCATCTTGGTTCTTCTTGATTTATCATCAGCCTTTGATACTGTGGATCATGGGGTCCTACTCGAGCGTCTGAGGTCCAGCTGTGGGCTGTCTGGTACAGTCCTCAGATAGTTTACATCTTTCCTCACTGGTGGAATGCAGAGAGTTGTCTCAGGTATATTTTCTTCCGGGGCTTTCTCTCTGCCTTGCGGGGTACCTCAGGGCTCGGTGCTGTCCCCCATGTTATTCGTAGTATATATGCTGCCCCTCTGAGACATTGTAAGATGGTATGGGCTGCAGTTTCACTGTTATGCTGATGATACCCAGCTCTACCTGTCTTTTGCCCCTTACCAGGCTAGTGCCATCTCAGCATTGAACAGCTGCCTTGTTGAAATCCAAGATTGGATGAGTACCAGGGGTTTAAAGTTGAATCCAGGAAAGACTGAGGTTTTGGTAGAGAACCCTGGTCATAGGGTAGAGGGGTTGAGGACTGAGTTCCACTCTGGTTTAATTCTAGGGGGGGCCCAGATTCTCACCTCTCAATGGGTGAGTTACCTAGGAGTGGTGTTTGATGATGGTCTGACCCTTCGTCATCAGGTGTCGGCAGTCGGCAAGCTGGCCTTTTACCGTCTTAGGAACATTGCTAGGATTAGGTACCTTATTCCGTCTAGCGACCTACCTGTTTTGGTCCACGCCTTTGTAACATCGCACCTTGATTACTGCAGCTCCCTTTACTTAGGGCTTCCCCGGGTTGATATCCGCCGCTTGCAGCTAGTGCAGAACACGGCAACAAGTTTGTTGACTGGGGTATCCAGAAGAACTCATATTACTCCTGTGCTTCGCGGTCTGCACTGGCTGCCTATTCAGTGGCGGATCACCTTTAAGGTAGGTCTATTGACTTTCAAAGCCCTACATGGACTGGGTCCTGATTACTTGAAAGAGCTTCTGGTCCCTTACACCCCTCTGCGACAGCTCCGCTCAGCTGACGAGGGGTTGCTGGAGATTCCGAGGGTAAGTTTAAAGTCATCTGGTGCACATGCATTTAGTTTTGCGGCACCTACCATCTGGAATTCTCTGCCATGTCAGCTTCAGGATTGCAGGACAGTAGGGTGCTTCAAGCAGGCTCTTAAGACTTTTTTGTGGGGGAAAGCCTACTCTGGATTTTCTTGATTTTATTGTATCTTGTTTTTAATTCAATGTACAGCGCTTTGGTATATAAAAGACACTATAACAAATAAATATTATTATTATTATTTTTATTATTATTATTATTTATGTACTGATTAAGGGGATAGTAATGGTTTTATTTAATGGGTTAGAGACCATTAATTCAGCCATTAATATATCAGTACATTTTAATGGCCATTAATACAGTGATTCAAAATCTAGACTATATTAATGGCAGTTTTAATGGACAAAATAATGGAGCTTCTAATGGTCATTACTTTACTATAATGGCCAGCACAATTAATGGTTGAAGGACCATTAAAATAATACCCATGAAAATATATTAATGGCAACAAAATTTAATGGATACTGGACCATTAAATTAATGCCACTTAACATCAATTAATGGCCACTCAATTCATGGCTACATGACCATTAAACTACCACTTAATTTTGATGTTCATTAAAGGGACACAGTCAGCCTTTTTTGCATTATATTATTTTTAGGTAAAACCCCACATTTTATGATTGCTTACTTCCTCTAAAATTCAGTGATGTTGCTGGTTGTTTTATCTGCCTCCTTGTTTATTAGAACCGAAATGCATGGAGATGTATAGCTATGCCCAGCTTTGTTTTGATTCATTTCACTGAACTACTCTTAGTGCACACTTCCTGTACATTAGAAACACCCTCAAACAGTGCAGCCACTCATGATACAATAGTCTCCTCTTCTCCCACTGCATAATCATTGGCTAGATAGTGTTGGGGGTGTTCCTGAGTCCAGGAAAGATGCAGTGGAAGTTGGTCAAGAAATGTAAACAAACATGTTTTGGTGTGGTAACACCAGTATGGTGGGCAGTCAGTTTTTCACTTTTTAAAAGAAAAAATGGATCTGAATCAAACTACCAGCTGCATCAACAGTCCCTATAGAATGTGAACAATAATAAAATGTGTTTTTACGTTCACTTGGGCGCATGCGCAAGGAACGTTTTGGGAGAGTAGCACACTTTGGAGGTATGCCTCTCCCATCCAATGCACTGCTCCCTTGAGCAGGCGTGGCAGTCCTGCACCAATGGGTGCAGGAGCTCTGTATGACAGCGGTGTTCCTCTGCTTCAAAGCAAAGCACCACTGCCATACTGAGCACCATGTCACACCATCCCCCCCTCGCGTCATGCGCTCCCCCCCAAAGCTTTGGTGCCGCAAATTCCCGTGCCGATGAGGTGCCCAATCCCCGTCGGCTCCATGACCCCAACCACCATCCTGCTGCCACTTTGGGAACCCACCCAGCGTGGCAAATGTTCACTTTTTTTGCCGACGGGGGTGCCCAATCCCCCGTCGGCTCCTCAGCCCCCCCCACATGTAGTTTGCCGATGGGGGTGCCCAATCCCCCGTTGGCTCCTCTGCCACTCCCAGCCATCTTCTGCCACGCTGGGAGCTCACCCCAGCTTGGCAAACGTCCCACGTCATCTTTTTTTTTTTTAAAGCTGTAAATTAAAAACGGTCCCACGGCGTGTCTCTCAGCCTCCCCTCCCACAACCTGCATCCACCCACTGCGCACCCAGCCTCCCCACACCGTCCCTCACCCCATACTTACCTCCGGACTCCGGCGCAACGATCTTCGGTGGACCGGGAACATGTCTGCACTCTTCAAAGGCGACCACGAACTGAGGAAATGCCGGTAAGCTGTATAATGGGCTAGATAGGGGGGTTTCAACTTTATTGCATATCTCAGGCATTTTTTGGAATTTTTGCACCAAATTTTCAACATGGGGTTTTTGGGACCCCTTCTCATGAATGATGTCACTGTCATGGCGTTATTCGGGCACAAAGGGTGATTTCGCAGTCATTGCTGAAATCACCCTTCAGGCCTGAATAGCACCATGACAATGACATCATTCATGAGAAGGGGTCCCAAAACCTCATGTTGAAAATTCAGTGCAAAATTCCCAATGACTGTTTATTTAGTGCGTGCATTGGCGTAGTTCCCACGCACGTCAGAGATTTGGGCGAATTTTCAATATTTCTACTCCAGATTTTCAACATTGCCATTTTATCACACCTTTTATGAGTAGTACAGCTGTCATTTTCACATCTCACCCAAAACGTGTTTCCGCCCATATGAGCACACAATGGCACAGTCGGTAAAGTAAATCAATGTATGGGACACATTAAGAAAATCACAGTGACACTGTTCATAAGCAGAGGTCTTAAAATGGCTATGTTGAAAATTCTGTGAAAAATTCTAAAATTACTGTTTTACGAGCGCAAGCTACAGTTCCCACGACGCCGTAAGTTTGCGAATTTTCAATATTTTCACTCCACATTTTCAACATTGCCATTTTACCACACCTCCTTATGAGCAGTACAGCTGTCATTTTTCACATCTTGCCCAAAACGTGTTTCCGCCCATGTAGCGCACAATGGCACAGTCGGTGTGCGAACTCAGTGTATGGAACATATTAAGAAAATCACAGTGTCACTGTTCATGAGCAGAGATCTTAAAATGGCTATGTTGAAAATTTGGTGAAAAAAACATGTGTTGTGCAGTTCCTACGCACACTCGTAAGTTTGCGAATTTCCAATATTTTCACTCCAGATTTTCAACATTGCCATTTTACCACACCTCCTTATGAGCAATACAGCTGTCATTTTTCACATCCTGCCCAAATGAGTCACTATGTAGCGCATAATGGCGCAGTCGTGTGCAAAATCAATGTATGGTACACAGTAAGACAATCACAGTGACACTGTTCATTACAGAGGTTTTAAAATGCCAATGTTGACAATTTGGTGAAAAATTCCTAACAATGGCTGTTTCACGGGCGTGCATTGCACAGTTCCCGCCGCTCTAAGCGTAGCAATTTCAATATTTCCACTCCAGATTTTCAACATTGCCATTTTACCACACTTCCTTATGAGCAGTACAGCTGTCATTTTCACATCCTGCCCAAAACGTGTTTCCGCCTATGTAGCGCATAATGGGGGTAACAAAAAGGTCATGCTGACAATTTATTGTGCAAATACCAGCAATCGCACAGGGCATTAGGGTAAAGCACCATACATGCCAAACACCACTGCAAATACCTGCAAGCGAACGTTCGACATTGACAAATGCTTGTCTAAATTAGGGACATTTTGAGGCCTAAGGGGGTTGACTGTGTCCCTTTAACAATTTAATGGCATGATTATACTGAAATAACACATTAAATTTAATGGCATTTTAATGCTTTGATAGACTTATACTGTTATTTGGGCCATTATTTATGTATGTACCAATTAATGGGAATTTAATGGGAAAATTTAATGAAAATGTAATGAATTTGTAATGGGTTTTTAATGCCACTTTAATGGTGTTCAATGCAGTAGCGAAAAACAGTATGACACAAGGGCTAAAGAGATGCAAGATAGGTTTCCATCTAGAGGGTACAACAAACTGGTTGTGGAGACAGCATCGAGTTTGGCTAAGGCACTGGACAGGACAGCTTTGTTAAATCCCAGAAGGGAAGGGGATGTGGAAAAAGATTCAATAGGCAATACATTAAAATACATAATAACATTTACCAGACAATCGAAACATGGAAGTCAGATCATTACCAGATACTGGGGAATAATAGAGACAGATCCTGTCACAGCTCAAAGTTATAAGAACAAACCACCTACGATAGTCTACGGGAGGTCTAACAATATAAGGGTTATGATTGTGCATTCACATCAGCCTGAGAATAGACCAGAGGTTACTGTGTTTGGTGCCCCCCCACCAACGGGCTTCACATATTGCGGCTGAAGTAAGTTTTGCAAGTTTATAAAGTAAGGCAGAACATTTAGGCATCCTACTACAGCTAAAACCTTTGAGATAAAGGATTTGATAACATGTGACACACCTGCCTTAGTATAGATGGCTGTATGCACCTGTGGGTGCTTTTATATAGGGAAACAACAAGGATATTTAAGTTAAGAATAGGGGATCATTTGCAAGATATTGCAAATGAGGATGCCACTATTATTTTAGCCACTCATGTGAAATTTGCATATATTCGAAACAGTCACACTTGGTCCTATATAGGGATAGAGAAAGTGAATCTCAGTTTGGGGGTAGTGGTATCTGAACAATACAGCATTACAAACAAAAGCCAAATGAATATGTAAACTGAATGTCTTAAAGAGACCAGGGTGAAATGGAAGATTTGAGATCAAGCAGTTTCTTCAGATGTAAATATTAGGTTGAGGTATAAGCCTCCTGTTCTGTATATAATAGCTATTGATTTTGTTTGTTTGTCTATTTTTAAAGACCATGTATTGGCAGCCTTTATGGAGAGTTTGATAATGTGCTGCTTCTTGGACAAGCATCCTGTCAATTTACCATCACCATGGCAACAGATACAAGAAAGAACGACTATTAACTAGTAGAAGACCTGAATAGGAGGCTTGATGAATAAGAAATCAAAAAACTGTGGTCGCCAGTGTCATTTATGATGGACCTAATTAATGTGCAATAAGATCTTAGGATGGGGATGTCTGCTTGTCCTACAGTTTTTAATTACTTAGTGGGAATAGGCATGAGTAATACTGTATGTATTTGTAGTGGGGTATGTACTGTATTTTGCATATTATCTAAATGGTTAATGGTTAAGCTGTGACTATGTAAAAAGAATATGCAGTTTGTGGAACTCAACCCTTGCTAAAGCACCCACAGGGGTACAAAACAGCATCGGAGAGTTTCCCTTATCCCTGTTGGGAATTGTTATCCTGTCATATGTGCACTCTTTTTAATATTTACGATAAATAAAGCTCAGTGTTTTTACTCCTAGTAATGGAGAGTATCCTTTCTTCTGGTGCTAAGACAGGGGTGTGGTCTTTCTCCTTTTGTGTTTGTTTTTGAAATTAATGGAAACCCTACTAAAGGAAAGACTAGTAGAGTATCTAGAATCCAATGGGCTGCATGACCAAAGTCAGCATGAATTCGTGGGAAGGGGGGTCATGCCAAATGCATCTGATAGATTTCTTTAAATGGGTGACCAATGAAGTAGATCAGGGGAGGGCAGTGGATATGGCCTATCTGGACTTTAGCAAGGTCGTCAATATTGTGCAGCACAGAAGGCTGACAAAGAAATTGAGCAGCAAATGAGTAGGATCCAAAGTGGTGAATTGGGTTAAAAGCTGGTTAATGAATGGAAGACAGGGGGTGATGGTTAATGGCCCTCACTCTAATGATGGGAGAGTAACCAGCAGGGTGCCCCAGGGCTCAGTACTGGGGCTGGTACTCTTTAATGTCTTTATATGTGACATTGCCAAAGAACTGGAAAGGAAAGTATGCCTTTTTGCAGATGATACCAAAATCTACAATATGGTGGACACTCAGGAGGGGGTGGAGAGAATGTGCAAGGGATCTTGGGAAACTTGAGTGGCCACAATCATGGCAGTTGGGGTTCAGTCAATGCCAAAATGTGCAAAATCATTTACCTAGGGCATAGGAATTCAGGAGCTAATACAGGATTGCGGGAAGGAAGGTACTGACAGTTACTACACAGGAAAGAGAACTTGGGGTTGGAGGACCTCAAAGTTGGCAGGGCAGTGTGACAAAGCAGTGGGTAGGGCTACTGTGATGCTGGGGTGCATAGTGAGGGGTATCTCTTCCAGGAGGTAGGACATGGTGTTGCCACTGCCCTTCCTGCTGGTGAAACTTCCATATGAAATTCTGTGTCCAGTTCTGGAGACCGTACCTCAAAAAGGACATAGACAAGGTGAAAGAAGAGGCACTGTTAGGGTAATAAAAGATCCTGGGCCCAAGTCCTCAAAGGCTGGGATAGGCAAAAGATATTTTTATAAAAGGTATAATTTCAGCAGTTCTTTTGATGAGAGATTTGGGAACCATATAAAAACATGTGGGTCTCTAGCTCCTGGGTCATGGGGCATACCGTGATGTGTGTGACCATAATTGAATGACCCCCGAAATGGCAACTCAGTCATGATGCATGGCAAAGCAGCTACAGGGCAGCTACAGTGACCAGATGAGGAGAGTTGGTGACCGTAGCAACAAGAAGTCACTACAGGTATGCATGCGTAGGGGTGGGTGGGAGTGAGCATGCTACAGGTATGCGTGTGGGGGGAGCGAGCATGCTCGGCGAGGAGTGGGAGGGGATTTGAGGGGTAGCACTGTGGTAGTCTGCCAAGCTGGCCCCATGGTGTAGCGGGTCGGCTCACGATTTTGGTGGCTAGGGTGCTGGGTTCAAGTCCTGGCCCCGGTTCATTTTTGTTGCTCCTGGCCTGAATTTTATTTTTTTATGCTTTGCCCCCGACATGCACCCCCTGGGTTGAGATTCCTTAAGTAGGGGGTGTGGGGGCAAAGCCCCTGCAGGAGATGGCTGTGGGGACTCACATAAAAGTAAAAATGCAAGTCCCGCCGCGCCGTTTGTATATGTGCCGGGGAGTCAGAGTGCTAAAATTGATTTTTGGTACTCTAACTTCGCCATAATAGTGATCACCCTTTAGCGGTCACTGTTATCACATAGAACCAGTCCAGGAATGCCCATAAGTGGAGGCAGTTCAACAAGGCAACTAAAATGGTGCTGGGGTTGCACAAGCGAATAAGAAGCTCTGCACTCATGAAGTCAAACACTGCAGGCAAGAAAAGTAGTTTAAAAAGTATTTATTCTGGCACCATGGAGTTTCAGCTAGCACCCTAAGCCCCAGCACTTCAACCTACACAGCATCTTCATCGGGGGCGGGTCTAGAAGGGAACAGATGTACACCATTTTTAAATGTGGACATTAAAGTGATACACGTACATTAAATTCTGTCATTAATACAAAATCATTATGGGTGCAATTCATATAAAAAAAAAACCACACAAGTTAGAAAATGAGTGAACAAGAATCAAAATGTAATGCAAAAATGGTACATACTTTCTAGGTGGGTTGAAGCGCCCAGGCTTAGAGTGCTAAACAGAACTCCATGGTGGCGGAAAATATACTTTATAAAATACTTAGTGTTTGATTTCACTAGTGTGGAGCTTCCTATTCATTTGCTCATTTTCAAGGCTAGCTGCCCTTCTCTGCTGCACACCCTTCTTTTGGTTGTCTGGGGTTGCACAAGAAGCCCAGTGAGGAATTCCTGAGGGATCACAACATGTACACTCTGGAAGAAAGGAGAGAGAGAGAGAGAGAAGACATGATAGAGACCTACATGAATCCTCACAGGGACCAACAAGGTGCAGAAGGGGAGTCTCTTTCAAATGAGAAAGTACACCATGACCTGGGGCATGTGATGAAGTTGGGGAGGGGGAGTTAAAGAGAGTTGTGAGGAAATATTTCTTCACTGAAATGGTAATAGATGCCTGTAACCTGCCATCAGTGCAAGAGGCAGAGGCAAAATCACTGGGAGGTTTCAATCATGCATGGTGTAGACCAACAGTGGGTGTCCTTTAGAAAATAGGCAGTGAGGCAGGAGAGTTGTCAGAGACCAGACAGAGTCTGCGGAGACAGACTAAGCAGGAAACATCTGGGCAGACTTGGTGGGACAAACAGTCCTTTTCTGCCAACAAATTCTGTTTTTATTTTTCCTCTGGAGTTCCTGGAAGCTAGCGAACAGCAGAACAAGAGGTATCATGGATCTGTGGCAAAAAGCTCATGCCAGATTAATCTAATTGACTATTTCCTTGGGTTACAAAGGGCGTGGATGGGGGACAAGCAATTCATGTGCCATACTTGGACTTCAGCAAGGCATTCAGCTCTGTACCACACATGAGGCTGGTTAAAAAACTGGAGGACCTGGGAGTGAGGAACAATCTCACTAGATGAATAGATATTTTGGGGAAGGGGATGCTGGAGTGAGTGTGTGGTAGTGAATGGGGATTCTAAATGTCAGGGGGTTATCAGTGTGGTGACACAGGCATCATCCCTAGCTGAGGCCAGTGTTTTTCAACATCTTCATATGTGACACAGTTGAGAGTATAGAGAACAAGGCCCATCTCTTTCCTAGCAGTACTAGGCTCTGTATGAGGGTGGATACAGAGGAGAGAATACGAGGCATTGAAAAGGATCTACAAAGGCTGGAGAAGTGATAGAATGTACTGTAAAATTCCATTCCAAGACATGTAAGGTTATGTATATTGCATTGGCAGGGAAACCCCAAGAACTATCTACTAGAAGGGAGGAGCAAGTGTGGGTAAGACTACTGAAACAAGCATTTGTCAGTGCCAAATGTTCACTGCTTTTATTGCTGCTGTACTGGGTCTTACTTGTACACATTTTTACTATTTATTTATTTTGAAAAGTTTCACTGGGAAGGACATACTGAGCTAAATTAGCTTGTTTCCAGATGCATCCTGGGGAGAGGGGGAAGGGATAAGTACAACAGATTTTAATACAAAACATCATACAGAGATTAAATAACAGTGCAAAGCTTTGTATATTAGGAAATTATGTGTATTAGACATATGCATAGAGAATAAATATTAATAACACAAGGCTGGGATGGGAGGCAAGATCCACAGGAACAGTGAAAAGAAAAATGATATCGGTGAGGGCAGTAGTGGATAATGCACGGGGGGGGAACAAAGGGGGAAGGGTCATAGAGAACTAGTGTGGAAGGGAACAGAAAAGGGGGAGGGGAAGAATGGTAGAGAGGGAGAGGCAAACCTTCATCCCTCTGGGATGCAAACCCAACAAGGGCCAGACATGGCTGGGTGCACACCCAACCCATGTCCTGGTTTCCTGGCCTGCAAGGCAGAAGGGAAGGAGTGGGAAAGAACAAGGAGAAGTAAAAAACAAGCAGGAGGGAGAAAGTGGAGTGGGGGAAGTAGAGAACTAGTGTGGAGGAGACTAGGAAAGGGGAGGAGGAGGTATGGTATAGAGGGAGAGGCAAACCTTTGCTCCTCTGGGATGCAAACCCACAAGGGCCAGATGCGGCTGGGTGCACACCCAGCCAGTGTCCTGGTTTCCAGGCCTCTGAAAGTAAGGAGAGGGGTAGGAGTGGTGAATGGTAAGGAGTAGGGAAAAAGCAGGCAGGAGGGAGTAAGTGGAGTGGGGTAGGGCTATGGCTAAGGGCAATTTCAGGAGAGATCAGTGTAGACATGGAGTACAGAGGAGAGAGAGAGCATTTAGAAGATGCAAAGCAAATGGCTAGGGGGAGAGAGTGCCAAAGTTTAGGAAAGCAGAAGGAGAAGACAGCCTGACCAGCAAGAGATTTATGAGAGGGAAGTAAGAGGGAGTGATAGCCTGTGTTATGGAGGGAGTATGAGGAAAACTGTAGTTAGAGTTGGCTGGCAGGTAATAGAAGGGCCATATCCTGAGTGACTGAAGTAATAAATTCATGGTCAAATCTTGTCGTTTTACACAGAAGTATGATCTGTTCTGCTGCCTATTAATTAAGAGTAGTGTGGTTCTGATTTGTGTTTGCTGCCTAATGTTTTTATTTGTGGGTAATTGAAGTTCTAAATCCTGAGTGACTACGGTAAATTGTTGAATCCTGCCATTTTCCACAACAGTATGATTTGTACTGCTACTGCTGCCTATTAATTCAGAGTGATTCAGATTACCTTTTGCTGGCTAATTTATTTATTTTTTCTTTGTGGGTAATCGAAGTGCCAGATCCTAGGCTGAGTGACTGAGATAAATTGCCAAATTCAGCCATTTTCGCCATAACAGTTTGATCTATACTGCAGATCATATTGTTAAACAGGTGGATTTGACAATTGACCTTAGTCATTCATCTGGTGCCTATTAAATAAGAGTGGCTTTGATTTGTGTTTTCTGCCAAATATCAGTTAGTTTTTTTATTTGTGAGCATGTGGCTTCATGTGACCTTGGGACATACTTTTATTATTTTAAGCCCTCACCCCTTCCACTCAGAGTGTTTCATGCTCAGAGCACATTTAGCTGTAACAAGAGGTTTTCTGTGTGACTTGATGATTTTGTAACATTTGTGAACTATAACCTATTCAGTCTGGATGTTTTGGTGGGGTTACTGCAGCAAACAACTCCATCTGACCCACTGCCAAAGGGCTAAAATGTAGTGATTGTCTGCAGTACCAGCAGTTGC
The DNA here is from genome assembly GCA_016271365.2 of Neoceratodus forsteri. Taxonomy (NCBI): domain Eukaryota; kingdom Metazoa; phylum Chordata; order Ceratodontiformes; family Ceratodontidae; genus Neoceratodus; species Neoceratodus forsteri. Next base: position 934,799,841 of record CM057455.1, read on the forward strand.
TTAGCAAGTGTGTTTGCTATGTGTCATTGCTGCTCTGGAGTGAGATGGGCTGTCTTTTTATAGTTAAGGAAAACAAATCTGACAAGACTGCTGGTTTTGAAACACCCCTTATCCTCCATCCTCCTCTTGAGGCACACTATGTTCACTGACGCCAACTGATGTAGTGTTTCTTCATGTGTGGCAGCAGCCTGTAGATGACTGTGGTGGGCATGGGCAGGGTGACCAGGAGTCCAGGACAGACACTGACAACCCAGTTTGGACATGAGTACTGTCCAGAGTTTTCTGCCATCATTGTATATGTATCTATGAGTTTACTGTTTCCACAGTGGTGTCCTTCAAAACAAATCTGAGATGCAGACAGTTTGCAACTTTTTAACTGTAGCAGTTATATACACCCAGTAAATGATAAAAGCTCTTCCTGCTCTCTGGCTGTTGTGTGTGGTATCTGGTAGTTTTTTTTTTTAAACACTGAAGGGGTAGGGAAGCTTAATGTTATTGCCCATTTTCTTGTCTCTTCACTGCCCTTGCACTCTCCACCCTTTCCCCTTCCATTGATCGACTTACGTTGGTCAAGCCCATAGACCTCTCACCCCCAATCTAGTCTGTGATCTGGTCTCAGAATTTAGGTATTTTGAATTTAAAAGAGGGGCAGGGAAGGAGTACCTGTTAAGAAATGCATTGTCTTTGAGATGTTGTTGAAGCTCGCCAGCTCATCTTCTGTGCACCTACTATAAAAACGTAACCTGATATTGCTGGTCTCACCTAGTACAAGAGTAATGTGAGCAGTATCAGTCAACTACTGCAGGGGGGATTATGTCAAGCAACATTTGTGCATGCTGGGTACAAGAAGGAATGTACTACACAGCACCATTAAAGGTAATTAATCTAAGTAGATTATTACTAACTAGAATAAATTCTTGACATGACATCATTTATTTACATGAAGTAAACACTGTGAAAGATTAAAAAAAGACACCAAAACACTTCAAAAAGTATAAAATTTTATGGGGCCCTAGGCGGCCCTCAGACCCCTGCCACTTCAGTGGAGATTCTTTGGCCCCTTCCCTCCACATTGAACTTAATTGAACCGCTCCCTGCATGTCATCAATTGTGACCCCATTTAGTGTGTGGTAGGAAGGGAGGAATGGGAGCCTGGAAAGACTGCGATGAGTTCCAAAGGACATAGAGACCATTTTATTTTAAATTTAGGGACAACTGATTTGATCTGAACCAATATCAATAAACATGAAAAAAAAAACTCAGCACTCATGGAAATTTTGTACTAGACTTACAATTGCTAGTGCATATTTATTGTGTCAAGAAGAGCCCAGGCACACCCTACAACCCCAGTGCTTTAACCCAACAGAGTCTTCCTCAGGGGATGGGTCTGAGAAGTAACAGACATTCATCAAATTTAAACCATCTCATTAAAGTAGAAGTGCAAAGAAAAATTATTTTCCAAAAAAGCTAGTTTCAGCTACAGTTAAGAAAAATATTAGCACAACTGTCAAATGTACTTGCCTAGGTACCTGTGGATGGAGTAAGTGAGCTGGAGGAGGAAGAAAGTGGTGGAGTGGTGTTTGCTGAAGCCAGACTGGAAAGGGGTGAAGAAGGAGGAGGAGTTGAGGAAGGGAGAGAGCTGGGACAGTGCTACGTGCTCCTGTAGTTTGGATAGGGTTGGTAGGAGGGAGATACGGCAGTAGTTGCCGGGGGAGGAGGAGTCACCCCCTTTGGGAAGGGGATTGATGGTTGCATGCTTCCAGGAGTCCGGGACTGATGCCAGAGAGAATGAGGAGGGAGGTGATGGGAAAGGCAATGGCTGGGGCAGAGAGGTAAAGGAACTTGGGGTTTAGCCCATCAGGGCTCTCACTTTTCTGAGGGTTGAGGGCCTGTAGGGCTCTGAAGGAAATGGCAGCAACACTATGGGCCAGATATTCAGACTGCGCCAGGCAGGGGCGCAAGCCTGGGTGTAGTGCAACTGGGTTGAGCCAGGGCAAAGTGCAGGTGATACTCAATGGTGCTGCACTATGGCTCAGCATCGTTGAATAAGGCTCTGAGGGCACACGCACTGTGCATGGTGCATGGCACTGCACTGCACTAGCGCATGAGGCAGCAGGGGAGCAGGGGGCTGTGCCAGCACAAGTGTGGTTGCGCTAGGTGCAGCAAGAGCAATATTCAGCCCTGTGCATGCAAATTAGGCCTTAATGCATGCAAGGTGCAAATGGGTCCATTTGCATGTCATTAAGGCCACATTTGCATGCGGTGTGCCAATCCCCAGAGGCTTGAGCCTGGCGCCCTGCCAGGCTGCAGCCATCGGGGACTGACAGCCCGCTGAACAATGTCGGGCACCCCACCAGTTCATCTGATCGCGGGCATGAATAGAATTATTCCCTGGTGGTCCAGTGGACCCCTATCCCCTGCTCGATTGCTGGTATGTATTAAGATAAACCCTGGTGGTCCAGTGTACTGATCCCCTTTGCCTGCTCGAGGGTGTTAGTCACACTCCCTGGTGGTCCAGTGGTCCCCCCTTCCCCACCCGGCCATGTAGTTCCCCGCCACCATGCATTCCCCAGTAATCGGCCACAGCTCCCTCCATAAGCCACGTGGCTGCCTGTCAACTGACAGCATACAGTAGGGCTGTATGCCTATTGGTCCACTGGCGTGGGCCTAATGGGTGTGCAGTCATGCTTTATACTACACAGTCCCAATATGTGACTCATTCATATCGGGTTCGTATGATTGAATTTGAACTGCAATCCCATTGGCCCATGCAGTGGACCAATAGGCGACAGCCCCCTGTACGCTCTCAGTCAGAGGGCGGCCTCTCAGCTTGCTGATGGGGAATTGCCACCTGCCACTGACAGTGGGGTGCAGGGTGGTGGGGACTACAGGGCAGGTGGGGAGGGGGGGTTCCACTGGACCACCAGGGCATTTGACTAACGCCCGCAAGTGGGCAAAGGAGATTGGTCCACTGAACCACCAAGGATTAGTTTAATACATGCCCGCAATTGGGCAGGGGATAGCCGTCCACTGGACCACCAGGGATTAGGTTAATACGTGCCTGCAATCGGGCAGGGGATAGCGGTCCACTGGACCACCAGGGCTTATTATAATACATGCCCAGGATCAGGCATGGGATTGCGGTCCACTGGACCACCAGGGAGATATTTAACCTATGCCCACAATCAGGCATGGGATTGCGGGTCCACTGGACCACCAGGGAGATAGTTAAGCTATGCCCGAGATTGGGAGAAGGGGTACAGTCCACTGGACCACCAGGGCCTCATATCCACATGCCCATGAATGGGCGAGGGGGGACACGACACCCCCTGGGCAGGGGGCTCATGGACTGTGTCCTGGGAGGTCAGGTGGCCACCCACTGAAGGCGGCTGCCATGTTGCACCCAACAATATGGCAGCCCACCTGTGTGTTTCCCCAACATATTCCTGGTATCTCCGGGCTGAGCACTGCGCCCTCCTATGCGGCCCAAGGCAGGTTTGTGCCTACATATGCGCCGCACATCCCAGGCTGAATATCGGGATGTGCTGCATATGCATGGGCATGCCCCCCCCCCGCACTTGCACAGCACACATTACTGGTGCACCCCGGTGCATCTAGGGTTGCTCAGCGCAACCTGCCTGTTTGAATATCGCGACGGGGCGCATTGTCGGGTTGTGCATGGTGCAACTCCTTTGAATATCCCACCCTATATGTTTACTCAAGATAGACAAGATAAGATGTGATATGTCATTTGCAGTGGGGTCCTGATTTTTCAGATTTACACAGCATTTACCAGGATAATAGACTTGAAATGCGATATCTCTCATTTTTAGCATGATCTTGCCTTCATAATGTGTTTTTCTAGGCTAGATCATTTAGATGCAGCATCTCTTTTCAGTGGGTTTCTGTTATTGAAACATAGAAACATAGAAGTTGATGGCAGATAAGGACCTCAAGGCCCATCCAGTCTGCCCATTTCTTTTACTACCTTATAAATGTGCCCTCGGCCTTTGCTTTGTCAGTGGTCTATCTATTCATACTCATCAGTATTGCTCCCTTATGCCTATCCCATGCCTGTTTGAAGCCTTGCACTGTATTCATAGCCACCACTTCCTGAGGTAGGCCGTTCCATGCATCCACCATCCTTTCTGTGAGAAAGAATTTCCTCACATTCCCCCTTAATCTTCCTACATCTAGTCTCATGCTGTGTCCTCTTGTCCTTCTATTTTTCTTATATTTAAACATGTTAGACTATTTCACCTTGTTAATGCCCTCAAGGTGTTTGAATGTTTCAATCATATCACCTCTCTCCCTCCTTTGCTCAAGGCTATACATATTGAGCTCCGATAATCTGTCCTCATATGTCTTCTGATGCAGTCCCTGCACCATTTGGGTTGCCTTTCTCTGGACTGCCTCAATTTGGTTAATGTCCTTGTGAAGGTGTGGCCTCCAGTACTGCATGCAGTACTCCAGATGGGGCCTAACCAGTGTCTTGTAAAGAGGAATTATTACCTCCCTCTTACGACTTGTGATACCCCTACTAATACACCCTAACATCCCCCTAGCCTTACCTACTGCTTTAGAGGTCTGCTTGGATGATTTCAGGTCATCGGTGATGATGATGCTCAAGTCTCTTTCTTCCTTTGTGACTGCTAGCAACTCCTCTCCCAGCCTACAGGTGGCTTCAGGGTTTCTCTTCCCTATGTGCATGATCTTGCACTTCTTTGCATTAAATCCCAGTTGCCACTCTTCTGACCATTTTGCTAGTTTATCCAGATCTCTTCTCATTCTGCCCACCCCATCTGGATCATCTACTCTGTTGCAGATCTTGGTGTCATCTGCAAACAGACAAGCCTTACCCTCTAGTCCTTCTGCAATATCACTAATGAAGATATTGAAGAGGACTGGCCCCAGGACTGATCCCTGAGGTACCTCACTTGTGACTTTCATCTCTTCTGACTGTATACCATTTACCACCACTCTCTGTTTTCTGCCCATCAACCAGTTTGCCACCCAGTTGACCTAATTCTGACCCACCCTGAGCCTACCCAGCTTATTTATCGATCTTCTATGTGGAACAGTGTGAAAGCTTTGCTGAAGTCAAGGTAGGCGACATCAACTGCTCCCCTTGGTCCACCACTCTGGTTACCAGTCAAAGAAATCTATGAGATTAGTTTGACAGGACCTTCCTTTATAAACCCATGCTGTCTTGGATCCTGTGCCCCTATGGATTCCAGGTGTTGCACTATCCTTTCCCTAAGGAGTGCCTTCATAATCTTGCCCACTACTGAGGTAAGACTGACTGGTCTGTAGTTCCCTGCCTCCTCCCTGCTACCACTCTTGTGAAGCGGGATCACATGAGCCCTTCTCTAGTCTTCTGGGACCTCTTCTGTGCTCAGAGGCTCACTAAACAGTTCTGCTAATAGCTCTGCTAGTTCCACTCTTAGCTCCTTAAGTACCATGGGATGTATGCCATCCGGTCCCATTGCCTTGTCCACCCTGAGCTTAGCGAGCTCTTGTAGGACCCTTTCTTTTGTGAAGGGAGTAGTGCTCACCTCCCTCCCCTCTGTGTCCATGGTGCTGAGCTATGGACCCTGCCCTACCTTTTCTTCAGTAAATACTGAGCAAAAGTATCTATTTAGGATAGATGCTTTTACAGGGTCCTCCTCCTCACATGCCCCCTTTTCTCCTTTGAGCTTAGCAATACCCCCACTGGACTTTCTCCTTTCACTAATGTATCTATAGAAAGTCTTGTCACCTTCTTTTACTTTTTGTGCTAGTGTTTCCTCAGTTTGGGACTTTGCCTGCCTTACTGCCTTCCCTGCTTCCCTTAGGGCAGTTTGGTATGCCTCTCTATCTTCATCCTGATGTGTTCCCTTTTATTTCCTGAAGGCCAGCTTTTTGGCTCTGACCTTTTCTGCTACTGTATTTGAGAACCAAAGTGGTTTCCTTCTTTGTTTGCACTTCCTTTTCTATCTAACACAATGGGATGTTGCTTCAAGTAGTGCATCCTACAGGCTTGCCCACTTTGCCTGTACCCCCTCCCCTGTGTTTTATTTTTGCCAGGGCTAGCTTAACTCTGTTGGCCATCTTATCAAAGTCAGCTTCTCTGAAGTCCCATATTTTTGCCTTGGAATGGGATGATTTAGATGTAGTGGCCAAACTGAACCATACCATGTGATGGTCACTGGCCCCCAGGTGACCTTCTACCTGGAGATCTGTGATCCCTTCCATGTTAGTCAATACTATATCTTGGATAGCCCTGTCTCTTGTGGGTTGTTCTACCAGTTGTTTGAGGCCCTTCCCCTGTTTAGTTCTGGCAGATGTTCCTGCTGGTATTGACCAATCTGTATCCGGCATGTTGAAGTCTCCCATTATCAGAACCTCCCCTTTTGCTGTCATGTTTTGTATATCTTCTAACATTAATGTGTCTATGTCCTCCCCCTGGTCTGGGGGCCTGTAGACAATCTCAGTTCTTATGGCTGTCCCATTTCCTGTTTCCAGGGTGACCCACAATTCTTTTGGCTCCTTATGTGTATTCTGAATTTCTGTAGCTTTGATCTTTTCATTGACATACAGGGCCACTCCACCCCCCATTTTTGCACCTTGGTCTCTTCTGAACAGTACATAGCCAGGTACTGAAGTCTCCCAAGTGTGGTTACTGGTAAACCACATCTCATTAATTGCTACTATGTCCAGTTTAGCCTCTGACATTATTGTCTGCAGGTCTGGAATGTTAGTTCCCAGGCTGTGAGCATTTGTGTACATGATTTTCCATTGGCCAGATTTCAGTGTGTTAGTTGTTGGGTGAGGTTTGGCATTTCTCCTGTGCGTCGTATGGGGAGATGGACCTTTTTTCTTACATGGTGATGCAAATGAACTGCAAACATGCTGAATCCCTGTTTGACCACTAGCTGAGGGGGGAGGGGTGTTCTTCCCATTTGACGTATGGGGTGCTGCACCCCTCTTCCCATTTGCTAGTTTAAATATTCGGCAAAGACGTCAAACTTCTGCCCCAATGCACTGACTCCTTCTTAGTCAGATGCAGTCCATCAAATTTAAAGAACTTTCGCTCCCAGAACTGTTGCCAGTTCCCAACAAATCAGTGTCCTTTTTCCTGGCTCCAGACCTTGAGCCACATGTTTAGCTCCCCTATCTCCCCTTCTCTGACCTTTTGTCCATCTGCCCCCTCTCCCAGACTGGCAGGATCTCAGAGAAGGAGATGTCAGATGAAATGGATGATAGGTTGTCACCCAGCCTGGTCAGGTGTTCCTTGGTCTCCACAACTGACCGGCTGGCGAGATCATTAGTCCCTATGTGTACCAGGACATCAATGTTTTCTTCTGCTTTGTGAACAATTTTAGCAATGTGGTCAGTGTCTCTCTATGCTGATGTACCTGGGAGACATCTGACCATTACCACTGTCTAGATATGGGTATCAACTCCCTGAATCATGGAGTCTCCTATGATTTTTTTTGGATTTCCTTTTTGCTTTTTTTGCTTTGGTTCTTGATTTGGGTGAGTTTTGTTGTGCTAGCTCCTATGCAGCAGTGTCCTGCTCTGCAGTGTCCTCTGCCCCCTTTGTTTGATTTCAGAGATAGCAGCAGATACCTGTTTGTGGTGTTTATATGGTTTTTGGAGGTAACATGTTGGAGAGCACAGAGTGATGGGGCACCCGATTTGCCCCTCCTAACCACCTGCCAACCTCTCAGACCAACTATCCTCTGCGGTTGAGGTTCTTCTGTTGGATGTTGGGGAAATGGCGGGTGGTTCTTATAATGTATTTCCTCTTGAATATGAAATTTGAGGCATGCAATCTCTGCCCATGCTGCCTGGAGCTGAGCCCTAAGATCTCCAATGGCCCAGCATCTAGGACAGTGTCCTAAATCCTGTAAGACTGTCCTTCTGAAAAGTGTTCCACAGTACCTGCAGTTAATGATATCCATTCCAGATAAGTTGCTGGGTTTATAACCTGGTCAGAGTAATTAGAAGGAAAAAAATGCAAGTAATGGTTTGATTTTGTGTTTTGTTTTCTTATAACTTGTTATAACAAGTTAAATTACTAGTGCCCCTGTAAATGAGCTCACCTTGTGGATGCCCCACTGATCCGCCCCTTCCTGCTTTGCCACAGGAAATGTCACAACTGTGGTACCATATAAAAGGAGTGTAGTGTGGGGTGGTTAGGGATGGGGATGGGTGGCTGGGCCCTTCCCGTGCCAAAAAAGAAGAACCACGGATGAAAGAACAAGGAGGTAAGAGCAGAAACAATCAGTCAACAACAAATGCAGTAACCCTGGAAGCTTATCCTAATGTTAGATAAAAACTGTAAAACCTGTAAAGCACCACCTGTAATAATTTCAGAGAAGATATACCCTGTAAGAAACACTTTGCTACAGAGAAAAATAAAACAGTAACAGAAGATCTACCTTGCAAAAGACAATTTGAATCAGAAGATTACAGCAGTAATCTGTTAGCACACACACCTGTAGGCACACCTTGTAATAATGCAGAAGAACAACAATTTGAATCAGAGAAAAATAACCCAAGTGAGATGCAATGTCTCATTTTCAGTGGGGTCCTACTTTAATAAATTGTTGTACTGTATTTTTACCTAGGATAGCACAGCTCAGATGCTATCTTGTTTTTAGTGGGATCCTGCTTTTCCCAGTGTTTTCTCTATATTTTCCCAGGATGGCACATCTGTGATACAATACCTCATTTTCGATGGGGCCCTTCTGTAACCCATTTTTATAATGTATTTTCCCAGGATAACCCATCCGAAAGGCAAGTTACATTTTCAGGATTTGAAAAATTACAAGGTTTTATGTGATAAGGGTGACTTACTGACAGTGGCTACAAAAAAGACCAAACCAAAAATTGCCTGCTGTCAAAAGAGCAACCAGGATTACAGCAACCACCACAAACAGCGACGGTTGCTTACATAAATGGCACCAGTAAAGTTTACTTGTTTATTCAGGGGGCTATGCCCCCCTGCACCCCCCCAAATTAAATATAATTGACTCTGGAAGGGGCAGACATAGGGAAAAGACAAAAAAATTAAAAACTAATATCCACCACAGCTGGACCTGAACCCAGGTCTGTTAGCTCCAGTGGCACTGACTGAAGCCACTACACCAAACAGCCAGCTCAGTGGTGCTTGGCCAAACATAGACACATATACTACTGCAGTTGTGTAGCTCACTTCTACACTCACTATTTACTAATCCTTGCTACCATTTCCCACTCGCTATACATACTGAGTCGCTCAAATTGAGTTGCTCAATTTGACTCACCCACATCACATGCTACCAAATGACAGCTATTATATTCATGAGGTAGTGTGAAAAAATGACTATGTTGAAAATTTGGGGTTAAAATATTGAAAATTACCAAAGTTACAGTGTGTGTGTGTGTGTGTGTGTGTGTGTGTGTGTGGAAAAGTTCAACATAGACTCATAACTTTGTTGTTTAATATTTTTACCTTTTGGAATAGACCTGGGATTAATGCCCCACTAAGTGTTGGAGACATGCACCATGGACCTAGAGCCTTTTGCTTGTCTCATACTCCTAGTACCTCAGATTTTCAACATAGCCTTCATATGACCTCACCACATAAACAAGGGCAGAGAACATTTTGAAATCCCGCCTGAAAGGTGATTTTGTGCAGCAACTGTGTAATCCCCTTTCAGGATATATTTGAATAATTTCACTGCCTTTGCTCACAAGGTAGGGTCCCAAAAAGGCTATGTTGAAAATTTTGGGGAAAAATTCTAAAAAATGACCAAGTTATGTGGACAAGTTCAAAACACATTGAAATACATTCACCCACATACCTGATTTCTCAGTTCCCTGTCCAGTATTGAAGTGTGAAAACATGTATCCAGCTGAGAGAGGATTATAGCGCTGGTAAGTAAGGGATGGGGTGGGTGTGGGGTGGTGGGTGCTGAGTGGGATGGTCAGGAGTGGGGAGGTTAATTGCAGTGATAGTATAGCAACAGCAACAGACATCAATGGAAGGTTTTACTTTTTACAGGGTATATAAAATTTTACAAAAAGACTACGATGGATGAGTTTCTTTATTTCAAGTGCCGACACTGAGGATTGGGCACCCCAGAGTCAGTTTAACCTCTAGGGGCATGGGAAGCAATGGGGAAGTGGGTGGGATACTTGGCAGAGGGTGGGATTACAGCAATTAATAAAAAAAAACTACAAGGGACAGTTTTCTTTATTTCAGGTACTGACACTGGGGGGACTGGACACCCAGTGTTGGTGTTATGTTTGGTGGCACCTGGGGTGTGCTCCCCATGTTGCACAGTGAAAACAGATGGGGTGGGGCTGCTAGCCAGCATAGGGATTGGGCTACCTGGTGTCAAAAAATTAACAGGGAAGTGGGAAGCAACAAGAGGTGGGAGGGATACTTGGCAGAGAGTGAGAGATTGTTTTCACATTGGGGGAGTACTACAGTATGCTGATCATGACGCTGATCAGCTCTGCTTGCTTACAGTATTTTGGCAGTGTTATGCAGATCAAAGGAAACAGACACCTATGATTTGGGTAGCACTTTTCTTTTAACTACATGAAGTTTCCACTAAGCAAGACCACAAGAGTGTCATGATCGGCCTGGCTAATGATTGTTCTGACACTGTCTAGCCTCTTGCAGACTACCCTGCATTGGACTGACAGTAATACACATCTCAAAATCCAGTATAGTACCAATATGTTTGCTTTGCTCAAATGCAAGGGTGAACATAAAATGTGACTTGAGAGTTATTATCAATGACAACTTTAATTCCTCCACTTGATGTATGTCGGCATATAGGAGTGTGAGCAAAGCATTAGAGTGGAGGTGAAGTGTTTGCCAGCAGAAGGAAGTAGGTGATACTGCCTCATTATAGGTTTATGGTGCGAATGCACCTGGAGTACCATGCCCAGTTATGGAGTCTGCACCTCAGGAAGGATAGGAATGGCTGGGAGAGGGTTCAGAGAAGGGCTTCAAAAATGATACAGGGACAGCAGGGGAGGATATATCAGGAGATGCTAGAGAATCTGAACATGTACTCTCTTGTGAAGGTTCAAGAGAAAAAGAAAGCATTCAGGAAGTACAAGGAATCACAGAAGGAGCAGGACAGAGAACTGTATCAGTTAAAGCAAAAGGATGCTGGGAAGGCAGTCAGAACAGCAAAGGCCCAAACCGAGGAAAAGATAGCCAACTCAGTTAAGAAGGGGGATAAAACCTTTTATAGGTACATCAGGGAGCGAAGGAAGACCAAGGGAGGGTTAGTGAGGCTTAATAAAGGGAGGGAGGGTGGGCAGAGGGTGACTGTGAAAAGGCAGAGATACTAAACAAATAAGTTTGCTCAGTATTTACAAAGGAAGAGGGGAGAGTACCAAAACAAACAGCAGAAACACTCTAGATACAGAAGTTGATACCAGCCCATTTACAGAAGAAAGGGTTCTGAAAGAACTCTTAAAACTGAAGGTGGACAAAGCAATGGGGCCTGATGGGATTCATCCCAGAATTTAAAGAACTAAGGGTAGAACTAGTGACACCACAGACTACCCTCTTTAACAAATCATGGGAGGATGGGGTGGTACCCGAGGACTGGAGGAGGGCAGATGTGATTCCCCTTCACAAAAGTGGGAGCAAGGCAGAAGCAGAAAACTACAGACCTGTTAGTTTAACCTCAGTGGTAGGGAAAATGATGGAATCACTTCTGAAGGAAAGAATTGTTGAGTATCTAGAGGCCAGAGGGGCACAGGACCCAAGGCAGCATGGATTCACAGCAGGAAGGTCATGCCAGACAAATCTTATAGATTTCTTTGACTGGGTGACCAAAGTAGTAGATCAGGAAGGGGCTGTGGACATGGCCTACCTAGACTTTAGTAAGGCATTTGACACAGTCCCACACAAAAGATTAACATACAGGTTAGCCAGCCTGGGAGTGGGTCCCAAGATGACAGCCTGGGTAAAGAATTGGCTGGAGAATAGGACACAGAGAGTAATAGTAAATGGAGTCCACTCTGAAGAAATGGGGGTTACTAGTGGGGTACCGCAGGGTTCAGTATTAGGACCGGTCCTCTTCAATGTCTTTATAAGCGACATTGCAGAGGGATTGGAAGGAAAAGTATGTCTCTTTGCAGATGACACAAAGATCTGCAACAGAGTTGATGCACAAGGTGGGGTGGAAAGGATGAGAAGGGACTTGGCAAGGTTAGAGGAATGGTCAAATGTATGGCAGCTTAGATTCAATGCTAAGAAGTGCAAGGTAATGCACCTGGGAAACAAAAACCCAGGGGAAGAGTACACAATGGGGGTGAGATACTAACAACAAAAAATGGAAAGGGACCTGGGGGTAGTCATATCAGATGACCTAAAGGTGGGCAAGCAATGTGAGAGAGCAGCAAGGAGGGTTGAGGGGATACTGGGATGCATAGGGAGAGGCATCACCAGTAGAAAACAGGAAGTTATTATTCCTCTGTATAGGCAGTTTGTGAGACCCCATCTTGAGTACTGTGTGCAGTTCTGGAGACTCAATCTCCACAAAGACATAGACAGGATGGAAGCTGTCCAGAGGAGGGCAACTAAAATGGTGCAGGGTCTGCACGGAAGACATATGAAGAGAGACTTAAGGAGCTAAATATGTATAGCCTCGAGGAAAGGAGGGAGGGGGGACATATAGAAACTTTCAAGTACCTCAAGGGAATCAACAAAGTCCAAGAGGGTAGCATCTTTCAAAAAGAGGTGTGCAAGAACAAGGGGCACAATTTAAAGATAGAAGGGCGGCTCAGAGGTAACTTAAGGAAGTATTTTTCACAGAGAGGGTTGTGGATGCATGGAAGCCTTCCGGAGGAGGTTGTGGAGTCAAAAACAGTGGTGGAATTCAAGCATGCATGGGACAGTCATAAGGCAATTCTAGGGGTTGGGGGTAGGAAGAAGTAGGCTGCTGGTTAACTAGGATCTGCAGCTTATCCATTAGGTAGGGAAATGGGCAGACTGGGTGGGCCAAGCGGTCCTTATCTGCCATCAAAATCTATGTTTCTATGAGGCCAGAAGAGAAAGGTAAAACATGATTGAAACCTACAGTACAAGTTCTTGAGGGGTATCAAAAGGGTAGACTTATGTGATCTATTCACATGGAGTGAAAACACAGTAACCAGGGAACATCAGTTGAGCTTTGTGGGGGAGGAGAGACTCAAAAGAGATGTTAGAAGTACTTTTTCACAATGGGGGTGATGGACCGCTTGAAATAGTCTACCAAAGTTGATTGAAAAAGCCAATTCATTGACAGTTTCCAACATGTATGTGATAGGCATATGGTGATAGTAAGGCCTAAGGGAGAGGTGGAGGACTGACAGCCAAGGAGAGGCACTAGATCACTGGAAGGGAAAGAAGCCCAGTAACTCTGTTCCAATGTCAGGTTGGACAAACACTTCAGTGGGAAATCTGCAGACTGGGCAGACTCAGTCTTTATCTGCCGTCTGAATCTTTGTACCTATGTACTGTAGATAAACATGTCTTCCGAAAGCAGCTGGCTGACATCGGCATATTCAAATAATTCTATGTGGCAAGTGCAGTGGTGAGCTAACATATATAGATGTTGCCTCTTTCTATTCATACAAGTGGAGTGAATGGAATTAAGGGATTTCATATACATTTGCAATATGGTGTCCAGGAGAAAGCTGCCCCCTCCCATCAAAATAGTAAACCAAATGAGTTCTTGAACTTTTGTAGCACAGTACCTAGACATTCCCATCTTATTTGCCTGGAGGTGAACTATAGCAGTGAATCATTCAATCAGTGGATTACTCACCACATAGTTCAACATAATAGTGAAGAAAAGGTCATCCCCATGTGGCAAAAACTCCTCCATATGATGCTTCCTCTGCTATTGCTGTTTGGAACCTGATGCCTAATGCTGCATTCAGTTTCAAATGGTTAGGCTTCTATATGACTTTAACCATTGCAGGATCCTGATAGTGTGAGTTTTGGCAAGATCTAAATGACAAATGTGTTTGATCTCATGTTCTCCAGCAGTGCAAGGGGACATGCTCTGATGTTTAGAGGTTGCAACTTCAGTGGTAATGTTAGGAGACACTTTGTTCTCCTAGAGGGTGGTGAACTTAGAGGACTGCCCATGAATGGAGTCAGTGGATATAATGCCAGTACATGCCACCAAGGGAAAACTCCACAAAATTCTGCTTACCACAGCCATAAGGTATACTCTGGGTAATATGTTGGGCAGGCAATCTTTATAAATTAGTACTACCTGTAGTTTTAACATACTTGTCAATCATGCTTAGGAGCTGGGTTGGAGTGTCATGATGGGCTTACAGTTACTTCTGAGATGAAAACAAATTATGTTACTATGCAAGCATAGAATCTAGTTGGAAAAGGGAAAAAAGCGTGATAAGAATTAAAAATCAGGCAGGAAATTCCTGCAATCTAATTGGTTAGTTTGGGTCTTTACACACTGATCAATCTAGCAACAACCCATTGCAAATTGACCAGTCAGCAGTACTGCATGCATTAAAATCCTTACATCTACTTCTTGTAACTTTAAACTTCCAAATGGAGCCATTCACCCCGAGTAAAAACTGCTGGGCCCTAAAAATATTACATTTAAAATAAAAATAGTTACATTTTGTTCCATCATCCCTTTATTACACACATTTAAAAAATGAAGTACTACTCATAGTGGTGATTTCTTGTATTCCTTTGCTTCCCATGAAAAATCTCCTTCACATCTGTACCAGCTTACCAGGGAAATCTCTGCTACTTAAGCTGCCACAGGTAAAATGGAGGCCCTGGCTGCATTAGGCCTTTTGTTGAGTACAGTATATGAGTTTGGTTAACATTCTGACCAAAGAATTATGCAGAAATTTAAATTCTTGTATTCCACACTAGACATAACATTTATAGAGGGGAATAAACATTCTGGGCTCATTTCTCGAACAGGATAGACTGCCACAAACCCCGAAAGTGCCAGACACATGGTGCATGGGGCTTTCGGCAGTCCATGGCTAGCAATCGGGGTTTTTGATCCCATGCGCCACATGCCTGAGTTAGGCCAGCTTTTCCTGGTCTAACTTTGTGGCCCTTTTAATGGGGTTTGTGCCAAATATTTGGTGCAAGCCTCCATAAACAGAGTAAACTGCTGCAAATGCATGCAACCTGTAAGAATAGGACGCACTGAGCGGCAATGTGGTTGGGGCAGTGCATGGTTGGACACGGGGCTTATGCAAGCCCTGCATTACCATTTGAGAACTGAGCCCTCTGATAGCAGAATTTTTTATTTTTGTATTTCATGGTTAATAATTATTCCATCTGTTGAATGTGGGAAAAGACAGACAGAAAAAAAAAAAAAAGGGTGGAGAAAGGAGACAGACCCTTGTGCTTCAAAAACAAAATCCTGTAGTTCTTAAAACTGCATGTATTGGAGCCAGGGATGGGTGATCCTGTTCAAGAAAAATCACCTTCCATGACACAAACACTTTACTGCCACCTGCACATACTGTAGCTAATATTGAATGTGAGACTATTTTATTGATTAGTAGATGCATCACATCATGACTTATTGCATTGTTAATACAACTATTTATTTAGAAGTTATTTTGTGTTCTAGTTTTTTTTTTTTCAAATATGTCTATTTTATATTGGCAATAATGCACTCCTACACATGGGTCAGTTAATCATTTACTCCCAGTGTGTGTATATATGAGTTGAAAGATTCTGGACTGGATTTTCAGTTCTCCTGCAACTAAGTCCCACTCTGCATCGGCCATTGCAGTCTGAAATCCCCACACCTGCGGACTTCCATATTTTCAGTCTGTGCCACTGCAGGAGATGATATGCCTGGTTCCTCTAGGCATACCATTTTGGTGCAGCTGCAGAGAAAAACACGCCTCAAGCTGCCGTAAATCGGGGAGCCTGTTATAACTTGGCTCCCACTTTGAAAACATGGTGCATATGTGGAAAACTGGGTCCTCAAGTGAAGCCCAACTTGTGGCAGTTTTTCTCTGCAGCTGCACTGATTTTGTATGGGATGAAAATCCAGCCCTCTATGATGCTAAACCTTATTCAAAATGGCTGTCTCAAGCTGAATAGGGATTTACCAATTTCTTGTGTGGGTTAAGGCAGTGGACCATTTTAGTCAGGCTAATGCTTGGATAAGTGTCTTTTGCAACAGGGAGGTTTTTGTTTTTCTGTCCAACTACAGCAGGTGATCCCTTTATTCCCAGTATAGGCTGCACCAGTGTCCATAGGTAGTTGGTGTACAAGTAGAATGGACAAGGCAGTTCAGGAGGGATTAAGCTAAAGGATGGCTGGTGCAGGAATCAATATGGCAGAATACAGATACAGGGGATCATAGAGAAAAGGACACCAGAGCTGCTGAGCAAAAGTGAAGGAGACTCTTTGGAGGGTAAAAGAAACATGGAGGGGCAAAAATACTAACCTGCATGCGGGCCAACATGAGGAGCACTCCCAGTAAAAGTGGCAAGCTTGTGAGCCTAATACACTTTGAATTACAGTTGCTTGGATACCCCAAAATCCAATCTAAGATAAGATAGTCAAATATTAGGATATTCCATACCTGAATCAGACATCCAAGTTTGTGGTTGGATGGATTCAGATTCGGATATCCTAACATTCAGCTATCCTAATTTCCTTAACTAGTTACCCCCCACCCTGTAATTAAATAACTCCCTCCTCACTGGCACCCAAACCACCCTGTAACCCACATCCTCCCTCCTCCCCACCAAGCCCACTGCCTTATTAATTATTGTCCTCTAGTATTAGGTCAGGACTGTCCTCGTCGATCCAAAATCAAACTTTGTTACTCGCTCACCTTTGTACAATTGACACCAAGCCCTCCCATCCCCACATCAAGCAAGCCCCCCCCACTCAACTCACCAACTAGCATCCACTTCTCTTCCCCCTCAAGCCCACTGCATCAGTTAATTGCCCTCTCTCAGTTATGGTTCCTATAATAAAGTTTATTATAGGTAGTGCTGCTCTAGCTGCCATAAAATTGTAAGGAGCCACACTCTGCAACCTCCCTGCAAAACTCACAGGTCCCGTCTGTCCCCCAATACAAATGTATACCCCACTCAACACACCCATTAGCCACCACCTCACCCCTCCCTTACATTACACCAGGATTACAAAAATGATGAATGTTGAAGAGAAAATATACTGACACTCACAGTCAGAGTCAAAGAATGCCCCAGCTGCTTGCACTTGTCTATATACCAAATATGAATTCTGAATGAAAATGACATTTTCATAGTGGTAACACCCACCTGGCTGATGTAAGAAGATCAGATATTACTACTACAAAATGATATTTTCATTCAGCAGGAGGAGGAGGGGGAGGATAAAAGTGCAACTAGTGGATGTGTGTGTTGTTTGATCCAGGGAGAAGGAGGGGGGCTCATTTTATGTTGTGCCAAGATGGGGACAGTATTGTAGCTTCAACAATTACTGTATAGCTTATTAAATTCAGGATTTGCATTTTAGGATATCGGATATTATATAACCTGATATCCTAGAATCCAGCATCCAAGGTGTTTTTAGGATATTAGATTTTGAGGACCAATATCCTAAAACTATAATATCCTAAAAAGCACCTATTGTCCTAGCTATCCATTTTTAAAATGGATTATCTGAGCAAACCTGCTTCGAAGGCCAGGACATACTGGCCATCAGAGTGACAGGTGGAGGGAAAGATGAGTGCTGGAAGGATACAGATTATTTCAGAGAGATAGGCCAGTAAAAAATGAACTGTTCAGGGTCTCTCATCTGCTATGGTCTGTTTGTTTGGAACTGACATACTGATATGCTTTTTACTTATGTAACCCCTAGGTGGCTCTATCCCAAGGGCTACTATCCCTGCCTGCTTGGCTAGTAGCAGGTTAAGGGGCATGAGTTCTGAAATGGGTGCCTCCACCCAGAGGTCAGGATTGGTAGTGGTCAAGCTAACATGGGCACAGCCCTTCGGGACACTGTAACCCCCCTCTTTCCTTACTGGTGGCTGGAACAATACAGAATAATCACTTTCACACTACCCCTGATATACCACACAAGTACCCAGAATGTTTGCACTTACCACCATATTTAAGGGGCTTGAACAAGGAAGGGGAGGGGAGTAGTCAGGTTAATTTGCTTAAAGGCTCTATGAATCAAACAGTTTTGCATGCACTTCAGGGTCCATAAACAGTCACATGCTCTGGGTACCCAGATGGACAATGGTGGGCTAGCCAGGAACGTTGCAGCTGGTTGGGGCCCTGTGATGGAAGAAAACAATATGCACAACACATACTATATGTAATCCGGAGCCGGAGGGCTCAGTTCGTGAAAAGAAAACAACAAGACAATCAGGTGACATGCTTTTAGATTAGGCTGTTGTTGCAGGGAGCTACCCTGATGATTACTCACGATACCCAAGACTGGACA
This sequence comes from Neoceratodus forsteri, assembly GCA_016271365.2. Classification (NCBI taxonomy): domain Eukaryota; kingdom Metazoa; phylum Chordata; order Ceratodontiformes; family Ceratodontidae; genus Neoceratodus; species Neoceratodus forsteri. The sequence goes on from CM057455.1 coordinate 934,818,295, forward strand.
CAGGCTGGATGAAAATCGAGACAGCAGGTGGTTAATCTGGAGTGCCAGGAGAAGCAGGGCCCACACGATTCACCGAGGCTTTGTTCCTGTTCAAGCATGGAGCAGGGGGCTGATCCTCAGGCAGGTCTCTCATCGGTGGCTTTCTCTGTGCAGTGGGGTAGTCTGGTAGGGCCAGCGTGGCATGGCCCAGGCCGAATGGAGATGAACGCGGATTCAGTCTAATTAGGCTGGATAAAGCTTCCAGCAAGCAGAACAAAGTTCACATAGTGGGGAACCAAATAATGACCTATTTTCAATACACAGCACATTTACATGTAAGGAAATTCTACTGTACCAGGCAAACCGCTCTTCGGTCACACTCGCAAAGTCTGTGCACAAACCGGGGATTCAAAAGCAGCTGAAAATGCTGACAGGCTGATCACATTCAACAAATCTTCGGTCTTCTTCAGGTTAAAGCCTGGTCACAGTCCAGTGGCTTAAATAGTCCTCACAACTCAGATTCAGTCTGAATAAACTCTATTTTCCCTCTCAGGGACAGCAGGTATATAGGCAGGCCAAAACTCAGCCCTTTCACAGTACTCCCATGCAAAACTACACAGAGCTGCTGCTCAAAATCACTTGAGTTATTATTTCTTCACTTCTCAGCTCAAAACTGAAACCAGCTGCAGCAGCCTGGGAAATTCCCCAAGATCCAAAGGTTTGTTGGCTGATCCTCCTGTCAGTCACAGCAAAGGCTCCTCCTTCAGGTGCAAAAAAACACAAAAAGCCCAAAACCACAACTCCCACAGACCTCGACTCCAGACAGCTCCTGCAGTCCGGCTCTTCCCCAGGTCCCACCAGCACCGACTGATCCAATCTGCAGTCCAGAACCAAGCTGGTGGAGCCAAACAAAACAATCCTTGCTGCAAAGAAAGCAGGGTAGAGATAAACTACATTATCATTATCACTCTAAATGATTTTCAGCAAATAGTTACATCTTTCAACAGAGCTCCCTCTCAGATTACTTATGACTGCAATCCAGGCAGCTCTCAAAGAGACAGTGCACAGAGGCTATACAGACACTCTCTGGCAATCACATTTAAACTGCTAAAATGCAGGACACCACCCTGGCAGTGAGCATTTATTTTATTTATTTATTTTTGAAAGTCAGATTTACAACCTTTGAGTCAGGGACTCATTTACAAAAGCACCTCATCATAGGGAGGGTACTCATGGAAGACTTTTCAGGAACCCTCATCTATAGGGGGTTACACCCTTCCCTGCCTGAAGAAAACTTGGCGTCTGGCTCAAGTCTGTTCCATCATGCACCAGTTAACATAAACTTATTACTTTACTATACATATTCACTACATTTCATGATACTATATCCTTTCTGACAACACATTGTGCATATTTCACACAGGTAAATTGAACATTACTATACTGAATCAGGTTATAACTTCTTGTGCCTTAAACAATGCAAGAGGGTTCCCTTCCCTGTCAGCTAACTTGGGGCTAGAGGGGGCAGGGGCACCATGTTGAGAGAGAAAGACAAGTAACCTGGAATTGGCTGTCAGGCTGAATTTGGGCAGTGAGCTTGGTGAGACATTTGTGCACCACATTGAGAGGCAAATCCACTGGCCTCCCGGGAGAATCATAACTGAGGTGTACTACTGGCTTGACAGCTCGGACAGTCTTTCTGAAGGGGGACAACTACAGTCTCTGTACTCTCAGCACTGGTCTGGAGACTCTCGTCAATTGTGAGGGATGCCTCTGCCTGGGTGGGAAAGTCCAAACTTGGGGTACTGTCGGCTTCTGGCTCTGCAGGCTCTGTTTCTACACTTGACTCATTTTGCAAAGGCTCAGGCACAATCAAGCTTTGAGACACTGAAGGGAAGTGGTCAGCACTCTCATAGTGTTCTTCAAGTTCAGATATGTTACCAGAAAGACTCAAACCCTCAGCCCCTTCTTCAGGCAAATCACACAGTTCCACAATACACAGAGATTCAGCATCTTCAGACGTGATGCTTTGCACTTCACTTTATGGGAACATTGGCTCCAAGGACGAAGCTGGGGATTAAGGCAGTCCAGAAGGCCCAGCTTCATCCCCACAATTTATCAGGGGGGTTACCTTGAAACAGCTGACTCAGTTCATAAGAGGGGTAATAGGTATGGTCGTATTCACTTTTGTCAGAAGTGGACTGACAGTCATTATCATTCTAGACCTGCTGTGGAGGAAACCTTTAATCTGTGACCACTGGGGTAGGTTGACTCTGTCTCTTTTAGCAGCAGCATGAGTCAACGGCTCAGGGGGGCTCAATTCCTGGGGTTCAGCCTCAATCATGACTTGGCCGATAGGTAGCAAGTGGTTACAGTGCATGGTCTTGGCAGCTTTGGAGTTGTTCTCTGGGCGCACCTTGTACACAGGTAAATCATCCAACTTTCCAACTACTACATGGGGAAGATGGTGCCACCGATCAGCAATTTTGTGTTTATCATGCAGTCCCAAATTGCAAAACAACACACGGTCTCCAGGTCGAAGTTCATGAGCCTTTACTTTTTTATCATGCCTCTCTTTGTTGGCTAGATTTCTCTTTACGGCCATTGTCTGGGCCAGTTGATAGTCATGATTCAATTGAGCTTTCCGTTTTTGTACATATTGCAAGTAGTTTTTGGCTTGGACCCCATCTGAAAAGACCCCAAAACAGACATCGACTGGCAGCCGGGCCTCTCTCCTGAACATGAAGCAGTAGGCAGAGAACCCAGTAGCATAATTTTCCATGCAATTGTATGCAAATACAAAGGTGATAATCTGCTGGCTCCATTTATGTTTGTCTTTTGGGTGGAAGGTGTGCAGCTTGTCTAGAAGGATGTGGTTAAAACATTCTGGTTGAGGGTCTCCCTGCAGGGGATAGGGGGTGATTCTTGACTTTCACCCCCCCCCATACAGAGAGCATTTCTTTGATTAGCCAACTCTCAAACTCTCTGCCTTGATCAGAAAGAATCTGCTGGGGGGCACCATAGTGGATGAAGACATTTTCGACTAGCACCTTGGCCACGGTAGATGCCTTTGGTGGGAAAAGCTTGTGCATACCGTGTGAAATGATCTGTAACCACTAACACATTGCCAATGTTCTGCTGATCAGGTTCTAAACACAAGAAGTCTATGCAAACTAGTTCCATGGGGGCACTGGTAGTAATATTAACAATGGGGGCAGCCCTCTGAGGCAGGGCTTTTCTTTGCAGGCAGTGACTACAAGTCTTTACAGGTTTCTCAACATCGGCCCCCATTTTGGGCCAGTACAAGGGAGATCGTATCAGGTCAAGGGTTCTGTCAATACCGAGGTGCCCCATGTGATTGTGGAGGGACCTCAGTACCAAATCTTTAAAGGCCGTGGGCAGGATCAATTGCTGTTTGTCTACTTTGCCACTACGATCTACTGTCTCTCTATACAACAACTGATTGAGCAACTTCAATCTGGGGCCTTCTTTAAACAATAAAGCAGTTCACAAGTCAGTGAAATGTAACTTAGACACATCTTTCCCCACATGCAGGGCATCAAGTGCTTGCTGAATCATAGGATCTTGGGATTGAGTCCACTGAATGCTGTCATTGTCAAATTGAGGTAGTGCACTCATATCTAGAGCAGAGAAGTGTCAATAAGCAGCTGGTATGCAGGCGTCAGAAGGGCCCAAGCAATCTACTAAACAGTCCACTGTGTCCACAGACGTCTGTTCATCTCTATCAAACGTTTGGCACAATGCTTGAATGTCAGGTTCAGACAGCCTGACCTGACCACTCTTGGAAGTGGGCCTTCGTGATAGGGCGTCAGCATCAATATGGTTCAGGCCCAGTCTGTATTCAACAGCATAATCATAGGTTGATAATGCAGAAAGCCACTGGTGCCCAGTGGTGTCTAACTTAACTGAAGTCTGTACATATGTCAACAGGTTATTGTCAGTCTTCACCAATATCTTTGCCCCATAGAGGTATTCATGGAACTGGTCAACAATGGCCCATTTTAGCGCAAGGAACTCCAATTTATGCAGAGGCTAATTTTGTTATAATGGGGTCAAGCTCCTACTGGTGAAAGTTACTGGTCTCAGGTTATCCACATGGTCTTGATACAGCACCGCTCCTAGACCCTGCAGACTAGCATCCGTATGCAGCACATAAGGTTTGGTGGGGTCAGCATAGGCGAGGATGGGGGTGTGGGTGAACTGGTATATGATCTCATGGAAGGCTGCTTCACATTCGGGCGTCCTGTGGGGCCCGAAGAGTTTACCTGGGTGGAAGTATACTTTTTCTGGTTCTTTAATGGCCCCTTTTTTGTATTTATGATTGGTAGGAGGGTAACCCTGGATAAGGTTCATGAGTGGGCAAATCACCTTGGAATAGTCTTGTATGAACCTAAGGTAGGAGCCACAGAACCCCAGGAAATGTTGTACTTCTTTCAGATTATGGGGCTGGGGCCAAGTAGTCAGTGCTTCAACCTTACTGGGATCAGACTCTATCCCTTTTGTAGATACTATGTGCCCCACATACTTCACGGAGGTTTGGAAAAACTGGCACTTGTCAATGGACAGCTTGAGGCCAAAGTCTTCTAGTCAGTCTAGGACTTTAAACAGTCAGTTCTCATGCTCCTCTAAGGTGCTCCCAAACACAATGACATCATCCAAGTACACCAGGCATTCCAGCAAAATTCATATCTCCCACCGCATGTCCCATCAGTTGCTGAAAGGTGGCCAGAGTGCCCGATATCACCCGTGGCATCCTCAGAAACTCATAGAACCCCAATGGACTGATGAAGGATGTTTTCTCACAGTCTTCTGAGGCAATTGGGATCTGGTAGCATCCGCTGCAAGATCCAACACCGAGAACCATTTGCTCTCATTGAAGCAGTCCAGGGCATCTTGTATACGAGGCATAGTGTATTGGTCTGGGATGGTCCACCGGTTCAGGGTTCTATAATCAACACACATCCTCACAGACCCATTCTTCTTATGCACAACCACAATGGGAGAGGCTTATGGGCTCCTGGATTCTTGTATCACACCAGCAGTGAGCATTTCCTACAGGTGTCTTATCACATCATCTATGTCTGCTGGGGCTAGGCATTGGGACCTCTCTCAAAATGGCCATTCATCGTGTAGGCATATGTGATGCTCCACACCCTGGACACATCCCACATCCCATTCCTTCAGCGAAAAAACACTTGGTCTCTCTGCACAAGTCTTTTGCTAATTCTAGCCTTCTATTCAGCTGGCAACAGGGAGTCACCAAAGTCAAACAAGTCTGGGGTCACTCTCTCCTTCTCAACAGGGTGCTTGTTGCTGGGCAATACTGCAGTATCTGTGCAGTGTACTGTAGCTAGGATGCACCCTCTGTTCACAGAGATCTCCCGATCTGACACACTGTGAATCTGGACCATCACTCATCGTGCATAGGCATGGGCATGAGCAGGCAAGTTGCTGGGCTTGACCAATAATCCTTCTGGCAATTTTCCATCACCTGACACATCCAACATCAATATTTTGTTCTTGACATCTTTCCAGAGGCAAACCTCCCCTTGAATGATACACTGGGCATTAGGGGCCAGTACCATTGAATCAGGATCCTTCTTCCACACAATCCCCACTGGTTCATCCCAGTCTACTTCCTCAGGTTTCTATTGCAAATCATAGGCCCTCTTGATCAGAGCAGGAATTCTCAGGGCCCTCCCTGTCCATCACCCTTGTTTCTCATGACAGAGTTGTGCCAGTCTCCCAAACATATGGGCGTTTGTTCCAATTAACAGGAGGACCCCATCATACAGTCTGGTGGGGGGACACACTAGGGCCAATGTCTCTACTCACTCCTTTACACCAGTTACAGTTGCAGGAAAAGACAACCAGAGGCGGACATACCCTAGGTAGGGATCAGACTTGTCGCTCAGGACCCACACATGTAGGCCTTCCAGGGATTGCAAAGGCACATCAGATAAGTGTTTGTCATACCAGTCCTGGAATACAATGGTCACTTGTGACCCAGTGCCAAGCACAGCCTGAATACGAATACCATTCACAGTCACCGTAGTGTCCATTAAAGGGCCCACTATTTTGGACCAGTCTGGAAAGGCAGTAGCAGAGGCCTGGACAGACGATTTATCCAGAAAGAAATTTGAGTCAGGGTTTCTCGAACCCTCACTGTGGTCATTTCGGGCACCCCTCGGCCATTGATTTGCTTTTCAGAGCTCCCCCAGGAGACTGTTTACTACTCTTTCTAAGTCCTTCTGAGACCGGCATTCTTTTTTCATATGGCCATCCTTTCCACAATTGTGACAAATGATAGACTCCTGGGTCATCCTTGGAGACAACATCATATGAGGAACTGAAGCAGTAATAAGAGATTGGAGTCTAGCATCAGCTTGCAGTGGTGAGAGTGGTGCAACATGTCTTAACAGTTCCTTTAGAGTGGAAGTCAATCTGGTGATCTCAGCCTTGGAGCCACCCTTGGTAGCGGATGCCTGAGGGTGCACCCCCACCCCCATGGCAGTCACATCCTGAAAGGAACCAGAATCTTGTTCCATGGGGGAAACCCTTGCAAAGGCATCCATCTTTAACTCTCGGACTTCCTTTAGTAACTCATCTTTCCAATGCTGGGCCCAGGGCAGGAAGTCCTTTGCATTCTCAGAATGCTCATTAAGTGCCACCTTTTGCCCCTGAGCTGCACTTGGCTGATCACTCTCGGTCACTTGCGCAGCAGCAGCAGCAGAAGCAGATATGGGTGCAATTCCCCCATGGGGTCGCCTTTGCTCAACCCTCCAAATTTCTTTCATTAGCTCATCATAGGAGGGGGGCAATTCCAGTGTGGTGGCAAGGCGCAACTGAAGCAGTAACAATTCTGAAAATGAAGCAGACTTAAGGATCTGGTCCAGCCTAGTTCAATCTAATTCATTTGACAGCAAACTACTCTTTCTGAGTTACTCTTGTAGCAGCTTTTCAAGCCGAGGTACATACACAGACAATGGCTCCCCTGGGTACTGCTGAGTGTTTCTTACTCTCCACCACAGATACTCATCTGAATCCAGGCTCCCATACACATTTTCCAATGCATCAAGATAGTCCTGTGCAGTTGCTTAGGGGCTATTGGACCCACTTGGCACGGATGGTAGACAGGGCAGGACCTCGGAGGCTCTCACTCAACCTCTTTCATTTCTCTACTTCTGAGCATTGCCATTCAAGTACTAGAGGGGCAACATAGTCTATCCAGGTCTCCCAGTCATCCTCCCCTTGGGGGGTGGGGAGGGTGTCGGAGAAGATTCTCAGCCTTTGGTAGGAGTCGTGACTAATGGAAGGTACAGATATAGGGGCCAGCATTGACATGGGCACAGAAGGTGGGACAGAAAGAGGAGCTGGAGTGGGAGGGGGTGTTGGGGAAGGAACACCCCCAGGTGGCAGGAATAGTTTCTTAAAGTCATCTATGGTTTTTCCTTCCTCCAGCAACAACTTAGCAAATTTCTCCTCAAAAGTCTCAGATAATTGTGGGAGCTCATCCTCCCTGAGATCTTCACTGTCTTTTATTATCACTCTCCAGGCAGCTGGAACCCCTTCTGGGGCAATAGTCTGTGGCACTTTAGAGCTATCCATGAGGTCACTACACTCTACCAAGGCTATGAAAATTTGTGCGATCAAATCAGCCTGTCGACCCACCACCACAGGGTTTTTTAAACATTCAACTTTGGAGTGTGCTCCCTCTACAGTGTCTTTACTGGTACCCAGGGGAATATCCAGTATAAGTAGAACATTTTGGGGGCCGATCTCCTGCCCAGTACACCACCCCACCAACGGGTGTACAGCCATTTCTACTGGGGTAGCCATTAAGCTTTAACAATAATTCATAATTTTGGGCCACTAGAAGGCACAAAATCCCAGCGGTGAGCCTCCAAAATATAACCCTTAGGTGGCGCTATCCCAAGTGCTACTACCCCTGCCTGCTTGGCTAGTAGCAGGTTAAGGGGCCTGAGTTCTGAAACGGGTGCCTCCACCCAGAGGTCAGGGTTGGTAGTGGTCAAGCTAACCTAGGCACAACCCTCTGGGACACTGTAACCCCCCTCTTTCCTTACTAGTGGCCGGAACAATGCGCAATAATCACTTTCACAATACCCCTGGTACACCACACAAGTACCCACACTGTTTGCACTTACCACCAGGGCTTTCCTCTGGCCTGGTCCTGGGGACCCCTGTAAAACAAGGTTATACACAGCAAATAACAGCAGTACGGTACTCTTGCACAAACTGGAACCACAGTCAGGGTAAATGCAAAAAACAGATCTGATTTATTTAAGGGGCTTGAATGAGGGAGGGGCATAATCAGATTAATTCACTTAAAGGCTCTTTCAATCAGACAGTTATGCATGCACTTTAGGGTCCATAAACAGTCACACACTCTGGGTACCCAGATGGAGAATGGTGGGCTAGCCAGGAACGTTGCAGCTGGTTGGGGCCCTGTGATGGAAGAAAACAACATGCACAACACACATTATTTGTAATCCTGAGCTGGAGGGCTCAGTTCGTTAAAAGAAAACAACAAGGCAATCAGATGGCACACTTCTAGATTAGGCTGTTGTTGCAGGGAGCTACCCTGTTGATTACTCACAATACCCAAGACTGGACACAGGCTGGATGAAAATCGAGACAGCAGGTGGTTAATCTGGAGTGGCAGGAGAAGCAGGGCCCACATGATTTGCCGAGGCATCACTCCTGTTCAAGCGTGGAGCAGGGGGCTGATCCCCAGGCAGGTCTCTCGTCGGTGACTTTCTCTGTGCAATGGGATAGTCTGGTAGGGCCAGCGTGGCATGGCCCAGGCCGAATGGGTGATGAATGCAGATTCAGTCTGATTAGGCTGGATAAAGCTTCCAGCAAGCAGAACACAATTCACACAGTGGGGAATCAAATCACTACCCGCTTTCAATACACAACACTTTGACATGTAAGGAAATTCTACTGTACCAGGCAAACCACTCACCGGTCATGATTGCAAAGTCTCTGCACAAACCGGGGATTCAAAAGCAGCTGGAAATCCTGACAGGCCGATCGCATTCAGCAAATCTTCAGACTTCTTCAGGTTAAAGCCTGGTCACAGTCCAGTGGCTTAAAAAGTCCTCACAACTCAGATTCAGTCCAAGTAAACTCTACTTTCCCCTCTTAGTGACAACAGGTAGACAGGCAGGCCAAAACTCAGCCCTTTCACAGTTCTCCCATGCAAAAGTACCTAGAACTGCTGCTCAAAATCACTTGAGCTATTACTTCTTCACTTCTCAGCTCCAAACTGAAACCAGTTGCAGCAGCCTGGGAAATTCCCCAAGATCCAACGGTTCGGTTGGCTGATCCTACTGTCAGTCACAACAAAGGCTCCCCCTTCAGGTGCAAAAAGGTGCAAAAAGCCCAAAACCACAACTCCCACAGACATCAACTGCAGGAAGCTCCCGCAGTCCAGCTCCACCCCCGGTCCCACCAGCACCGACTGGTCCAATCCGCAGTCCAGGACCAAGATAGTGGAGACAAACAAAACAGTCCTTGCTACAAAGAAGGCAGGTTAGACAAACTACATTATCATTATCACTCTAAATGATTTTCAGCAAATAGTTACATCTTTCAACAGAGCTCCCTCTCAGATTACTTATGACTGCAATCCAGGCAGCTCTTAAAGAGACAGTGCACAGAGGCCATACAGGCACTCTCTGGCAATCACATTTAAACTGCTAAAATGCAGGATACCAGCCTGGCAGTGAGCATTTAGGCAAGCTCAAGGAAGACTTTTTGGGAACCCCCATTTGTAGGGGTTACACCTATTTCAAATAAAGCTTTGTAATGCTGACAGCATGAGTGGAACTGATATTTCTTTTGTGGATTTGATTTATTTTTTAACTTGCACACTCTTGAGCAGCAGAGCTGTTTTGCCTGTCCCTGTTAAAAATGGGGTTGGGTATTGGTGGCAGGAATAAGGAGATTCTACTTATTACCCTGTTTGGTCACTGGTGAGGCCACATCCAGAATACTGTGCTCAGTTCTTGAGTTCTCACCTAAGGAAGGACATTGACAGCTGGAGACAGTGCAATGCAGGGTCACCAAAATGATTCCACGACAACAAGGTAGATCTTACGAAGACTGACTCAAGGCACTAAGTATGTACTTACTGGAGACCAGGCAAGAGGGGGGATATGATAGTGGCCTTAATGTTCCTGAAGGGAATAAACAAGATGAACTGTGGGGAACTATTTAACAGGCATACAGAGTCAAGAATCTGAGGTCATGAGTGGAAACTAGCGGGGGGAAGGTCTAAGAGTGAAGTGAGGAAGTTCAATTTTATAGAAAGAGTGTGGAGACATAGAACAGTCTGCCAGCAGAGATGGTGGTGTCAAGATCATAAATAGTTTCAAGTAGGGCTTGGAGAGAGTGAAGGATTTAGTGGTTGCTTAGGTTAGTAGTACCAGGGAGGGGAGAAGGGGTTAAACAATGAAAGATAAAACCCTGTATGGACAATAGATCCTTCTGCAGAAAGGGAACTCTGGGCAGACTAGATGGACCTTTGGTCCTTTTCTGCTGCCATTGTCTAGATTTCTATGTTTATTCATAAGGAAAACAGTCACTATAGAAAATGAAGGCATTGGGGGAACATAATGTCACAGAGTTCCTCCGGGGCAATAGAGTCATCTTGGGAGTGTGCTGCAGGCTCCAAACAGCTCAGTGGAATATGATGTCCAGCTTTTCAGGGAAATTATGGGAGCAACCAAATCAGATGCAGAGATGATCTTGAGGGACCTTGATCTCTTAGGCATAGATTGGTATCTTGAGAGGGCTTACAGCAGGGCTGAAATCAAACATCTGTCCACCTTTAAGGACTGCTTCCTAGAGCAACATGTCCAAAAGGGTACTAGGTTTGAAGCCACTCTTGAGTTTTTTCTCAGCAGTGGGGATGGGACCATCTCTAGTGTAGAAGTCAAGGAAGCAGTGAGAGGCAGTAACTGCATCTGGGTCACCTTCTCCCTGGCAAAAGGGAAAAATGTCCAGACCTCAGCCACCTGGACCAGAAACTTTAGAAAGTCAGAATTTGCCATGAAGAAGGGACCTGGTGTCCAAGGATCTGAAACAGCAGCATGAGGCTTGTAATGCAGAGCACATGTGGTGCTCATTCAAGAAAGTGCTCAAAGCAGCTGCAGAGGTCTGCACTCCTGTAAGCAATAAGGGAAAAAAGAGTAAAATCTGGTCCCCTAGTTCAAAAGGGATCTAAGACACCTGATTCTGAAAATAAAACAGGTATGTGACTTCTGGAAAGACAAGGTTCCGGGCCAGAAAAGACTACAGAACAGCACTGAGGGACTACAAATCTAGAATTATGGCAGTGAATGAAGGGCTGGAAGTTAGATGTCAAGAGGTGCTACAGCCAACACCAAAGCCTTCTTCAAGTATATAAATGGAATGAAAGGTGTAAGAAAAAGGGGATTGGTCCCTTGACAACAGAGGTTGGTGGGAGGAACCTGTGAGGGAGTCAGAGGCATTGGCTGAGGTGCTTAATGAATATTTTGCTTTAGTGTTCACCAATGGACCCCTGGTAGGGGGGGAGGGTGCTCATTGGGAGGGTCCATAACATCAGAAGTAGACACAATGCAGACTTTGGACATCACACCTGCCCTGATAGCTGACTATCTGGCATAGATCAAGCCAGGTACGTTCCAAGGGACAGATGGGATACACCCCAAGATTAGGTTAGGTATGAATTCTTGACACTTGCTTGCCCGACACATGATTGCTCGACTCCTCAATCCTGACACCAGTAATGCCGACAGGGCCGAAAAGACGATTTATGAAATCCCGAAATCCCGACAAACCACCAGTCGTACTGCAAGCTAAAATGCTGATCTGCAAAGTAAAACTATTTTAAATCCCGTGTCAGTCTGGGAAACAAATAGAACCTTTGAACCAGCTATTTAAATCATGTTTTGGTCTGCAAAATAAAAATATTTAAATCCTGCTTCGATCTGGGAAATCACTTCTTACTGTGCACCACGTTCAGTCTGCGAAATAACACTAAATCCTGCAACAGTCTGCAAAATAAAACTGTTTAATTCCTGCTTTGACTGTGGGGACTGTGCAGGACACACAGAAGAATTAAGGTAAGAAACCATTTTCAATATATAGAATTGCAGACTGAAGCAGGATTTTATATCACTTTTAATTTGCAGAGCTGCAAATCCAACTTTTTTTTCCCCTCAAATGTCCCTCCGAAGCTGGGAGCTTGCTTAATGTAATTAACAATTGGAGGTAGGTAACAGTGTTTAGTAGAGTTGTAAGTCCGAAGTGTTTTCCCAGACTGAAGCAGGATTTTTGATTTTCATTTGCAGACTGAAAGTAGTACACAGTTCGAAGTGGTTTCCCAGACCAAAGCAGAATTTAAACAGTTTTATTTTGCAGACTGAAGCAGGATTTAAGCCATAATTATTTTGCAGCAGTAGTGCAAACACTTTTCCTGGTGCAATCGCATTAGCCTGGCACTAACTATTGCAATATTTAAAGGTGGTATGCAAATGAGTCTACTTAGGCAATCAGAGTGCAATCCACCATATTAGCATCTCCTTACTACCTCATTTGCATGTATTACCATGCGTGGATTGCCCAGCTGGGCTATTTAAGTGTTGCCTGAGCTCTCTGCAGAGCTTACAGGTACTGCAAGAAGAAGTAGGATTTGTTTGCTCTCAGCACTTGGTCCCAGCATGTCCCAGGACACAGCTTCAGGAGCTACAGGTGGTTGTCCCTCAGTCATTACATGCTATGTAGTACTGCAACACTGTGTGCATTCTGCTACACTGTAAGTAATGGGGCCATAGTTCATGTGTGGGAACAGAAATGTGATGTACTGTGTCAGTTACTGCAGGCCAATGCATACTCAGATGCTGAAGGCCCAGCATGCAGGTGTATACAGTCACAGGGCTGCACTGTTGTTCTGTCGAATCACATGTCCACTCTGTGACTGTGTCTCTGTTAGCACAAACTGTGACACACATATGGATGCACATGTGCTTCCACAGGGTACCAGTATGTCCCAGGCGGGGGAGGCGGGGAGGATCACAACACAAAACACAGCAAAACTGTTCACATTGCTGCCCTGTGCCTCCATCATGTGTATGTGTACCCCATGCTATTCTCCTCTACAAAAAGGGTGCATTGTGCAGTCTGCCATCCCCATTGGTCAGTGCACTAAAGTCACACCACACACCTGCTGGACCATAGACAGTACACTGATCCTGGTGCTGCCCTCACAATGCAGCCATGTGGCTGTTTTCCTGTCGCACACATACCCTGTCATGTGGCAAATAGTGCCAGAAGGACATGCGGAGGACTTTGTTGGGCCTGTTCAGCATGTGGTGTGGAGTGTGTCCCAACATCCCTTTGACGCATTCCCACAGCCTATGTGCAGTGGCACACACACACACACACACACACACACACACTCACAGTACAAGACAGCCACTGACCACTGTCAGCTTACATCCTCACACAGGTGCCTCTGATGGAAGGGCAAGGCTGTGCTCCCACAAGTTCTCCAGGGAGGAGCTGAAGGCCCTGGCCAATGGCTACAAGGTAAGGGAGCAAGCTATGTGGTGGTACAGGAACATGGATGCCACTGTCAGGGAGATGTGGGAGCAGATCACTGCAGAAGTGAATACAGTGGGCGGACGCTGCCGCACAATGGACACTGTAAGGAAGCAGTGGCATGACCTGCAGTGTAGGACAAAGGAGGAGGAGGCAGAATGCCACCATGCACTGCATGGCACCTTGGGAGGTTCAAGACCTGTGAAGCTTGGGACAGCAGACCCCATCAAGGCGGTGGTAGCATGCGGACAGTGATTGTGGCAGGTATGGATGGCAGTGGCTGAAAAACTCCACTGACATTACACTGCACATGTGAATACATGGTCATGTAGCATCATGGTATGCATGTCACCTCATGGGGGTATGGGTGGCTCTGCTTGTGGTGTGGCACACATCGAACCTGGCCTGTGCACACGTGTGCATTGTGTAGGCCTGTGTGCAGTCTGGCAGTGTCTGGTGGTGTTTTCTATGCATTGCCAGACCTGCAGCATGTGCCATGTTAACACTGTCATGGTGTACCCTGCAGATACTGACCCTGTGCCTCTGCACATGGTGTGTACCGTGCCAGTGGGTGTGCCTTCAATATGCAGTGTTGCATGCTGCCACCTGTCACTGAGTGCTACAACTATTACCTCCTTTTTGGTGGCAGGTTTCTCGTGTGTGTGAGATAGTGCTCACAATTGGTGCTGGTTGAGTACAGGCTTCTGGGATGCACATTCTGAGCATCGTGCATGCACCTTGGCTGTGTGGGTGTGTAGGCTGTGAACACCAGGTTTGGGCTTGCACTGTGTGGCATAGGCAGCCCTGGTGTGTTTTGTATGTGGTGGCACTGTTGAGGGACCATTGTGTCATGTGCATGCCACTCACAGTCTTATTCATTGTCCACAGCATTGGGTGATGGACTCACTGCAGGGGACCATTATGAGGCAAATGAGGTGGTGGGCCCATCAACATCTGAGGCGCAGAGGCCCCGACACAGGCACCAGCTGTGAGGGTGACCATGGACACAATATTTGGAGATGTCTCCGATGCTGATGATGATGATGATGATGATGAAGACAGAGATGATGACACATATATCCCCACTAGGGACTACATTGGCACCATTGTGGGTGTGGGGGCTCCCCATCAGACTTTGGTCTTGGATTAGAAGACCTGCCAGGGGCCGAAGGCAGTGGCCTCTTAGCTGCCTCAACAAATTCACCCACTAGACAGCCTTTGCTTTTGGTGCTGCTAGGGTCCCCCCGTGGTCTATGCTCCCAGTACCACTACTTCCACCACCACCATTGCCACCATCACAACCACTGCCAGTGGTGTTCTTGACAGGTCTGCGGCCACGTACACTGGCCAGCACATGCGACACCCTCCTGTGGGTGGCCATCCTGCTGGCCAGGCAGGCCGCATATGTGACATACGTGCCCCCAGCAGATGGTGCGCTAGGGTTGCAGGCAGTCACACAGGGTATATGCCATTTCCACCCCACTGATCACCCCCAGCCACCACCACCCACTGTCCAGGGTTCCCATACACCCCAGGACAGGAGGCCCCTGGATCCCAGCAACTGCTCCGCTTTGTGGTGGAGTCACAGACTGCTGCACAGCAGGTGCTGCACACCTTCAGGAGAGAGGGAGATACAGCAGGAACGAACCCACCTCAAGGAAGCAGTGCACACTGACCTATTGTCGTCGGAACAGTGTGTGGAGGAACGTCAGGCATGTTACCTCAATGCCCTCCAGCAAGTCTTTGGTGAACTCACTGGGGCTGTGAGGGAGCTCAAAGCCACAGTGAGGAATGTTGGGATGGCTGGGCAACAGCACACCACTGGCACACACCATTGCCATGCCAGTAGTGCCCCCCCACGTGTGCCCCCACTGCATGGGGTGGAAGGTCGGGGTCAGCCAGCACAGCTGCCACGCCATCATCCCTGGGAACACCATGGAACCTTGGGCAGCTAAAGTCATCTGTTACACCTAGATTGCACTGTGGCTGTGGTCATCCCAGGGCCTCTCCATCGCAGCAGTCATTGCCTATTAGCTCCTCGGCCCACAGTATACTCCCCCAAGTTCCTTCGGTAGGGCATCTGTGATAGTCCATGTTGGGAGACAGCGATGATGCCATGTGTATACCACACCATCGTGTACCATTCCCCCACCTGCACCCCTCACCTGCACCTCTCTGTATATGGTCACTACCCATCACATTCCCTGTATCACCTGTGTGCCGTCATTTTTGTTTTGTTTCTTATTCATATCCTATCACCATTTTGTGTCTCTCACTGTACTGTTACTACTGTTAAAGAGCTGCTGACGCCTCAAAGAAAACTTAAAAAAACTATAATATTTAGGTACAATTAAGCTTGCATTCCATATATATTCAATAGATTTCTCCTCTCCATTACTTGTTTTTGAGGAATTTGCATGGAAACATTCTCTATATCCCTTAAAGTTCATCAGCATCTTTTGCTTACTCACTACTTCATGTCATAGCCCTCTGTTGTGACATCACAATCTGTTGCCATAGGAGTAATTGTGATGTCACAAGTAGAGCATTATGATCTCAAGTAGGGAGAAAGCAATAGGAATAAATGAACTCTTCAGGAGCAAAGATCCCATTTTCATGCAAATGGCCTCAGTAATAAATAATGGGGATGAGAAGTACAGAACTAATGTGAAATACATGCCGAACTGTGTCTAAATAATGTTTTGTTAAAGTTGTCCTAATGGCATCAGCTGCTCTTTAATACACATTTGAATTCAAGCCTGTTGTCCAAGTTTATTTCGCTCACCTGCTCATCTGTGTCAGGGTTCTTATGATGTTACTCTGGTGCTCCTGGGCCCTTCCAGCCATCGGGGGGTCCAGCCAATTGAGCTGCTCCACTATCCCCTGGACCTCTGTCTCAAGGTCAATATGCGAATGTTCCTCAGTTTCAGGCAGGTGTATTCCACAGTTTAGCACCATGTTATGCAACATACAACAAGCTAGGAATATGCAGCATACCTTCTGAGGGTCATATTGTAGGGCACCACCAGAACAGTACAGGTATTGGAATCGCATTTTCAGCATGCCAAAGACACACTTGATTATGTTCCATGATGCGATGTGTGCCTCATTGTACCACTCCTTGGTCAAATTAGCTGGCCAGAGGACAGGTGTTAGGAGCCAGGGTCTCAGGGGATAGGCAATGTCACCTGTGGGAACATTAACAGTTGTCAGACTGTGTGTATTGTGCCTCACACCATGACCACTTTGCCTCCCCTACTGTTTGGGTCTTCCTGTGCCCCCTGTGCACCCTCCCCCCAACCCCTCACTAACTACTTTGTGTGCTCTATTGTGGCACTGTTCTGCCATTGGGGGAACTGTGGTTGGGCTTACTGCAGGTACTCACCAGCAAGGTGTCCACTGGGTATTGTGTCTTCCTCAAAGGCCCAGCATAGCTCTGACTAGTGCCAGATGAAGGCATCTCGGGCACTGCCGGCTAACCACGCAAGGACATTGATGATGTGCCCAGCTGCATCACACACCATCTGGCAATTTATGGAGTGGTAACCTTTCCTGTTAAGGAAGGTGTCACCTACTTCACCTGGTGGTGCCCAGATGGCAACGTGGGTGCAGTCAATGGCACCGAGTACAGCTGGTAGGTGTGGAACTCGATAGAATTGCTGCATTGTTTCTCTGTGCTACACTGCCAAGTTAGGAAATATGATGAATTTACCAGAATGTGGCAGTAGGGCTTCTAGGAACTAGGTCAGGAGGCGTGAGACAGCAGACTGCGACACGCTGATGGTATCTCCAACTGGTGTCTGGAAGGACCCAGTGGATTGAAAGCACATCACAGCTGTCACCTTTTGCTTGACTATCATGACATGGCTGTGCTGGGTGATGGACTGCAGCTGCTCATGCAGGAGCTCACAAAGCTGCCTCAGCAGGACTCTGCTTTGTCTGTAATGACCCACAAGGTGGACATCAGAGAGTGTCTCAAAAGACACTCTGGGCTGGTACATTCTGTGTGCAGCATATCTCCTCCTTGGCCTACAGTGTGGCCCAGGGTGGGCTTGGTCCCTCTCTTCCTCCTCCTGTATGGCTGTCATCAGTTGGATCAACACAGAGTTGTTGCTGACCACAATCTTGCTTCCTGCTGTGCCCTTGCCCCCCTCTGTGGTTTGCCCTGAGTTTAGACAACCTTTTTATAGACTGTAAATAGCGTTGCCCTGTGGGTTGCACTAACACACGTTGCATGCTGCTATATTTTTGAACATACCATTGTGCCTGTATGCATGTCCCCACCCCTCACTTTGCCAGTGCATGCACTATCTTTTAGAGCCAGTGCTAATCCATTGCGTGGTGCTATTTGGCCTTTTGGATATTGCAGCCCAGCACAATTCTGGTGCAAACGTGATGCAATGGGTTTGCGCCTGGCATGGTCTTTAATATCTGGCTCTATAAGTCATTTATACAGTGCAGCTAAGACACTAAATAAATTAATATTCTTAGAAAGGAAAAGGCTTAACATTATTAAGAAAACCAAAGTGTGAAAAGAAAAGAAAACTTTTCTTGACCAAGCTCTACTCTGCTCCTGTGTTAACCCCCATTTGTTTATGGGGAATCCCCATGAAGTCTGGTAATTCCCATGACACGTGTGTCAATTCCTTTGTAAAATAAGTGTTGACCATCATAGTAATGGACTGATGTAATGCTTCTTGAGAAACAATTTCTTGTTGTAAGATTAGCTGACAACATTCTTGCCATACATGATACTTGTAACATGCAAAGACAACACTCAACGTGCTTGAGGGAAAATGTTTCCACTCTGGGGGAAAATGACCCAAAACAAGTGTCTGATATGTAATTGACTCAAATAAGGGTTCTTTGCATTTTCCTGCAACCAGTGACCAAAATGACTGAAAGAAAGGGCAAGTTATCTACAAGTGTGAGACGGTTCCAAGCTGTAGTGGACATGAATCCTCTAGTGCCTTATAGTTATCGCTGGCTCTAATTGCTAGTCATCCATGACAGCCCAACCAAATGATAAACCACTTCCTAAATGGAATTTGGGGATCTATTCATTGTTGACACACTTCTTTAGTATCTTGTACAGAACAAATTGGTAACTGCCCCCCGCCCCTGAACTAGATGACCGCAGAATGAACTAATACAGATCTTTTCTTATTATCTGTAATAAGACACACTGTTATTTTCCACTTAAATAATTTCTTAAAAGTCTCCATAAAATAAATTGAATTATGTGGTAACTGATTCTGTTTAATAAGCTGTTTAACATGGAGTAAATACAGTAACAGAATAATAGTATTTGAGAGCCATGACCCCAACCCGTAATTTTTGGATGGAGGCAAGAACAGGTGTGAAATTAGCAAAAATAAACATACTATGCAAACATTCTAGGGGTGTACTATATTTAGTCCACCCTGTGCAAGTGGTAGGTGAGTTGTATACTTTTTTATGGGGTTCAGGTGGATACCCCAGACCTTTTGGAAAAAAGGCTAAACAAAGATGTTTCCAATTCAGGGGTTGGGGGAGGATAAATAACACAGATACAAACAAACTGGCAAAAGAAATGTCCTAATAACATAGACTCTCAACTTTTTCTGACATTTGGCTGTTTTCACCAATCAATTTTGTCTTTACCACTTGCCAAAAGTTCTGACCAGTTATCCATAGCTTGATTCCAGGACCTGTGTTTTTATTTTTGTATGGTGCCCAGAGCCTGCAGGATTGGACATCTTTTAAATATAACTTGCCTTGCCTAAAGGTAACACCCAGCATTTTCACTGTGGTCTGTGAATAATGGATGTATCCCAAATGTGTGGGTGGGCATTGGGCAGACACCTGATCAGGTTGGAAGGCACTGCTTTTATTCCAATTTATTGTGGAACTGATGCAGCCTGAAATAGAAACAGAGAAACATAGAATTTGATGGCAGATAAGGACCACTTAGCCCACCTAATCTGCCCATTTCCCTACCTAATGGATAAACTGCAAATCCTAGTTAACCAACAGCCTACTTCCTCCTACCCCCCACTAGAACTGCCTTATATCGGTCCCATACATTCTTCAATTTCCCAACAGTTTTTGACTCCACGACCTCCTCAGGAAGGCTGTTCCATTCATCCACAATCCTTTCCATGAAAAAATACTTCCTCACATTACCTCTGAGCCGTCCCCCCTTTATCTTCAAATTGTGCCCCCTTGTTCTTGCACATCTATTTTTCTGGAAGATGCTACCCTTTTCGACTTTGTTGATTCCCTTGAGGTACTTGAAAGTGCTATCATGTCCCCCCTCCCTCCTTTCCTCGAGAGTATGCATATTAAACTCCTTTAGTCTCTCTTCGTATGTCTTCTGGTGCAGACCTTGCACCATTTTGGTTGCCCTCCTCTGGACAGCCTCCACCCTGTCTATTTCTTTGCAGAGATGGGGTCTCCAGAACAGGATGCAGTACTCCAGATGGGGTCTCACCAACTGTCTGTACAGAGGGATAACAACCTCCTCTTTTCTTCTGGTGATGTCTCTCTCTCTATGCATTCCAGTATCCCCCAGCCCTCCTTACTTCCTTCTTACATTGTTTGCCCACCTTTAGGTCATCTGATAAAACTATCCCCAGGTCCCTTTCCATTTTTGTTGTCAGTATCTCACCCCCCATTGCGTACTCTTCCCCTGGGTTTGTGTTTCCCAGGTGCATTACCTTGCACTTCTTTGCATTGAAATCTAAGCTTCCATACATTTGACCATTCCTCCAACCTTGCCAAGTCTCTTCTTATACTTTCCACCCCACCTTGTCTATCAACCCTGTTGCAGATCTTTGCGTCATCTGCAAAGAGACATACTTTTCCTTCCAGTCCCTCTGCAATGTCACTTATAAAGAAATTAAAAAGGACCGGACACAGTAGTGAACCCTGCAGTACCCCACTAGTAATCCTCCTTTCTTCACTGTGGACTCCGTTTACTATTACCCTCTGTGTCCTGTTCTCCAGCCAATTTTTTACCCAGGCTACCATCTTGGGACCCACTCCCAGGCTGGCTAACTTGTATATTAATCTTTTGTGTGGCACTGTGTCAAATGCCTTGTTAAAGTCTAGGTAGACCACATCCACAGCCCCTCCCTGATCTACTATTTTGGTTACCTGGTCAAAGAAATCTATTATTCATCTAACATGACCGTCCTGCTGTGAATCCACACTGCCTTGGGTCCTGTGCTCCTCTGGCCTCTAGATACTCAACAATTCTTTCCTTCAGAAATGATTCCATCATTTTCCCTATCACTGAGGTCAAACTAACAAGCCTGAAGTGTACTGCTTCTTTCAGGCTGCTTACTGCTGCCACCAAGCCTTGACAACTGTCACTCTCTGAGGCATCTACTACTTGCCACCTGTAGTTGGGCCTTTAAGGTGGGGCACTTCTGACCCCCGGGAGCCACAATCATTTAGGAGAGTATGGGTGTAGTGGGTTCCAAGAGTGTAGCATCTGGCATCATAGGGCAGCTGTACTTCATCCATAGTCTTATCTTGTGCTCATCACTGGTGTACATCTGGCCATGACACCATGTGACACTTCCAGTACTGCCATACAGGAGACCTCCAATGGACCTCCTGCCCATTCAGTGTTGGTGCCAGGCCAATCCCTTATGAGGGTGCCATCTAAGCCCACTGTGAGGGACTGCTGCAGTGCTACACTTGAACTGGGACACACTGCCACTGTTTGCACTCTGTCTAGCCCTGATTTTGGTCTTCTGAGTCTGATCCTAATCCCTGGTTACCTACACAAAAACACAATGTGATACCACTGGACCACTATGTCATCTACTCTTGTTATTCATTACACAAACTATTCTAAATGTCAGCATGTGAATTTTCAGTTCTCAAAGTGTAATGGAAGTAAGTTCTTCTGTAGTCAGCATCGGATTTTTGCCAACAGCATATAGTATAGCATGGATGTGTAAATAATCCCTTTCTACAGTCATGTTTTTATTACGGCTGTGCAGATAGTGCATTGTCCTATTTTCTAGTATATCCAGAAGCCCAGGTAGTGCACTGTCTGAGAGTAGTTAAGTCATTTGTTTCCATGATAACTGATTTACATATTGCACTATGCTGCTCTTATTTACAGATTTCTGGCAGTACCCTAACAGTGTGAAATGGTATGGAGAGTATCTCAATAGCACTATGCTTTTTTTTAAATTATTTATACATTTGTAATCCACATTCATTGAAAGCACACCCAATAAAACATTTGTTCGAATCAAATCCAAAGCTGTCTGGCAACCTTCAGAAAGATTAAGAATGTCAGCTGTTGTCCCAAGAACATGCATTTGTCAGTGCTGAATGTTTGCTGCTTCCAAAAAAATGGCTGTGATATGAGCGTGCATTGTGCAGTTTCCATGCACACTGGTAACATCCAGATTTCATCATTGGCATTGTTTTATACCTCCTTATGAACAGTACAGCTGTCATTTTCCACACTGTAGCCAAAATGTGTTTTCACACATCTGACGCACAATGGCGCAGTCGATGTGTGAAATCAATGTGTGGGACAGATTATGAAAACCATAGTGACACTGTTCATGAGCAGAGGTCACAAAATGCCTATGTTAAAAATTTGGTGAGAAAATTCCAAAACATGACAGCGTTACAAGTGTGCATTGCACAAGTTCCACACATACTCTAACTACGAAAATTTGTAATATTTTCACTCCAGATTTTTGACATTGGCATTTTGTCACACCTCCTTATGAATAGTACAGCTGTAATTTTTCACACAGTGGCCTAAATGTGTTTTCACACATGTGGCGCACAATGGCACAATCATTGTGGGAAATCAACTTTTAGGACAGATTAAGAAAATCGCAGTGACACCGTTCATGAGCAGAGGTCCCAAAATGCCTATATTGAAAATTTGATGGGAAAATTCCACAAAATGACTGTGTTATCAGTGTGCATTGCTCAGTTTGTACACAGGCTCCTAACATTGAGAACGACCAGGGCATTAGGGTTCTTAAGACAGATACTTAAAGAAGTATGAGGCTGAAATGTAAATCAGATGCAAGAGGAGTTGCAGAGAAGTACTCTGTTGGGACATGGGTGCTGAAAGGACATGGATACAACTAAGGGGGGGCCTGCATAAATGACAAACACCACTGCAAATACCTGCAAGCGAATGCTGAGCATTGACAAATGCTTGTTTTGTTTATTTTTTGTTTGTTTTTACCCTAAATTGAAATGCATCCAGGTGCTGCAAACCTCTTATACGAGATGCCTTATTCAGGACAGTTATGTACAAATTGTCCACATAAGCAAGGGACTAATTTTGGGGCATTATGTGATAGTAGAGATAAACCTCTAATTAAAGAGTCAGCTGCAATTTTCCCAAAGACTAGGCACAGGCAAAATACAGTATATACAGTTTTAAACAGGACTCAACAGGTATCTTTTCACATGCTTCTTTTCAGAAGGATATAATTATTCGGGTAACCATTTACATTTCTCTGAAAAGTAACAATTTTGTACACAGATGAATCTAAATTACAAATATTTTAGAAAGACACAAATGGTGCAAAATGGAAAACAAGTATAAATGTAAAATGGCATCAAATGACTTTTTCTGGCCAATAACCCAAATGATGCCCACTAGATCCTTCAATCTACTTGTGTCAGAAATATCCCTTAATAGAAAGACACTGTCCATGATTTATCTCATAGGCACAGAGCAGGCCCGATGTTGGCTTAATAGATACCCTGCTGCAGTAGGTAAACATCTGCTTAAAATTTTAGCTAGGATCTTACTGTAAATGTTAATGAGACTGATAGGTCTCCAGTTTTTAATTTCATCCATACCACCTTTTTATGCAAACAAATCATGATTGCTTGTGGCATGGAGGAAGATAAAGTTCCCTTATCAAGACACCATTGGAAAACCAAAGCAAGATTATCAACAAGCATTCTGAGAATATTTTATAAAAAGCTGTAGTGAGACCATCACTTCCTGGGACTGTGTCCTTAGACAGCGGTTTAATGGCCTGCAGTACTCCTTCTCTCCAAATGTCTTTTGTTAAACTTATTCTAACTTGGGGAGAGAACGAGGGGACATATGTACCTGCTAGAAAAAACATCCAATGCCGCAGAAGATGGACCCTCTGTCCCAAATAAGGACTTAACAAATTTCTCAACATGAGCTGATATTGCTGAACTTCTGAAAAAAAACTCCCCTAAGAAGGATTTTAGAAATACCATGATTATTTTCTGAACCCTGCCCTGGCAACCCTGGAATGGGTCTATAGTGAACTTTTTACCCTGGGTACCAAATTTCTGTTCTGCTTTTAAAGAAAAAAATCTATCATATTGAAATGTCTGCATCTTTGTGTTTAAAGATTATATTTGTACTGAGAAATTTCCTATGCCACTGTGGTGATTAA
Organism: Neoceratodus forsteri; assembly: GCA_016271365.2. NCBI lineage: Eukaryota > Metazoa > Chordata > Ceratodontiformes > Ceratodontidae > Neoceratodus > Neoceratodus forsteri. The sequence goes on from CM057455.1 coordinate 934,842,327, forward strand.
ACATTGATCTGTAAAGGTGAGATCTTACAGATAAGTATTTATTATATGCAATAAGCTTCAAATGAGCAGACAGGGATTGCATGGTAGATTTAAAAATGTATCTTAAATTCTCCCACCATGCAAGAGGATCAGCATACATAAAGATGTCTGATCTGCGAGCTGCCCATGTGTCCTAAATGGTACATAATACTTTCTCTTGAAATAATGAACCACTGTTAATGACATTTCCTGGTGTTTCAGGAACCCCATGTCAAAGTCATAATTTTTTGCCCAGTACATGATGGTCAAGTAAACATTTAAAATCCAAAACAAAAAACACATGGGTTGCCATGCTTGTGTTTAAGTTACATTGGTGAGACTTAGTCCTGCTTTATGGGAATAAAATCCAGAAGGGGTCCGATTATTTATGTGGCTAAAACACCAATATTTTAGATGTCAACATGAGTGTGAAAGAAACACTGAAACAATATCATTTGTCATGATCCTTGCTTAATGTTTTCCACAAATGTAGAAATAAAGAGTAAATTACCAGTTCTATGACAGCCTCTTGAACTGATATTCCCAAAAAAGGGGGTATATATTTGTATGTTTTATATATAAAATCATTTCAAACCCATGTCATTTTCATAAAACTTTTTTGATAGATGTAGAATAGGATTATGAATATAGAATAAGAAAAATAGGGGTTGCCATCCATCTTTTGATTATATCTGCTTTAAAAGTTGTGATTTCAGAGGTGGGTGGTTCAGGACAAAAATAATTGAAACATCCCAATAAAAAAGTAAAACTTGTAAAAAAACTATTCAAACAATTCAAAAGTACATGCAGAATGGCAGGGACATTAACATAACATAAACAGTGTAACTAAAGAAAGAGAGATACATAGGTAAAGCACCTTGAATGATATTAACTGCTGCAATTGTGGGAGCTAATTTCCTTGCAGCCATTCTGTATATATTCTTAGCTGGCCATGACATAAGAGGATAAATCATTATTCTAATAATGCTTCCATATATTTAAGAATGTACCCGTTACAGAAGACAACTTTGAAAACATTTCCGAGTACATCAGAAAAAGAGAATTTTGAAACACCAGAGATTGTTTTAAAGCCTCTAAGAACCTTTTAGGGTATGGATACACTGCAGCCCCTATCCTGCATCTTAGCAAAATATGATCTGAAGTTTCCACAGGGTAGGTAGTTACTGAGGCTATAGGAAATATTTGGACAAAATAAATTATTCAGCCTTTTTATTAACTTGCCCTTATAAAATGTATGCCTACCTTCTTTATGGATAGATCTGTAGGCATCTATTAAGCCAGCCTTGTTATATAAGCTATTTAAATCTAGTATTGGATAGTCCACAGTTAAAATCTTCCCCCAATATTATATTCTGAGATGTATACAGGTATAGTTTTAATGTAGAAAAAAGGGCTACAGAAACTGCCTTAGTGTGTGGCTCGTACTGTAGATGTTAATTAAGAGTAGTTAAATATTGTGGAAGTAGCCATCCAAAAATAAATGCTGTACCAGGGACTAAATCCACAACTTTGGATACTGAAAAATCTGTGCCTTTAAAACATACACCTAGGTCATCACATTTTCTACCAAACAGACCAAAATGAAGTGCCCAAGGCCCAGGCACGCATAGCCATACATATATCAAGACATAGTTTTGAGCCAAGTATCTTGCAGGAAAATGATAGATATACCTAACAAATGTAGGATGGAAAAAGTAGTATCCTTTTTTAGCATTCTTGATACTATTAATATTCAAAGGGTCAGTAGAGGTGAGAGAATAATTAGATACCATTTATGAATTGATGTTGGGGGTGGGGGTGTTGTACTAATGGGCTATCATGCTTTCACCTGTTTCTCCCACCTTTACGGGTCATTGTTGATTTCATCTTTATTTTCCATGCTCAGGCACAGCTGGATGTGCCTTTAGTTTCAGAGGACTGTTCCCTCTGAGACGATGCTGCAGAAGAAGTATGTGAGTGTTCACATTTGGAATCCCCCCATTACTTCCCACCTTGTAAAGGTTCATACCTGCTTTCTAATAGCAGTTCCTCTGTTCTTAAAATGTTACCATTATGTTGGGAAGTTAACCTCTTTCTCTGCCTAATTACCATTTACATATGCTCCTGTGATGATGGGAATGGGGCAATGTGTCCAATCGTGCCTCTTGAGCATCAGGTGGACCCTCTAGTGTCGTGTCTTCTCCACATTGATCTGGAACCTCACTAGAAGGGGAGGCCATGGAGGGTTCTGTTTTAGTTAGTACAGGGGATATTGACCTTTAGTATGGTGGCTCTCAGGAGTAGGCACTGCAGCCTCATCCACCTGGGCAGTAGTATTCCTCTGTTGGGCTTAGGATTTTGAATTCCCAGGAGATGTAGTTTTGGAAACCACCAAGTATAATGGCCCACATTTTTGGGCTTCTGATACTGGATCATCTTTGTGGACTGCGGGTTCATTGCCGTGGGCAGCCCTGGGGCAATTCTTAAAATTGTGACCTCTTTCCTCACAGAGTTTGCATCTGTGCAAATTTGGACTGGAGGCCCCTGGATATCCAAATTCTCCACACAGTCTACATCAAAGTTGATCACACCAACTGCTAAAGTGATGTTGAGAGATGCATTTATAACATGTTTTAGGTTGTCCAGGGTAAAAACATTTACCCCAGTTCCACCCTATGTAAAAACTACTCAGCTGGTGTTGGAGACCAATCTCAGTCTGTCATAATTTAACTTTAAATTTCCAACCACAAGTCCTGTTGTTCTCTTGTCAAGGACTGGCTCTGGGTTTCCCAAAACATCACATTTTATTTATTCCAAAATATTATATCAATCACATTGATCTCTTCATTTCGGAACATGATGGTTACAATCTTAATTCTGGTTTAGTTAAGGGTATAGTAACAAAAGTTGAACAAATCTCAGAATCTTCCAGGATTTAATACTTTTGCCAAAAACTCCCTAAAATGGCTGGAGTTTTAAAGCCATCATCATAAACTGTGTTCCCTAGAACACGACTTAAAACATAAAACTCAAAGACCAAGAAGCCCATGGACTCCTTTAACTTTTTTCTTCCCATGTATAGTTTCTAACCCTCTCCAGTATTTCAACCAGACTGCGTTTCTTCTCCTAGCTGCCTCATGGAGTTGGGGGGGAGGTAAAAAAACAACCAGAAAATTTAATCTGATGAGTTCTGGATTTTCCAGGTAAGGGATCTTCTGGATCAGGTGTAGAAGAATTCCATTCCTCTTGCATAGCTAGTTGTGAAGCCACATAGTTCATTGCCGAGCATTTCTTTGAAGTACATGCACTAACCTGAGGTTCAGAATAATTTGCAGTATCAGGAACAACAGTTACCACATTGTTACTGGATGGTGGTCTGGCTGCAGCTGGTGTATCCACCACCGTGCCTGTATTCGGGACTGCAATTGGTTTTAACCTCGTTGCAATAGTTCTGAGCCTGTCGGGGGGTCAGGTGAAGACTGACCAGCCTGTTCTCCAATTCCCACATGGTCTGCTGGGGCTTCCAGGAGCTTTGGGCCTTGTACAATATCTGTGTTGGCCTGTTTCTACGAGTGCCGCAGTGCAAATCCAGCACTTCCGGAATTATAGCAGATTCGGCCTAGGCAGTCTGAATCTGGGATGGGTTACTCAAGTCACCCCCCCAACCCTGCATTGGTGTCAGGATTTTCCATCTGGGGCTTAGACTGCAAGATCTGCATACAGGGATTAGAGATGCAGTGAAATTAAATTCCGCTGGCGAAGTGAACGCAAAGTGACCACTTTGTGTTGTCCCATCGCTACGCGGAGTGACCATTGCAAAGTGCTCACTTCGCTTTATTATTACTTTGCGTTGTCGTTCCACCTTAACGCAAAGTAAGGCAGAGTGACAACAATATAGGCAGCCCCTCACACATCACAGGGCTTACAGTACTGTAAGTCACATGCTTTAGCCAGGCAGGTAGGAAGTGAGTCATACAAGCAGATACTTTCACTTTCTCCTTTGCTGAACTAGAGAGAGGATGCATTTTGTGTAGGAGAGGAGAGGATTGTTCTTGTTCTGAAATGCTTGATCAAAACCCAAAAGCTTTTTTAAAAGCTACAGGTAATTGTTTAGGGTTTTTTTGTACTGTTTTGTCAGTTCATTTTTCTTGTGTTGACCAATTTTTTTTGTTTTATGAGTTTTGTTGTGTGTGTGACTGTGTGTGCCTGTGTTGTGTGAGTGTGTGTGAAGTCGTCGGAGAGGGAAGAAGTGATTTTTTTTGCAATGGAGCAGGGACAGTATGTGGCCCATGGCAGAAGAGGAATAGTGCGCATGCGTAGAGGGTGTAACCGGGATGTGTTGGACCACTCAAGATTCTTTGGTCCCCCCCAAAGTAGCACCACCACCAGTGTCACATCCACCAAGTCTGCCACCACCACCAGTGGCAGCTGCAGGAGCTTCAGCAGCACCTCCTTGACAGCAGCAGGTTGAGCCCCAGGTCTGTGACCATGCTGCCGGCACTGCATCTGCCCCTCCTGTGCCTGGTCCCCCCCACAACTCCCCAGTTTGGCAGTTTTTCAACTGTCTCAGTGGGACAGCAGCCTTGTGGTATGTCTACTTGGTGGGGTGCAGGTGTGCCGTGGACCCAGGGGGACACTTCTGAGGACTGGGGACTGGCACACCCATATGTTGAACCACCACAAGGTGGAGTAGCAGGCTGCTACAGAATGGGCCAGGCCTCCACCTGCTGGCCCTTTGTGGCAGTGGCAGAGGATGCTGCTGCTGCTGTGTCATTGCAGCAGGAAGAGGGCCACAGCAGCAGTTGCTGCAATGCCCCCCTAGCACCATCCTCACCACCACATCTACCTGGTGTACCACCACCAGTGGACCCCACAATGCCTGCAACTCAGGCAGACTTAGTGCTTTTGTGGGCCATGGTGGAAGAAAACAATGAGAGGGTGGGTGCTGTCCAGCAGCAGTTGGAGCAGACAGAGCAACACCAGTTACAGGTTGTGTCGATGATCTGTCTGCTGCTGGACCATCAGGAGATCCCCCATTAGCTTTTTTGCAGCACACCTCCCTCCCCACCACTGTAGTGTTTTGTCTTTTGTTTAATAACAGACAGAGGGAAGGCCACAGTAGTAGTTTAAAAGGAAGCAGTCAGTAACAGGAGCTCCCACCCCCTGCAAGGCTTACTCTCCGGTTAAGCCTTTTAAGTATGTTCTGGTGTTTTTCTTGTACCACAACATACTTTATTTTAATAAAGAAAAGTCTGCGACCCAGAAGTATGGTGGACGCTGTGGGGTCTTCATTATGTGTAAAGGTGCTGCGACGCAAAATGCACTTCAATGCAAAAGTATTGAAGCACATGGTGCATCGCTACACCTTTATACAAAACGGGGCCCCCATAGCATCTGCCATACTTCCAGGTAGCAGACTTTTCTTTATTAAAATAAAGTATGTTGCTGCACAAGAAAAATGCCACAACATACTTAAAATGCTTCTTGGTCTTAACGGAGGGTAAGCCTTGCAGGGGTGGGAGCCCCTGTTACTGACTGCTTTCCTTTAAACATATACATACACATACATACATACATACATGCTCCTTATTGCCCTGCTATTATAATAATCTGGTACCTCAGTCAGTAATGTTTACTTTCTGTTGTGGAGTGGTTGTGGAAAAGCAGGACTGAGCAGTACAAGTATAATGTGCTAAATTGCATGTGTGCACTCAGTGTAGTTTCCTGTGTGTGTGTGTGACATCAGACATTGTCCAGCTTCTTGCAAACATATATATGCTGACTTGTTGCAGTGTATATGGTATAAAGAATAGAGATAAGAATATATAACATATATTTTATTCTCACCATCATCATCATCAGCGGACTAAGTGATATGATATTTTTTCAGAGGTGTCTGGCCAGAGTGCACCTGAGTCACATATTGCACACATGACTTTTAGGAGATCATATGTTTTTTTGTGCTATTATCTCCACAAAGTCATGTGTGCACTGTGAGTGACTGAGGTGCACAGTGAACCGAAACCTCTGAAAAAACATCATATCACTTACTCCGCCGGTGCTGATGGTACAAATAAAATACACATCATATATTCTTTCTTATCTTTATTCTTTACATACTGCAACAAGTCATAACATATATACAGTATGTTTGCACTAAGCTGGACAATGTCTGCACACACAGGAAAGAACACTGATGGCACACATGCAGTTTAGCACATCATACTTGCACTGCTCAGTCCTGCTTTTTGAGAAACACTTCATGAGTCTAGACACAAAGTAAACATTACTGAGGCTTCAGAAATATTTATTTTTTTGAAATAGACATTAAAGCAGCAGTGCAACAGTCTGGTGAAAATTTTGACCTATACTTTTTATGCTATTTTACATTGCCATTTTACTTACCTCCTGACTTGTATGATACCATTCTTTCCTGTATTTGAGTCTGCTTTAGTACTTTTTTTTCGTGTCTGAAAAAATAAAAGGAGTGTTCCTTTTAATATGGTGCAGACCAGGTCTTCATCAGTATTTTCTGCTGTTTTTGTCCATCAGTTGTTTATTATCACTTCTGTTGTGAGTAAAATTAACAATTATGTAGCAGGCAGTGTTTTCTGACCTCACAGAACAATATTTGTTCAAAAACATCTGCAAATACTGATGAAAACCTGGTCCAAGTCATATTAAAAGGAGTACTCCTTTTATTTTTTCAGACATGAGAAAAAGTACTAAAGCAGACACAAACTGTGAAAAGAAGGGTATCATACAAGTCAGTAGGTAAGTGGCTGGCAATCTAAAATAGCATAAAAAAAGTATAGGTCAAACTTTTTACCACACTGTTGCACTGCTGCTTTAATTTATAATTTAATTATGGCATTTTGAGCTCACAACACAAAAAATGCAACTGTCTTGTGTCCAGAAATTCCAGAGTGCTGACAAAGTGAAATGGGAGTGTTACACCATGTGCAAAGTCCCCCAGAATGTATTGCACAGTCACTCATACATGTAGTGGTCACACAGAGTCCCCTAAATTTTTCTGAATCCACAAAATGCAACTTTCTTGTGCCCAGAAAATTTACATACTTTGTGATGATGATGTCATGATGTACAGTGTCTTGCCAAACCATGTGAAGGAGGGATAACATGATATGAATCCATTCAGTGTTCCATCAGAAATGATGAGCGTGAGAAAACTGTTGCTGGTCCAAAGTGTGGTTCGATTCCTGCAAATGCAATGCAATCACCTCAATGGGATCAAAGGGTGCCCTTTGTCTGTACACTAATAGCAGCCTTGGTGAGTTGATATATATATATATATATATATATATGTGTATTTTCTAGGTGAAGAGGTGAGGGTTGACATATGTATACATGTACTCATTGTATTGTTTTGTATCACCGGTCTGTGACCAGGTTATGTGGGTAGGGTAAATAAGTGAGTCAAAACTTCCAAAGTAAGGTTAACATACCTTTGCTAGGTGTGATGTTTATTTTCCAGATGGAGTAATTTTTTTGTAAAAAGGATATTTTATATACAAAAATAAAGATATACCACATTTGGCACAAGTCTTAAATTTCAGACTTAAATAACAAAAGAAAAACTGAAATAAACCAAAAGAAAACAGTTCTTCAGAGCTCTCAGAACTACCCTCCCCTGGTAGCTCTGCCACAGAGTAGAAAACCTTCTTATCACAGTTTCTACAATCTTCTGTGTTTGAGATAACCTCTCCTCAAGCACTTTCAGGCTAATCTGTTTTTTTTCTGTGAACTAGGGCTGCTTTTATACAAATCCCTACAGCATCATCATCAGGTCATCTGATCTGCCCCTTTTCTAATTAATAGTCAGTCCTCCTCTAATACAAACATTTTGGTAGATCAGCATGACTTCACATATAGATTTGAGGCATCAAACAATAATGAGTCATTCCTTTATTTCATATAAACACTGTAGCAGAAGATATTCAGAAAGACATCTTAATTATCTCTAGGCATGAAACTCCTCCCCTTTTTCAGTTAATTGATAACCAGGGGGTTTCTATATAACAGCCTCCACATGGGGCTGCTGGTTCCTAAGAGCCCATTTTACATAATTGCTGTGTTCAGGTAAGAGCTCTCTTCATTTTCAGAGGCAAGGAGAAAAGAGAAATCACTCCTGTTTACTTCATTTCTACACAGTCTTCTTTCTTTAGCTACCTTCTCATGTTTTATCCTTACTGGACAAGATAACTGCATTTCTTTATGTTTAATTGCTTAGGCAACAAGTTTATACCCAGTGCAGCCTTTCTGTTTATGCTGTCTTTTTACTGCCTGCACTGTTTCTTTGCACAGAGCACCCAGTGCTCAATGTATGCAGTTCTAGGGGAATTGTTTTTATTTAGGGCTACCATGCTTTACACTCTGCCCCAGAAAAGACACTCTGTACTTTCTTTCTGCAGGCATAGGCAGGGGATGAAAAGGAAATAAAAGAGGGACAGTCAAGGGAGCAGAAGATACCATTATGGGTGGCCTTCCCATAACGGTAGCGTTAGATATGTATATAGTTTAGAAGAGAGAAAAGTTTGCTACTGCAGTAGACTTTATAGGAAAGAATTATGCCAAAGTCTTCAAAATGGGGGAGGGGCTGTCTATCACATGGTCACATACTGTTAGGGGTGCACATTCCAGTGCTTGATGAGAAATTTTGGCGTTGAAATTGGAAATGGAATACTCTTAAGCCAATGAAGGTAAGTATTTTTTTGGGGGGGAGGGGGGCATATTTGGAAGTAGGTCTCATTAATGGTTTATTATTTGGTTACTTCTTCACAGATTTCATCTGCATCCTTCTCCAGTCCGGTAATGATGGTCATGGTCATCAATTAAAATGACTTCTGCCTGTTACATGTCTGCCTCAGCCGGCGGGGGGGGGGCATGATGTTGAAGTTCTTTGGATAAAGCAACTATGACACAACAAAGCATTTGGAAGATTCCTAAAAAAAAAAAAAATGAAGGACTTATTACAACTTGACTGCAGCAGTAAAAAATTATGTTTAAGCCATGGCTGTTCCACCAAGGATATCTGGATTAACACAGATAGCAAGCTGTCCCACTGCAATCATCAGATCACAATTTAATTTAGTACCAGGCTATGTAACAAATACATTGGGTCAGTGTCCCTGCGTCTCAACTCAAGTTACATTTTAAAACCACATCTTGTCAAGTAACACGACCTGGGTCCAACTTTTTTAACACTGTCATGGCTGCATAGCTGCAAATTTGGAATACAGTGCATGATATATTGCAAAAATATTTTTTGTGATGTACATGTCACCTAGTTTATGAATCATCAGTCGGATTTGTTGCACTCTTATGAAAAGAAAAGGAACAGATGAAATTAAATTGATATACTTACCAGTATGGACTGGAAATGGATATCCCATAGGTTCCTGTAGATAGTACTGCTGCTGTACCACTGAGAAAGACCTTCAGCGAAGGAGAGTCATTTGTTGTTAACCTGTAAAAAAAACAAAATAAGTTGACCGTATGTGTTTGACCATTGCAGCTCAGAAAAGCAACAGAAAACAAAACACACAGCTAAAGGAAGTTGAATTGCATGAAAAACATTAGTGCACATACTCACGTTATAGTTTTAATGGTAAGAAGCCTTGTGCCTGTGGCCGATGGATGTGGTCTCCTGTTCAACTCCCTCTGCCTTGGCATGGTCAAGACATGTAATGGAAAACATTGTCACAAATTAATGGTGGTGGTGGGTGGTGGTGGTCATAGCTGAGGCACATGATGACATTCCCTCTCACATCTTCCTGCATCTGGTAGTGGTGACAGTGGCTAACAGCAGTTTTATGGTGGTTGTAGTCCAGGGGGACACATGGTCACATTCCCTATGGTGGCAGTGGCTAACAGGTAACAGTGGTGTTATGGTGGTGGTAGTCCAGGGGCCAGGATATACTGTGCTCTGTGTCATAAATGTGATGTGACATATGGAATTTGAGTCACTTTGAGTGGGACACTGATTTAACTTTATGAAAAAGAAAACATGTATCATATAAGAAATGTGGCAGCCTTTTAACCACTTAAGTTAAAACCTGCCAACATTAACTTCATCATCATTCATCATCATCCTCATAAAGAAAGCTGTCCTCACAGTCTTCTATATCTGAATTCTGACCACTGGGAAATTCTTTCTCCATTGTATTATCATCTACATCAGTGGTAGGCTGTTTCATGCTGCCACTGCCATAAGGATGGTCCCTAACTGCAACATCAGCAAAACAATGAGTATGTCGGGATATGAATACTGGTATGTGCCTCTCATTCATTTTTATGCATGTCAGCAAACTGTCATTTGCAGGAGAGAGGTTTATATGATGATACCAAGCTATTGCACCTGCTGAGCTGAATACCCTCTCGATACTCACACTGGAGGGTGAGCATGTCAGGTACTTCAGTGCCACAGTGGTCAGCTCTGGCCATTCACTGACCTTTCCACTCCAGCATGAAAGGGGAGCATCAGTGATTGACAGATGCCTGTTTTTAGACTCATATGACTCAACCATTTGCTGTGCTGCTCTAAGTCCAATGGATGATGCACCATCCCCTTCTCCGGAATCATTTATCTCACAAATCCCCACTTGGGACAAAGCCTCCCAAAGTGGGTTAACATCAACCACTTTTGATGACAGACCACCTGGACCTGCAGTCCCCTTCCCCTTACAGGACATGCTTGATACTTCTCCTCCAGGTTCACCTTCAGCCTGATTATGCTGCTGAGGTTTGCTGACCTTGGCACTTGACTTCTGTGCCCCATAAACCAAGTGCACCAGTTGCCCATGGACAGTTTTATCTGTTCAGGCCCGCCCTCCAGTACTGAGGCAATTCCACATTTGTATCATGGATCCAGCATTGTTGCTATTGCAAAGTTGTCACTACACTGAATGCTCAAGATGTGACAATTATGCTCAAATACTGTCAGCATGTGTTTCAGCAACACACTGCTAGCACTGTCTCTGGCAACATCAAAGCTATGCTATACATTCACCAATGTCTGCCTCAGCACCCGCAGCAGTGGAATTGACAGGGTAATGGAGGCAGACTTGCCACTTACTGCCTGTGTGGCATGTTCAAAAGGCCTCAAGATTGTTATTACAGAGACAATGAGGTGTTACTGTTCAGTCATCATAGACATGGAGGCCCGGGAACTGTCATGGCTAGTGTGCATGACAAGATATTCTGAGATGGCTTTTTACTGTTCAAACAACCTCTCTGCCATATATAAAGTGGAGTTCCACTGGGTGACAACTTCCAGCGTCATGCGGTGCTGTGGAAGGCCATTTCGAATTTGCAACTGCCAAAGTTGGTCACGTACCTTTGCACAGCGTGAAAAGTGAGAACAGATACGGCGTGCAACTGTCAGCATTTCCTTTATATCAGGGTGCTGCAGAAACTCCTGCACCACAAGATTTAAACAGTGGGCCATGCATGAAACCTGAAAAAAGCCACTATTTGTGATGAATTTCACCACATTTGATCCATTGACGCTATGAACCCAGCTCTCAGGAACAGGGGGTTCAGCCACTTGTCAATTTCAATCAGTACCAGGTCCAACATGTTTTCACCAGTATGTGAACAGGTCACATTGCGCATAGCAATCATTGCATTCTGTTGAATTCCTGGAAGATTGCTACCACGACACTCCACCTTACTACACTGATTATTCACACTATCAACAGCACAAACAACCCCCGGCACCTGCACCCAGTGTGCAGTTATACACAATATGAAATCCCCCGCTGTTTTACCACTTGTCCACATATCCATACTTAAATGGATGAATTGAGAGGAGGAATGTTGAAGGGCATGTCTTACTGAGTCAGACACAGTACAGTACAACTCGGGGACAGCACGGGTTGAAAAGTATGTCCTGGATGGGACTTTCCATTTTGGACAGACATCTGCAGAAAACTGCAGGAACCTAGAATTCTCCACAAAGGAGAAGGGCAAAGGATCAATTGCCAGCATTTCAGCTACAGCAGCATTAAGTTCACATGACACTGTATGATTGGGTGGGAACTTCAGCTTATGCGCAAAAACATTCTGTAACATGGGTTAACTAAAATGTTTTACACTGGGTGTGATGACAAATGGTTTTGCTCTGCAAATCACAGGGGGTGGAGTGTGGACGTGCGATGAAGACTGTTGCACAGGTGATGACAAACCCAGAAATGCAGTTATTTTCCCAGATTTACCAACAGGGGTTGATGTACCACTTGCACTACACATACTGCATTGACCACCACCACTAACAAAACTGCTACTCTCAGCACCACTGGACGGGATTTAAAAATCATTCAGATCCTCCACCTCATCATGTCTGTAGTAATCCTCTGCTGTTATTTCATCACTACTGCACACATTTAATTTTCTACTTGATGTTACAGTCATGGAAAGGGATGCCATGCTTGTTATGGATGATGACGAGGGTGAACACCCCACTGTGATACAAGTATTAGCTGCCATCTTGTGCTGGGTCCACAGTGCCATGTGCCTGTTCTTAAGATGTGTATCCTGTCCCCCCTGTGCCCAGATGGCATTGGAGTTGCTTGAAGTGTAGTTTTTATTATTATTTGAAGTGCTGAAAATGACAGGTTTAGAGGAGAGCGGCAATGGGTAGATGTTAAGGAGAAAGCGAAACATACAAGTAGGGGCTGAAACAAGAGGAAGTATTTTTACAGTCCATACTGTGTGAACTGCGTGTCCTTAATGATGTTCGACTAGGTACTTTTTGCTGCTCATATTTGTCCATGTATTGTGTTTTAGTTAACCCATTAGAATCTTCTGAGGTGGTAGGCAACAGTAAGTAGTAAAAGACACAAGCGTCATGGAGCGAGTGAAACAGAAGATAGTTTTACTGCTCCATGCCGTAATCGTAGTCCGATTCAGGATTTTTCAGACATTCTGGATTAAATAGCTTGATTCGGCTAATCCTAGTTCAATGAAGGATTTAAGAATTTAACAGAAAGTTTGGAAAATTTGTTTAATATTACCATGGCTAGTTTGGAGTGTAAGGAGGCAGTGTGTGAGGGACGGCTGTTCTGACACCATTTTTTTTTTCTTGTGATGCTAGAGATCTGAAAAAGCGGCTATGGGCATTGTTTTGGTGCCATTAAATGACTGTGGGTGGCGTTTTACTGAATAAATGACTGTGGAAGTATTTATGTGAAGTTTGTGTTGGCATAACTGACAATGGCTTTGGCTTTTGATGGCCAAGGTCAGTCACATGCAACACAGAGGCCCAAAGGAAATAATGTATTGCATGATTTGTATAAAAATTACAGTAAAACTGCTAAATAAAAGCAGTAACTGCTAGCTGCTTCATGGCTGGGTTATACTGGTGGCATATCCTGCTCAGACCCATGATGTGAGTGTGCTGGGAGAGAGAGATGGAGAGAGAGAGAGAGAGAGAGAGAGAGACAGAGACAGACAGACAGACAGACAGATGTAAGCACTATTTTGCCTGCCTGCCTGCCTGCCCTGTACAGTGTACATACACTGCACAGCCACACTGAGGCCAAGATAAATTTCTTTATTTGTGATTTCTGTGACAATAAAATTTATCTTTGTCCCCAGTAGCCTCTCTCTCTCTCTCTCTCATTCTCCTCTGGATGGCACAAGTCAAAGGTTTTATTTTTGCTAGCCTGCCCTTGTCCTGTTCACAGACAGCCACAATGAGACCAAGAATAATCTTTGTTTGTGATCTCTGTAACTTTAAAATTTCTCTTTGGCCCCTAATAGTCACTCTCTCTCTCTCTCTGTCTCCTCTGGATATCACAAGTCAACAATTTATTATGCCAGCCTGCCCTTTCCCTGTATAAAACTACATGACTCTCCTCTCTTCTCCCCTCTTTCTGGTATTCATTCAATATGTTATTTCCAATAGTAAGGCTACAGGACAGCTATTTTCTGGGGTCCTGTATCACTAAGTTCAAGTCAACATGTCGTAGGTTGGGTATGCCATGCAATAGTAGCCACCAGCCAGGAGTCAGGATTCAGGAGCACATCTCAAATTACTGACCGTTTCAAGTTCACCTAGGACATACTGCACAGATTAGTCAGGCAGTTTGTCAGGTACTTACTTGATCTCCACTCCACTCTGTTGTCATCCACATGCCTCATCCATGACAGATGATTCAAAAAATCATGGAGAACAAGAGCAATGACACAGCTGACTGACCACAACAGCAGCACACGCTCGAATCTCCACCACACTCCACATGACTATGATGTGTGGTCCTCCTGCTCATGGGCTCAGCTCCACACTCCTCTCCTCAGTCTTTGGTCTACATGGTGCTGTCCATTCCTCCAAGCAATTGCATGGCATTTTGGGGAGAGGAGGTGCCCACGGTGGGAAGAGGAATAAAATCCCGAGTCCCTCCAGACCCTATTAATATTATTGTCCCTTGTGGGGCACCAGACATGCAGAAAAAAAAGCCCTGCTTTCCACTGTGGGAGGGTGGGTTGGATGAAGAATATGCACAAAACACGGTGGCTAAAGAACCCAAGACAGATCATGAAGTAACGGCTGCAACCCTGCCACAAAAACAAGCCCAACACTAGGGCACATTAAAAAATAACTTTTATTGAAATACAAAATAACACCCCCCCCCCATCGATGTATGTTTCACATCCTAAGATGCTTTATCAAGACAATGGTGCTACCCTTTAAATAATACATTACCATATATTATAAAATAGGAGAGACACACCATATTTCTCCTAATAGATGAATAGAATAAATACCCTAAGTGACACGACAAATAGTACACCTGCAATACTTATAAAAATATGAAAATACGATATTATGGAGTTATAATTCTAAAAACAGATGTTCTACTAAGACAAAATGGCTGTAAAACTAGAGAATGACTAGAAATTTTTTAATTTTGTGAATTCCTACATTCATATATGGATGAAGACACAGAAGGCGAGACAAGTTCTTTTATAATGTCCCATAGGGCAGTGCACTTTGTTGTAGTAGGACTTCAACATACTTTGCAACAAAATAAACAGTTCACACAGTGCAAATCTGGAACTTCTGTGTTGCTTGTACTGCTTGACTAATCAGGATGATCTTGGGCAACTGTGAAAACTTGGCTTAAAGGGCTGTCAGTTCCCACTCAGCCAGTAGGCTCACAGGGACAAAACCAGTACCTGAGGGTGGTCCTACCCGCATTTCTGCAGTCTATACTTTAGGTAGACCAATTACCCCTCCAACTGTTTAACTTAGCTCTGGTCAGCCTTTCTGAGACTGCTCCCAGCACTGACTACTCCCCTCTTGCATCAGCAAGTTTCACTCCTGCAGAGGACTGCTCCCTTTACAGCTGAGGTCTCATCTGATGTCACCTGCCATACTGTACTCAATCAGCTCCTTTTCTAGGGCTGGAGATCATGTGACTTGTCAATCATAGCTTAAATTTTAGTTAAAGAGATTCAACAAGTTTTCCTATTGCAAGCCATCATTATGTTGCTATTCCCTTTTGTGGTCTATTCGTAATGCTGTTTTAATGTGAAATTACTGAGTTTGCAAAATAAAATTACTTTTTCCACTTACAAACCCAGAAGTGTCTGTGTTGTTATTTAAATTAGTAATTAGTCTCTTTAGCCCCATCCCCTTTGCGATGTCACCTCAGGTGGATTTGAGATATCAGTTTCTGTCCAATTCATTCATCCATTCATTCTTCGGTTTCTGTCTGTGTGCTTGCCATGTCCGACAGTGATTTCTATAGGGCAGATCTTGACAGTAACAGCTACTCCTCTAGTGAGAAAGAATACGCTGATAGTGAAACGGGGCCAGTTCATTAGAGACTCACTGATTTACCCCTATCATGACAATCCATATGTCACCAATGACAGCAATTTGTACAACAGCACTGGAAGCCGTGCCAGCAATCCTGACCCATTGGAGTATGGCAGTGAACATCGAGTCAGACACAATGGCTAGTAATTCTCCAAATGACTTTTTTATCTAAGTTCCTGGTGCTGGGACTCTTCTGGTGATGTAAAGTTCTTGCCCAATATGTGGTTGTTGTTGGTATTTCCACCCATTTTGCTGTTGGCTCCCCCTTCCCACTGTCTCTTAATTATGGCCAGTGGCTGTGTGTCCTTACAAACTGAATCATGTCAGCTATGTGGTGTGGGCATTATGCTTGTGGGGTGTGGTACTTGGTTAAATTTGGCAGCAATTGCCCATGCAGAACCAGCACACCACAAGTGGCATGGTTGCTTTAGCAAATTATTTATATCACATTGTGATCTGCTGTGCAGCATTGCTGTTTTCCACCAGATCAAAAAAGCAAGGGAATTTTGCTCCATGCATCTGCTCCCATGGTAGCTGACTGTCCACAGACTATAGGTGTACTAATTACCAGCTGCTGTCAGGGTGCCATTGGAGATGATTGAAATCCCTAGCAATCCTGAGCAAATACAGTGACTGCCAAAAAATTAAAAAAAAAATGAAATCTAAAACCAGGCTTCAACGATAGTTACCGTTGTAAAGCTCAACTGTGGCAGTCATTGTTTCGGATCCATGTGCAGTCTCTGTCTTTGCTCTGGATTGCTATGGTCCATGCATCTGGCAGAACTGCATAGTAGGCTTCATTTAGTTTGGAGGGGGTACCATGTTTCCCTAGCATCACCGTACAACTGATATGATGAGTGTCAAGTCTGCATGCTATGACACCCCCTCCCCCTGTTTTGCAAACAGTGCACCTTCCATTGTGATGTTTTCCAAAAATCCATTATGTGTCAAAACCGTTATGTGCACCGGATTATTCAATATCCTATGTGTGCTGTTATTATAATTTAGCGGTCTTGTCATTATTCATTTTCTATGACAGCATACATTTTAGTAAAGCCCAGCACTTCAGGTTACAGAGAGAGAGAGAGAGAGAGAGAGAGAGTGTGTGTGTGTGTGTGTGTGTATGTGTGTCTCTGTGGAGGTGGGGGTGTCGGCTGGGTGAATTCCAATATTGTGGGTTTGCACATCTGCACACTGAAAGAGTTGCTGCATCAGCAGAAGTGCCAAATATATATTTTCTATTAGTATATAGGGACAACAGTAGAGAGGCACTTCTTCACAGTGGCAATACAGTAAGGAGCAGCACATTATTTATATGTTGCTAACAATGGGCACTTGGTAATCAAATAAACTGCACAAAGTAATCTGTGTAGAATTATGCAGAATGGCAAATAAAATGAAACTTCCTGATTTACTCACGTTGCTTTGCTAAATGCCACTGTATTGCTCCTGCATATATACTAATTTTCAAATTTAAACACCTTTAAATTAACCAAAGAATTCTATTTGGATTGCACATCAAGAAAAGCAGTGGCAGGGGCACAGTAAACAATACTATCCACAGGCTGAATGGCTATATGACTGAACATAGTACGATGCAATCCCGACTTCAGTGCACAATTTAGACAGGGTCCAGTAATCCACTCACACAACCTTCTCAAAGAAACACAATATAATTGTGGTGGATGAACTTACTATTTTCCTCCAAACCAGGAGCTTGACAGCAGCACCAACTTTTTATGTCCTGGAACCGAGTTAATGAGCCACACTGCTCCGGCCAACTAGCCACAATAGCAGTGCAAGCCTGTGACTCCAATCATGACCAACAACCTTTCAGCACTATTTCAGCATAAGCTCCATTCATGTGTGCTGAAACAGTAGGTAAAATTAATACAAAATGAACTGCTTTGCAGAGCTAGAGCCACCGTGTCTTCTCAGCATTATATAAATCAGAATGCTGGCAAAGTCAAATGCTGGTGGACCATGAGGGACAGTAGGAACGCCTTCCCTTAGGTGACATCACTAGTGCGTGGCCTTATAGTGTGCATGCGCAAAATCCAAATGAAGAAAAAAAATGCTGGAGACACAGGCAGCATGATTTAAATTACAGAACTTTTATTTTTGTAACTTTTTATGTTTGCAAAAAGCACAGTTCGGCTACTAACCCAGTGGGAAACCGAATGGCACATGGAACATGTTGGCATCACAAACTTGTTGAGTCTCTTTAAATGTTTTCAACAATTTTAAATATGGCTGTTTAAAACAGAAAAGTAAGCAAAACATGAAAAAAAATATTTAAACATATATCAGCTTTTAAACAATAAGATAAAGCAATAAGATAATAAAGAAGGGAAGTTCCAGCCAGGAAGTCCCACCTTTCTTATTCCCAGTCTACCTCATGCTAGAGCTCTATAAAGTCCAAAGATTTCCGACAATCTGAGCCAATAGTAATCCACAAAATGGATATCAGCAAACCAAAAGCACATGGAGTCAGGCATTCCCCAAAGAGGTTCATTTTCCTCAACATAGAGCAGTGTGTTCAGTTTGCGCTTAAAGAAACATTTCATCTAGTGTACAGAAAATACAAAGAAAACCAGCAATTTAAGTAGTAGTAGTAGTAGTAAAAATTTAATTCAACTGAAATAAACAGTGAATAGGTACAACTCGACTGAGACAAGCTAATTTCCAACGAGGCCCTTAGTACATGCTAGTTAAGTTACAGTATTAAAATACATCAAACATCATTAACAATACAATATATAAATACAGCAAATTTTATTATAAATGTACCTACATACAGTACATACAGTACGTACACACACATACAACAGACAAAAAAGTAGTTACAGCATAGATATAAATTATGCACAATTTATATACCCAAGTACTTAAAATTTTGAATGAATCTAAAGTCAAAACAGGTCTTCAGAAATTTTTCTTAGTGCATCTTGTTCAAACCATGATTTAATTACACCTGGCTGAATGATAATATTTTCTGGTATAAGAAATAATGATAAATTCTTCCAGGTTTGGGGACCCTGGAAGAAAAAATGAGATTGGCCAAATTCTGTCCTTGCTTTTGGAAGAACATATTCAATACCATCCTCTTAGTGCAACACAATTCTTATCTCTCTAAATTATAATCCCTCTAAGATATATTCAGGGACCTCATTCCTGGAGCACTTCAGCATATAATTTAATACGTGAGACAACCTCCTGTCTTTTGGGTATACCCAGTTCAACAATTTATATAATTGCCATATATGGGTCTTCCTGGGAACGTTTAAAACAAATCTTGCCAATTTGTTAAATAGGATATCCTCCCTGGACAATTGTGTCAATGTCAGTCCCATATAAATGATGTCCCTATAGTCCAAAGGAGGCAATACTAGTGTTGTAACCTTACAGACTCAGACATGCAATTTCTAATCCTACATAATGCCCCCATGCATTTTTACACCTTCTTTGTCACATAATCTCTATGGGTGGTCCACTTCAGTGCACTATCCAAATACAGACCCAGATATTTATCATTCTGGGTCAGCTCCAAAACAATTTTGTCCAAGGTGTTTATCTTCAGACAAGATTCAGTCCTAGCTCCAGTTTCTCTAGAAAACAACAACACTTGTATTTTTGGGGGGATTTAGAATAAGTTTAGATTCCAAAAATAAATTCTGGAGTTCATTGAAAGCTTCCTGTAAAGTAGCCTCAATCTGCTGTATTGATGAACCTTCTACATAACTAATAAATATCAGCTGCTTATAAATGCCATTGTATACCCAGGTGAGATGAGTTGAGACTGTTCATGTACAAATGAAATAGAATAGGACACAAAATGGATCCTTCTGGTACTCCTGAAATAATAGTTCTAAATCCAGATGTGCAGCCAGTAATAGTCACTAGTTGTTTTCTGCCAAACAAATGAGCCATAAACAAATAGTTGCCTTCATAGATACTCCCAGGTTTTTAAGCTGGACAAGAGGATGTGGTTCAGGGTGTCAAATGCTTTTGACAAATCAATAAATAGTGCTGCCACCAACATGCTCCTGTACAGAGCCCTGATAATATGTCCTGTCACCTTTAACAGGGCAGTTGTAATATCATGTAAAGGTCTAAACCCTGATTGGTGTTTATTTATCATTTTCTCTAATTCCAGGAAATCTTGCAATTGTTTAGCTATCATTTTTTCAAAAATATTTGCAACCACTTGTAGTAATGAAGTTGGCCTATAATTTTCTAAATTATATTTTGACCCAGATTTCTGAATGGGAATTACTTTGACTGATTTCCATGTATCTGGAAATTGTTCATCAAGAATAGACTTATTAAAGATATACGATAAAGGAAAATATATAATCAGGGCAGCATATTTAATTAGAATATTTGGTATATCATCCAGTCCCCCTGATTTCCTTGTATTCATTTCCAGTAGTAGTTTTTGGACCTCTCTCAGTGCTATCTTATTAAAGTCAGATCCCTGACTCTTTTGATATTTTAATTCTTGTGATATAGTGAACTTTGTAGAATTTTTAGGTAGAGCTGCTGTGCCCATAGTTACAAAGTAGTTATTAAAAATATCTACTACCTGAGGTCCCACAGGGATTTTTACATTGTTTATTTCAAATTTCTTGGGGTACTACAATGTTTGTGCTCCTTTTACTTTTTTGATCACTTTCTAAAACTTCCTCTGGTTCTCAGCCAAATTAGTTGTTAACTCTCTATTGTAGTATTCTTGCCTACTTTTCCTAAGTGTAACAGTGTATTTATTTCTTAACTGTTTACATTTAACCCAATCTGAGTGTACCTTAGTATTTTTAGCTACTTTCCAGGCCCTATCCCATTGTTGTTTTTTCATTTAAAAATCTGTTTATTATACCAAGGGGAATTTTTTTATGTCACCTTCCTAGTCTTGAATGGGGCATGTCTATTTCAGATTGCCATAAAGTCCTCATAAAATAAGGCTCATGCATCATTCACAGTTGGCACCAAGGCCAATCTGTCCCAATTATGTGTATCCAGTTCAAGCATAAAACTAATGTAATCAAATTTTCTACATGATCTAAATTGAATCGTTTTTCCAGGATGTTTTATTATTTCCTGGTTCCTTATACAATATACTATTTGATGATCGGAAAAAGATTCATCAAGCACTCCACTGTCCACATATCTCTCAGGGTCTGTGGCAAAAATCAGGTCCAAAATTGTAGATGAATCTGGGTGCCTTACAGTAACCCTAGTTATTTCATTAATTATAGTAGTAGCACCGGATTAGTCAAGGGATTTTTAAGGATTTTTAAAACCCCCTATTGAGAATTGTGAAACCTTTAGTTAGGGATTTTGTTTTGTTTGTTAGTGTGTTCACTGCTACCCAGGGAGGGTTGTCTCATCTGATAGTGTAGTTGAAAATCTACCAGACGGCACTTAAGTACTGTAATAGGAACTGGCCTGTTTCTGTAGGTATAACAAAAATAATTTTAGAGGATTTTTTTCCCTAAATTTTGTGAAGGATAAATAGGGAATCTCACAAAACTGCTTGACAAATTTGGTGCTACTACTGTAACTGGGTCATGCCTAAATTAATGTCCATTTCCATAATATCACAGCCAGAATCTATCACTTTCCAATCCACATTAAAATCCCCAGTTAAGAGGATTTCATGAGTAGCTCAATAGTTCCCAGAAAAATCCTGCATTACATCAAATACTTAATGGGAACTTTTAGGAGGACAATATACCCCTAAGATCAATATAGGTTTAGTAAATGTGAGTTTTAATTCTATTGCAAGGACCTCAGAACCAACCCAATTTGATGTTGTTCAACATAAGTTACTTCTAAAGAACTAAATATATAAATGGCAATCCCCCCTCCCCTTATGATCCTATCCTTTCTCCACAGGCCATACCCTTGTAATGCAATTAAATCATCCATAGTTTTCTCATTCATCCAAGTTTCTATTATCATCATGATATCAGGGCCATATTTAGTGGTCCATTCTCTCAAATAGTCAATTTTCTTTGTCACACTACAGATATTTAAGTGAATTATACACAACCCATCCTGTTTTAATATATTCACAGTTGCATCGGTATGGTCTTTATCTAACTTAAATTTAATTTCAGTATTTTTTAAATAATCAACAGGACCTGGATTAGGGTGAATATCTCCACCAAGCATTAAACTAATAACAAAGGCCATTTTACAGAACTTATATAGTTGTTCTTTTATAAAACTTTTCCTAGAGGGTGTCCTAATTTCATGCCAACTAATAGCTGAGTCCGCTTGTCCCCACCCATTCAGAATAATCCCCTGCATTGCCACCCAATATATAAAGTTAGATTCTGTTCTAGGATATAATAATCCAGGCAGATATCTATATCCCATTGTTGTGTCATTCTATCCCCATTATTTGTTGTACCAGTATATCCATAAGTACGTGAAGGTTGTTCTATAGTAATAGACCCATTCAAGTTAGAACCTGGTAAAGATAAAACAAAATAACTAAACCTGAAAAAACTAAAAAAGAACCTTAGCAAAAATATCCTAAATATTTTTAACCAAATTTTATCCTAACTAGTTTAATAAAATGTTAGTTTAGGGCCTCACAAAAAGTATAAGTCTGTATAAAAATACATACAGTTTAAAAAACCACCTATTAAGTAATCTCCTTCACTTAAAATTAATTTGAATTTACATCACAATGTTTACACTGAAATTAACATGTGTATTAAATATAAAAATAAACAAGCCCTGCTGTCCTCAATAGTTCACTAACCCAGTTCTCTTATTCTTCCCCAGAAACCCCATTTTTTTTCTAAATGCTGACCAGAGTGCCTGGAAGACTCTCAATTCCTGTTGTAACCTAGACATAAAAATGCAAACTAATCCTGGGGTATTATTTAAAACAGCATAAAGAGAAGCAAATGAGTCCAAGACTGATATTTCAGCTGAGTGGTGCAGCCACTCAAACTCTCACCCGAGCACTCATGCCTTGGACCGGCACAGGCTTTTTATAATCCTGAGTCTCACCCCTTCTTGCCGCTAATTGACTTTTGGCTCACCACCATGCCCCCTCCACAGCCAGCAATGAAAAGCCAAACCAGCGCACAGGGAACAAAGTAGATGTACTGTCTGTAGTTACTAACTGAGAAGTTGGATGTTACTGCAGCACAACATAGTCTAGATGGTAAATGTAACAGTTCAGATGGCCAAGGCAGCAGTTCAGATGATGCTCAGAACACTGGATCTTCACCTCAGGCCAGCATGAGCTTTCTGTAGTCCTGAGCCCTGTCCCTTCTTGATGCTGATTGGCTTTCGGCTCGCCACCGAGCCCCCTCCACAAGCAGAAATGAAAAGCCAAACCAGCACACAGAGAACAATGTAAATGTATGGACTGAGAAGTTGGATGTTAATGCAGCACAACTCAGTCTAGATAGTAAATGTAACAGTTCAGATGGCCTAGACAGCAGTTCAAGTGGCACTCAAAATGCTTCTTCCCCAGTTACAATATTTTGCAAAACAATATAAAACAAAAGACTTTGCAAAGCATTGTTTGTAGCAGTTTGTAAAATGTGTTTAACACATTTCATCAAAAGTAAGAACTTTGGGATTCCTGATGTCTTCATTACCTGCCATATAAAGCTAAAGGTGGTTTATAGTAGTTCTCCTTCAGTATTTTGTTTTATATGATATTTGGGACCAAAAACACAGATTCATTTTATGTACTTTCTTCCCCAGGTACAATATTTTTCAAATGGAAACTTATAACAGGGGAATACAGCACCAAAGTATACAACATTTCTTTCACCCTAACTGTGCTAGGGCAGCACATGTATGCTTAATGCTAACTGTGTGTGTGTGTGTGTGTGTGTGTGTTTGGGGTGTCAGAAAGAGAAGAATTAGAAAGAGTATTAAAGTT
Source organism: Neoceratodus forsteri (assembly GCA_016271365.2). Taxonomy (NCBI): domain Eukaryota; kingdom Metazoa; phylum Chordata; order Ceratodontiformes; family Ceratodontidae; genus Neoceratodus; species Neoceratodus forsteri. The sequence goes on from CM057455.1 coordinate 934,866,104, forward strand.
TCAGTGCTGGGTGATCAGTCCAGCAAAGACAAGATGGAATATTAGAGTTAGCATAGAAGAAAGGCTGCAGCCAAAAGGATAGGACTGAAACATTTGCTATGATGTAGGACCATTCCTGCACTGAATGTTTCAGGTCTTGGCACACTTTCAATGTATTTGGTACCTTAGAGTAGCTTGGTTGGGGCTGTACGGCTTTCAAGTAGCCCTTGTGAACTCATTCTCTTATTTTCATTAAACAAAATGCAGTGGGAGGGTTTCTTCCTACCACATCCACGGACCCAGAACCAATATTCTGTGGCAAAGTCCATATTTATCCAGGTCCGTGGAGTCAGGGTTCAATCCGAGGGTCTAGATTTTGACCAGAACAGTCCACCCAACCCTAACCAGGACTAAAGGATGAATATAGAACTAGGAAAGATGCTAAGGAAGGTGGAAAATATATGGGAGGTGGGTATAGTAGAGGACTTTAATATGCTGGATGTGGAATGGAAAATTCTGATTACAGCAAGCACTAGGAAACAGTTCATGGTAGATGCATGCCAGTCAGTGTTCCAATTACAACTGGACCAAGGCACAACAAGAAAAGTGACCCTGCTGGATCTGGTACTCACCAGCGGTGACAGTATCCAAATTGTGGTACTCCAGGAACTGCTAGTATCCAGCAAAAACAATGATCATGAGGTTGGAGATCCAAATAGGGACCACAAAAGAGGCAAATACAGTAAAAGTATGTGATTTCAAGATGGTTGTTTTTGACATGATGAGGGGAGTGTTGAGAAAAGGTATGGAGAGATTATAGCTGTTAAAAGAGGTAGAGGGAAACAGGAAGCACTGCAAAAGGAATTTGGGAGGGTATCAAAGGGAAAATGGTCAAGAGGCCAAATGTGGTTCATAGCAGAAGTAAAGAAGGTGATAAGAGCCAAAAGGAGAGCAGTCATGAAATGCAGACATACCAAAGATGGAAGGATAGTGGACAGAACCTTGCAGCAGGAAATGAAGCTAACAGGAAGGTCAGGGAGGTCCAGGCAGAGCCACAATTCTGGCTAGCAATGAGGTGAAGGAAGGGGAAAAAGAATTATTCAGATATATCTGGGAAAAGCAAAAGATCAAAGAGGGAATAGTGAGGCATAAGAAAGGAAGGTTGGGAGGAGGTGGATAAAGGAAAACCAAAATACTTAAAGATCAAATGCACTGTTTTTTCCATATTTTAAAATTAAAGCTTTAATTCAAGTCCCTGTGTCATGGTTAATGTTTCCTGAAAATATCATGTTGTTTGGTTTTGTGATTTTCTTTAAATCAGTATTTGTTAAATATGTTAATGTGCTCTGCAGTATATTGAAAACAGTGAAGATTGTTCTGTCCCTATCGGTGGGCAGTGACATCATTCTTGTCTAGCCTGCTGCTTCAGCAATTAAGACCCTGACTGACTGAAGAAGCTGTTGTAGTTCCCAGTCAGTGCAGTCTGTAGCTGGCTAAGGAGAAGAATGCAAAGGGTCATAGTAAATGGGGAATTCTTTGAAGTAAGAAAGGTTACAAGCAGGCAGAGGAAGGGATAAGAGAACTCAGAGAGGATATGGGCAGACTGGAGAGCTGGTAAAGGTCTGACATCTGTACTTCAGTGCAAAACAAATATAAAGTGATGCACATTGGGAAAAGGAACCTAAGAGGGAAATACAAAATGGGAGGCTGCAGGAAAGCACCATGGAGGAAAAGGACCTAGGGGCTCATGATATCAGACAGCCTAAAATCCACATCACACTGTAACAGTGATGTGAGAAATGCAAACAGGATTTTGGGATGTATGGGGGGGAGAAGAAGCAGCAGAAGTCCAGAGGTGATCCTTCCACTGTACATGTCATTGGTAAGACCACATCTGGAGTACTGCTCAAGGTACTGGAGTTCAAACTTGATGAAAGACTGTGGAAAAGTACAAACTGTACAGCACAGGACAACCAAGATGGTCCAGGGACTAGTGGGCAAGTTACATGAGGAGAGGCTGCAGGACTTGGACATGTGCACCCTTGAGAAGAGACAGGAAAGGGGTGATATGCTAAAAATATATAAAGAGCTACATGAGATAAACAGGGTGGATGCCACTGAACTCTTCTCCTGCAGCTCAGATACAGGGATGGGGAGAACTGGATCCATGACTGGTCATTGAAAAATATTTTGTCGAACGACCAGACAGCAAAACTGGCAAGTCGACCACATTTTGCAGTTGGCTGCCGGTTTTGGATGAAAACGAGTGTTTTCTTTGGGGGGGGCTTCACCCCCCAACCTCCCATGTGGGGGGCTGTGCCCCCCGCCCCCCCACTTAGGATTCTCAACTCTGAGTGGAAACTGATGCGGGGAGGGTGCAGGACCCCCGACAGACAGTGCCGGGATCCAGTGGGTTCCCTACAGTGGCATGGCACTGTAGTCTCTGTAGGGTGCCCTGCTGTCGAAATGTCACTGTACCTGCGGCATACCATCAGAACTCATTTTGACCAGCAGAGGGGAGATTCAAGAAAGATGTCCATAAGCACTTTGTCATGGAAAGAGTGTTGACAAGAGGAACAGGCTGCAGAAGTGGCAAAGGCCAAATCAGTGAGCAGTTTTAAGCAGAGGTGGGAAAGGCATATGAACTTAGTCAAAAAGAGAGGGTGCAGAAATTAAGGGCAACATGGCCACTACGATCAGTGCAGAGTCATTAGGTAGGGTGGGCAGACTGGATGAGCTGATAGGCTTTCTTCTGAAAATGTAGATGTATCTCTTTTAGTCACCCTTCTGTGCACTGCCTCCACCCTCTGGCTGCCCTTGTGCAGGTGTGGATTCCAAAACCTTGCAATGTAGTCCAGTTACAGTTAAACCAGTTATTGGTACAGTGGGAAGATCACCTCTCGGTGTCTGTATCTGATTCCCCTCCAAATTCTCCCCAGCATCCCATTTGCCTTTCCCACACATATGAAAATGTGTGGTATGTACACGAGACATAACATGGCTTGACTCAGAATATAAGATTTACAGTGTCATTTGTAAGAGTGCAGGACTTTCATAACTCGCTTGTGGCTTCACACTCTTGAGCTATAGTCCTGCCTCTTACTGAAGATGAATGGCATATTCTGAGCCAGGCCATTGCATAGCCCCTCTACATAACAGTACAGTAATATTTACTTGGAAGTAATAATTGTCGCTGCTACTATATGCTGACCCCTTGGACCATCTTGTAAATTATTAGGCAGTGCACCTAAATGAGGTTATCCTGGTTTAGAATATATAAATGAGATGCGTCTATGTCTGGTAGTACCTGATGCATCCAGTACCAACCTTGTTCATTTGCACTACTTCTGTGTATAGTTGTGTACTAATAAAGCAAAAATAAAGAACACAGCCAAGGAGTAAATACTGTGGGGGAGTCTGTTCTGTCTTGTTTTCTGGCAGTTAGTGTGCTAGCAGTTTATTTGGAATAAATCAACACAGAATTTACTCCTTGTTTGTTTGTGCCATTTTTTGTCTTCATGAGTACTTGATGAGTGGGTCTTGTCTGGATGTGAGTGCACCTTTGCTGAACTGGAGAGCACAGATTCCTTTTCTTGTACTGTAGTTTATAGCTGCATGCATCTCAGTTTGGATGCATGCTACTGATCCTGAACGTCCTCCTTCTGAGAATAAGAAGAGAATTCAGAAAGCATATGTTTACAGCTACCTTACTCCAAGTAAGTGACTGAAATAATCTGCCAGTGAAACTCAGACTAGCTACATAACTTGTTGGCTTCAAAGGGAGCTGTTCAAAACAAAGGAACAAAGGAATATTCCAGGCAGAAAAAGAATGAAGCCCATCCAGTCTACTCTGTTCCTACTTCACCCACAACATCCATTGCAACACCCACTATAGGCAGTGTCACCCCCTCTCCTTGG